>JAQJVK010000001.1:149941986-151141986 GCA_035578135.1 Flexamia atlantica
AATAATATATAATTAAGTAAACAAAGGATACCCTAAAAGTCTGAAACAGCTAGATTAAATGAAAAGTCATTTAAACGCTACACAAAGCTATAGTTTATGAATAACGGGGAAAACATGAAATTGTAAAACAATATCTCTTTTAATATGTTATATTTAGGAATTAAGTACGATTTATAAATAGAAACTATATAAAACCCTAATGTAACCCGTCGAGGCAAACGTATTGAATTGTGCAAGTGACCAAGTGATAACTGAACTCATAAAGTTTCTTCCGTAATCAGTGTAAGCCCGCGTAACGTTAAATAAATGTTTTGCTATTAATATATATATTTAACTAAGTAGAGAAAAGAATACTCTAAAAGTCTAACACAGCTAGTTAAATGAAAAGTAATTTCAAACGCTACAAAAGCTGTAGTTATTGAGCATTGGGTAAAACGCATAACATTCTAAAACAATATCAAAATGAAGGACGTAAGGTGTTATCTTTAGGAATTAATTACGATTTAGACATACGAGTAATAACTATATAATAACCAAATTTATTTGTCGAGGCAAACATATTCAATTTTGCAGCTGACCAAGTGATAACTGAAGTCATGAAAAAATATCTTCCGTTAGTAGTGTAAGCCAGCGTGATATTAATTGTTTTGCTCCAGATAATTTAAAAATTTATAAAACTGTTATTTTCTTCATACATCAGAGATAGTACTTCATACTTTTTCTAGCACATACATTTAAATCATCACCCGATAATCGTCCTTATGTAATTCATTTCACATTTCTGTAGTGTATCATAAACAGTCAGTATCAACAAATGTGATGATACTTTTGACGCCTGGAGTGAAACAATTACCTTATTTTGTTGGATATTAGAATGATAAACAGTTAAAAGCATTTTATATATCGTGCCAATACATTTCTTGGAGCTATTCTGATAAGAGGAATTTTCTGCACGAATGACTCCTCAGATTGGATACTGCAGACGGCGATTGAAAATACATCTGGTCACCGCTCAGAAGCTCGGACCACCAAAGCTTACCCTTTCTTATTGAGGGATTATTGAAAAGTAAAGAAGATTATTCCATCTAGTAGAGCAAAATCATCATATCGTAGTAGAAGACAATAAATACCTCTAACCACAAAGAAAAGCTATCAGAAATTTTAAGTAAAGGCATTACTAGTTTTAATTATAAGACCGTAATTTGATTATTTTATAATATAAGGAAAACCCTTTTCCGTGACTTTGACTTGACTCTATGGAGTCAAGACAAAGTCACCTACGCATGTTAAAAGTGTACTCTTCAGGGCATTTAAATTTGCATCAGTTAAACTTAAGTACTGTACATTTAACATGGGCTTGATATGGTAAAATGGAGTTTTTTGCTTATAACTACAAAACCACCAAAGATAGCAGCTAGGTGTAAATTGAAAAGTTGTTGGTCTTTGCAAGACCTATAAAATGATGTGCTATTTGACATATGCTGTCATTGAAATTTTTTGACTTTCAGGGCTACCAACATTAAAACAAAATAAAATGTACTGTCCAAAACTTTTATTTTTTAAATGTTGGCATGTCGTATATCAAATTAAAGCTGAGTTAACGAGGATTAATAATTTTTAAACAGACCAAAAATATGTTTTGTAGTTCTCGAGATACAGGGTATTCCGTAAATACCAATATTTTTCACGAAAATGGCCGCCATTTTGAAATGAATAAAGATAAGTGAATTCTGTTTTCACCAAATTGTTCGTCTTGCTTAGAGCTTTAAAACGATGCATAACATGACATATGTTTACATTTAAAAATTCTGAGATTCGAACCCATGACCCCGGTTTTTGGAACACCCTGTATTTTAAAAAGCTTAAAAATACTTTTATGTTGTTCCGTGCGGTCGATTTAGTGGAGTATGATTTTGTTTCATCTATGTGGGACTACTAGTTCGTCCGTAATCCATTTGAGACATCTTAGGTGAGACACCCTATATATTGAAAATTGTTGTAATTTATTCTATTGTTTTAATTATATATATTTAGTATTTTTCATAGACAAACAGATTTTCACATTAATCAGGTGTATAAATTCAAATAAAAACAGAAAATTATATCAGCACGCAAAGTCTAAGAAAAAATTAAGTCCCGTCAGTTGGTCGCAAAAAGTGTCCCCCCCTTCGCAACCCAGGTGGCACGCAAGCACAGTTCCCCCCCTTCGCAACCCAGGTGGCACGCAAGCACAGTTACTATACGTCCACAAACAAATCACATGTTGTTTCACGATCCTTTGTCTAAAACAAACACAGTATGGGTTTCAGGGAAGAGATAATTGACTTTAGGCATTATTACATCTTGGCAGAACCAATTAACAGTTATGATGTAAAATTTATTCAAAACCTAAAGTATATAAATTATCCATCCCCTATCCAATTCAGAAAATATTCTCTTCAAAACAACGTTTTGAAATGATAAATGCCTGATGTTTTATACAATGAATACAACAGGCATAGCATTTTATTTATAATCAATTTATTGGCACATAAATAACAAATTTAATAGCTTTGACAGATAAAATTATAGGCTAATGGTATAGTAGTCCATATAAAATGGAGGAACCCTAACTTTAATTAAATTACTTCATAGGAAAATAGTTCTTTAATGTTCCTTTTGATAATCGATGACAATAATGTTTTTCTACGCCGTAGTTAACAATTTTTTAAATAAAATCAATGAAATGGTTGTAGGCTACACATTTTATGCGGTAAGAAGAATATATAGCAGAAACAATCTAAATTATATAAAATAGTAAACTTTTTGGCCTTCAACAATATTCCAAACTACGTCGAGCGTTTGACGTTTGCCAGAGAATTATAATGAAACTCAATGGGTTATGTTGTAATGGATTTCACACGTGCGACGCCTTTACGACACCCAATAACATCAACACCATAGAGGCGATCGTTACTGTAAACTGACGATGAGTTTCTTCGATGTACCTTAAAAAAATTCAATTTTTTAATTGCATTTTTTTATTTTAAAAGTTGTTTTTATTTTAGATATCATTCGGTAACTCATGTTTGCTCTAATTATTACTTACTTTACACGTGGAGATCCACACGATTTTCTATGACTGTTTACAAAGTTTAATTTCAAATACGTTTAATTTTGCGTAGTATTTATCAATGACCAGGCACATATTTTTATTGAATTATTTGCTATAAATGAAGCGCACAGATGGAAGTATACTATAATTACGTTGAAAACTAAAGGTGATTTTGAAGTGTGTTTGTAAATAAATGTTAATTAAAAATAATAATACAAGTAAACGACATAGAATAAAGTAAACACAGAACGAGGGATTTTCTCATGAGAGCTGTAAAATTCAATTAATTTTAAGAAATATACCTCCTCAAGGTTTATTGTAGTAGTCTAAATAATTAATTATTGTTACTTAAGTGAGAAATGTATACGGTTAAAGCGTAGGTATGATGGAAGTTAAGATGTCGAGTTAACCAAAAGATCAAGTTTGACATGAGAGGCTCTCATTAAAAAAACGCCCTAGTTATATACAGGCTACTACAATCAGCAATAAAGAAGTGGATCTTTCAGTCTGAGGATTATTTTTAGAGATTGATTAACTTTCTCCAACACAGTACACCGGTGCTGTGCGGTTGTGCAGTGCGGTGCTGTGCAGTGCTGTGCAGTGATGTGCTGTGTGGCTGTGCAATCACCGTCGCTGTCATCGAATGTGCCGTTTCCTGAAAGCCTCCTCGCACCAGGTCATTGTCTTAACAAACAAAGGGGTTATCAGGGACAATTATAGACCGACAATAGGAGGGCCGCCGATGCTGAGCCCCATGGCCCCGTCCTTTGTAAAAACCTATCAAGAGCATTTCCTAAGTTAAATGTAATGACCTTGAGTATTCAATACGTAAAACCTTATTTATTTATTTTATAATTTGTGTTTTTTTGAGTGGCAAGGCTTACGAATCTTTTATTTTAGTAGTAAGAAACGTGTCTCAAGATCTAAAATATAATTCACCCTCAAAGATTACTTTGACCATAAATATTTTAGGACTACGCTTTAATTGGCATTTCCTTAAGCGTCGCGTGGTTAAGTATTAAATTCAAGAAGAAAGACTAACTTTACGCTCTAAATACATAAATAACTATTAAAGTACTGCCTCTTTAATAAAGAGGATGCAATAGGGTACAATATACATTTCAAAATGGAGAATATTTCAAGTAGTTCCTATTATTAGGCTTCACTCACCTTGAAAAACATGACATTCAAAAATAGATTTTAAGTCTTTAGAACAGCGGCAAACAAAACAACAATGGATTATATGCTTACAGAGTAATTTAACGGGAAATAAAGACACAAAATAAAATGTAATAACATTATAAAATCTATTAGAAATCTATTACGGTCATCTCTACATGTCTACCTTATTAGGCTCTCGCGTTTTACAGACCGCCCGAAGTACTTACACCAGAATCATATAACTCTACATGGACACTCCATTTAAAGAACTGTATAAGCATCCTCTAAAAAAGAGGTTTTCTAATTAGAAAAAAGTAAGATGGTTTTCTCCCCCTGGTAAGGGTTTACAAGTTAAAAAAAAAAAACAAAAAAAAAACAGAATCAGGCAACTTCTACAAAACGTTTTTGCCTTCAAGCAAAATGTGGGTTCCGATCTTTAATATTTTTGAGAAAGATAATTGGGAATGAAATTTTTTGCCATTACAATCACTGTCTTTTGTTTCTTACAGTTTTATCCATAAAAAAAGCTAAAGTCAGCTATTAAGCCCAAAATCTGCCCTTTGTTTTTGTCGTCTATATCAATATTATACCCCTCATATCCTATAGTCCTAAATTGACTGGCAAGATTAAAGCGAGTGTGCAGTATGATACAACTTATCAGTTAAACCCCCTAAATTGGCAATGCATTTTTTTAATTAAATAATACTAAGACTGTCAAGAGAGTGTGACCATTTCAAAGTCATTTCATACCATTTGCCCATGACGATGGACACAGAAAAATATGGAGGAAATGTTACCCCTACTGATTTCAACCATGGGTGGAACCACTATCTGTCAACTCAAGGGTGTATTGAAAACCTCAGGTATAATACGTTATCAAAAGAAATAAGTTCATTTGATAGTTTGTAAAAATGTCACACTGCACACTATAATTTAGCTACAAGTTTAGTTTCTTTTCAGCAAGCGAAGTGGAAGATATGTGCTAGTTGTTATAAACAATAAAGATAAAAATGTCTTCCTCGTTTTTAAAGCAATTGTTCTAGCCTAAACATTGCTTATACCTGCAGGTTACTTCACAATGAAGGAAAAAAGTTACCACACTAAATCATACGACACTGTAAAAAAGAGGCCACATTCTAAATATATCAAAATATCTGATATTATTACCGTCGCAGCAGACCTGCATATTCAGCAAATTCCAAAAGCTTAAATTCGTAGTTTAAATGAAGCCTCACAAGTAAAATCAACGTACATCTGTAATAAGGCATGAAAAATATTTCCCTAAGAATAATGCTCACTGCACACTTACTGGAAGTGGATATGAAGGTTTGCTACCACGGATATGTGGAAATGGGGAATTTTATGTTTTAGCTGTAACCCAGTAGGTCTCAACTAGACTGGCAAAGTCAGTGAGGTTTTGAACTAGTCTAAGATAGGCCACTAAATGAATTTAGCAGCTCTTGATGAGTGTGTTTAAATCCTTTCTGTACAACATGAGTGTAACGGCGACTCCCAAAATTTGCAATCCTCAATTTGAAATATTTATAGTAAAGCAATAATCTCTATTATTAAAATAATTAATGGGCTTTGAAAAAACCTAGATACGACTTGAAATAAAACTCCGATCAATCTGCTAGCAGAAGATAAAATAGGGTATGAAAGCGAATACTTAAGGTTGTGCGGGCGCAGCTGCCATTAGGGACAAAACACTCCGCTAGGCAGCATGGCAGTTTAATGGTATTTTCCTTATGTCTCTCAACTTTTTATCGGTGCATGTGATTGGGATTTGTTGTATGAATGTTCCGGTAGCATTTTTGATGTTGAATGGATTGCCTGGTTAAATTATGCAAGTGCTAAGTTCAATCTGTTTGTGTATCATACCAAAAAAAGTCAAAAAGAATAAAATAAAATATTCCGGGATATTCTATGGTAATCTCTGGTCCTCCAAATGACATAGGTTTGTTAGTGAATTTCCCCCTATAGGGAAGTAGCTATTAACGTAGGTGGCATGGTGAGACTTAAGCGCAGGACCACCGTAACTTTTAATTTTGAGGTCCCTAGACCCCAAGAACACCGTTCGTTCATTTTCATATATATATAGGTATATATATCAGTCCGAAGGCACGATAACTTTGTAAAAAAGGTCCGATCTTGATGAAATTTGGAAGAAACGTGTAAAGCGTCATTCATTACTTCGAGTTCGAAAACCAGCAAGATTGGTTTACTCTAAGAAGGTTTTTTAGACGAAATAAAATTTCTTTTCAAGATTTAACACCTTTTTACTCATTATTTTTAAATTTAATTGTCAAAATTGAATTCAGCTTTAAAAAAAATCAATTTATCATTTTGAATTATTATTCTTCGTCATTCCGTTGCTTAGATTTGGATAATATTGGATGTGCTAAACACAGTACGTTGTCCAATATTATTTTTAATTTTTCCCTCCAAAAAGTATAGTCACCCTGATTTAAGATATTTAAAAAAATACAATTCTTAACATATGATTAAATTTTCAGGTGATTAATATTTTATTTTTATTTTTAATAGTAGTTAGAGTTCATCGATCAAGATTTTGCAGAAAATACATACTGTATCAAAAAATACAAATTATCTTTAAATTTAATAAAGAAAATATTAGTATTTGGAGGGGGGGATGTCTTGGTCTAAATTGCTTGAAAATGTAGCATAATATATGGTATGTTTACAATGATGAGGGTTGATAATATGTTTTATTGAAATAGGCTGGAGATGTAAGTCAGTTGCAACAGGGATGTTTTAATTACTGTAAAACCGACCATATGATTGAATTTATTTTTTTCATGAGATTAAGTTATTTGTTTGTTTTGAGTGTTTTGAATTAATTGATTGTATGTTTGTTGACATTTATATACTATAACAAGATTACAGTTATTAAAAATTAAAAGTCTAAGAATTATATATGAAATACAAAAGTGTAGGGGCCTATGTATTACTAATGAAAACCAAAGTGGTGTCTTTGTTAATTTTCCTCATGTTTAAAGCTCATGAATGATTAAATATACGTTTTTAGTATATTATTTACTTAACGAATTTAAACAATACTTTCCTTCAAATAAGTTGAATGCTCACATATACTAAATAAATCCTATGGAAATTCGCTGGGTACGCAGGTCTGCTGCGACGGGGGTAATTCAGTTATGATGCGGACAAATATTTTCTTAAAAGGACAAACAGATTGCTATTATGTTTAAAGTTTTAAATGTTAGGTTTAAGACACCAAAAAACATGGCCTCAGTTTTTTTGTTTGTTTTTTGGGGGGGTTTTGGGAATAGTAATTGGTTCCCAAATATAGACTCTGAATATGCAGTCCCCATTGTCGTCGGAACAACTGCATCCCCATCGACAATGGAAGAAAACTGGGATTTGTTTGCAAATGTTTACACTTTTGACGTCAGTAGCTCACAAAGTTTACATCCGAAGAATACATTTTTAACTGCCCTATACTATCTTATCATAATTAACATACAAAATTGTATAGCAATTACCTGTTGCCCACCTTAATGGTTTCATGTAGGACCTATCTACCATTATAGTATGAAACGATTGACTTTTGAGAATGAACCAGTAGAATTATATTCTTTTGCTTTAAAAGGATAACATAATCTTGATTTACACGTAACTGGGTTGTAAAATTTTGTAAAGTTTTTACAAATTTAAGTTTACTATCCGAATACACCAGTAGTTTTTAACTTATCTTTACTAGCGAACCTGTAACTCAATTTATATTCATGAATAGTACTCCTGGAACATATTTATGTACGAAAAGACTAAAAGTATTAGCCGATCCAGAGTTTATTTATAAAGCAGGGTAGATAAAGAATCAATTCTAGTGAATAATTAAGTTTATTAGTAGAATATACTTTTATTTTCAATACACTTTCAATTAATTTTGAAAGAAAATCATTACAAATTATTAATATACAGTCATAAAAATTATTTTTTTAACCTAGCGTTGCTAAATATATTGGCATAAAAATCATTTTATCACTATTTTGGTAGCTCTTACTATAGAATAGCCTCTTTCAATGTAAGCCCTGAGCTTGTTTTGCTTCACTTAGTTTTCTGAAGATCGATTCAAAAGAAGCTATGAATAGATCCTCATGACTGCACCATTACCAGAGACCACATACTACAAATAGACGGAGCACACGAGGAGCGACTTGAAGCCTATAAATTTCACTCTAGTCCCTATGAATGAAAAAACAAAGTAAGTAAAAAATTACAAATATGGTAGCAAATAAAAGGTCTGAACCTCAACTTATGATTTTTGCTTTCTCCCCCCTTATATAAAGTTTAAGGAGAAAGTATTGTTTTCTTCAAAATTTTCGAATTTAAGTTCTTAGTGGATATATTCGTTTCAGTGTTCCCTGAATCAAAAAAGTGTTTTTTGTGGTGTCTGTCCGTTTGTGTGTGTGTGTGTGTGTGTGTGTGTGTGTGTGTGTGTGTGTGTGTGCTCTGTATTCAACTTTAAAAATCATCTTCATCGCCTTCTCCATAAGCTTGAATTAACAACTCAAGAATCTCACTGGGTGATGTTTGAAGTTAAACACAGAGCAATGTTCGTGTGCTGTTCATGAAATGCCATTTTTCAAAAATCCGATAACGTCGACTTGCAGGTACACGAAAAGCTCTTTCCACTGTTGCACTACGGCAAGTCAGCTATGCCACCACTACCGATATGCCCTCCCTAGGAGTCGTATCAACTACTGCAAACCAAATTTCCCACTGGCGATCGCGCTATATGTCTACAAAAATTCATTCCGGGAACTTTTTGACTGTACCTCGTATTATCTTTTAAAACTAAAAGACTCTTCACATGCAAAATTTCAAACTTAAGCCTCAATTATAAATGAAATAAAATACGAGTTATTTGAAACGTGAACACTGCCAGATTAGGCGGTTTTAAACTCCGTTATATGTTTCAATACCTATACAATATGGTGGCCCAGACTTCATTTGCTGTAAAACAAGTAAGGTAGCTATGCTGCGGTCTATTTGTACGCGGGTACGCGTACCCCAGGTTGAGAGCACGGATAAACTTCGTGCCGTGCGTGTACCAATATACGATTAGTAGGCCTAATCCTAGTTGTCCGGCGAGGACGCAAATTACGTTAATTATCAATTTTGGAATTACTTAAAATAATTTTAACAATAGGGATATTTGGATTTTTTAGCTAGTTTTCTCAGTTTTACTAGCATTGATGAAACAGATGATTGTAGAATTTAACCGTGTATTGATAAGGCCTGGTTGAAGCACCCATGCCATTGTTGGACAAACAAAAGGGTTATCGAGGGACAATCGTCGTGTCCGGCTCGCTCATCGTAGAGCCTTTCATTTCCTACTTTCACTCCACAATAGGTAGGCCTATACTAATGGTGTCCAGTAATGTAAACATAATGTAATTACACGGGAAAGGAACATAATAACCAAAGAAGTTATTAGATATAATTTTGATTACTAGGTTTAAAAGTAATATAATATACTTTTTTATCTGTCGGTCTGTTTCGCTTTTCTTTTATAAAGTAAATTAATTTGAATATCATACGGCCCCACTTCTACCGCTAATACACTTCTAATATCATACTACTCCAGTCTACCGCTTTACAATGTAGTTTACGATGTATCAATACATTTCAGCATACTGTTTTTGTAATTTTATAAAATTGAGCAATTTTTTTATTTAGTGCAGTTATAATTCCACCAATAAGAACATTGACCGGTCAAAGGGAACACGAATGTATGCTAGCATCACCCTCCCGATGTAACATTTGATGGGTGTAGAACGGTCGAAGTGCCTTCCAACCTCGGACCAATGAACTTTAAAATGTGTTCATTGCGGCGGCTTGCATTCCAAAGATGAAAATACTGGTAGAAATAATACATAATTTACCCTTTGTTGCTACAAAGGAAGGTAGTCTGCCTAATTTACGGATTTCGCCATATTTTCAAGATTTTACATAAAACTCTCAAGCTCAGAACAGGTCTTAAATCCAGAAACTGTAGTTTGGATAACATTCGACGGTTGAAGTTCCATGTGTTTTCTTGTGGCGGATGTTTTCATCTTGGTACAGTTATTGTGCCATTCACGCAGCCTCTAAGCTATCTAAAATCTGACAGCTATGTCGTAAGTTGACTTCTGAAATCTGAAATCCACACCTACCTGAAGAGATCCAACGAGATCGAAACATAGCAAGTATCTATATATATAATTCCGTAAGTCAAATTTTTGTAAAGAAATTGTGAGTGACTGGATGGCCGTAGAAGGATGGGAGGGGTCTTATTTTAAAGGTCTTGACGTGAATTTTGAGGGAAAACTATTCATTTTTCTTATTTTTTACCATAAATTCGCAACAGAATAAAACTTTTCCCATTAAAACAACATGGGGTTTAATTTGTTTACATCTCTTGAAATTAAAACAGCTGTGCCACAGAGTTGTATCATATATTTAATTTCGTAAGGCGATTCTTTGCGTCAAAATTGTGAACGTCTGGTAAGTCGTAGAAAGATGGGAGAGGGCTCAAATTAAAGGTCTCTATTCCGAGATGGCGGGAAAAATACTGAAATTGCTTGAAATTCACCAGAAAACGAGAAATAACGTAAAATATCTGCCATTTAAAAAGCATTGGGATCTAAAAACGTCTGTTTTGTTGACATTCAAACATGTGGTGCTGATGCTTGATTCAAAGCCATATGATAGATGTTGACTATGGGGTTTTTTTTCAAAAGGCAGCTAACTATGTTCAATGTAGGCCTACTATAACAAATAAATATTTTAATTTTAAGATTTCAGACTTTATAATTACGCGTTTGAGTATATATTTACAATACAAAATTATAAAGAGTTAAGTGTTTCTTTTACGTTACAACGATGCCGATTTAATGCCAAATGATCGATATAAATATATTATGTAAGCGAAATTTTTGCGCCGAAATTATGGGCATTTGGCAAGTCACAGGCCTTGCACTTGCAAGATAATGGGAAAGGGCTCAAATAGAAGGTCTTGGTGCCAGGGACTGAGGAAAAATACAAAAATGTCTTTAATTTTATCAAGAAATAAGATATTACGTTAAATATCTGCCATTTAAAATCATTGTAATCTAAAAACGTCTAACAGTGTAGATCAGCTGAGTGTAACATCAGCTTTAAATTTGATTCCACCAAAAAGGTTCACCTTTAAATTTGGCCAATCAAAAGTATATTCAATCTTGAATCTACCAAGACAAAGCAGTATTTATTCACGGGCAACCATAAAAAAAGTGTTGAACGCAGGGTACCAGAGGTGGAGTGTGGAGTCGTTAACGGGAGGCCATTTTCGGATTTAATCCTTATTTATTTATTTATTTGCTTAGTGTGTACAATGTAGCCTCAAACGGAGAATTCCATAACAAGTACCCTTTAACTGTCCAATATAATATTCTTTTGAACTAGGTGGAGGCTATAGACATTTGTTTACATTTTTGAGTTAACTTAAATGTCACGACTTTCTTTGGCAAATAAATTAAGTTTCACAGTCTGTGGTTAACCTTAAGAATTGTTTTAAACCATGTCCATATTTTTAATAATTGTAAACGATGTGAACTGAGTTGTTTTGAGAACGACATCCATAGCGCCATTGTTTCAAAAATTTAGCCGTTTACTACTGAAGTAAGCTAACGCCCTTTCTTAAAATTCTGATACGCACTAGCAAACGTCAAAGTATAATTAACATTTCACTTTACACATTTAATTCCGCCAAACAGTTACCGAGTTGTGAGTGTGAAGGAAACATTAAATATATATTTTATTAAGCATTTGTATTTTATTTATAGGGGCTTTTGCCCCTACAAGCCACTAGTTTAATACCATTCCCGCGTGGCCTGAAAAGGTTTGGAGTGGTATTTGGGTTTACCAACTCCCCACCTACCCAGGTGGAGTATCGAGCGGAGCTCAATACACGCAGTTTCTACTTGCTAAACAGGAAATCGAATACGGCTTTGCGGCCTCCGGCCAATGCACCACTACTCAGAAGAGCGTGGGGATATAAGTACCCATAGCAGCTGGTAGTGTGTTCGCGCCGTTCTACCAACAGCTAGAATGCCGATTCCTGTTCGTTTCGACTTCAGGACAGTTGATCGTCCATAGTCTCATCAGGTGTGCAATTGAGCACACTACGATGTAGATTGATCTCTGTAATTTCCAGAGGCACACTGGATACGTTTGAAGTTCCATGTGTTTTCTTGTGGCGGATGTTTTCATCTTGGTACAGTTATTGTGCCATTCACGCCAGCCTCTAAGCTATCTAAAATCTGACAGCTATGTCGTAGGTTGACTTCTGAAATCTGAAGTCCACACCTACCTGAAGAGATCCAACGAGATCGAAACATAGCAAGTATTTATTACCATTCCCGCGTGGCCTGAAAAGGTTTGGAGTGGTATTTGGGTTTACCAACTCCCCACCTACCCAGGTGGAGTATCGAGCGGAGCTCAATACACGCAGTTTCTACTTGTTAAACAGGAAATCGAATACGGCTTTGCGGCCTCCGGCCAATGCACCACTACTCAGAAGAGCGTGGGGATATAAGTACCCATAGCAGCTGGTAGTGTGTTCGCGCCGTTCTACCAACAGCTAGAATGCCGATTCCTGTTCGTTTCGACTTCAGGACAGTTGATCGTCCATAGTCTCATCAGGTGTGCAATTGAGCACACTACGATGTAGATTGATCTCTGTAATTTCCAGAGGCACACTGGATACGTTTGAAGTTCCATGTGTTTTCTTGTGGCGGATGTTTTCATCTTGGTACAGTTATTGTGCCATTCACGCCAGCCTCTAAGCTATCTAAAATCTGACAGCTATGTCATAGGTTGACTTCTGAAATCTGAAGTCCACACCTACCTGAAGAGATCCAACGAGATCGAAACATAGCAAGTATTTAATACCATTCCCGCGTGGCCTGAAAAGGTTTGGAGTGGTATTTGGGTTTACCAACTCCCCACCTACCCAGGTGGAGTATCGAGCGGAGCTCAATACACGCAGTTTCTACTTGCTAAACAGGAAATCGAATACGGCTTTGCGGCCTCCGGCCAATGCACCACTACTCAGAATACCACTCCAAACCTTTTCAGGCCACGCGGGAATGGTATTAAATACTTGCTATGTTTCGATCTCGTTGGATCTCTTCAGGTAGGTGTGGACTTCAGATTTCAGAAGTCAACCTACGACATAGCTGTCAGATTTTAGATCGCTTAGAGGCTGGCGTGAATGGCACAATAACTGTACCAAGATGAAAACATCCGCCACAAGAAAACACATGGAACTTCAAACGTATCCAGTGTGCCTCTGGAAATTACAGAGATCAATCTACATCGTAGTGTGCTCAATTGCACACCTGATGAGACTATGGACGATCAACTGTCCTGAAGTCGAAACGAACAGGAATCGGCATTCTAGCTGTTGGTAGAACGGCGCGAACACACTACCAGCTGCTATGGGTACTTATATCCCCACGCTCTTCTGAGTAGTGGTGCATTGGCCGGAGGCCGCAAAGCCGTATTCGATTTCCTGTTTAGCAAGTAGAAACTGCGTGTATTGAGCTCCGCTCGATACTCCACCTGGGTAGGTGGGGAGTTGGTAAACCCAAATACCACTCCAAACCTTTTCAGGCCACGCGGGAATGGTATTAAATACATGCTATGTTTCGATCTCGTTGGATCTCTTCAGGTAGGTGTGGACTTCAGATTTCAGAAGTCAACCTACGACATAGCTGTCAGATTTTAGATAGCTTAGAGGCTGGCGTGAATGGCACAATAACTGTTCCAAGATTCGACGGTTGTTGCTACAATCAGAGCATGATCTTTTGCTGGCATTAAAATATACATTTCAGAAACTTAGAGAACAAAGGAAATGAAGAAAATAGAACAGGCGTTCCAGAAAACTATCGTTTACCGTGAACTCATGCAGTATTTTGAATAAATTTAAAATTTTTCAGTAGCTTAGTCATAATTTTTTATATTAAATTTAGCCCTCTGATTAAATTTTAAAATAATATACCAAGTTCCTTGTTCTTTTACAATATGGAAGAACAAGAACAATATCAATATCGATAAGTTGCTCGATATGTTGTATCGATGTGTTGTCGATATGTTGTTGGAATATCGATTGTTTTGCTCGATATCGAGCAACAAGTAATCTATTAAGAAGTATACGGTGTCTAGCATTATTATTTTTTTATCTAAACTAATTATTATTGTGGTTTTGATAGGAAGATGTTGTAAGAATGATTAACAAATATGTATGGGTGAATGGAATTATACTTTTATTTTTAGGCTTTTAGTAATAAAACTTGTTGTTACAAAGTTACCCCTATGAAAAATTATGTCAGGTTTGATAAAAAAAATATCAGAACCTGAAAAAACCTTGATCAAAACTGATCAAGTTTGCGGGGTTTTTGGGACTTTTGACTATCAAATCTGATCAAATCTGATCAGGGGTTTGTTCAGGCTGATCAAGGTTGATCAGTTTAGTTCAGGATTCATCAGGTAAGGTTGATCAAGCTTGATCAGATTTGTTCAGTTGCTTCTACAGGATTGGTCAGGCTTGATCAGGTAATGCTGATCAAGGTTGATCAGATTTGTTCAGGTGCTCCTACAGGTTTGATCAGGTAAGGCTGATCAAGGTTAATGAGTTTCGTTCAGTTACTTGGTCAGATTTGATCAGCATTATTCAGGTTTAATCATGCATGCCTGATCAGTTTTGATCAGAAAAATATGGTTTTTGGGACTTTTGACCATCAAATCTGATCAAATTTGATCAGGCAAAAATTCAGATTTGTTCAGAAGTGCTTAATAAGTATACCACAAAATTAAATTTTTTGTCAGATTTATGAGTTTAAATCAGGGGTTTATTTTAATATTATGTTATGTTTAATGTTTTTTGTAAAAAAATTGTATGCATTAAATGTAGTTGCCTAACCTGTTATTCAAGAAGAGTTCTAATACAGTTCCCAAACCTTCTCTGTGAAATTTTATATATATGAACTAAGTTTCATGTTAAACGGTCCAACAGGATCCGAGTTCTTTAGCTACAAATATATACACCAACATCCTCTTTTACAAATTAGATATAACAGTGTATAACCTTTATTCTTCTGCCCTTATATTTTTTACTAGTTTATAAAATATTTTTATTCACAGATATTGTTAACATTGTATATATATACATTTTAAATAAAAGTTATGTATTTATAACTAATTTGTATTATGATAAACTGTACATATCTCTATAATATTTTAGTTGTTGTAAATGTGCCTGTAAACTGATGCCATAAAATTAATTTTTTGTCAGATTTATGAGTTTAAATCAAGGGTTTATTTTAATAATTATATATCTATTGTTTTATACTGAAATCATATATATATATATCTAAAAAATATGCCTACACCAAATAAAAAAAACTTTTATAACATGTTAAATATACTTTCATGAAACAGATTTTTTAGATTTGCTAGCTATGCAGGTCTGCTGCGATGGGAGTATTTTTATTACTGACCAAGGGCCTCTATACCACATATACTCTATACTGAAATTATATGTATCAGGTAAAGAGAATAAAGTCAAAATTAATCAAAATGTAATTTACAATACAAATAATACTAAGTACAAGTCCCAATAAACAAAAAATTTAAAAGTAACTATAAAAAAACCAGTAATATATCAATTTATGAGTAAATTACGGTACTGGAAATTATAACATTAGTTAAACTTAAATTGTTAAAATATTTTTAAAATAAAAACAGGGTGTCTACCAAATTTTATATATGAAATTCCTGACTTTTTCCCTACTTTTCCCGACAATTTAAAAAAAGTTCCCGACCATAGGAAACATGACCATTGCCTCCTATAACGAATATTGAGAACAATATTTGTAAATAAATACATAACACGATCAAGAAACAATCGGCCACCCGATAACCGAAAAACAAGCGGAAGGTTTCCGGCCGCAATAAGTCCAAAAGATTTGCTAGCCATGTTGTAAATTACAGTATCTCTGGCTTTGAAAAAAATTAGCGATTTTCTTTAAAAAAGCGAAATTTTTTCTATAAAAGCGAAAGATGTGATGGCCGTGAAAAGAGCGATAGATTTGACGGCCGCAAAGAGAGCGAGATATCTGACGGCCCCAATGTGACTGAGAGGTTTGCTGACCCCAAAACAAGCGAGGAATTTGCCAGCCGGGTTATATATATTCTGGCCTTCATGTGGCCAATAGACGTGATAGCCATGAAAAGAGCGCACGATTTAAAGGTAGCAATACTAACGAGAGATGTGTCGGCCGCGTAAAGAGCGAGAGCTTCGGTCGCATAAAGAGCGAGACCTTCGGTCGCGTAAAGAGCGAGACTTGTCATCCGCGTAAAGAGCGAGAGACTTGTCGACCGCATAAAGAGCGAGATACTTGTCGGCCGCTTAAAGAGCGAGACTTGTCGGCCGCGTAAAGAGCGAGACTCGTCGGCCGCGTAGAGCGAGACTTGACGTCCGCGTAAAGAGCGGGAGACTTTTCGACCGCATAGAGTGAGACTGTCGGCCGCGAAACGAGCGAGCGTTTTTACAGCTGTATTAGGACCGAGAAACTTGCGGCAGCGGAATAAGCGACAGCTTTTCTGGTTTTGATATAGCTAAAAATTTGTCTACCGCGATTCGTTGGAGAGATTCGGCCGAGACGATGACAATAACGAAGGAAACTGCTATTTCGTTATGTTTTATACCCAAATTTGAATTTCCCGACCAAAAGTTAAAATTCATTATTTTTCCCCGACTATTCCCGACCTTATAGAATCCCCAACATTTTCCCGAATTCCCGACTGGTAGACACCCTGAAAAATCAAATACTAAAATTATATTATATTAATAATTAAAAAATATAAAAAAAACTAATCCTTAGCTGCTGCTTTTTTTCCAGATGATTTTCGAATTTCGCTTAGTCGAGTTCCAAGCGCTTTCGTTAGGGTTTTCTTATCTTCTATAGTAAGGCCCAATTCCTTGGCAATTCTGGTGCTGGCATCTGAAAAATGAGTCATTTGGATAAGTAATAACTACTAACAGGTCATATAATTTAAGGTAAGCATCATTTTGACAGGGCATGGAAAAAATGAAAACACTCTGCACCACATATATATATATATATATATCTATATATATATATATATATATAGCTTTCTCCAGAGCCAGTTAACCGCTCTTTTTAGCATCCAGAACCAATTAACCGCTCCCAAAGAGCACATTTCTAGGTACACTTAACTGGACCTTCCAGAGCAAATTAAGCGCTCCTTCTCCTCTTCCCCACCACAGCCACCTCTACCCCTCATGGCTTGCTCCAGTTATGTGCTCCCGGCTAAATAAGCAGGCTTGCAAGAAAGGGAATTTTTATATCGCCCGCGTCCCTTTCTCTCTTCCCGCCAAAACTGTTGTCACTGTTACTACTACGTGAATCATTATGGACCACGCCTATTCACTTCCGGTTTGCAAACCCGGTAATATCTGGGTAACCGTCGGCCACTGGACTTTAGCTAAAAAAAAGTGTTAATTTTTATTTTCGTAGAATTAGCTCGGTCTTTAATTGTAAAATATTAAATGTATCAATGGGAAAAATCAATTAATTATGTACGATTTTAGTGTAAAAATGGGTAACCCATAAGTTAAAATTACAGTTATTTTGAATTTCAAACGATTTCCCAACAAAAATATTTCATACAAAAATACAATGTTGCCTTCAACCTGTACATGTCATGTGTCACAGGTTTATTAGTTTCAAAATTGAATCATATTAAGCCTTTTTGAGATAATCGCTGAAGCCAACATTCAAATACACAAAATTAAATTTATTAGTTAAAAGTATTTTTTATTTTATGGCACATAATATTTTAAAAATAAGCTGTAAAGTAAGTAGTAAGTACACAACCCCAACAGAGTAATAATTTAACTTGGGGCTGTAAAAAATACTGACGTTTGTTATGTGTTTAACCTGAACGGCATCAAGTTTACCTTAATAAGTAGTTCCAACAACTAGGTTTTATTGTATTTTACTAGCCTCCAGGCCTTACTTGCAATCACCAAAAAGTCTTATTACAATTTGTTTCGTAATTTAGTTGAATAAAACATTAAGAATTGTATCTCAGGTTTGTTTAAAATCAATTTAAAACTGTAATATAAAAATCATTTAATATTAGCCCCACCCACATGGGATAACTAGTATATGACTTCTTATTTTTATCTCTTTGATGTTAAATTTAAAAATCAAGAGTTTGTACCGAAAGTTGAAGTCATAGGTTTATTGTCACTAGAGGCACGGCACGGCCGGTGTCGTCGCGCCGGCGCGGCGCGGAAGTAGTCATGTCCACGTGACTCCCCCCCCCGCCCACGATCCCGCCGGCCTGTCAGCACTCAGCTGTCACCCAGAGATTGCTTCAGTCTATCTTAGAATGGAAACAATAATAATTAGTTTTTACGTCGATGATTTTTTCTATTTGACTTAAATCGGTTTTAGGTAGCTAACATTCATGCTGTGGGAAGCGATTTTGTGAACTTTATAGAATAGGAACATAAAAAATATGTCATTATTTACTGGAGAACGAGCTTATAAAATTACTGAGTCATTGAGTCATTACTGAGCGGCCATTTTTGATATTTAAGCCTTCTTATAAACCTCATAGTGGTGAACGTCTTTAAGACGACTTGTCGCACCTTTTATATTCATGTAGCAGTAAACCTACACACACATTTCCTATAATATTATTCTTGTTTAAAACGTCTCATCTTACAGGTGTTTATTTGGAATTGTATTTTAGATGTTTGAAAACACATACAGTGTGTTAATTTTTTGTACAAACCTCGTAAATTATTAAATTTAGGGATTTTTAACATAACATTTAACAATAATAGTATTGTTATTAAACATTCTTTACGTATAGTTCATAGTGATTTTTATCGGCAGTATTTATGTGATTATGACGTTTTCACCTACGGTTTATCTCCTGCCTTTGCCAAAATAGTCGATTCGACGCATAGTGCTTTCCGCCATATTCGCCCACCTCCCTCCACGTTGTCGACCATCTAGGAAATAGGTGACATGCATGTTGTGCATCTCCACAGTCTGTGTTTCAATAATCAATAAAAGTATTTAATTAACGTTTTTCGTGAGATTCACAAATTAATTATACTTTCGTTAAAAATAACTGTCTAAATACAATCAAAGCTTAATGTTTACTTTTTTAATAACACATTTGTTTTTCAAGATACGACCTCAGACTTTATAGCTAATATTGTTGTCTATATTCTTTTGATTAAAGTGACGTTTCATTTGAATTTCTATTTTTTACCGTTACCGAGATAAAGTCGTTTCGAGGCAAGCGCTTCCCGTAATATTTGCCCCCCCCCCCCCCCGGTATACGTTGTCGACTAGCTGAGAAATGTTGTTTCTAGGCGACATGCATGTTTTATATCTCCTCAGCCCGTATTTACAAAAAACAACAAAAATACTTGGTTACACTTTTTGAGACATCTACAAATACAAATTAATTCTACATTCCTTGAAAAACCGTCCAAATATTAATTTTTGAATGATTTTTTTAACTCGTTTATTATTTGAGATACGACCTGAGACCAAATACCCATCTTTGTTGCATTTCTTTCAAATATTAAAATTACGTTTTTACATATTTTCTATCCTTTATCGTTTTCGAGATATCTGCGTTTTAACGCATGGCGTCCCCCGCCATGTTTGCCCCCTTTCCTCCAAGTTATCGACCACTAGGAAAACAGGCGACATACGTTATTTTCATCACATCGGTCCATATTATACCAATAATCAACAAAAGAATTGCGCTACACTTTCATGCACGCTAGCTGAACCCCCCTCAGCTCCTGTACAAATGAGGGAACTATTTACATCCTAAGCAGACGGAGTCGAGTGAAAGTAATGAGTAGCCTACACTACAGCTGATATTCAAAATTTTACTGGCCTAAGATTTTAACAAATTATTCAATCAGCTGTCAATCTATAATTATTAGTTAACACTACAGGCTTCAAGGGGGTTATAGCCCCTGAGCATAATCCTCCTTTGCTATAGTACAAAATACCTTCTCAGAAAATAGGCTTTTGGATCCACACAATTTTGATTATATCTAGCATTTAGTTTTAAGTAAACAAAGCAGACCTTTTTACATCCCAATGGTTTTTAAATGACAGCTATTTTAAGTGATTTCTCATTTTATAGTAAGTTTAAAGCAATTTCAGTATTTTCCCCGAGTCCCTGGTATGGAGACCTTCAATTTCAGCCCCCTCCCATCATCCTGCGACCTTTCAAGCGCCCACAATTTCGGCGCAAAAATTTCCCTTACGTAATTATATATATAGATCATTTGGTATTAGAGATCTGCATCGTTATAACATAAACTAAACAAACGTACTTAACATTTTTATAATTTTAAATTATGAAAAAAAACTCAAACCCTTAATTATTATAAAATCATAAAATCTTAAATTAAAAATATTTTTTTGCTATAGTACATTGAACGTGCATAGTTAGAGTACGATTCACCTAAGTTGGCCAAAGCATGTACTAATCATCTCATCAAAAATTTGTATACAGGTCACATTGAAAACATTGTTGGTTACACATGGTGTCTGTTTACATTTTCTCAGAACTGTCAAATCGCCAAGTTACGTTTTTTTACAATGTTGTTATAGGTTATATAGAATGTTTACATCATCGCCTATTTTTAGAGTTTTTTATTTTCATTCAACCTTTTTACATAGCTGTCAAAGTTTAATTTGATTTTATTTCTTGATTTACATGTATTTTAGTTTGTTTAACTGCTTTTTTATTTTTTCCTGTGCCAATAATGAAACACCTTTTATAAGTTTTGACCGCAATATGAAACAATCTCTCTTTTCAGCTGCTGACTTGCAGCAGGTAGTACTGGCTATTCAAAAACTCGCCTATTAGTCTTTGTAAATATTATTTCATAAGAAAATCTAGGACTATTTACCAGGCCGCATCCATGACACATCCTCTCCCTGTTAATTAATAATTAATTTGGAAAAGCCCCTGAGTAATATTTTAACCTGCGCAAGTGAACTTTCAGTTGCAATATTGCATCAAAACTTTTTCTTTGCTACAAGTGCTACACTAAAACAGATGTTCGTTGACAATGTTTTCAGCACAGTCGGATTTTATGCTTAAATTCGTAAAAAGCTAATAATTTGTTTACTTTTGTTTTGGCCAACTTAGGTGAATCCTACTCTAGCTGCATTTTGAAAAAAAATCCCACATGTCAACATCTACCATATTATGGCTTTGAATCAAGCATCAGCACCACATGTTTAATGTAAACAAAGCAGACGTTTCTCAATCCCAATGCATTTTAAATGGAAGATATTTTTCGTTATTTCTCAATTTCTAGTATATTTGGACATAATCTGCTATTTTTCCCGACCCCCTGGGCCCGAAACCTTTCATTTGAGCCATCTCCCATCATCCTGCCTGCGGGCTGTCAAACTCTCATAATTTTGATTTTTTTTAAATCGCTTACAGAATTAGTAATATAGATGTTTGAAACGCAGGCATTTTCAAAGAAAAGGATAATTTAATAACAGCGTAACCTTTACAGTTCGCGCATTATATCTCCGGCTATTAGCTGGTTGCAAGGCGCGGGGAGGAGAGGGGGTACGTTTCTGATAACATTCTTCTACAGTCCTGCTGTTTGTCAAGCGCTGTGTTTACCAAAATCATATGTTTAAAATATCACATGATACGGTTAGTAGCGTACTAGCCATAGCCGGAGATATAATGCGCGAACTGTAATTCCCATATTGTTACTGGTTTATTTGTTTTGTTTAATTGATTAGACAATGGGCGCGTTCAGCCTCAGTCACCACTGGTGGGTAATCTACCAACCTGTAAAAAGTGAACGGTACGTAGTGGTGGATGTACCACCTACCGACAGGGCTGCAACAAGGGATTTTTCTGGGACATGCGAGAGCCTTCATTGACGCCCTTTAACTAGATTTATGTATCAGCACAGATGGGTATCAGTTACCCACCACCCCTCAAGGTGGTTAAACCTATCATTTGCGAAATTAAAAAGAATATTTTGAAGTGTGTTGAATGTTGTTCATCACATATTTAAAGGTTTTTTATTGATGGATACGGTTTTGTATTGCTGAATATATCAAGACAATTTAAATTATCTAAGTAAGAACAGGCACACCTCTAATCGGGCGATTCTTGCTTCAACTTAAAAAAAAATAAAATTAGAGCCCAGTCAAATTAGATCAATCTAAGAAGGAATATACTAAACGGCTAAAAAATGTCACAGTTGTTCGTTACTCGGCCCATTTAAACCACTTGCAAAAAGTCCCTAGTAGTTTTCAGTTCCCCTGGTCTTGGTTTTGAATCTTGAAATTTATTTCGCTAACCAAAATGCAAATTTAATTTTAAAGGTGCCAATGAAACCGTAAGGTTAAAAAAAGGTTTTAAAAGGTGGTTAATGAAACTGTGGTGAAAACGGAACTCATTTATACTTCACCCATTCTTTTCAAATTGACATTTATTTTGTTCATTACTGCAGCTACAATTCACATACCCAGAAATTTACATTTTGAGTTACTTGAAAACAATGATTACTCCACGGGCGTGGGTAAACGGCCACCAAATTAAAATGTTTGCGAGTCTTAAACACTTTTAAAAGACGCCACAGGTGCTAGTATGGTCCAACAAAAAAGCATTTTGCTCTTTGCATAGTTTGAAACGTCTCCACCGGCACCAGCAAACGCCTCCTAAGCTCACATTTCACACCTTGATTAATATCAAAGGAGCTCCAGCTCCTAACACCTCCAAAATAGCGACAACTCGATCATGTTATAGCGCGTTGAACGATTTGTAAGTGCTCCCCCGGGAGCCAACCAAACTCGCCAAATTACATGATATACACTTTGAACCATATAAAAATGTTCAACGAGCCCCGGTAGTTGGAGAATGCCACATAAATTAAAATTTGGCAAGTTGAACAATTTTGATATAGACTCCCTAAGTCGGCAAAAACCACAAAACATTAAATAATTTAGCTTTTTAACACGCTCCACGGGCGTCGGAAAACGCCTCCAAGACGAATATTTTGCATTTTAAACAAAATCGTAAAATACTACCCGGGTGTCAACAAAATTCGCCAAAGTACATGTTCAGCACTTTAAAGACTCCTCGGGCGCCGCTGCGGACTTAACACCGCACCGGCTTCGGTGGCGCCTTCTTCTTGTCGCGGCCCTGCCTACCGGGGCATTGTTGTACATCCACCAATGTTGTATTTACGGTGGATTCGGTAAGTAACCGGAAATGGTTGATTGTCGAGATGCGGTGGATTTGTCTATTAGGGACTATTGTAACCGGTTAGACACCGGTGACTGCGGCTGAACGCGCCCAATTATTTAAGTTATTTCAGTTCATGTTTACAATATTTAATTTATTTAAATGTCATTAACCTGTATACTCAACTAAAAAAGCCCAGTGTCAACGGATAGGCCCCTACCAAGTTTTATTATTTTAATGAATCGCTATTTAATTTTTTTGTACAGAAAATGTAAATCCGTTATGGCTATCTTATTCAATATGTTGACATCCAAAGCTACAGTACGTTGACATCTATGAGCATAAGACAAGGGATTAAGGTGAAACCTGAGCCGAAAACTTTTGTATATAACCTTTTAGGGATGAACTGAGGCACTCACTGCTCGTATACCCGTTTGACAGTCCATCGGATTCGTAGATTCGATCGTAGCCCGCGTTAAACCGATTTAAGTTTGTTCAGAAACATTTTGATGTTGATTCATCAAAGTTAGTGCGTAATAGCGCATTATATTAAAAGTTTAATTTGATATCGTGTTTTTATTTATTTTTGTTTTTCAAAATTCCACAAACGGACCAACGTAGGCCGTAGAACCCGCCATGCTGCAAAACGAAGACAATATGTAAGAGCGTGTCAAACTGACGGACATCGCAATGAGCAAAATGAAATTGAACGGAATCGATTGAATCGAAGTCAACAACGTTCAAGTTTTGAGTTTGTTTTCACATCGAGCTGCATTCAAGAATAACATAGCAATCAATACGTTTACAGGATCGTAGCTGTTGTACAATGGGAGTTGTGTGAGCACATTGGACGCCATTAATTAAACTTAAAAAAATAAAGCTCCTGTATGCACTTTATTGCACCAGTACTCCATTCAAGATACACCAGTCGTAGACTACCATCACCACCAGAACTACCGCATTCGTTGGTTGCCGATAGTTTTTTGAATGTACATTTTTGAACCCATATCCAGGAATACAATAAACATTCTTTTAAATAACATCATTTAGCGCAAAAAAAGTTGTTCTGGATAAATTTATGCATGTAATAAAGATTCAGGGACTTCTATGATCAATGTCGATTAAAATGAACTGTTAAGTGAAAATATCTCCAGATTGGTCGAGGTGCTATTTTGCTCACAGAAAAGATAACAATATTCAGGAAAAATATCAAGCAACATTAAAAGAGCACCGAAATTACCTTGCAGTAAATTTGATGGGTTTTAAATTTTCGCTTTCAGATAAATCAATTTTTGGGATTAACTACTCGATTCTAGTTGTAGTTATATTTGATAGTTATTTTCCTTATTTTAGTGCAAACACTGGCTTGTATTTAACTTATACAATGTTATAAAATGTACTTATTGTTTTGATTGTTGAATAAATTGTAAACAAAACTATGGTACGTAAAAAAGTTGATTTTTTGTGGTATTTCCTTTTGTCGTAAAAGTGTGGAGCATGAAAATCCAAATAGAGGTGAAAATTATTGTGTTATTTTGTTGAATTCATAGGACTAGGAGTACGCTCCTATGTCGCGTATAGGTCGAACGAAGTCCGGTAAAGTTAAAGGAAGGCTTTTAACTGAACAAAAATATTTAAACTTATTATTAACTATTCAGTTATAGATTAAAACCATCTTCGGGCATAAATATGATTTAGTTTAAATTTCACGAATTTTCATCAAATAATAAAGGAGGAGTTAGTTCACAAAGAGTGATTTTCAAGTCGAGTATAACTCACTTCGTTCGAACAACATAAACAAAATCATAGGCAACACATTAAACAATAATAAATTACCCTTCATAAAATACTCCTCAGTTTAAGGTTATTGCTAATCACTGAGTAAGAATTTAGGTGGAGACTGTGCTAAATATAAAAAATAACAACATTGTGTATCATTGTAACTAACCTTTATTTAGGTTACAATAAAGTGCTACATATGTTTTTGAAATAATTGTAATCATTATCTATTTATTTCCCATCAGATATATACTGATGGGACAGGTCAACGTCTGTCGCGTCAGATTGTAACTAAACAATAAAATGTGGACTTCTACCAATGTCCTAACTATAACCTGAATGTATTATCTATTTAATTATTACCATCTTTATATACAGGCATTAGTCAAGATTGGGTATACCAGTCCTTATTTTATTTCAAAATTCTGAAAAAATGTAATATTATATTGATTAAAGGTTTATAACTCACATAAAACTCAAACTATTCAAATTGTTAGGAACTTAAATGAAGGCCGATAATGTTGTGAGTAAATTGAGACCTTGATGAGATTTGAGTCTAGATTTGGAGATACTATAGAACTTTAAGTGAAGAACAATTATTACGAAAGAAAATATTTTAAGTTGGTGGATGGATTTTAACTCCACTTATTAAGTCAGATTTTAATGAGCGATAGCTCATATGGAAGCCTATAATCTAGTGAGTGATATGAGACAAGAACAAACTTTGTGGCAGATTTGTAACTTGAGAAATAAATCTTTAACAAAAACATATTTCGAAAAAATTATTTTTCATGTCTCAATTAGCTTTATACCTCGTCTCTCATTCGTTCGATTTCAGTGATCAACAGCTTAAATAAAAGCCAGTAAGCCATATGGTATTTTAAGACTAACATGAACTTATAGAGCCTTGTCTAGATCTGAAGATGAGGGAAAAATAATTATAAAACTGTATTATTTATTATACTCTCAGAAGCATTGTACAGGGGAGAATTTTCAATTGAGCACATCTTAAAAACAAATAACGATTTTTGTAAACAGATTCCAGCGTTGTTTTTAGCGTAAAAATCTATTTCTAAATGTGTCAACGGACCACCTTTACATTAAAAAAAAATTAATTCCGATATAGCAGATCAAAGTTGGCGGCTGAAAATTAGTACCCTTTAAAAATTCAGTACTAGCTACCCAAAAATTACTCGCAGTGGTTTCAAGTCAATATTTCCAAAAATTAAGATAAAAATGCTGCCGAGTGGCTTTTTATTAATGCTGCCCAATGTTTAAAACACTGCTATTTTGAAACGTAATGACGTTTTCAAAATAGCAAAACACCTTAAAATGTTAAGGTGTTTCCCGTGGCCCGTTTTTTTTTTCAATTTTGAATATGTCATTATACACATTTTCTTGCTTAATCCCATTAAAAACGCTCGTGTTGCAATTTGTTCTTAGTTAAACAGTATTTTTACTGGACTATTGCGTACTTTTCAATACAAACGGCTGGGGGCTGTCGTAACTTTGGTAAGGGGCATGATAATGATCTTGGATTTGTAGTACTTTTATTAAACCCACCAATATTAATGTTGAATCGATAGCGGTTTGTTTTCAAAAATTTGGGGCCAACCCCCCTCCAAAAACGCATCTGGGGACAGGGGAAGGTATGACAAACACGCCAAAATTAGTGTTTCATTTGGCCCGAACTCTTCAATTTTGTTTTTTTTTTTGTTTTAAAGTTGTTGAACTGGCTGAGACTTTCGGGGCACCGGTATAATCACCTTGTCCATGAGTTTGAGTAGAATTTGCATTTAACTGTTGCGAACTAAAATTGTAAGGAAAAATAGGAACGATCAACAAATAAACCTCTATCTAAAAGGGGTATTATTTTTTACAAAAGGCAATGTTATACAGCTACAAGATGAACCTTAAGGTACATGTTTAAACAATACAAAAACACGTTCACTGTTACTATTGCTTTCTTCGATGGATAATTATTCTTTGTTTAGCAAAGAAAAACGCACCGAAGACAATCCAAAATCAATGTTGCGAATTTTTAACGAATACCCTAAAAATTACGACGGTTATTAACGTCGTTTCCACAGAACAGAATGGACAAAATATATCCGTTCAGGGTGACCTCAACAATCATACTAATATTTATATTAATTGATAGCTTATTATGAGTACTTTCTGGATATGAAGTCAGTTTAAAAAAAAAAAAACGCATTTTTACCTGCGCAAATCACGATTTGTTTCAAAATTTAACATGTTCTTATATGGGAAATCGAATTTTCATTTTTTTAGTTTTGTTACCACGATAACTAACTCTCGTAAATATCGTCCGATCGTGACAAAATACAGACATGTAAAACTATATTCTCTTGGACGAGTTCGTAAACCAGCCACATCGACATATCCTAAGTGGGGTAAAGACTCCATTTTACCCCCCAAAAATGTTTTTTTTTAGTTTTTCAAATAAAAAGATTAAATCTATCCAATTATTGTTTTTACCATTGGATTCTGCTCGAAAAAACAATTTAGTATTTTAAATCATTTACCTAATTCCATTAGTATCCAAGATTTAGTATCCAAGGTATTTCCAAGGTTTAGTATCCAAGGTATTTCCACTTCAGATTTTTTCCCCGAATATTTCAGTATCAGGGCAGCAGAATGATGACTTTTCCAATTTCTGATTCACTTTCTAGTGAGGTTTCAACTAATCCAGTGGAGTGTTTCTTGAGTTTATCAAGATATTTATACAGGATTTTGGCCTTTTTACTTTTTTTGTGGATACAATCTTTTAATACACAATCTTGTCTACTTATATAAAAGGAATCTTTGATTTTTTTAACTTATTTACTAATATGTGTTGTCAGAGACATTGGAAAACAAGCAATGAAATATTTTTTTAAACATAATACACATCACTTGGTTGCATTTTTTCTTTTTGTAGTAATGGGTTAATTCCTGGATAAATTTGTACTTGGAAATTCGCTGAGTTCGCAGGTTTGATGCGACGGGGGTATTTCAATATAAGATGTATTTATATGTGGTTTATAAATACTGTAAAACACTGCAATTTTGGAAAGTGACGGAAATTCTGTTTGCATGTCCATTGCCATGGTATTTATGAGAGTTCTTCACTTCATTTGATTTTTTAAAGTGATTTAACCATCCGAAATTGGCTTTAAGCTTGTTGATCATGATGGGAATAATTCTGTCTCGTTTCCAAATCTATATACACATCTTAACATTATGGCTCATTAGGCACGAGCTGTATTTATAATATAGTCAAATTTATAAGCTATTCCCCGATTCCCGATGTAATTCTGAATCGATCCTTTATCCCTTTCAGTTTGAAAGCGTGGTTGGAGCCTATTTCCATCGTACTTCATCAGAGTTGTGTGGCTTCAACAATAAATAAGCTGCTCTGCGCGGAAAAGAAGAAAGGATACGAAAGGAGGAAGGGGCTCATATTATATTCTCATATTCATTATTGGTAGAGAGAGAATGAAAGAGGGAATAGAGGGGAGAAGGGAGGAAGGAAGGGAGGTAGAGACGGAAGGAAGCAATGAACGGAGGGAGGATGGAAAGAGGGAAAGAACGGCGTAAAGCGGGATGGAATAAAATAATGGAATATCTGAATTTCGGATTTTATCTGAAACAATTATTGGATCAACCTCTATACAATGCTAACTACTAAACCAGTGCAGGAGCTAAACCGGTCATAAATTAACTAAGTGAAGTAGGAAAAATTACTCAAAAATTGAGTCTTACTGTTTCCTTTCGATTCCCGTTTATTTAAAGATACATTACAGGTTGTATATGCATTTACATGGAAAATGTGTTTTATATTTCGAAACGCTTTCGCGTGTGCCAAAGCGTTGATCATTTTTCTGAATTACTTTGTCCTATTTCTTGTTTCAATGATTCAATTATTGTTTGGCTGAACCACTGGGCGATCTTCAGTTTTAATAAATTTGAGTTGTATTTTTTTATCCCTTGTAACTATTCTATAGGCATACACAGTTAAAGAAATAGAATTTCGGATATTTAAATTGTTATGATGTACAGTATTTTTAACCTCTTAAGAGTAAATATCTTAAAACCCTTTAATGTAAAACCTATAAAGAGTTTGTGCCCAGTTTCAAAGTCCAAGGCTCACTTGGTTTTGAGAAATTGTGACTACAGTAGTTAGTCAACCAAAATTTGGCTTTCAAATGAATGGATACAAAATGTACAGTGGTGTTGCCTAGAAACAATCATTGAACAAACAAATTCCAGAATATAAACAGGTAATTTCTTTGAAATTATATGACAAAGGGCCGCAACGACGGGGGGGGGGGGGGCAACGAGGACAGTTTTCCCCAGGCCCCCGGCTCCCAGGGCCCTTGAGGGGCTCCGGCCCCGCGGGAATTATACATGTTAGTATAAATACCACAATACCACTGCAGCGGGCAGTTGAAACTTTTTTTGAAGACAAACATACACACATTCAGGAAAAAAATAAAAAAATAAAAAAAAATTAAGAAGGTTTACTGAGCAGATCTTCCCGGGCTAGTCTTCAGTCAGTGGATTATTCGGAGGAATAATATTTTGAGTTTTGTTTTGACCGCCTCCACTGAAACTGACTCGGTCCTTATCAGCAGTGTTCCGAGTGTTCCCCGCACGTTCTTGACTCGCAGCGTCGCTTACATTTCATACTGCTTACATAGTGAATGATAAGGTTTTTTGCATGATTAAAGAATTGAGTTTGGTGTACAGTAAAACAATAGTGAACAGTGAATCAAGACAGCACTGCAAAAACCTATTCCAAAGTATCATGCTACTTATTCAACAAACTAGGCTGAATTAAGCAAAGAATTAAGAGGATATCGGAGAACAGTTAATAGTGGTGTAGTAAAAATAGACAGAAGTGTGAATTCAGCTTTAAAGATCCTTAATAAAATATTTGGTAAAAGACTTGAATCTGGGTTTCCCCAAATTTGTGTTGCTTAGGACTCATGATAGTTTTGCCAGTGCCCGTTGCCTCTGGGGAACGTGCGTTTAGTAAGATGGCCTTAATAAAAATAAGCTACGTTCCGCAATGGGAAAAATCGTTTAAATCAATAATATTAAGTATTGAACATAATTGCACTAAATCTATCAACTGTGATGACGTAATCAATGATTTTGTAATGGCTAAGGCCAGAAAAGGAATTATTTAGAGGTGTTGACCATAATTTTCTTTATTGTATTATAAAGTTAGGTCAGGTCTAATTTTTACATGTTTTTTTCGCGGAGTAATACGATTACACGTTAACATGAGATTAATTTTAACAAAATTCAATGAATGTTACAGTATAATATGGTGTTATGTTAGGGTCAATGTAAAATAAAACTTTCTGTACACAAATATTATTCGGGTTTATACCAACTTTCATATAAATTATTTATCTTAGTCTTTGCGTTTGAACAATAAAATATATAAATAATTTTACAATGAGTACAGTAGCTATTTTAAAAATTACTATCTCACACCACAGCACAATTAAATGTTTCATCATTGATGTAAGTGATTGAAAATGTGATTGGTATTCGACATGGAAGCAAGGGCCCCCATCAGATCTTTTCCCCCAGGCCCCCAATCGCCTCGTGGCGGCCCTGAATATGATATATCATGGTCTGTATTTGCGCTACACACTACTATCAATCAGCGAGCTCGACTTGAGCCCATAGTGGTGAATGACCTTCAGCCAAGACTCTGTTTTTTTGTAGAGAGAGTGTCGGATAGATAAGGAGGGATCGAGAGGCGTGTCGGGGGAGGTCGGGTGTTGCCGCGACTGTTGTGTAGACAATTGAACTTGGTCACTGCCGGTCTTTCTAACGACACGGGTATTGCCGGAGCTCGATAGGTGGTGGATACACAAAACTTTCTGCTTCCTTAGTTATGGATTAATTTTTAGGAAACATACTAGCTGTAGAGATTAACAATTAACTTTCCTTAGGTTGTTATATACTATTAGTCAGCATAAAATACATAAATATTTTGGATTTATTTAATTAAATAGAAAATTGTTAATACATCGCAACAAATCCTAAAACCATCTTATTATTTTAATCAACCACTAGCCCCTACTTGACATTTACTAATGTAATTTTTAGGTTCATAATTCAAGTACAGGTAACTAACTAGACGTACATCAAACATACTCTAGTTGACAAACGCAACTTAAACTGACTGAAGTCACAAACTTTTAAATGTCATGGACCGGTTTTGAAACACACTTCATAGCTTAACTGATTCTTGCAGAAGTATATGATGCGACTGGCGGTAAGTTGCCTCCCTCATTAGCGTCCTTACATTGCTTAATCTTAATCTTAGTTCGACTCAAGGGAAAAAGTGTCATTTTAAATAAAACATATATCTATGACAACCTTTCTAGAGTTAACAGGGGTGTTAATTAACTGTTTATCGCGACTTTGATTTTAAGAGGTTCTTCTTTTTCTCATATTATTATTGTTGCAATCTCGTCGCGACCCTCAATTTGGGAACTCCTGGTCTGCACCACTGTGCTTAGCAATAACCTCAGCTGAGATGTATTCAATAAAAAGAAGTTATAATTAATTGTCAAAAGTATCGTAGGGTATATGTTTTTGTTTATGTTATCCAATCAAAAACATTAAATACAATTAAATATTTTTGAATTTTTGCATTAAACTAAATTTTGAATATTTTTTGCCTATATTCAGTTTTCAAACGTTCCCTTGTGAACAGGGAAATATGTCATAACACTCAAAATAAAAATCAACATGCGCATAGTATTGTAGAACGACAGATCTGGAGAACCTGTTCCCGAAACAATTGCTTGACTGTATTAGAATACAGTGGCAAAATTCGTACTGTTACATCCTCTTGACAGATTGAAGTAATTCCTGCCAATTTTCATAAATTTTCATAATCAAACACCAAACATATTGAGATAGTGCCCCTAAACATTTCTCAAAATTACGAAATAATACAGGAAAATAGTGTTGTATTCTAGAATTTCAATTTAACAGGCTGAAAATTGGAGGAGAGGTCGTATATACAGCTAGGATCATCATATTAAATTCCCGAAAATTCCCACTGGGGTAACATTCCGCCGTCTTGTAAAAAACTATTTCCTGTTCGTGTTTCTGTAAACATGATTTTGATCACCACGAAAACCATGAGAGATACGAAAAAAGTGTAAATGGCGTTTTTTGAATAAAATAAAATAGATAATAAAATGAGTATAACCTATACTCTTATATGAGTAATGTTATCGTGCTTATATGCTTGCTTGCTTGCTTGCACAATTATGTCAAAAATGGCTCCGAGGATTTCCTTCAAAGTCTGTAAAGTAAGTAATTTATGACTCAAAAACGTCTTTTATGCAGATTACTTGGCCAGAGAAAATCTAATAACGTAATAAATCAAATTTTAAAGTGGTAAAATTATAACAATAGCCTTATGGGTTGCCACGATAACAACGAAAATAAACAAGGAAAGTGTAAACAAATGAAGTAATCATAACAGCGGTTTAATTCATCTACAGCCAATAAGGGAAAATACAGCAAGTGGGATGAAGAGTCCATGGAGCAATAAAAAGGGTTCTATTTATCAATTTTATGACATTGAAATATTTTATAGTAACTGGTAAACATGAAATAACACCGAGCAAGGCTCGGTCCAGCAGGTACTATATTAAATATGTACAAGAAATATTCATAATAACTGTTGATATTATTATACAAGCATGTTGTAATTCGAATACCCCTGCCATAAGGAATACATGTAAAATTTGATGTAAAATACATTCCCTAAGGTACGAATCCCTTTGACCTCAATGAATAATAAATTATGTCCATAAAATCTTTATTGAAATTCTAGTTATTTGCCACTTTAATCATCAAAATTTGTTCACGATAAAAGCGTGGGTAAGCTCACAAAAAAAGATTCCTTATGGTAAAATTTGTAAAAATTCTTTACGGAATACCTTTTTTGTGAGCTTACCCACGCCTTTATAGTTAACCAATTTTGATAATTGAGGTCATATTTATACTTATTTTATTAGAAATTTCGGTCTCTACAAAAAACTTCATATGCGCTTTTTCCGTATCTCTTAAGAATTTCGTGGTACAGTAATTAAAACAATGTTTAAAGAAACACGGACCAGAAATATTTTTTCAAGATGGCGGCATGTTGCCCAAGAGGGATTTTTTGGGAATTTTAGCATAATGATCCTAGCTGTATGTACGACCCTCCAACAGTTTTCCGCTTGTTAAATTAAAAGTCTGTTATTACACTGTTTTAGCGAATTTCCTTAGAAATAAGCTATTACCGTCGTTTTAACAGAACAGAATAGAAAAAAAATATCCGTTCAGGGTAACCTCAGCAATCATATTAATTTATATTAATAGACAGCTTTTCATGTGTACTTTCTGGATATGAACTGAGTTTACTGTATTGTTAAAACGCATTTTTACCTGCAAAAATCATGATTTGTTTCAAAATTTAACATGGGCTTATATGGGAAATAGAATTTTCATTTTTTGAGTGTCTTCAAACACGATAACTCTCGTAAATGTCCTTCGATCGTGACAAAATTTGGTACAGACATGTAAAACTAGATTCTCTTGGACGAGTTCGTAAACCAGCCAGATCGACGTATCCAGAGTGGGGTAAAGGCTCCATTTTACCCCCCAAAAGTGGTTTTTTTTGAGTTTTTCAAATAGAAAAATCAAATTTATCAAATTTTTGCTTGCACCATTGGATTTAGCTCGAAAAAAAAACAAACAATTTGGTATCTTCAATCATTTCTCTAAGTCCATTGGTCTCCGAGATATTGCTCTTTGCATTTTTTCCCCTGTGTTTTTAGTATCAGGGCAGCAGAATACTGGCTTAGCCAATTTCCTATTCACTCTCTACTGAGGTTTTTAGCGAATCGCTTTGAGTAATTTCTCCGTTTATCAATGTAATTAATAGAATTTTGGTTTTTAAACAATTTTATAATAATATAATTTAAAAAATAAACATTCTTGCCTACTTCATTATATGAAATATTTGTGTTTTATCATCTAAGTCATTTGCCAATGTTTTTACAAAGGCTTTGTAAAACTAGCTATAATATAATATTTTAATATATAAATATATCACTTTTTTCGTAATAATGAATTAATTACTGGTTATTTTGTAATTGGAAATTCGCTGAGTACGCAGGTTTGCTGCGACGGGGGTATTTTGCATTATTTTCGTTCACTTATAGTCGATGATAGCAATAATGTTACTTCGAATTGGTGACGTTGCACCAATGGTGGTTCTCGTCGAGGTAGCCTACCAATAGCGTCATTTTTGAAGTGGTCACAAGTGGCACCACTGTCCAGGGATTTCATCTTTTGAACTAAATTACAACATTCTTAGGTCTAGCGGAACCCTTAATTGATTGCCACGTTATAAACGAATGCAGCTCAATGGGAATTAAACGCAACATTCAGACGTTAACTTAGTTTCCGCTCAACTTGTTTTGTGCTTCGCGTTGTTCTTCATAGTTTAACTCAATCGTACATATCTTTTATTTGTAGCATTGCGGGTTCTGTGGGTTGCATTGGTACTTCTAATTGGTTGCATTATATAGAACAAAAATTCAACAAAACTAAATGTTCAATAAAACTTAATAAAAGACGCAATTGTAAAAACTGAAAAAAACGTACTCTGAGTACATTTGTTATGAACTGTCAACTGCGATAATGATCATATTTTACTATATATTTTTATTTAAAAGTTATTTATAAAGGTTATAGCATACTGATTATAGTACCGCGGTTTTTTTGGCTTCTCATTCAAAACCTTTGGAAAGAGTTCCATCTTGATGCAATAATACCGAACAGCTCTAAATCCTTAGTGAACATATTAAAAGATAATTCATGTAACAACAAACATTCGTAGTTTTGACATCAGGCAACTTACAGTATGTATTATTTTAGTTCTAAACTAAATAAAACTACTGGAACAAAGTAAATAAATGAAATGTAAAAAAAATAATAATAATACTGTGTATTGAAGCACAAAGCTCTTTTGCTTGATTAGCGAATCACAGTAAAGAAACTATTACCGTAGGTATCGTGGTAAGACCTAAGCTCAGACCATAATAACTTTTCGTTTTGGGTTCTCCAGCAGCAAAAAACACCATGCGTTCGAATTTTTATATGTATATATAATCTGTTAACACGTTACCGGCCGTAACACGGACATTAAATGAAATTTAATGTTAATGAAATTTCAATCTTCAATGAAATTTGGTACTGACGTGAAAAGTGGTAATCACTCTGACGAGTTCCTAAACCACCCCGATCGTACTACCAGAAGGGGTGGTAAAGGGGGATAAACACCCTCAAAATGAAATATTTGAGGTTTCTACATAGAAAAAAATTGTTTGCACCATTGAATTCAGCAAAAAAAAAACAAACAATTTAGTATTTTTAATCATTGCTCTATGTACATTGGCTACTGAGTTATTGAAAGTGGTAAACACAGTACATTGTCCCTATGTAATTCTGATGGGAAATAAGAAAAATTCTAGATATCGCTTATCCCACAACATATCTTGATCAAACCAAGTATTTGGCTTCTTGCAGTTCAGATACAATTGATTTAAAACCGCCAAATTGTTCATGCATGTTATAGCAGAACTGCATACTCATCCCCCATGCCGTTCTTGTGGAGGAAATAAAAAAGTTGTCATGTATCGCTTATGTTGTGTTGAAATGTGATTCTGAGATTAAGAAATTATCTGATGGTGCAGGTCTGCTGCAATGGGGGTATTATAGATGTTCCTTTAGCGGGTTAAGGGTATTAATCCGTTTTAAAATTCAAGAGTTTGTGCTGAATTTTGGTGCATAACCTGTGCACCATTTCAAATTCTCATTTATTTACACATTTCAACATATACTCCTTACGATTTCATGGTGTAAGGAAAAAAAAGGTGTGTGCACAGCCAGCTGGTGTGACGTACATGGGTTCACGCACCTAGCGCTTACGACGACTACAATGAAAACTAGTTTATACAACTCAATAAAAATACGGGGTGGTTGAAAAGTAACTAGGAAAAGTAAACTGTTATAAATCCGCTAATATTACAGATATAATGTTGGCAATTGTGCCATTTTATAGAGTTTTTATTAAAGTTTTATACTACATGTACCTATTTGAAGGAGTTAATTGTTGCCCGTTGTAAACAGCTGAGGCATAAAAAACAAAAATGGCTCACCGCTTGTCAGACTTCGAACGTGCTTAAGTTGTTTCGCGTTTCGAAGTGTGGAAATCTGTTGTTTTAGTGGAGAGATGGTGGCGTACAGTGTATGGAGCGAATATACGCCCGAAGGCAATTAAAAACTGTCAAGTAAGGTTAATGACTACAGGCTCTGTTAAAGATACAAGAAGAGTAGGCCGCCCATCCACATCAAGGACTGTGGAGAATGTTGCAACAGTTCGGGAAATGTTTAATCGAAGTCCGAAAAAATCAACACGTCAAGCAGCTCGTGAAAGTGCACTACAGTTTTGCACAAGGACCTAAATTTCGCCCATGGAAACCACATTACGTACAGGAACTTAGGTTTTTTATGCTTTGTTATTTTACAACCATCCTGTACATGTGTACAGTCTTAGTTCAGCTTTCATACCGCAAGGTCCGCTATATAGTTGCATGAGCCAACTACGTCATACAAGCTGACTGTACACATAGCCCAGTCAATAAGGGATTTTATTCGCAACAAATTAGGAAAAAGCTGGATTTTCCCCTGATGATAGACCATGATGAGAGGTACATTTTCTCAAAAGTCCCCACTTCTCCCCCTTGTGCTTTCCTCCCCACCCCCCTTTTCCCCCCCAAAAGTCGGAAAATGCAAGCTTTTACTGTAGAGCCCAAATCTTCGTTACTATTTGTTGTATACCATTAAACTTTATCTCATTTTAATCCTTAATAAATTGTCTAAAAAAGTTGTCATTTACATATAAAACGAAAAACTAGTATTTTTCTCGTAATTTTAGGTTAAACAGTAAATTTTTACACTTTTTACACCCCAATTTCTGTTTTTTCCCTGTATATTCTTATACGGAAGGAAATTGACAAACCTTTTATTCTCAAGTTGTAGACGATGTTTTTCCGCATCCATTGATATGCATAAGTGTAGGGTAATGTATAAATTTAAAGCATCTGGTTCAGTTTTAATGCAGTGGTGTTCGACGTACTTGTGACGCGCTGAGCGGCGCGGCGGCGGCGGATGCGCGTGGACGCGCACTCTGTTTCTCACGTATCTCTTTTGTCACTAATGGTAAATTATGAAACTTGATATCGTTTTAATTGGTAAGAAATTGTCTACAAAAGAGGTCCATCGCAAATTTCTCATAAAACGAATAGTTTTTTACAATCTTAGAATGTTTAAGCATTTTTACATTTTTTTGTTTCTACTCGGTATCTTTAAACAACATACTGAATTGAAGGACATTATTTTAAAATGTTTTACACTATTTCTTTTTTTCCAGTTATATGCAAAAGAATAGTGATATCTTATAACTTAAAATACGGGACTTTGTGTGATTGCAGGTAAATTCGTCAACCTCCTTTGTCATCTGACCACATGGTGTGGCTGATTATAAGCAATCGTCTAAATTATTTGTTGCTAAAAGCGTGATTTGGATAAAAAAATCCATCGTGTTAAATGTTTTAAGAAATAAATGAATTTTAATGAATTGGTTGTCATTGTTAGTTTATAAAAATAAATATAAATATTTAAAGTAGATTATTCATATAATAGACTCACTAAAAAAATCACTACTAACCCCGTAAAAAAACCTGTAAAATAAATTCAACAAAATAACATATTTGATCAATATTGTAATATAACATTAAAGAGACACTTTTCGTATAAGCCTAAAGTTTACAACTGAGACTTAAGCCGAGGTTGTAAAATGAGCGAGTTTCGAAAAGCCACTTATAGGCCCATTTTTTCTCATATTGCGTCATTTTTCGTCATATTGCACGATGATCTTTCGCTATAACGCTCAGTTCTCAGTTGTTGTTCGTCCAAAACATTTTTTTAATAGGTTCGTCTATAGACGTACTAAAATTTGTTTTACAGTTTTATTGTAAAACTAATATAAAAACGCCACAAAGCGATTAACGTAAAAAAATTAAGAATTAGGGTGATGAGTTCGGAATATAAATTTATTATTTATAGAACACAAGTTGTACTTTTGCCAGTTTTTGTTCTGGGGGAAGGACATCCCCCTACCCTAAAGTTAGGGCTTTCTATTATCCACCACCTATGGACCCGCCGTGTTCCGGACTGGCTTATAGTTTGCCCGCCGTTTCCGGACCGGCAGCTGTAGTTTGTAAGACAGACACTTGTTGCAAATGTCTGCAAACAAACGACACCATCACGGACCACCCACCATCGCCCACCCACCTCAATTATTGTTAAAGATTAAAATAAAAATCGTTTTAAACTTTGACAATACAAAATGTTGCATCTTAATTATTTTTCTTCATAATCCGGTATAATATGGTATATAATTCGGTTACTTTATTCCATTATAAGAAAAACTCAATTATCTTGGTGCTTCTCATGTGAGGGTACGATTCTTCTCCTTTTACTTACACAATAGGAAGCAGTTAGTGCATTTTCAGGGTCATTCATCTTCGGAATTCGTCGTATTCTCGGGGGTGCCCCAAGGATCGAACCTTGGCCCTTTATTGTTCACAATCTTTATCAATGACATAGTTGATGTAGTTTTGAATAGTAAAGTCCTTCTTTATGCTGATGACCTGAAGATATTCAAGGAGATCAATGATTTTAGTTATTGTCTTCTTCTTCAACAGGATCTTGATCGCTTGGTGGCTTGGAATGATACTGGATTAAAGTTTCAATCGGATAAATGCTTTGTCGTCAGATACACCAAACGCACTCACAATGCCATGGACTTCCGATACTCTATGGAAGGCACTTTCTTGAATAGCAGGAGTGAAGTTACTGATCTTGGTATTACAATAGATTGCAAATTTCTTTCTCCGAGCACATTATTAATTCTTTAGATCAGCGTATATCGCATTCTATGTTCCATCTTCAGATCTGGAAGTTTTATAACCAGCATTGACAGTCTCAAAGTCTTATTTTTCACCTTAGAAAGGTCGAGGCTGGAGTTTGGTGCAGTCGTGTGGCATCCTCATCACGCTTATCTCATTGATATGATTGAGCAAGTCCAAATACAATTTCTTAGATACTTGTTCTTCAAGAAGTTCGGTTATTTCACCTACGATGTACCTTACCCCATTCTGTTGAATTTGTTTGACATGAACAGCTTGAAAAGTCGTCGTGACATGGGTATGCTTATCTTCCTTCACAAACTAGTCAATGGTAGGGTGGACGACAGCGAGCTCTTATCTCGTTTAGCGTTCCTCGTGCCCCGACCTTCGGCCAGAGCCCGCGCGTTATTTATTCTGTACTTCTTACGGACTTGTTTGGGTGCACAATTTCAAATAAATACAATGACAAAACTGTTCAACTCTTTGCCGTCAAATGTTGACATCTTCCACTCGAACCTTGGCTTTTATAAGAGTTTAATATTGCAATTTTTGTGTCATCCATAGTATAAATTTCTTTCCTAGCTGATTATTATGCTTATTATGCTTACCCTTGTTATTATTTTTATATACATTTCTTTTGTTTGTTATGTTTGACTGTTTTAGTTATTTTTTCAATATTTTAGCTGTCACTTGTAGTGTGCTTCCTATGTAATATTTTGTGTAAAATAATGCTACGATGTAATTGGAAATATTTTCTGTATTGTAGCATGTGAAATAGATAAATAAATAAAATTTTCTAATAATACAGTATCATATTATACATATTACGTCACACCATGAGAGAGAGGGAGGGGGGTCATGAATTTCAAATACTGTAACAGGGAACCGAGCTCGAGTAAAAGAAAGACCTAACACTTATATTTCTGCAGATTGGGGACCAAGCTTGATATTAATGAAAATCCATTCTAATTGTCTATGGGGGGCTGTGCACTGCTCACAGAAGGTAACATTTCCTATTCAGGTACCGAGCTTGGATATGGGAAGGTAAAAATCTGCAGTTGGGGACCGAGCTTAGTGGGAGTGAATGTCAATTAATTCTATTGCGGTGGAGGTGCACTGTTAATTAAAGGTTTCCCTTTTGCTTTAGAGGACCAAGCTTGGAGAAATAAATGTAATTCTTGAGAGACAATTAACGTTGGGAAAAAACTTTGAAAGTCTGAGATAAAGTAAAAGTTTTAGAAAAGGAATCGTAAAAAACGTCAATTTTTATGCTTTTTTGTACAATATTTGACATTTATTTCAGTAAAAAAATTTATTTTTTCAAACAATACGGATTTCTAATAAACTTCATAGTGTAAAATTTTGTTACGAAAATTTTTGAGTCCTTTATTTTTGTGTAAGTTCATCGTGCAATATGGCGAAAAATGACGCAGTATGAGAAAAAACGGGCCTGTAAGTGGCTTTTCGAAACTCGCTCATTTTACAACCTTGGCTTAAGTCTCAGTTGTAAACTTTAGGCTCATACGAAAAGTGTCTCGTTAATGTTATATTACAATATTGATAAAATATGTTATTTTGTTGAAATTATTTTACAGTTTTTTTACGGGTTTAGTAGTGATTTTTCTTGATGGGTCTATAACATGAAAAATCTACTTTAAATATTCATATTTATTTTTAAAATATAATCAACATAAATTTTTTATATTGCACAAGTCTCAAAAGTTATCACTGATTTTAATCAATGACAACCAATTCATTAAAATTTATTTATTTCTTAAAATTAATACTGCAGATCTTTTATCCAAATCAACGCTTTTAGCAGACCATTGCTTATAATCAGCCACACCATGTAGTGAGATGACAAAGGAGGTTGTCGAACTTACCTGCAATCACACAAAGTCCCGTGTTTCAAGTTATAAGATATCACTATACTTTTGCATATAACTGAAAAAAAATAGTGTAAAACAATTGAAAATAATGTCCTTCAATTTTAGTGTGTTGCACAAAGATACCGAGTAGAAACAAAAAAATGTAAAAATGCTTAAACATTCTAAGATTGTAAAAAAGTATTCGTTTTATGAGAAATTTGCGATGGACCACTTTTGTAGACAATTTCTTACCAATTAAAACGATATCAAGTTTCATAATTTACGATTAGTGACAAAAGAGATATGTGAGAAACAGAGTGCGCGTCCACGCGCATCCGCCGCCGCCGCGCCGCTCAGCGCGTCACAAGTACGTCGAACACCACTGCATTAAAACTGAACCAGATGCTTCAAATTTATACATTACCCTACACTTATGCATATCAGTGGATGCGGAAAAACATCGTCTACAACTTGAGGATAAAAGGTTTGTCAATTTCCTTCCGTATAAAAATATACAGGGAAAAAACAGAAATTGGGGTGTAAAAAGTGTAAAAATTTACTGTTTAACCTAAAATTACGAGAAAAATACTAGTTTTTCGTTTTATATGTAAATGACAACTCTTTTAGATAATTTATTAAGGATTAAAATGAGATCAAGTTTAATAGTATACAACAAATAGTAACGAAGATATGGGCTCTACAGTAAAAGCTTGCATTTTCCGACTCTTGGGGGGGAAAAGGGGGGTGGGGGGAAAGCACAAGGGGGAGAAGTGGGGACTTTTGAGAAAATGTACCTCTCATCATGGTCTATCATCAGGGAAAAATCCAGCTTTTTCCTAATTTGTTGCGCATAGAGCCTTTTTTTAGTCTTTATTGACTGGGCTAACACACCTTTTTTTCCTCACGCCATAAATCGTACATGGCGGCACCAAGCAGCTGATTGCGCGGGAAGATGATCGCTACCACTTGACTTGTTTGTTTATGCTTGGTGACAGATTTATTGATATTTGGGCCACAGTCTTGGAAAAAATAAGACTGTGTTTGGGCTCTACTGCATGCCACGCGAGTTCGTAACAAAGAGTATTTACTTAACCAGTAAAAACTGGTTTAACAATAAAATTAATAACGCCTGATATCCTACTATAATACAGTGACAATAGGAGAAAGTTCAAATTATAAATCTTTGTAAATATTCACGGGCAAAATTTTAGAAACACTGCAATAATGAGACACGCTTTCAACAGATGGCTCATACCAAAAATTGGCGGGCTTTATTATCTGAAGGTCGCTGTAGATAAGGTTTGACTTGGTACGTAGGATGCAAACTCCGATATGATCACTTTAAGTTCCGTAGCTAATTTTTATGATGATCTGTCATTCACAATAAATTTCAGCATTATGTTGAAAAAACCTTTTTCAATTTTGGTCTTTTTACAAGTAGCAAATTCAGAAAAATTATACTTTATCAGTTTCTAGTGCTAAACCCCTAATTATAATATACCGTAAAGAAGATGGAATTTTTGTATCTTTTTTCCGTAAATCTTATGATTTTTAAGATATTATGCTTTGAAAAATAACAATGACCACCATTATTTAGTCGTTCAAAGACGAAACTTGATACTCCATACTAAATGTATATACGTGCTACTGTACAAAGTTTGAAGTTGATAATTCGTATTGTAAAAAAATGACTTTATACACAGGGTGACAATAAAGTCTTCGGACGACTTTCTAACATTGACACGAAAAGAGATATTACGACCAAATTTTGTACACTATTATTGGTAATAGTAAGCCTACCATGTACCCTTCTGTCTACATTGTGATCAGATATCACCTCTGGGGGACGGCCATTGGATTCATAAACTCATTTTATAACCGATTAAGATATTGCCAGGAGACTAACGGGGACAATTTTGAACACCTACTTTGAATGGAGTTCAGTAAGAATTCCCTTAAACTTGTAACTTTCTGTTATTCATTAGTACAATGTATTAGACATCTTAAAAAATTTAACAGCAATTACTTCTGACCGATTCAACCTTTTGAGGTCCGGTTTACGACATTGTTTTTCGTTCAACTTGAATTTTGATTTTATGTATATTTCTACTTATGCCGGTTTAATGAAAGTCCGACTTGACCTAACTGTCGGCGAAAAATTTGCCACTCGGGAAAGCAACGTTAAACAAGTCCTGCCGAACGTGTGTTCGGTCTCGCAATTGCCTGAATTCGCACTGACCCGCCGAGAGCTTATTTGAGAAATTCTTCAGACGAATTCAGGACATGTTTACTAAAAATGGCTCAAGTTCACCGCATAGTTCAGTCAGGAGGAATCCGACTTGCCAAAACGTTCAGCGAGCATTTTGCCGCATTCGGCACAGCGACGCGACGTAGAACGAGTTGTGGTGTATACCTCAATACACGCTTGCAATAATTACCTGGATTCACCTTCATCTGAATGCATAGTGAAGGGCCAAAACAAATAATATAAACAAACTAGACATTGGAAAACTGTCAATAGAACAGACAAAACGACGATAAAATAACTAGTGTACTGAAGTGAAAAAATTGCCTGTGCAGCCGACTACGTAGCTACTGACAGCAGACGAAACGGCAACTGCAAAGAATTTTGAAGACGTTTCCCAGGGAAAGTATCCCGACTTAAGTAATGTTTATACATTGAAAAAAGCAAGGAAATTAATATTTTCAATGGTAAATTAAATTGAAAGTTGAAAATGCTTCCTGTCAATTTCTTAATGTCGGTAATCTCTGAAATAGGCGTTCGCCAGGCGTTTACCAATGCCGGAACGGCGTCCCGGAGTGCTCCGGCACCATGACACCACTGGTATACAGTGAAAGTAGCTTAGTCCTCCTATCAACAGTATGCCACATTATTTGATTGTGATATCTCTTTTCGTTTCAGTGTTATGAAGTCCTAAGACTTAACTAAAAAAATAAATTGCGCACAAACAAACAGTTCATAGGGAAACTGAGCATTTTAAGACTAAGGGATCTTTGTACTTGGGTTTTTATTCAGTAATTATTTCCCGAAGTTTCTGTCCTTCCCTGAAGTTCACCCAAAGTATTTCAGAATGTGTTTAATTCACATACCTTGGCCAAAATAAAAATAAAATAAAATAAAGATCTGTCAATTTACCATATTAACACTATATCTAATTTATCTACTAAGCAAGATCACAAAACATCTTCAGTAAAACGAGTAAAGCACACAGGTTAATGCGTAGGCCACTAGGGCTATTTTAATATTTTTGTTGGCAGCAGTGAGAGCGTTTAACTAGCTGTGGGTCTATATAGTGCATCCGAGATTGGCAGCGTTAAGAAGCATACAGAGCCAGTTAGCTGCTCTCAGCTAGGAGCACGTAACTGGCTGTGGATGCATCGTATATATCAGGAGCGGTTAATTGGTTCTGGCTGTATATATATATATATATATATATATATATATATTACAATTAACTAACAACTCATTATCAAACCTGCTTTCGATCTGTAGTCTTAGTATGTTAACTTTACCTCAGATTTAATTGATGACATCTTTCTAGCTATGATTATAACATTTAAAATACTTTAATGAAGAAAACAAACAATAGCTACCATCAAACCCTGGTGGATACTTGATTCTATAAGCTAGGCTAACTGGGTCGGTTATGGCCTCACGGCAAATAGTTTGCTTAATATTTGGACAAGTCAAATTCCCCCTTGCTCGAAGATAGTGAGTTACAACCTTCATCTAGAAGACGACTTGGTAGGTTCGTCTACTTGTAATTTTGATTCAAAACCACAAGGTAGATGTGGTTAATGACCATCTAGGTTATTCTGGAGTACTGTATTTGCATGCTAAAATATTACTTTTGATGTTTATTTCAATTATTAACTTGCATAAATTAATAAAGTAACAAATTACTGATATTTTTATCTGTACTTTCAACAAATGTCATGTTTGTTATCACATTATTATTATTTCCGACAGAAAATATAAAAAAGGTAGCTTAGAACGACCTAGGATAACGCAGAGTCTCGGACAACCGGGTCTCAGATAATCTGGATTGTACTTTTAGCTACAATATCAGATGAGCAATAACAATAAAACAGGCTATTGGAAAAATATTTGTCATTTAAATTTCGGGAATTATTTTATTTAATCGAAAAATTTCCTCTAGAATTAAAACTATTTCAACGAAATCTGATGATGGTTAGGTAATTTAGGCCATAGTAATAAATAAATAACAGTAGGCCCTATACTACAGTGTTACAGAATAAGTTTTTAAACAAATCCTCCTAAATAGTAAAAACTCACCAAATATGGCCATCACCCCTCTTGGGTTGAGGCTCTGCCTCCCCTGTGCATTCAGTTTCCCTGTGAGGCTACAATTTGCCAGTGAATGTTCATCAAAAACAGCACTTAGTAGTGCTCGTGCAATATGACTGTGAGTTTTCCACGTTATTTTTATTGAATGTATTGCAAGTCTTGAAATGAAAACATTTGATTTGTTCACCAGCTAAACAACCTGAAACCAAGTGATAACATTTACTTCAACACATCATGATACTAGGAAAATAAATAAATGTCAATAATTTTGCAAATAACTACTGTCCTTTCTTTTGTAAATATTGATGAAACATAACAATGTTATATAATGTTAGTAAATGGGGCCTTAGACCTAAGTGAGTGTTAATAGATGCTGAGCTTAAGTAAATGATATTTGAACACTATGCCGCTCAGCTGCATAAAGACCCTACACAGAAATTTTGATGAAAATTTTGGGGCCTCAGTCAATGGTTTGGGGGGGAATTTCAAGTGGCCGAACATTTTCTGCAACCCTGCCTTAAATACCATAATTATTTATTTTTTGCCTTGTTCTCGAGAACCCAGAACCCTTAAATTACCCATGACATTGAGTTAATAGGACTGTACTATAAAAAAAGAAACTAACTTTCCAGGTTAATACATACCGGTACTATATAGTTTAGGGACATACTTACATCACTACTAGGGCCTTTGTGGATGAGTCCGTTAAAATTATCATCACTTTCCTTGTCATCAGGAATGTCCTTGTCTAATCCACAGTCACTAACTGGTCCCGGGGATTTTGGGGATTCGAACTGTGGGGATACTGTAGGGATGTACGGGGGGGGGAGGAGGCACTTCCTCTTCCAAAGTTTTTGGTCTACATTCACAAAGAGATGCGAGCTCCTTCGCTTTTTCAAGCCATCCTCCCAGGTCTGTTAAACAAATGACAGGAAAATTATTACTAGCAGAAAACTTATAGTACCTGTCAGGCACAGCTTCAGCCTGGTTTACACGGTGCCAAGTAACTCAAGCGCAAGTAGAACACCAGTGACTTGTCGACTTTGATTTTTCGGTATATTTAGCGCTGTGTAAACTCGGCTTTAGTATTAGGCCTAATTGTTTGGCATTTAGAAAGTCTTTATATTAACTGCACAGTATTTATATTTTATTACATAACGCAATAGCAACTTTACAAATGTAAAATATATTTTACTGAGAAAACTTCTTGTTTATATTTTAGTGATTTGGTTAAACCACATAGTGAGATTATTAAAATAAATTTGTACACAAGGTAAGCCAGCAAGGCACTGTCCTCGCGAAGCATTATTTACAAATTTTAAATTTTTTACTAAATGGAAAAAAGATAGTGAAGCGAGTTTGAATTACAGCCTCAGCAAAGTTGTAAGCCCTAAATGAAAAAAAAAATTAAAAGAGTAAAGTTTAAAATTCATATCTTTTCAATGCTGTATCCAAGAATTGAATGATTGAAAATAAACAATGATTACCAAATATATTCTAAATAATGGTGACCTAAGCAATGCTATAAGTCATATTGATAACTCGTTTGATCAATGTTACATTTACCTAGGGGGATGTTTTAATAATTCCACAGGTGGCTACACTTCATTAACTCTCTCTCTTTTGTGGCCTCAAATTTACATTTAAATGGGGAGAATATCATAAAATAAAATATCATACCAAGAGCAGCTTTCAGATCAGCTTCCAATTTTTCATTTTTATTTTTAAGGAATTTTATTTCATCATGTAGAAGCTCCTCAACATTGGTCTTCTGGACATCGGCTGAGTTGTGCTTTGGGTCTTTGTTCATCAACACTTTTTGAAGTTTAAGAAGTTCTTTCTTCTTCAGGTCCTAAAAAAAATGAATTTACAATTTGCCTACAGACCTTCTACCTACAATATCCAATTAGTGTCCACTTTAAGCATTTTAATGGACATATACAATCCAAAACATTTTCCAGGCTTGTTGGGCATCCAGTATACACATCCAAGCGTCGGTGTGCAAAATTTCCTTTAAGTCTTACCTAGCAACCACATACTGATGTCAAGAAATATTTAATGCTTACAACTGCCATTAAACTATCGATTATCGTGGATGAAACCTTTTAATTCACCTTTTGCATATGATGGACTTCAAAGGTAATCAATTATGAAATTTCTTGTAAAAGGAGAGTAGAAGAATGTATAAAATATAATACAAATAGTTTTGAGTTAGGCCTAGTCCTATGACATAAACAGATTCCCCGCTGATGTTCGTCTTCCCCTCGCTCACAGGGAGCTTTCTCTCGCTCACAGTGACCTTCCCTCTCTCACAATGATTTTCTCCTCACTCACACGTACTTTTTCAATTTAAAAAACATTAAAAATAGAAAGTAATATTGAACTTGGTACCTATTAATAGATAGATTATAGCTTTTGTTATCCTTGTATAATATTTTCGATAAAAGTAATGAGGAATTACAAAATAATGGAAAGTTTTACCATGTTTTGAGATTTATATTTAAATGAGGCACGATATCAAAATAACAAAAATAATAAAACCATGTTTTTACGTATATGGGTAAAAGTAATTACATTTAGCTCCTAAACTGAACCTAAAACTTATGACTTAGGGCCTATATTACTTTTTAGCACTTCTTTTTCAAAAACAAAAACGTGAACGAGGGGAAAAATTATTCTTTCCGGAATAAATCAGGAAAGTTATCGTTACCTAAATATAATTTTTAAGCTCTGCTAGTATTATAATTATAGGCCTAATAAAAAAAATCCTGTCTGAGTAAATGTGGATCCATCCCAATCCTATCACAATGTTCTCGCAATTTCAGATTGTTATCTGAGCTATGCTCTACCATGAAATATTGATTAAGTTACAGTATTAGAAGTCACCGTCAAAGTAGGTTCTTTTTTTTTTCTTTTCTTCAACTAGGTCTACTTCTTCCTCCAAGGACATCATCTTCCTTTTTTTAGCTCTCTTCCCTCGACCCAATCCTTCCGACCCTTTGTCTTCTGTACACTCTTTCTCTAGTTCTTTTGATAGGAATTCCTCAGCTTCTTGATTGTCTTCTGCAAATGGATAAAAATGTAAATATTACCAATGATAAGTTTGGTAAATGCTGGACTGCTTTTTGATAAGTGACATGGCATAATTGTTGAGGGGGGGAGACATAGGCCTAAAGGTATTTGGGACCTTTTAAGGAGTAGGCCTGCAGAAAATATTTGAAATACAATAAGTTAAGAGGGCCTCCCTGTAATCGAAAGTGGCATTCCATTATAGGTACCGGTAGACCTAATCCAAGTAACCGATAATACTGAAATGATTGACGACAACTGCAAGTAGGCCTAACTTATCACATAATCGACAACTGACACAACACATGACAGCACTGGACGACTGACAAAGAATCAAATGCAAATGGTAATCGATGTGAAATATGATTACATATGTCATGTTAGTTAAAGGTAGTTGGGTTATGGTATGTTGATAACGTTTAAATATAATTTATTAGGATTTATTGTTAAAATAGTTTGACCAGTACTAGGTTTGAGTATCCTTAGGTTAGGTATTATCGATGAATATTATGGAGTCGAATATCAAATACGCTGAATGAAACAACCGAACGCAAAGTCGATATTTCATTTGTTATTATCGTATGAACGGCAGAAAATCAGATATAAAAGTCGTACCTGCACTTTTTCTAGACCTCAATTATTATGCTGATAAACATTAAAATGTATTTGATTAATTAGGCCTATAAATCAGCCTATAATATATAATCAGCCTATGGTTCGATTTATAGGCCTATAATAGGCCTATAAAAATCAGAAACATCAAAAGTATAGTGAGGCCTGTTTTGAGGTTAGAATGTCCAAGAAGTGTGATACCTCGCAATGAAAATATATCAAATAGCCTATAAAAAATCACATTAGTCATAGTCATAAAATTGTAATATATATTTAAGGACTTACCTGTTTTGAACAACACTATTGCGTTGTAAAATGAGGTTTTGCCGCCGATCTTGTAAGCCGCCTCCACAACCTCCCAATGACAGGCGAACTCCCCTCATATATTAATTGGGAGTCTTTTCGTACGTCATACGTATCCTCTTTACGAAAATGTAGAACAAAATACATTTTGATAATAAAATAACTTCGATTGAACCGAACGTATTGCTATTAAAAAGTCAACCTGGCAAAAACCTAATAAGCCTACTTAGCCATGCACAAATGGCCGATAACCTAGTAGTAGTAATGTAAATTTCGTAAAAAATGTTTTTAGATTGAGGAATCATACGTACCTGAAATAAACAATATATCTCCTTGATATAGATTGAATTTTCCGTTTTTGGTTTTGTAAGCTGCCTCCACCCTCTGCCCAACAACAGGTGCCTTGCCATCATAAATAATTTGCGCCTCGGTCATTACGTCCATTGTATTGTCCTCTTCAAAATGTATTACTTAATATAACGTGTTGTTCATGTTTCACTACTGCACGGATACAAAAATAAAAAATCGGACAACCCAAGTTCAACGACTCTCAAGTCCATGCGGCATCAAGCTCAAACAGAAAGTTGTTATCCGCCCGCGCGTTGTTATCTCTCACGACGACACGACGATCATGATAGCGGTGAGTCATAGAGTAACAATTTATAAATACATGAATATATCTTATATTATATTGTTTTCATTTCAATTGAGAAACCGGAATGAAACTGAAAATGAAAATGACATATCATTTTTATAACAAATTTTTGTTTTTAATGAATTTCCGATCACCCGGATGCCTTATTTGGAACCTTGATGCTCTGAAACAGCTAATTTGAAATAATCCATTAAATTATAATTCATTTTAACTGTTGTATATTTGCATATACAAGTAAGAAAATCAACACTGTTAAACCTTTTTATGTGAGAGATGAATACTGAATCTGTTATAATAGGCGTCACGAAAATGCGACTCTCAAAATTTAAACAGCTGGTCATCCCTTATGATTACATTGGGAAAAGCCAGCTATTTTGAAGTTTTGAATATCGCTATTTCTAGTGTAGTAGCAAAGCCAATAAATACCCTAAAAAGTGGGTCCTTGACTCGTATAAGCAGAGTACAATGTTTAAAGATTGTTATAAAAGTACAGTTTCATTATGTACCAAAAGGCTTATAATTAACAATTCTAGCTTACTCTTTGCTTGGATATGGCTTTGCTTTTAACGATAGTTCTTGTTCTTCGTTTAGTTCGAGTTTGAACAGTTCTTCGTCTGCAAATTCTGCTGTTTTCTAGAGAGGTTATATCCATAATTTTTATAGAAAGTTGTTTTTCAATTATTTATCTACAGAACGTTAGTTCTTTCAATAAAACATACCAACTAACTCAAGTAATCAATACCGTATATAGGCTACCATGAAGATATAGGTCATAGGTAAAGATGAAGATGGACCGTCCACTTCTAAAGGAAAGAAGCGGCGAATGAAATCCTACATCTTCTCTCAAGATACGAATAAGGTAAATTATTGTTATTAGCATAACTTAGCCCTATTTGAATTTTGCGAAAACTTCTTCTCATCTATCAAAATGCAAAACTAAAAATCCATAGTAGGCTATTTTTTTAATTTTACAAGTGTAGGTATGCCTAATATAACAGTAACTTCATCTTAACAAGTTGGGCTGACATAGATTCAGGTTATAATAGGCTACTAAGAGTCAAGTGATTTTTGTATCCGGTATTTTGATTATTGTTGTTTTATAAGTGTAATTTTTTCCAGGTACCCAAACAAACACTACACAACTGGAGGAGGAAATCTGATATGAGCCGACTCAGTAAGGGGACAGCGGAAAGAAGAGATGCTGCTCCAGAAACCCCTGTCACCATTGAGCAGTTGGGGCAGCCAGTTCAAGAAGAAACAGCTGAAGTTGATGATCACGAAGAAACACCTGAAGTTGATGTTCAAAAAGGGACTGAATGTTCTTTAGAAGAAGCTGAAATTCCTTAAAGTGAAGTGTTGTCATATAATGATTTTTTGTTCCCTGCAAGTGAAGTAGCATTTGGAGAAGCCCAAGAAGAAGATAAGAAGCTTCACTCGTATACAGAGATCCAGGCACGGCCCTAGGGACTTTGCCGCCCTGGGCGAAATCGGCGGCCGCCGCCCCTCCCCCCATATATATCCAGAAGCGTACCCAGGGGGGATATCGGGATATATCTCCCCGAAATTTTTTGGGATTTTGGAAAAATTTTGAGAAGAATAATATCTCGTTCATAATGAAGTGGTGGTATCACTAAACTTGCCAGTCAAACAGAGAACACTCTACAAGAATTACTCACTAAACTTTTATGAGGTTTGTAAATAGTTATAATCTTTTATTTTAAAGGTAATTGATTGGTATGGGGATTGAATACTGGATTATTAGGGTATTTTTACCTATTGCGGTTATCGTGAGTAATAGGCGAGAGTAGACCTAGCAAGCAAGCAAAAACTCCTGATAACAACAGTGGTAATTAATGGTGTCCGCTATCTTGCCGCCATCGCCATCGTCGTCACACTCATCATATGTATTACGTGAAATATTCATGGTAAAAAATCACGATGTTAAAATGAGGCATACAAACATTGTCGTCTTCTCAAGGCCGTCTGTCGGACAATCTCGTAGCAGCATCGCGGCAGGCAGACGAATCTCGTCTGCCTACGTCGCGTAAAAATCACGCGTCTCGCCGTCAAATCTAGGCACAATTGTTATAAGATTACGATGCTTACGAGGACTTATAACTTATACGAGGACTTATACGAGGATGTGATTATAGCTTTACGGGTGCGTTCTGGGACTTGAGAAACACTGCACAAGTGAGAAAACAGCATTTTCTAATTCTCCGTCAACCTCGGACGGATAATGTAGGATCCGCATACTTCAGGTCCGGAAGGTCCGAGGCGTGCATTATGTGAGATATAGTTTTTACTTTGAAATTAACAGAAAAAATTCTTTTTTACCAAGGTTAAAAACGTATAATTCATGAATACTTTCTCATTTGTCCTTTAGTGTTAGGCCGACTTCATAAAAATATTTTATTTTTATTGTGAAAAAAACATTTTTCTAAAATTTCAAAGTGATCTAAAATTTTCAGAATCTAATCTGCGAGCAGCCTAAAATTAGTTCAAATTTCAGGAGTTATTCTGTTTGTTGTTATGCTTCTAGATTGCCTAAAAACGCGAATTTTCAGATGTAATTTATTACGCCCCAAGTAGGTTATACTGTAGTGCATCATTTAAATTTCGTGGTATAAATTCAAATAGCTTTTGCTTTAGGTTTAAACTATTTAAAGGCTTTGGCAAATGTAAATCTTATTGCTACCACAATAATAAACACAACGTCGGGGGAGAAGAGAGGATTCCATCAAGGTCACTCCCGACTTCCAACCGCTGCGCTGTTGCTTTGACGCTGTCAGCGGCGGCGACGCGACGGTTGTTAGATACAAGCCGAGTGGTTTGTTTTTATATTTGGACTTAAATAATTGTAAATCGATGCTTGCATTGCCGTATATTTTCTTAGGCTTGTTCTTTGGGTAAAATGTGATACAGACAATTTTACTCTTCACATTCATATCATAAATTTATTATTTTATTCATATTTTACAATTTGCCGTTCCCGAAAAATTTGCCGCCCCCAAAAATCTGCCGCCCTGGGCGGCCGCCCGGCCCGCCCACCCCTGGGGCCGGCCCTGCAGAGATCACGGTTGGTGAGTGTGTGCAGTCGATTTTATTATTTTATATCAAGCACTCAATTAATAAGGAGGTATTAAAAGGACTTTTAGAGCTTGTCTCTCTCTTAATTCCAAAACCCAACAATTTCCCTGAAACTCTGTACCTGCTGAACAAAATAGTCAAAAACATCACATCAAACTTTGTTGCGAAGAAACATTTTTATTGTTCACATTGTACTTCATATATAGACAAAGAGGAGCCTGAGATGGACATTAATGCCTACTGTCCGAACTGTGAAAAAATTCTGTCTAGTCCTAGTATTTTTGTTGAATTTCCATTAGAAAATGTGTTGACATGTCTATTTCAGGATCGTGGTTTGCATAAATTTTATGATTCATCAACTTGAAAGAATACATATAAATTAGACTCCAAATATGAATATTTGAGAGACAATGTTTTGACTGGGAAATATGATGTTATGCTTGCATGGAACACTGATGGTGTTCCAGTGTTCAAAAGTAATGATTTACAACTTTGGCCCCTACATTTGTCAGTTCTAGACATCCCACCATTTGTAAGACACCTTTATGTCAGTGTTTGTGGTCTTTGGATAGGAAGGTCAAAACCAAACATGAATACATTTCTCAAACCATTCTGTGAATCCTTGAAGAGTCTGTTAATAAACAAAGTACTAGCTCCACTCTCTGTTCTGGATGCCCCTGCTAGAGCAATAATGTTGAACATGAATCAGTTTAATGGTAAGTATGGGTGCCCAACATGTAAAGCCAAAGGTGAAATTGTCAGCCGTGGCAAAGGACATGCCAGAGTCTACAAAGACATTGATTGTGACCTAAGGACTGATCAGGATATTCGCAAGCATGGGGAGCGAGCTGTTGAGAAATGAAGACCAGTCGTAGGTATCAAGGGACCATCCTGGGTGAGTGCTATACCTTACTTGGATTTAGCCACAAGCTTTTCTCCTGATTATATGCACTCTGTGTTATTAGGAGTCACAAGACATTTCCTTTTCCAGTGGATGGACACCTCAAACCACAATGAAAGTTGGTATCTTGGCAATAGAGTAGAAATATTAGATGAAAAGTTGCTCTCTATAAAACCTCCTTCTTTCATTAACAGACTCCCAAGATCCTTGAAAAAAAGAAAACTTTGGAAGACGTCAGAGTTCAGATCTTGGTTACTGTACTACTCCCTTCCTGTTTTGAAGGGTGTAATGGCTGAAAAATATTTTCAGCATTGGACTATGCTTGTGTTCAGCATATTCACTTTACTTCAATGCAGTATTCGTGATGAAGAAATTGAATTCGTTGATGCCATGCTGAAAATATTTGTTCTAGAAATTCAAGAACTTTACGATGAAAATGTGAGCTGCACCTTTAACGCCCATCAACTAGTCCATCTCGCCTCCTTTTGCAAAAATTGGGGTCCTCTTTGGGTTTCATCGGCATTTTCTTTCGAGTCAAATAATGGTTTATTACTAAGATTGATTCATGGCACTGGATCTGTGTCTGCACAGCTTATTAACACCTTACGGTTCATGAACGGGATGTGGTACCTTTCATCCAAGTATGGAGCTGGTTCGTTGAGGCCTAAAACTTACAATGAAATCAAAGTTATTGGTTTAGAAGTGAAAACCCCTCTCTCAGTCGTTGAAGACAATTTTGTGTTGACAATTTTGAAATATTACTTGGAATCTGGACACAAAGTCTACAAAAGAGCAATTCGTTGTAATGAAGTGTTTACATCTAAACTGTACAAAAGGCAAATAAAATACAATAACTACACTGTTCTTGTTCAAGGTACATACAAATTTTGCGAAATTGAATGTTTTCTGGTCCACGATGATTCTGTTTTTTGCTTATTTAAGGCTTTATTAACTGTTAACAACTATCATAGATTTATTCATAAAGAAACTTCAACCACAATCAAGCATTTGTTCCCAGTTTCAAGATCAGATATTGTGTTTGTAATTCCTTTTGAAAAAGTAGTAGACAAAGCTATAGTTGTGAATAGTTTTTGTGTCTAAGACCGAACAAAGTTGAACACTTGTTGTAACCTCATGGTTTAAACTGGGTTAGGCATTGGTTAAACTGTAATAATTAGACACCCCCAATACACATTGATGTTTTTTGTAAAAAAAATTGTATGCATTAACGGTTTAATTATATAGTTGCCTAACCAGTTATTCACTAAGAGTTTTAATACAGTTCCCAAACCTTCTCTGTGAAATTTGATATATTATGTACTAAGTTTCATGTTAAACGGTCCAACAGGATCCGAGTCCTTTAGCTATAAATATATATACACCAACACATCCTCTTTTACAAATTAGATATATCAGTGTATAACCTTTATTCTTCTGCTTTTATATTTTTTACTAGTTTATAAAATATTTTTATTCACAGATATTGTTAACATTGTATTTATAAATTTTATATAACAGTTATGTATTTATAACTAATTTGTATTAAGATAAACTGTACATATCTCTATATATTTTAGTTGTTCTACATGGGCCTGTAAACTGTATTTTTACAATTAAGTTCAAGTTTTCCCCTATTGTTGTTATGATGCTCAAATTGTTTATTGAGGACTTAAATTAACACACCAACCCAAAAAGTAACATTGAATTGGTATGTCTTCTATTTTTAATATATAAAATTATACTCATCTTAAAAAAATCCTTCTCTTGATTTTTATTATACTCCTAAGGTGCATGTTTCAAGCTGATATAGTTTATTCATAGCATATATTATTTTTTAAATTATACAAAATAATTGGTATTAATCATTAAAATGAAACACACTTAAACATTAATTTTACTTCTGGAATCCATTTTATTCTTCTATGATCATATTTCTTAATTTCACTGTAATTGACAAATCATTCAAGGTTTATTGAACAGGTTTTAAGGCATGTAACAGACATAAATTTTAGGCTAATTGTTTTATGTTAACTGCCGCCTATGGAATATATAAACAGGGTAAAAATAGTTTAATATGTTTTTTTTTGTTGGAAGATGTTTTAATACTAAATAATTGTTAAATTAAATATTATACAGCTAATTTGATATTCTTGCTTAGATCATTTGATACATTTTGACATTCTTAACATAATTTCTATAAATCAAGCCTGAACAGTATGCCTGACCAAATCTGACCATTCAAGTTATAACATCCGGCCTTTATAAAATAATCCTGACAAAATTTGAACAATCCTGTCAGGCCTGATTAAATATGCCTGATCAAGTCTGGTCAAATCTTGGAGAAATTTGAACACTCCTGTCAGGCCTGATCAGTATGCCTGATCAAGTCTGACCAAATCTGATGATTCAAGTTATAACATCAGGCCTGATCAAATAATCTTGAAGAAATTTGAACACTCCTGTCAGGCCTGATCAGTATGCCTGATCAAGTCTGATCAAATCTGATAATTCAAGCTGTAACATCAGGCCTAATCAAAAATTCCTGAAGAATTTGGAACACCCAGGTCAGGCCTGATCAGGCTAGTTCATCAGTTTTGAACAACCGAGTCAGGCTTGATCAGGTTATTTGAACAAATCTGATCAAATTTGTTCATTTTTGATCCTGCTTGATCAAAAATGATTAAATTTGATCAGGTCTGATCAAGCAAATTTTCATAGGGGTATTACAAATACATAACCTATATAGAGTCTATGAGTCAAAATTCCAACGTCGTGTAATTTAATATGGTCCAACGTTATTAACTTGTTGCCAATTAACTTGTTGCGATCTGGCAGGGTTTGCGAAAAGCAATTAGATACGGAGGCACTGGTTTTCGTAACAAATGTATCATTTTCACCAATAAATACACCTTAAAAAATAAAGTAATCTTAATATTTTTCGCCTTTGTGAGATTCGTTTAAAACTGCAAAAACATTGTCTTTAATAGTAGTAGATAAATACGCAAAACAATACTTAAAACGTAGTGTGGCTAGTTAACCTTATCTTCAAAGTAATTCCATGACAATTGGCGAAATGGTCACTGGTGAGGTGTCCCTATAACCTAATTTTAATCTGACACTCAGCGTTCTTTTTGATTTCAGTAAGAATGTACATAATTAATTGCATTAAATCGTTTTACATCATACTGCACAGAAACATGGCGGCCAGACAGTCTCGACTCACTCATCTACCTTAAGTTGAATATTTATTTATTTAGCAGCTGTATTTACACTGTTAATATAGGAACAAAACACATTTCTAACTAGATTATTGCATTTGGTGACTCACCGAAGCGATTGCTGCCCACCAAGTCCAGCCGCACCTACATCAAGCAGCTACCAATGCAAGAAGAAGCAGGGCAAGTGAGCCATGTTTCTCTCCGTCTACCCCCTTTCTGTCAAGTAAATCCTACTGTATGGCTAGCCCAGGTCAAGGCCCAATTCGTGCTACGCCGTATTACTTCGGACAGCAGCACTATATGTTTTCGCAACTTGACCAGAGGTACGCCGCCGAAGTCCAGGATACAATAACTAATCATCAGCCGGAGGGCTAGGGAAATTTCACCAAAGTGAAGACGGAGCTGTAACGACGCAATATTGCTTCGCGGGGAGAAAGGATTCGTCAGCTTCTAAAACAGGCTGAAATGGGTAATAAGACACCTTCTCAATTCTTCTTTACGTAGTACAGAGAAATTCCAAGACCATCTCCTTAAGACTTGGGAAGCGGACGCCTTCCCGCTGCAGTACAGTCGGTAATTGCGACTCAACGTGACCTTGCCATTGAGGCAGCCGCTGAGCTAGCGGACAAGGTGTTTGAAGTAATTTCACCATCTTGTATAGCTAAAATCTCTTCACTTCATTTCGTCACAACCCCTAACTCCCAATTTCCAATACCCGACTCCCAACTTGCAACTCCCAATCCTCAGCGTGTTCAGTGCTCAAATTGTGCAGCTTACCCATCAAGTGTCAGCACTCGCGGAAAGTCTTGACGAATTTGACAACCGCCGCCGTAGCAGACCTCGTCTACGTAGCCGTGATAACTCCCAAACACCAACGCCTACACCCAAGTCTACACTGAGAAAAATTTAGTCCTGAAATACGTGGAAAATACACGTAAATAAGGGTGTGCGGGTTACCCACTGCAATCTGGACCCGGCTCAATGCTCCGGCAGTGAGGCCGCCACACGGAAAATCAGGACTTAGTTTGTCTGCATAGTTATGACGTCACTGGCTATGACGTCATTACTGTCGGTTGTAAGTCCTGCCGATCAGAGTTTGCTCTCGTAATTGCAGAGACTTCTCTCAGAATATCCTGCGATTCATTTTGCCTTTACCACAGTTTATCACAGAATATACATTCCTATTCTCGAAAAATACAACCGATTTCTATGCACTGACTTGCCTAGTCTCTGCATTTACCTGTATTTTTGACTAAAAATCAGTAAAAATTGTCTGGGTCCTTCTAGCGGTCACCCATCCAAGCTCTAACATAGCCCGATGTTTCTTGACTTGTATGTTCAGGTGAAGACTGCTATATCCATTGCGTTACGGCTCTCTGTTGACGAATGTGGTTGTTGAATAGCATCTGAAGAAGTTATAAGTGCAGTTTACGCCTAATGGTACTTCTCTTACAGTGACAATTTATTGCGTAATTGAGTCTAGACTAGCCGTCCGTACGTGTCGTGCGTGTTTCCCGGTACCGGAATTTTTATAAAAAGTAATGTTTGTTCGTTGTGTGTGTCTATCCGTTTGTGTTACGTGTGTATGTGTCATGGTGGTTTTTAATGCTTCTTGACGACTTCCACTGGAATGAAATTTGATTTCCATCGCCCGAGGAAGATCTCTCTGAGATTGTAACTGTCGTAGCCCATAATATGAGACTACAAAGGATCACTTTGACAGTACAAGGTATTTACACCATTAATAGTTACAATTTATTGCCCTGATGTATTTATTTGATACATTTAAAAGTGGCAGCAAATCAATGCAAGGTTATACTCGACCTGCATTCTATTTCTTACAATTCGTCTTGTTTAAGACTTTGCTAAAAATCCCTGAGTTATTAAAATCAAAGCAGGATTCAAACAGTGCAATTACTTTTTTTGGTAATTTGTTCGTGTAAACTTTGGGCAGATAAAATTAATCTTAGGTCTAAAACTGATCAATGCGTTCTTGTTACTATTTAAAAATAAAATAATATTTAACATAAGTAACTGCTGACAAATAAAACGATTTGATTTTCTTAAAAATCCAAGCTTTTTCTCTGAACAATTGGAAATTTGATATTCTTTTAGACGTTTCACTATCATTTACTTAATATGTATTTACTATCAATGGTACTACAGTAAGTAAGTCTGTAAAAAACATTAATAAAATTTGTATTATAGAAACCAAATGTTGTTATTTAAACTTATATTACATTTGTAAATTTTCAATCCCAAATATAGGCTTAAACTAACACAACGGACTTAAAGTCAATCCAGATTTGGTTAAAATATATTTATTCGATTGAAATAAAATATTTGATGATAGTGCGACCCCTATGAAAATTTGCTTGATCAGACCTGATCAAATTTAATCATTTTTGATCAAGCAGGATCAAAAATGAACAAATTTGATCAGATTTGTTCAAATAACCTGATCAAGCCTGACTCGGTTGATCAAAACTGATCAACTAGCCTGATCAGGCCTGACCTGGGTGTTCCAAATTCTTCAGGAATTTTTGATCAGGCCTGATGTTACAGCTTGAATTATCAGATTTGATCAGACTTGATCAGGCATACTGATCAGGCCTGACAGGAGTGTTCAAATTTCTTCAAGATTATTTGATCAGGCCTGATGTTATTATAACTTGAATCATCAGATTTGGTCAGACTTGATCAGACATACTGATCAGGCCTGATAGGAGTGTTCAAATTTCTCCAAGATTTGGTCAGACTTGATCAGGCATATTTAATCAGGCCTGACAGGATTGTTCAAATTTTGTCAGGATTATTTTATTATAGGCCGGATAACTTGAATGGTCAGATTTGGTCAGGCATACTGTTGAGGCTTGAATAATAGAAATTATGTTAAGAATGTCAAAATTTATCAAATGACCTATGTAAGAATATCAAATTAGCTGTATAATATTTAATTTAACAATTATTATAGTAATAAAACATCTTCCAACAAAAAAAAAACATATTAAACTATTTTACCCTGTTTAGGGTGTCCCATAAGTAAAGTGCCAAACTTCAAGAATAGGTTATTTGGGTCAAAATAAATAGAAAACATAGAATACATTTTTTTCCAAAAGTGCTTTGTTTACGAGATATCCGCCATTTTGTATGTTTTACTAAATATTTTTTATCTCCCAAGTTTGTTAATAGATTTTCTTGAATCTCGGTTTGAACCTGTATCTAGTCAAGGTTAGTTTATGAAAAAATAATGAGCATGATCAAATAATAAATTTCAAAATGGCGGCCGTTTGAATTATTTAAGTTGAAATAACAAAAAAACTGTAGCTTTTACAAAAAATATAAAGGATGACAATTTTTAGAAAATTTTATTTCCCATCTAATGACACCAAATTCATGCAAATCGGTTAATAAACAACTGAGTTATGATCGTATTTAGCTAGAGGGGCAGCATTTTTTAAAGCAAAATTGTTCATTGATGTGCTGAGCCATGCGCTAATTCGACCATAACTCAGTTGTTTGTTATTCGATTTTCATAATTTTGGTATCGTTGGAATGGAAATAAAATTGACTAAATATTATTGTTCTTTATATTTTTTTGTAATCTGTACCATTTTTTGGCATTTCAATTTGAAGATTTTAAACGGCCGCCATTTTGAAATTTACGATTCGATCATGCTGATTATTTTTCATAAGCCAACCTTGACCAGATACAGGGGCATACCGCGTTTCAAAAATATAGATTAAGAAACCTGGGAGACAAAAAAATTTTGTTAAAAATACAACTATTAACTTAATCATAACATAAGTCAGCCGTTCTTTATCAGTAACAAACCTTATCAGTTTGTTAAGGTTTACTGACCGTTCTTTGTCAGTAGTAACTTATTTCACCCATTATGTTACTTCAAGTTCTGATTATTAAAATAGTAGCCTATGTCGCATCCTGGTATCCTGGTCTCAAAGCTCTTATGGGCTAGACTGGTTGCCAATGTTGATGAGAACCAGGTGTGAAAAAGCCGTTACCTGTTGAAGGTTTAGCTATAGGTATGAACGCACAACATTCACTTCTGACATAGAAACATATGTCACGCTGCACACAACCAGCGTTGATGCAAGCCAAATAGATACTTTGTCTACTGTGGTAGATATGGACCTTTAAGCAGGTATAAATGACTAGGTCTTTATATGAGGCATATTTTAATTAAAAGAGCCTACACCTCCTGGTTATCCTAAATGTATGAACTTATTACAAAAGTAGTACAGAAATTCTTATTTTCTATTACTTCAGCACACTCTATCTTCTCTGAGTAACGAAACAAGAGAGAGAGACTTAAATCTTAAAAGAGCAATTGAGTCAATTGAGTCGGCTTCTGTTCGGAAGCCCAACCGTTCTGATTCTTTTTACTGAGTGAGTCACGCGAATTGATTCGTAAAGAACGTTCAAGTTTAGTTGGGGAAAAAGTGCTCACCGTCCTACTCGCTCCTTTTTACTGGTTTAGTTAGTTTTGATTTGAATTAATTTTTGTGTAGCCTAGACGTTAAACTCACAAGCCCTAGAGATACCTGTTTTATCTTTACATGCTTAAATTAATTGCTTTGTAAATACGTTTTGTTTGATTTTAAATCCTTTTCGGTTTAGAATTTGAATTGTTATTTAAGCAAAGTTGCATGAACGTTATTATAGTGAAGTTGTGGTTAGGACATGAGGGCTCTATTTGGCCATAGAAAGATAATAGACCATAGACTAAGTTAGTTATTGTCAAAGCATTCTAGAGGTTAAAAACTCAGTAAGTAGACGTCTTTATGCTATAAGTATCAAGCAATTTAAAATTCAAAAGGGGTAGTTTCTGGGCATGAGTTTCATATCTGATCTTCTGCCTTCGCAGGTTATGTTTATACTAAACTTCTTATATTATGTGTTTTACTCAGGTTTAGTAACTGAATTTTTCAATATAATTCAGCATGGGCGAAGATCACTTTCGTTTTCGCATGTGCTCAGATTTTGTTAATTCGATCGCAGCTATCAGCATAACATAAACTTACAGCAGATTTCTGCTGTATAATATGCTGATAGTTGGTATCGAATAGTTTATATTTGTTAATCTGCTGTATAATACACATACGCCCCACCAAAAATGTCTTTTAAAGAAAGTATTAGCTTATCGAGTTTAACTATATCGATTTACTGTTCCGACAACCATCAGTATTGAAAGAAACATCTATAACAACCAATAACTGTAACTGAAACTATTGTCAAATATTCAAATACCTGACACTAAGTAAAACATAGGCCTACCCAACCTAAATAAATCTAATAAAACTAGATAACAATAGGCCTAGATTTAATATGATTAAGGGAGAGTGGGACAGGTTCATACAAAATCGCATCTATCAACTTTAAGTATTTTTAGCTCCCTAATTTCCAAACAAAATGTTCTGATGGCATCTAACCATTATCATGAAAGTTTTTAAATTAATTTCTCTCTCATATAAATGATCAAAATATTTTTTTACCAAAACACTGCTCTTTGTATGAAACTACCCCAAATTGGGGCAGTTTGATACTTCATTGGGGTAGATTCATACAAAGGGAAAATAATGAAACAAATGACATAAAAACTTGTTTGTTGTTTTAAGCTGTTTAAAAACTTGATACTAACGATAATTAGGCCTAAAATTAGGGTTACACAATGTTACTTGTTAAAATATTAACAGAAAAATAGAGCTGCATGAAATTAACAGCTGAGCCACCAAAAGGGGCAGCTTTGGGAAAAGGGGCCCAAGGGGGGGCCTAGGTTCGGGTGTTGGCTTATATTGCTCCAAAATATAAGTTTTGGTACAATTTCTTGCAAATCAACAGCCCTAAAACTTACTATTAATGAAAGATAGACATAAAATTAACTGTGAAAACATTTTCATTTGCCTTAGCTCTTTTAGTTAATTTCCTGTAATATCTCGCCATTTGTCACCCTAAAGAAAATTAAAAAAATTAAATGTTTTGAGTTTAACTGTGTAGGCTGATAGTTAATTTTAAGTATTTTTATGATATTTTTACAAAGATAAATTATTCAATATTGATAAATAGTAAATACAAATAATGTATGAAACTGCCCCGTTTCAATGAAAGAAAGTGCCCCAAGTGTGGTTATGTTATAAATTACCATATAACTTTTTGATAAGTTAAAATTGGAGATCTACAGTTAGTGTGTATATGTAGTCCAAAGCATTAAGCTGTCTAATAATGCATAAATTAGACAAAAAATATAAAAACAAATTAGGCCTACTTTTACCTCCCTTTTTCCCGATATTCATAAAAAAACTTTTTTCTCCAATTCCAGTAAATGTTAAATAGGCTATCTCCCAATTGAAGTACACTGCAGAATTGAAACTTTTATAGGTTGTAGTACATGATGAGGCCTATAGGTGGTATGAATGATTTGTTTCCTGCTCTTCTGTAAGGCTGGAAATTTAGACTGTATGAAGGTGCCCCTGGATGAAACTGCCCCAACTCTCCCCTAAGCTAGCCAAAAACTAAATTATACGTTACTAGGCCTAACATAAATTGACTGAACAATTTCCCCCGCCATCTTGTGCAAATTCTATCGATAGTAAATTTCCATTCAGTAAAAACAAATCGGAAATAAATACAATAGAATTGGTTGTTGATTTCTATTCGACAAACTAGATATAGCCTCCTGAAGTTCGTCTACTTTCGATTTTGTTTTCTTTGAAATCAGATGTTTTATCTTGTCTGCTTTAGAAACGAACGGCAGAAGATCAAATATGAATCACGTATTGATCGGGTTACTGTTTATTTGCTGTTTTTGATTATTTGCTGTGTTTTTGTTTTATTAAAAAGATTCCATTATCTGCCCACAACTTACAATATTTCCAATATAATGTAGGCCTAATATAACATAAATAGGATGTGTACTTAGCTAATTACAGGTATAAACACAAATATTAGGCTAGAAACATATTTTATTCAAATAGGCCTGGGTCAAAATTTGAACAGGGTGCAATTTCAGTCCCTGGTCACACCTGTTAACTTCAATCAACAACTTATTCAAAAATATTTTTTGTTGTTGATATTGATCTACATTTTAATTTCCATAACATTATTCTAACACATATCATGATAGGCCTATATATTGGTAAAAAAATGTATAATAAAGGAAATGTGATGGCGGTAACGTGTCCCAGACCTTGGGTCACAAAAAAACACTTGCTGATTTAAACCCGCTATCGGTCTCTATTTATCTCTAATTATGAATGTAAATTTTTTTATATGTCATTGTGTCTAATTTATTGGTAATTACTTGGAATAAGTTGATTTATCAACAATAAAAAGATCGCGAGCGTTCAAAGATTTGTCCCGACTTATGGGCGTGATGCCGGTAACAATTCTTTCTAAGCAGACTACAAGTTTGTGCCAAGCTCTAGCGGGAAATTGATAAACTCGCAATAGTGTCATGGCTGGCATTGAGGCGTATTCACGTTCGCCTGTTGCTCTACTGAACAACTAAGATTAAAAAAGTAATTTTAGACATACAAAAAGCCATGCGTAGGGTTTTGTGCGTGATAGCGGTAACTCAAATTTTAATACGTAAGATAGTGATGACAAGCACGACGACGACATTTATTTGCGTCTTTTGTTGACCGGTTCAACATAACCAAACTTGAGGACGATACGTCCTGATCGCGATCACTTTTCGCGGGAATTATCACCTATTAGTGATGTCGGTAACCGTGACAGAGGTAACGTTTTTAGTCGATTTCGGCAGTACCGCCGTCACCAAATGCTACGAAATGTTACCGCTATCACGTCATCGCTATCGCTATATGTTAGGTCTGATAATGAATTAATTACTTTTCCAACCGTTGTAAATGAACCAAGCGGTAATTTTATCGGAAATATTAATATTGCAATCCATTTAGGAACATAGTAGAGCATCCTTTCCCCGGAAAACAAACGAGAACAATATTCCATCCACTGATAAGAGAAAAGGATGTTGACAGGTTAGAAGAAATATTGTAAACAAGATGGAAATTAGAGAATTTCAGAGAAATTAGAGAACTGCAAAATCTTGATCAATGAACTCTAACTATTCAAAATAAACACAAATAAAATATTCACCACCTGCAAATTTAATCATATGTTCAGAATTGTATTTTTAAAAACATCTCAAATCAGGGTGACTATACTTTTTGGAGGGAAAAATTAAAAACCATATTGGACAACGTACTGTGTTTAGCACATCCAATATTATCCAATATCTAAGCAACGGATTGATGTAGAATAATAATTCAAAATGCTAAATTGTTTGTTTTTTTAAGCTGAATTCAATTTTGACAATTAAGTTTAAAAATAATTAGTAAAAAGGTGTTAAATCTTGAAAACAAATTTTATTTTGTGAAAAAACCTTCTTAGAGTAAATCAATCTTGCTGGTTTGCGAACTCGAAGTCATGAATGACGCTTTACACGTCTGTTCCAAATTTCATCAAGATCGGACCTTTTTCACAAAAGTTATCCCGCCTACGGACAGGTATATATATATACATATATATGAAAATGAACGAAGGGTGTTTTTGGGGTTTAGGGACCTCAAAATGAAAAAATAACATGGTCCCGGGCTTAAGTCTCACCGTGCCGCCTACGGTAATAGCTACTTCCCTATATGGGAAATTCCCTAAAATACAAATTATTTTCAAATTTAATAAAGAAAGTAAGAGCATTTGGAGGGGGGGGGGATGTCTCGGTCTAAACTGCCTGAAAATGTAGCATAATATATGATATGTTTAATTATGAGGATTGATAATATGTTTTATTGAAATTGGCTGGAGATGTAGGTGTGTTGCAACAGGGATGTTTTAATTACTATAAAACTGACCATATGATTGAATTTAATTTTTTCATGAGATTGAATTATTTGTTTGTTTTGAGTGTTTTGAGTTCATTGGTTATATGTTTGTTGACATTTGTATTCTATAACAATATTACAATTATTAAAAATTAAAAGACTAAGAATTATATAAAATACAAAAGTGTATGTATTACTAATGAAAACCAATATGGTGTCTTTGTTAATTTTCCTCATGTTTAAAGCTCATGAATGATTAAATATACGTTTTTAGTATATTATTTACTTAACGTATTCAAATGATACTTTCCTTCAAACAAATTGAATGCTCACATATACAAAATAAATCCTACGGAAATTCGCTGAGTACGCAGGTCTGCTGCGACGGTGGTATTTTAAATTGCTACTACAATTAAAAAAAATTTGCTTAGTGAATTTTGGTTTAAAGCCCACATCACACTATCAAATATTGTATAAAATATCTTTTGTTAAAGATTTGATTTTACCAATCAAAGTTAAAGTTTTTGGTTTAGAAAATTAGCTGGTTTGAATTTTCACTGTTCAAATAAATCTTTTATAAAATACTTGATAGTATAATGCAGACCTAATGCAGGCACAGATGTTTCCTTTCATACTGATTTCTCCAAATTGATGTTCAATTTTTAAAATATGAAAATTATAAACAATCAGCTGACGTTAAAATTTTTCTAACAGCTCTTGCTGAGTGCATTTAATCAAGGTCTACACTGATATAATGTTTCAACAAAATTACTTACAACGGTCTAGTATTACTTGGCTATACCCACATTAGTATTACATGTCTATACACACATTTAGAATACTTTTATGGTATGCCATGATGCAACAGTTGTGTGATGGAGGTAACATCTATGTATTGGGGTGTGACAGAGGTAACCCTTGGGATGGAAGGTAACATATTCTTTTTAATTCATACTAATGAACTATACAGACCAAGTGCTGAATTCATATTAAAATTTAAAGTGCAATCTAGGTTTTTTGCTGTCATATCATTGCATTAGCCAAAATAATTTTTCATATAAATTAGAAGAGAAAAAACATGTAAAAAATCCTACTTTTGTTTTTCAACACATATAATACCTGTTTTTTCTTATATTCTTGTATCATATGTATATTAAAGTTTTGTACTCATAAAATTACATTCTGTAAAAATAATTTTTATATCTACCAACTATTTTATGGCTATTTTTTGTACTGATTTAGATTAGAATAGATGTGTTACCTCCGTCACTCAAATTTGTGTTTTTTCTTTCTAAATCAACTTGAAAATTAAAACCATTAGGTATCTCGTGTGACCGTTATATGTATTTCAATCTAAGTATCATTAGGTTCCGCAAAACATAAGATTTCATCACATTAAAGAAACGTTATTTTTCTAACATTGCCTTTGGCAAATTACACTCTGTTCATATTTTGACCCGCCTACAGTTTGAATGTACAACAGAATGTAAACAGAGCGTTATCTGTTAATACTTGAAAATACTTGAAATAGGCCTACTTGAAATTATATTTATACCGTGAAATACTTGAAATTATATTTATTAGGGTTCATAGCCTCTGGATCGTTATTTGACATTATTCAATTAATAAAATTGCTTACTGCTTACCTTACGATCTAATAATACGTTTTTTGGAGACCTAGGTTTCAGCGTCGAAACGCTTTCATCAGTCCTTATCAGTTTACAGGCCCATGTACAGCAACAAAAATATATAGAGATATCTACAGTTTATCATAAATACAAATTAGTTGTAAATACATACATTTTATATAAAATGTATAAATACAATGTTAACAATATCTGCGAATAAAAATATTTTATAAACGAGTAAAAAGTATAAAGGCAAGAGAATAAAGGTTATACACTGATATATCTAATTTGTAAAAGAGGATGTTGGTGTATTAAACTTTAACATAAACCGTATTAATTTATAACATTTTTTTTACAAAAAACATTAAACATAACATAACATTAAAATAAACCCCTGATTTAAATTCATAAATCTGACAAAAATATTTAATTTTATGGTATAATTATTAAGCACTTCTGAACAAATCTGATGAATTTTTGCCTGATCAAATTTGATCAGATTTGATGGTCAAAAGTCCCAAAAGCCATATTTTTCTGATCAAAACTGATCAGGCATGCATGATTAAACCTGAATAATGCTGATCAAATCTGACCAAGTATCTGAACGAAACTGATCAACCTTGATCAGCCTTACCTGATCAAACCTGATCAATCCTGTAGGAGCACCTGAACAAATCTGATCAACCTTGATCAGCATTACCTGATCAAACCTGACCAATCCTGTAGAAGCAACTGAACAAATCTGATCAGTCTTGATCAACCTTACCTGATGAATCCTGAACTAAACTGATCAACCTTGATCAGCCTGAACAAACCCCTGATCAGATTTGATAGTCAAAAGTCCCAAAAACCCCGCAAATTTGATCAGTTTTGATCAAGGTTTGTTCAGGTTCTGATATTTTTTTGATCAAACCTGACATAATTTTTTCATAGGGGGAGCTAAAACAAGGTAAAGACTAACTGCTTTTACCAAATCACATGGAAATAATTTGAAGTTCTTATCCATACGCCTATCGTAAATGCAATGGGCTGCAGGCAGAAAGTAATCATGGATAATCTTATGACGTGTTTTGTGACGTATGCAAACCATCTATGACGTCACTTTAAAGTTTATTTACTTAAAATCACGGTAAATTCCCTGACTATTTGCAAATACGGCAGTTCGAGCGTAATTGCAGAGAAAAAGTTCTTAAAGAAGGACTGCGAGTCCTGCGTCTGTACTAATGCCCAAAACTCTGCCGAGTCATTGAGCTGGGTCCAGACACATCACTCCTGTACGTGAGCCAAGTCCTTATTTACGTATTGCGAGTACAGATTCTAGACTTGGGGCTAAAACTCTGATTTTCCGCTAAGATATTTTTCTCAGTGTACAGATGACTCCCAAACTTGCTGGTACCATCGTCGTTTTGGCTCTGACCGTGTAGTTTTTCCCCAATAATTTCCGTTAGCGATCAGTAATCGGGGTGTCTACTGGTTGCCACACTGAAACCAGTTGACAAAAAGTCACAGCGGAGTTTTCCTCTAGACACCGGTTTGGACGCCTCAATCCTTCCGACTCGTGTGCTTCACAATAAGCGCCCCGAATCCACGCTCAGTATAACTGGTGCTAACGACAGCAACATTTCGACTTGAGGAACAATTACTTTTGAACTCGACCTAGAACTCCGTCGCTCGTTTCCTTGACATTTCCTAGTCACTGACATCACAGAAACCATAATAGCAGCTGATTTTCTAAGCCATTACAATCTTCTCCCTGACTGCAAGAAACGTTGCCTTATAGACGGGATAACCGGTCTATCAGTGACATGCCGCACGGGATATATGGGACAACCTAGCATCAAGGGCATTTCCCCGGAGCTGTCTGATAACAAAATTTTAGCAGAATTTCCAGAGCACACCAGACCTATGGGAGTCCCAACAGAAGTTGGTCACCCTCCATTTCATATGAACGACTTCAGGACCACCAGTCTCATCATCACGTCCGCACCGTGTCACTCCTGATCGGCTACAAATTGCAAAACACGAATTAGAGCTTCTTCTTGTACAAAACAATCAGCTGATCCAGCAAGCTAACGTTTGATGCATTTTTATTGCTTACTTCAGAGGCTTTTAGTGGCAGCACTGGTAGCAGTAACAAATAATGTTTTTTTGTTACATCATACTACATCATACTATACAGCAACATCTGTTTTCTGTGCTTTACTTTTGGCTGGAATGTTACTCTTTGCCAAAAACTGCACGGGATATTTACCGTGCAGTGTACAATAGATTTACATACACTAGGAAACAGAAATAACGGAAATATACAATTAAAACAATCAGCTTATTGCAGCAAACCGACAATGAATGCATGTTTTAATAGGTTTATTCAGAGGAATGTTTACCGATCAACCGGGGGGAGACAAAGTAAACCGATAAGAATAACACTGAAATTAATAACTCAAAAACCTAGTGCCATTAAATTTTTAAGTAGACATGCAGATATATTGAGAGTCAACAGACTGCAGGTGCTAACAGCTGATTCAGTGGCAGGAATAATCACATAAGAATAACATTGACAACAATCAGCTGTAAGAACATCAACGAATTTAGTGTGTAAGAGTGTTGCAACAATCAGCTGATCGCTTGTGCATGAATGGTTGCAGCTACTCTTATGCAGGCACTAGTTGCAGATTAAAACAAAATGGATATCGTCTGTTGATTACTAAGTTAATGAAATTGTTTAAAGATTGGGTATTTATTATTGCAGTTGGGGGGAAAATGCTGTGTGTAATTCGAGAGGAAAGTACATACTCTCTCTCGTAAAAATGTTCACTCGTGGGAGAATGTTGTATTTTACTCACTCAACACACAAATAACTATTTTCTGAGTAGTATGATGTAAAGTATCGTACGTCACACGCCCGGTAAGTTTTACCGTACTCGCATGAAACTCTCGCTCTCGCCTCTGGCTTGCACGGGAACTATCATGCTCGTCCGGTAAAACAGTACTTACCGGTCTAGTAACGTGATATACTATTACTTACGTAGGAAACAGTCATCAGCTTTACAGACATTTGCTTTTGGTAATAAGTGGCTCTTCCAAATTCGTGCCTACCAAAACAGTTTTTTGTTATAGCTTCACAAGTACTCATTAAGATAAACAACTGAAGAAACGATGAAGATGAAGATTTCCTGGTATCAATTTTGGGCTGTAGGACCTAGGTAAAGGTAACGTTAATCCTATATGCCACTTGTAGAACGTATTGGGTATTTCTAATACCGCCCCGCCCTATTAACTGTAGTGAAAACTAATCTTTACAGACTTAAGGCGTGCATTTTTAAGAGACCTATTTTTTTATATGATTTGTTGCTCCTGACTCTCAGTTTTTTTTTTCATCTCTAGAACTCTTGGAACTTTCATCTTTCAAACTTCAATTCAAATAAACCAAAACAACACTATTAGTTTTATGATACTTATTTTGCTGTATTCAAATGATCAATCTAAGTGATTATATTTTAATTTTTTTATTCTGTTCTGTAACAAATGAACGTCATAAAATATTAAATTGAATATCATGGGAAATTTGCTATGGGGTAAAATCTAATTTAGCGATGCATTAAACTTTATAGTACTCAGAGTTATCACCCAGTTTAAAATGCAAATATGCTTTTAATTTTTTTTGGTTTGCTGACATACACAAAATGTTTCAAAGTACTGCCAATATCAAAGTATTCTAAAAAGGGTTTGTGGTGGACTCTTACTTTTTCAATTTTCAAAATTACAATTTGATGTCTAGTAACTGAGGTTTTTGATGTAAAAAAATTAAAATTCCATGATAGTTTTACTTTTATTTATATCAAAGATAAATTCTTCTTGTTTTGCAAAGTAGGACATCGTCCGAGAGTTGTTTACATCCATAACTGAACCTCTCGATGTCAACAGTAATTTTAATTGTCTTTTTACTTAGTATAGGACGATTAAAATTATAAGGCCCAGTCTGTCCGTAAGACTAATGTTAATTTCAGCATTCGGCTTATGGACAGCGTGGGCCTTATGTATTGATTCGAACTATACTAAATGAATACGTTGAATTTGGCGTTTTACCTATTGTAATTATATCTAATTAATAAACATTAATTCATATACAATATAAAATCTTAAAGGGTTATAGATTCAGTTGCTTATTATGTGAACAGCATGCATAAAGATTCAATGTACAAGAAGATAAACTCTTAATTAATTAAAATAAATAAGTATCAAATAACTGCTACACATGTATTGGTGCATCTATATAGTTATTAAGAGCAATCGCTTGTTATTGAGATTTAAAAAATCGCTCTCTATAGAAAGAAGTGCTTTTAAAAGATTGATTCATCTCGTGTGATATCTGCAGGAGACGGAAACAGTTGAACAATTGAGCCCTCACGACATTTTATATAATGCCGGATATTCTTGTCATATCCAATTCTTATTAATCTGTCAGTTATTTGACACTCTTTCTTAAAAGCTTCTTTTTGTAACAACTTGAAGTTGTATTATTTCTGAGCCAGAATCAATAATAGTTTTAATATAATGGCATCATCTATGGTTTAATTGTGAACATTTGAATTGAGGGTTTGTATTGGAACCAAATCCAACGATGATACACGACAGTAGAGAGCGCTAATAAATACTTGTTTTGGTATTCTTTCATATTTTTTTCGGACTTAGCCTTTATTCGAAAAATAATTTAGACTGAATCTGACGTTATAGAATTCGAAAGAAAATGTATATAGCCCTTAGTGTTTATGAATTTTAAGTTTTAAGATATTACGTGCTCAAGCCAACGTAAGCTTGGAATAAGAATATATGAAAGAGGTACGGTTAGAAAGTTCCCGGAATTTTTTTTATTTATTGAATAAAGATAAAAATACACAAACCTAATTTCCTTCAAAATTGTCTCTTTCTGCAACCACACACTTGCCCCAACGTTGATACAAGTCTTCGAAGCACTTCTGGAACTCATTTTGTTGAAGTTCTTTCATTGACTTCGTTGCATTTTGTTTGATGGCTTCATCATCTGCAAAACGTTCTCCCTTCAACGCCATTTACAACCGCTGAAACAGAAAGAAATCGGCCGGCGCGAGGTCGGGCGAGTAGAGGGGATGTTCTAGCGTGATGACACTGTGCTTCGCTAGGTAATAGCGTACCAACAGTGACCGATGTGCGGGGCCGTTGTCATGGAGGAAAATCCAATTGTTCCCGCCCATTTTTCAGGACGTTTCCTCTGATGGCATCCCTTAAGCGACTCAGGATTTTGACTTACATTTCCACGTTTACCGTTTGCCTCTTTGGGATAAACTCATAGCGAATCAAGCCTTTTGAATCAAAGAACACCAATTATTACTTTTTCTTTCCTTTGTCCACACGAAATGTTTCCTTCCATGGAGATGACTTTTCAAATGTTCCACTGAGAGGCCTGGCGTTTTGGTTGAGGGTCGTAGAGATAACACCATGTTTCGTCACTAGTCACAACTTTATTAAAAATATTCGGATCATTTTGAATGAAACACTTCCATAACGAACACACTCGTCACTTTTTTTCATTAATCTAAATTTCATTCCGATTGAACAATTTGTTGTGGGCTCTGATCGGACTCGTGGTGAGCTCACGAGTGTGCGACTGGTGGGATTGAAACCATGTAACCCGCAGAGCACCCCGTAACGATAGCATGGGCTGCTGGCTAGCGCCTGCTAATCTCTGTCCCACACTCGAGAGCTCACTACTGAATGGTCATTTGAATCACTGACAGTTCAACATTTCCATATAATCACTAAGTATAATAATTACTATTATACATGCAAATGTTCCTATAACAATGAAAATTTACGTATTGAAACATTAACAGCTCTGGACTACAGCAAAAAGCAAGTATATACGTCTTGAGATATTTCAGGTCATAAAGGTAAAATATCTCAAGGTCATAAAGCTAGTGCTAGTGCCTATGTATACCTGTTAACCCTGCAATAAATGCGTAACCAAAACTTTAAAAATTGAGGTACCTACGGGGCGTAATCCAGAATGGTTGAAAAACCTCTTTAGATTGATGTGTTGCAGAAGTATATTAGGATATTATCAAGTGGATTTGATTCAGTAGCTAAGGTAATCCAGTAGCTATGAAATTCTCACATCTCTGTGTCATTAGGATGGTAAGGCAGAAAACGTAATCGATTTTGATGTTAAGAGGTAATATTTTATAATCATTTTTACTGAAAACGCCGGTTTTACTTAATTAATCTGTTTAGAATTAAATACCTATAATTAGTTTTTACTAATACAATTACTCCTTAGGGCTACCATTATGAGATCAATGTACTTACACACAGGGGACAAGCTAGCTGTAAACTTTGAACCTAATAATAGGCTCACTAAAAGAATATTTTATAATTTGAAAGTATACAGGGTGAGGCAGACCACCCGTGCACATAGTTTTACGGGAGTACGGTTTAACCTAGAAACGCCAAATAAAAATTATTCCCCCCTAAATCACATATGAAGAATTCATTTAAAATATTTACAACATGATCTGAGCACAGGGTGTTCCAAAAATGAAGGTCACGGGTTCGAATCACAAAGTTTTCTTATGTAAACACTTTGTACATTTTCAGAAAGGTCTTGTTTAGAGGAACATTTTGGTGAAAACAGAACCTAATTACCTCAATCCGTCTTAAGATGGCGGCCATTTCTTTAATTTTTTGCCCATTGACGGAATACCCTGTATTTTCGAAACCGCTACACTTTTTTCAGTTCTGATTGAAAATTCGTAATCCTGGTAAACTCAGCTTTACAATGATGTGTTACATGTCAAAATATTCAAAATTATCAATTTTTACCAAAATGTTATTTTTTTGTAATGTTGGTAGCCCTGTAAATCAAAAAAGTCAAATGGCACCATATGGCAAATAGCATATCATTTTAAGCGTCTTTTAAAGACGAACAACTTTTCAATTTACACCTACTGTCTTTTTTTTGTAGTATTATAGTAATAAGCCAAAAACTAAATTTTTCCATATAAAATGCATATTAATTCCATTAGGGAACAGCAGAAGATTTTCCCCAGCTTATTATCGCGCTATTCTTTAAGGGAATGTGTAATAGTGAAATTTTTCATTAGATTTTTTTAATTTGTAAAAATTCTTAGATCTTAAGATTGTAAAAAATCTTAAAAGCATGAATTATTGTTATTGGAATCATTGATAAAGATAAACATTAATAAATAGCAATAAAAGAATAAAGCCACATTGATAATTGCTGCATGTTGTATTTTTTATTTTTTCATTACAAAGACTATTAATTTAATCTTAAAAACTTGTTTGTTGAAATAAAAATAAGTAGTGTTAAATTTCGTAAACTGGCATAATAAGGGTTTCGGCTGACGTAAGAGATAGAGAAAAAAATTGCAATACATTAAATGTTCATTCTAAAAACACATTTTAGCGAATTTCCCCTATAGGAAAGAAGCTATTACCGTAGGTCTCATGGTAAGACCTAAGCCCGAGACTATGATAACTTTTCGTTTTGGGGCCACCAGAAGCAAAAAACACTATTCGTTCGAATTTATATATATATATATTTGTCTGTTAGCACGATAGCGGCCGTAAAAATGATCCAATCTTAATGAAAATAGGTACATACGTGTAAAGTGGTAATCACTCGGACGAGTTCGTGAACCAGCCCGATCGGACCACCGGAAGGGGGGGTAAAGGGGGATAAACCCCCCAAAAATGGGTTTTTTTTGAGTTTTTTACATAGAAAAATAAAATTTATCGAATTTTTGTTGGAACCATTGAATTTAGCTAAAAAAAAACAAACAATTTAGTATTTTAAATCACTGCTCTATGTCCATTGGTTACCAAGATATTGAAAGTGGTAAACACAGTACGTTGTCTCAATGTTAACCTTATGGGAAATAAGTAAAATTCTATATCTCGGTTATTTCTCAACATATCTTGATAAAATTTGGTAAATAGCTTCTTCTAGTTCAGGTCTCCTAAATAATGAATTAAAACCACCCAGTTTTAATATACCTGTAGCAGCAAACCTGCATACTCATTCCCCATGCTACTCTTAGGGAGCTTTCAAAAACATGTCAAATCCCGCTATGTTGGATTGAAATATGTTGTGTTACACTTGAAATTCGCTGAGTATGCAGGTCTGCTGCAACGGGGGTATTATTTTATATAAAATTTATTATACCTTGCTATTTAAGAATTTTGACTTTTAGGATTTTCTACAATCTTCGGATCTGAGAACTTTAATAAATTAAAAAAAATCTAACGAAGAATACCACTATTACACATTTCCTTAAAGAATAGCTCGATAATAAGCTAGGAAAAATATCTTATGCTGTTCCGTAATGCAATTAACATGCTTTTTATATGGAAAAATTGAGTCTTTGGCTTGTTACTTCAATACTAAAAAAAAATTGACAGTAGGTGTGAATTGATAAGTTGTTCGTCTTTAAAAGACGCTTAAAATGATATGCTAATTGCCATATGGTGCCACTTGACTTTTTTGATTTACAGGGCTACCAACATTAAAACAAAATAAAATTCTGCTAAAAATTGATAATTTTGAAAATTATGACATGTAACACATCATTGTAAAGCTGAGTTTGCCAGGATTACGAATTTTCAGTCAGAACTGAAAAATGTTTAGCTGTTTCGAAAATACAGGGCATTCCGTTAATAGCAAAAAAAATCAAAGAACTGGCCGCCATCTTAAGACGGATTGAGATAATTAGGTTCTATTTTCACCAAAATGTTCATCCAAACAAGATCTTTCTAAAAATGTACAATGTGTCATTGGTTTACATAAGAAAATTTCGAGATTCGAACTCGTGACCTTCATTTCTGGAACACCCTGTGCTCAGATCATGTTGTAAATATTTTAATGAATTTTTCATATGTGATTTAGGGGGGAATAATGTTATTTGGCGTTTCTAGGTTAAACCATACTCCCGTAAAACTATGTGCACGGGTGGTCTGCCTCACCCTGTATATGTGACCCGCCAAGGGAAAAGGGACCTTAACTTCCATTTTTTCGAAATTGAGTTATTAGTGTATCCTTAATCTACATTAAACACCAAAAAAACTGGTGAAAGAATTTTCAAGATATCTTAAAAAATGCCTGAGTTATAAATGGTTAAATGTGAAATATTAAAACATCATTTTTAGCAAATCGAGGTCTAAAGTCTTACAATTTCTAACTTCAACGTTTTTGTTACTACTTACATTATTGGTAATGTTTTATATATCATTTTGTCAGAAATCTAAAGCTGAATATGAATCCACTATTGAATTTGTGTTAATTTATTGTATTTCGTGTCAAATGCTGCTTAAACAGATGGAAGTAATAAAAAAACACAAGGTTTTAAAGACAAACAATCTTGTTACATGATAAAAACTAAAGTTAATTTTAATTTTATACTCAAATAAGAATTTATTATAAATAATCTTAACAAAATATGACATTATATTAGGTGTCTGAGTTTCACTTTTCTATTTGTTGAGCTTCTAGTACAATCTTGTTTGTTTTGAAACTTCACATGGACCAGGATCTACGTCCTTGACAACTTCTTTTAGAAGATCCTGTACATTTTCATGATCTGATTCCTGGATCAGAGCTAAGCAAGTCCTGCATTTATTTCTCACAGAACTCTTGGATTTTCTTAACTTAAAATCGTTAAAATAGCATCGGGGAAGTCAAGGTCCTCTTTCTTCAGATTGGAAGGGTTTCGAAAAAAATTAATTTAACCCTGTTAAAAGTTAAATTCAGGTGTAAGACGGACCAAATATTGTTTGAAAATATATAATCAGTAAGAAACAATAAAAATCAGAAAAAGTGTATTTTTGACCCTATTCTCTAAAACTTGCTGTCCTGTAAAATTTTGTCTGAGAAGATAAGGTCCCTTTTCCTTTGGCGGGTCACATATATATATATGTTTAGGAATTGGAAGAACAAAATCAGAACAATGGTTTGTTGTACTCCAAGGCGATAAACAATAAAGTGAAACCAGGTAAAGTAGGAGGAAGCGAACTAGGTATATTCCGGAACTGTAAGAGCTAAAAAGTTGCTATTGTTACGTTGTACCGACAGTTTTACATTATGATTTTAAACAACTTTATTTTTTATGATGGGTACCTTATAACCCAGCACAGCACATAATCTCTCCTACAAAGGATTAATATGTTTTAAGGACTGAATTATTACTTTTTTATCAGGTCAAAGGTCATGCTATGAGTTAATTACAATAAAAGGTTTCAAATATTTATAAATTAAAATAACCCTTCTCATATAGCACACAATGTAATTTTGACGTCAAAAAGTGATCAATGATATCAAATTGACATCAAAGTAAATAGTTGCACATCAAATTGGTGTCAAAATGATGTAAGTATTTTACTTGCATCTTCTTATTTTTAAAGTGAAATACTGCCCATCAAATTTACGTCAAATTGATGTAAAATTATTTAATGTAACATTTTTACCGTTAAAATACATTTATATATAATATTAACATTTGTTAGTTTATTCTCCACATAAAAATTGTGTAAAAACGACGTAGATTGATTAAAAATAAATAGTTTGACAATAAAAGTTTGCTTTCTATTTTAAATTACTTAATGTGATGATTTCCAGTTAACAAAATGTCAAATGACGTCAAACTGATGTCAAAATGACATTAAGGATGTCATTTTGACATCAATTTTACGTCATTTGACATTTTGTGCTATATGGGTTAAGTTAATGTGTTCAATTTATTGTTATTGTTTGACTTAATTGGTGCCTAAGTTTGTTTAAGATTAATGTTTCGATTTAAAAGAAGTTATTTATAAAAATTTGAGTATAATTGTTTTAGTTAAACAGACATCGTTTAAATGGGGTGAAATTGATCATATGAGCCTTACATGTAAATTCGCAGAGAAAGGGTAGTCCTATAAAATATTAATATTTGCATTTATTTTATTCTGAGTAGGCCTACGGTACATTTGAAAGTGCTATTACTAATATATACATAAAAAATCATTTATGGCATTTTGAAGTAAAAGCTTAATTGAACTTATCATAGATTTTTGATTATTTAATTCAACATTCTTGAACAAAACATCTAAATTCACTTATTAAAAAATAGATTAAGATAATTAAATAAACTGTGTTAATTTTTAAAGATAACATGCCAAACAAACAAAAATTGTAGGCGAAACATTAAATTTTGAAAATACTTTTGAACTAACTATAAGCACTTTTCTCTCACATTATATGAGTTGAAATAGCCGAGAGGTCTAAAGCGACGTGACATTGAGTTCAAGATTCAGGGTGCACAATCTTTTTATTCCGCAATTCCGTTTTATAGTTATTCATTTAGCCCAAATAAATATGTGTTTAAATTATAATTCACACATTTTCAGTTTAAAATAGATTTATTTAAAAATGGAAGCTTGACATTAACATCAAACTGATGTAAGATTGACATCAAATAGTGTGTTCTTTCTACTTATATTTTACATCAAATTGATTGACATTTTTACCTCCCGTTGACGTCAAAATGACGTAATTTCGATGAATTATGATGTCAATATGACATCAACAATTTCATTGATATTGACATTTTGTACATAAATTTTACATAAAATTGATGCACTTGTGCTATGTGGGTTAAAGTTATCCTACTTTTAGTATATAATGTAGGCAATAGTATACATTATTAAAAAATAAACTTTACGGGGAGGATACAATGTCGTTTACTAAAATAACCAATTGTCCCCTTTTTTACTTGATAATCTTTTTCATTCTCTATTTGTGAACCGTCAAGGGAAAAGGGACCTTAAGTTCCACTTTTTCGAAATTGAGTTATTAGTATATCCTCAATTTACATTAAATACCAAACAAACTGGTGAAATAAATTTCAAGATATCTTAAAAAATGTCTGAGTTATAAAGGTTTGGATTTGAAATATTAAAAACATCAATTCTAGGAAATCGAGGTCTAAAGTTTTGCAAAATTATAACCTGAATTATTTTCTTATTACTTGCATTATTGATTATGTTTTGTATATCATTTTGTCAGAAATTTAAAGCGGAATATGATTCCACCATTCAATTTTTGTCAACTGTTTATATTTTTTGGCAAATGTTGCCGAAATAGATTGAATTGATAAAAAAATAACGTTTTAAAGAAAACATGTCTTGTTACATGATAAAAACTAAACTTTTTTTTTATTTTTTACTTAAATAAGAATTTACTATAAAAATATAAACAAAATATGACATTATATAGGTGCCTTGAGTTTTTACTTTTTTATTTGTTGACTTTCTAGTACATTTTTGTTTGTTTTGAAACTTCACTTGGACCAGGAGCTACGTATTCGACTAATTCTTTTGGAAGATCCTGTATCTTTTCATGATATTATTCCTGGATCAAGGCTTAGCAAGTCCTGCATTAATTCCTCACAGAACTCAAAGATTAATTTCCTCAGATTAGCTTAACTTCAAAGCGTTGAAATAGCATTGAAGAAGTCAAGGTCCCCTTTCTCCAGATTGCAAGGGTTTCGAAAAAAATTAATTTAACCATGTTAAAAGTTAAATTCAGGTGTTAGATGGTCCAAATATTGTTTGGAAACATATTATCATTAAGAAACAATAAAAATCAGAAATTTTTTTTTAACACTATCCTCTAAAACTTGCTGTCCTGTAAAGTTTTATCTGGGAAGATAAGGTCCCTATTCCCTTGGCGGATCACATTTATGAATTTTTTGACTCAAAATATACAGTCCCACTCTTAATATTCAATTAATTTCAACTAAATAAAAACCTTACATTAAAGGAGCGAGGAAGGCGGTGAGGCGGATATGAGACCACCTCTTGTACCGGAAGTTACCTCACTGCCCGGCGTGGCGTTGATTACGTAGTTCCGGTACAAATAGGTAATACTATGGTAAACGTTTTAACTCCTTATTAGTTGTTACTCCTTTTTAAGTTTGATTTGGTTTGTTTACGCCTTCGGTAATGTTTTAATTTAGTTTAAGAAGTGTTGTGCAGTACTGACACCTTCCATCAATCCCTATTTCAAAAACACAGTATGAATAATTTTATGTTCACTTAAAAATTTCTCATCATTAAATTAAAGATTTTTTTTTAATTACTGGTTTCGGAGGGCTAAAAAAAGAAGTTTTATTAAGGAATACTTTGTCTCCAGTTTTCAAGAAGAAGCGGGATCAAGACCTGGCTAATTGGCTATACTCCATTCTTTGTCTAACTAGCTGATGGTAGCCAATTACTGTAGAATATCGAATTGCAGGTGAACTACATAGGACGAACCTATTACTGAAGCATTGGGTTAAAAGAACGAACTTGTGCTCCATTGGGATCAGACTGGAATGTATTTATTTTTAATGTAGCTTTACAATATAAAAAACAGTTGTCGAATTTTTTAATTTTAAATTACTAAAATAAACTAAGTTTATATTAATTTTTAAATTTTAAATGAATAAAATATGAGAAGAATCATGAACAGATTCACACCGTAATGTTTGAAAACAGGACGATGGTTTCTTAGTTTACATAATATTTTTATTACAAAGTTGCAAGATAGTTTGAAAGAGTCTTTTTAATATTGGATAAATACTGTTAGGTAATGTTATATTTTTTGCGCTCTGCTTTTGTACGATTTAATTAAATATCGTGTTCCGCTAGTACTTTATGAGATTTAGGAAATCATCCAACTATTTTCAAGTATATGAACTTGAAATTTTCGATACCAACTGTGATTGAATTAAAGTCAAAAGTCACAAGATGGCATTTGATGACTGTTAGGGCCAGTTAGAGAAGAGAATTTGGAGTCTATCTTAATTAAATCTGCCAAATGCAGTCAGGCCTTTTGGTCGATGATTGAGGGTGATTTGGTCTGGCTTGGAAACGTCTGAATATTGCGACTTTTCACGAGTTGTGTCCCACAAAAAGGATACATTAATACCTCATTTTTTGTGAATCTGGGCGTACAAGAAGTATTTATCTTCTAGGAATATCTAGTTTTATACACAATAAAAATCTTAGATACCAAATGAATCCTTATTTTTTAAAGCCTCATTATTTATATGAGCATTATTTATATAAGCATGATTTACGTATGCTTCCTTTGTTTGGCGTTGCGATATATTTTTGATAAGGGTGAACAAAATTCAGCTCTTCAAAATTTAATACCCGTTGCAGCAGACATGCATTCTCAGCGAATTTAAAATGCAAAACAACATATTTCAATCCAACATAGCGAGATTTGACATGTTTTTGTTAGCTCCATGAGAATATCTTTGGGAATAAGTATGCAGGTTTGCTGCTAAAGGTATATTAAAACTGGGTGGTTTTAATTCAATATTCAGTAGATCTGAACTAGAAGAAGCTATTTACCAAGTTTTATCAAGATATGTTGAAAAATAACCGAGATGTAGAATTTGACTTATTTCCCATAAGGATAACATTGGGACAACGTACTGTATTTACCACTTTCAATATCTCGGTAACCAATGGACATAGAGCAGTGATTCATGATACTAAATTGTTTGTTTTTTGAGCTGAATTCAATGGTGGCAACCAAAATTTTAAATTTTATTTTCCTATGTAAAAAACTCAAAAAACCCATTTTTTGGGGGGGGGGTTTATCCCCCTTTACCTCCCCTTCCGGTGGTCCGATCGGGCTGGTTTACGAACTTGTCCGAGGGAATACCACTCACTATACACGTCTGTACCAAATTTCATTAATATCGGACCATTTTTACGGCCGCTATCGTGCTGACAGACACACAAACACACACGAAATTACACATATATATATAAATTCAAACGAATGGTGTTTTCTGCTTCTGGTGGCCCCAAAATGAAAAGTTATCATGGTATCGGGCTTAGGTCTTACCATGAGACCTACGGTAAAAGCATCTTCCCTATAGGGGATCCGATACCCAATAATCCGATACTAATTTTTAAATTGTTCAAGAATCACATATTTTTACTTGTATACCTACGCTCTAACAGTGATATTGGAATTAAAAAGTCTCTTAATTTAAAAACTATTAAAGCTGCATGGGGGCCATGGGGCCCCACGGAGCTGCATGGGGTGCAGCTTAGCTTGTGATGAAAAGCTATTTAAATAAAAAGATTCTTCCTTAATAGTTGTTCTGGCTCAACCTGTGAGGGGCTGTAGGGTGTAAACCTTAATAAATGTAAATATTAAGTAATTTTGCCTCAGTTATGCAAAAAAATGTTGAACATCGTTTCAGTTGTCACTGAGAACTCGGACTTTCAATCAGTAATAATAATATACCAAAACGGAATAAAGTATAGAATTATAACAAATAAAAATAGCCTGATATGAAACGGTTTTAACATTATCTGACGTTAAGTACTTATTCATACTTCTTGTGCTTTAGGTTGAAATTCATTAAGAGAGTCCCCGGTATATTTTTATATTCTTCCTAGTTTTAATCGGGCAAGATTGGGTTGGATGCTCTTGAATAGCTTATGAATATGTTTGCTATTATTTACGGTGCTGCGATTTAGGTGGATGGAAAAAAATTGTGGGATTATAACCTTCATCCTCTATCGAAGTGTTAGCGGTTGTCAAAGCCACAGAAGCATCAACGCTCTCTAACTCCGGCGTCCGAACTTGGCAGATATTTGCGGTACGGTGTGGGGAGTAACAACTAAACTTGTCCTTCAAGAGCTCCATAACTTTATTAAAATTGTAAGCCGTGTATGTGAATATTAATTTGTACAAAATACAATATGACACTCACTTATTATGAATAATATAAAATATTGTACATTAAATAGCATAACTTTAAAGAAGCAATTTCTTCTTTGCGTAATGAAATTTAGGAAAAACTCTTTTGATTGGGGAAGTATGACATCTTCTAAATAATGGATAAAACATAAAATTCAAATTAAATCATATCAATTTTAAAAGAAACCCATAGCTGATTTACCTGTACTTATAAAGGTTTATATTGATTTAGTTGATAATATTTGTTAACATATGATTTATTAATACCCTAATAAGTGTCTTTAGGTACACGAACCAAATGAGTACTAATGAGTTCATGTACATGATTATACTCATTTAATTAATAGGAAATTTTATCTCCAACTAAAACAACACTTATAGTTTTTGTGTCTTTTATGGTTTTCGTGTTTATTGAAGAATGTATAAAGAATCGCGTGCTGGAAATTTTGTTTACGATGGCAGCTGGAGCACAGCATGGATTTCCGGGGATTTTAAATGGGGAGATTTACTTATCATCTGTGCGAAGTTTAAACTTGGACAGGATTTGTTAGGTGGATGTTCCTAAAATTCTTGGAATATAAGCATTGGAGAGCCAAAATATTCTTATTAGTGTCTTCGACACCTGAGTACCTAGTTTTAAAGTAATGGACTAATTATATATTTAAAATAAATAAATAAGGATAGTCAGAAATTGATACGAGCACTGGAGAGCACGAAATCAATCAATAACTAGTTTTAAAAGGGGAATTTCTTTTTATTTAGCGAATTTGAATACAACTCTAGTCGATTGAAGTTCCAGGCTTACCAGTAGATGTTATATTTAGACGTGTGTTACACGGAGATAATCAGATGAGAGAGAGCAGCAGCCAGTGTCGAGACCGATCTCATGGGCGCTGTTTGCATCAGCTTCCGTGTTACGTCTCACAATTATTCCGCTGGGCTTTGATAAAGTGGATGTGTAAGTCTACTTTGCATGTACTCACATCATAATGATGCAAAAAATTTCTATAGGCCTACCCCTAGCAAACCTTAATTCGTCTAAGCCGAGGGATTTACAAACAGTAGTTTTCAAATTTACTACAGTTATTTGCTCCCTTGTACGGGAAAATGATGTCTTTCGGGCAATGAATCGTTTTACACTTTATGTCCAGGGATTAGGTCTTTAATATCTCAACTCCCTAATGATTATTCTGCTGATGCCGATTGTTATTTTGTTTAATGTATCAATGAATCATTTTTATAATGAACTAGCAGTTGCCCTTGGCTTCGCTCACGATAGATAGCTTGAAACAGCTAATCTTGCCACTGCTCTTAGAACTGTCAAATTAGTATCCACAGCTCTTTACATTTCTGTGTTTGAATATTTACATCCTTATAAAATGTTAACATTGAAACTGAGGACTTCCACGGGGCGTAGCCCTTAGAGATTTTATGGAAGCGAAAAGGCCTATGTGTTTCCCAGGTTCAAGATATACCTCTGTGTGAAATTTCAACACAGTCGGTTCAGTATTTTTCGCGTTCACTTGCCACAAACATCTTAACATACATACAGAAACCACCTCTTCCTTATAATAGTATAGATAATTAAATAATTTCTTGATTAATATGAAGGGTGTTGTATACCCTGGATGTAAATAACAAACGTCTTACAACACTTGGGTGATAGGTACTTGGTGTGACAAAAGATTTTGGGTGATAATATAGAGTAACTTAAATGTCAACACATTTTACAACGAGATGTTTTAACAAAGCAACTATAAATATTTTGTCCATGGTATTATTTTTCTACTAAAACATTTTCTTAAGAGTTAAGCAATAGGGGAGCAAGTCTTTAACAGTTGGTCGATGGTTGAGTAGTCTCGTTCGGCACTTAGATGCAACGCATATTACAACTTATTTTTCTACCAAAATATTTTCTTTAGAGTTAAGCAATAGGGGAGCAAGTCATCAACAGATGGTTGATGGTTGAGTTGTCTCGTTCGGTACTTAGATGCAACGCATATTACAACTTATACTAATCCACAACTTATACTAATGTATTTTCATTATTTTGTGAGTTTATGTGAGAAGTGTATCACATAATTAATTAATATTTAAATAATATTATCACAATTTTGAGGAAATTATTGAGGCAAAATTTGAAAAATGCAACAATGTAGAATACAGAGCCCCTAGAATAAAATCTGATCTAATGTTATATCTTCATGGAATACTGAAGTAAGTTTACAATAAAGGCACCAGACCATTACACTGCTAAGCTGTGTCCAAAACTTGGAAGAATAATTCATTGGAGCCCCATGATGTGGAACTATTGAACCTATAAAATATTGTCCTAGGGGATCCTATTTTTAAAATTATCAATGAGCCTAATTACTTGCTTTATACACATTATGAGATAGAACCGTTAAACTGAATTAAAATATATTTTACGCTCACATTCCGAATTCAAACAATGTCCGAAAATTCTACCACGTGGGTATTTCCTATATGCCTAAACGCCCAAGAGCGACTGGCGTTACATTCATTTAGGGCTACCAACCTACCAACATCAATCACTTTCTTCAGTGCGCTGACGTGAAGCTTAGTTGAGTTTTCTCGAGTTATCTATGTTTCTTGCGGGACACTATGGACCTATATTGATTAGTTTCGTGTGTTGAGTTAGTTGTTTTTAAGTATAGTGTTTTTGTATTGTGTTAGTGAAATTCAACACTCAATTATGCTACAGGATTTTTTTTACATAAGACCATGAAATTTACACTACTGACCCCATTCATTAAAATAATCCTATTAACAAAGAAATCCGTATTTTGTTTTACCTTACCACAGATGAAATGTAGAAACTAAAGTTTGATAAAATCCATAAGATATTTAGCTGCCGCATTTGTGACTGAATAGGTTAAAAATTAAATTATTTAAGGAAATCTTCAACCTGCCCCAAAACTAGCATACTCTGTTTTGGAGGGAGGAGGTGAAATTTGAACACACCATGAACGTGTGTGTGTGTGTGTGTGTGTGTGTGTGTGTGTGTGTGTGTGTGTGTGTGTGTGTGTGTGTGTGTGTGTGTCCCATACTCAAATAAAATCAAATCAATATCACTTTATTAATAAAACATAAAGATTTGTAGTGGCGTTCGGGTACATTAGTGTTCGTGGAGGTTTTCCTTCCATTTCAGGAACTCATCCAAGGAGTAAAAAGGGTTTGATGTCAACTAGCTGGTGAGGGTGATCAGTTGGTGAGGAAAGTCAGTTAACATCGTTTATTTATCCGAAATCGCTGCAATAAAAGTTCCAACTTATCATTGGGAAGATTTTCATACACTAATTTCTCAATTCTATTTTGATATTGGAATTTAAATTTTGCATGGATTTTAATCTGAATCCTAAATCTGGTGTAGAGATACTGTTAACTACTAGACATATATTAATACATTTTGTCCCATTTTCAATGACTTATTTACATTTTTAGTAAGGAATTTATATAAATTTTGTATGGTTTTGATTGACCATTAATTGCCTTAAGAGCTAGCAGTAACGAGTTAGTTCTATTCCAACACAAACCGTTTGGTCTGTTTGGTTTTCAAAATAATATAATCTTCTTTACTAATATTTTACACAGTGTCAACAGTCAAAACCAATGACAGCTTTATCTAAACACTGTAAATAATGTAAATTTTTATGTAAATATATAAAATTTTTCAAACATTTTGCTTTCTTAACCATTCAAAAAATTTAAATATTACAGCTATTGTTTTAAGGTTTTAGACAAGATGAAGGGAAAATACATAAAATACATTAGTCTATATTTAAAACCCTAACATGATGTTAACTTCCCAAAGTAGCAAGAATGTGTAACACTACGCCGAATAGTTTGTTGACGGTGTACAAAGCGAGGTTGTGCTGCCGCTTTGCGACTGAAACTGACCAAAGTTCCACACATGCTTCTTTCAGCGCAAACATTCCTAAACGCTAAAACGTGTGAAATTCAAACAATTTGATATTAGAGAAAGCTACCTTTTCTGAAGAGGATAAAAGCTCTTTTACTTTTTTATAATGAAGAGGCAATATTATCATTAAGGATAAGTTATTAAATATGTTTTTAGTATTGTGTATTTTACTCATGGAATCAACATCCGTTGAATTCAAAATATCTATCCCTTCTTTGTAGAGAATATTTAAATAAACTAGAGATCGCCAGTGGTCGAAAGTTTGACCAATTTTCAAATTGAGGAATATGATAGCTAATTTTGAAAATGATCCTTGCATGCACCAATGAGTTTCTAAATCCATTTGATATAGTTCACATTTCCCTAGTAAACGCATAATATAACCAAATGGGAACCAAAACCAAAAGAGAAAGACTCACTTTGACTGATTATTTTACCTCACCTCTGGTGCATATTTATGGCATGGTTTATAGTATTTTATTAAGATTCCACATTTATTTATTTTTAACTCAGCTGATTGATTCGGCGAACAGTAACATTTCAGTCATCAAATAAGTTTATCCCATACACCCCTTACCACAGTTCCCTCCCTCTCGCCATTCATTCCTGCCCTCACTCTCTACTTTCCTTCCTTCTGACCTTCTTTCCACTTTTCCCTCCTTTTCTCCTCCATTCTCTTCTTACCATCTTCCCTCCCTCCTTTCCTACCCATCGGAACTTTTTCCATTCTTCCCTATCCTTCGGACCTTTTTCCTCCCTCCCTCCCTTCCTTTCATTGTCACTAAAATATTATACATATTTCACTCATTCTCCACCAATAAAAAACACAATTTGAATGTAATGTTCATTTGTACTCCAATTGCACGTAAGTTAGTACACTGGATGGGAGAGACTCAACTTCATGTACTTTTTCTTCCCTTTTTATCAGAAAATGTTTACCTCTTAATGTTATTTAAGCGACTAAACTTGATTTTCTCCCTAAATCTCAAATGAAACACATTTGAATATGATACCTTCAATCTTCTATAATTAGTCCTTATTTCATAAAATACTATATTTTCACTCCATTCCCCATTGAAACACGTGACTTGAAATTGTTTGAAGATAAACATTTTTTCTTCGCTCTAGTAGATCTTTTACTGGACGATTACTAACTCGTGTCATTAATGAATTTCTTACATTTGTTTATTGCTTGATATAATTTTATAATTGTTTTGGTTTTATATCTCTAATGACAGAAAATAACTGCCGACATTTTTGCCCAATTTCCACTCTCACATAATGTTTCTACGTCTAACCTTTACTCAACGAAAAATAGCATAACAGCTACGAACGAACAGTTCTGTTTCGTTATTCAATCTCCTCCATGGCATCTCATAAGGCCAATGTAAATTTTTGAAATTTAGAATACAATTTCCTGCTTGTCTTTTAGATCGTAAGGCCAGCAGGAGTGGCCACAATGCACTCAGCAGCTAGTCGGAATTAATTTCCGTACAGCTTGGTTCCGCCGGTCGGACAGCTGTACTGGCCACGCCTCACTCGGCGTCAGCTCGGCATTCATCATGGCGGCTCACTCCCATCAGCTCGGATTTGTTTTCACGCCCAGCAGCTCGGGATTGTTTTTATTGTAAGCCAGCAATGTTAACGTAGGGTATTTTCACTATTAAATGTTGCAAGCCTGCCAATCATTTAGTTAAATAACCCCTCAGTAGGTTGCAGTACTCTCCAGGCAAAATTTAGATAAAACAAACGAAAACATATGTTATCGGCACTTATCGGTCAGTCCTGCTGGACACCCGAGCGTTCGTTGGCCAGCTCTGCTGGAGATCCGATCGCAAATGACAACTGCTGTGGAAAAATCCGACTTCTGTACGCTAATGGCGGCGGTCAGTAGAGCTAGCTGGCCTCACGATCGCTACTGAAAAGCGACGAATATTCAATCCGATCGCAAAGGGTTAATGAGATTGTGCATATCTACATAAAAATGCAATTTTATCGCTGCTCTTAGATTTTTGCAACGTTGGACACAGGGTAAGAAAAAATGATGACAAAAACCTAATGGAAAAAATGTTTTTCTATTAATATAAAGATAGTTTGACTCCTGATCAACTGTCCCAAACCAAGAGTACCAGCAAAGCAAGTTGTTCTTATAACTATATATATGATTACGTTTGAAGTTATTTAGCTTATTAAAGGAAACCCCGAAATATTGATAAAATGTTATAATGATTCCCTAAAATATTATATATATATATATATATATATATATATACAGTATGTGTGTGTGTGTGTGTGTGTGTGTGTGTGTGTGTGTGTGTGTGTGTGTGTGTGTTGTGTGTGTGTGTGTGTGTGTGTGTGTGTGTGTGTGTGTGTGTGTGTGTGTGTGCGTGCGTGTGTGTGTGTGTATTTTTTATGAAAATGGGCCTATTTTATCAATTCATCATTTAAAAATTGGATTTAAATCAATTCTAACATAAGAAAAATAATTACAAAAAGTTCTTATATCTTGAGAACCAGTCACGATATTAAGGCATGGATTGTGGCATTGTGATCAGTAAAAAAATATATTTTAAAATAACGGCTTACAACACGTCTTTTACATTTAAAAAGGTTTTTTGGATCTTGTATGGCGGGCCTCAGATGTCGTTAAAATTTGAGCAGCTCCTAAAATGATGTATAATTTCCTAAAAATGTTTGGGGGTGGTGTAAGATTTACATTTAAACAAATGTAGAAGTTGGTGTACCATTACGACACACACACACACACACACACACACACACACACACACACACACACACACACACACACAAACACACACACACACATATATATATATATATAAGATGGATGATTAAAACCATGAGTACCTTTTTTTTATTTCACGACACGTGTTTCGACTTTTAAGTCATTTTCACAGTTTACTCTTCATATATATATATATATATTATTTTTTAATTATCCATCTAATAATAATAGTAACTCTAATTAATGAACACAATGAATCTATATATATATATATATATATATATATATATATATATATATATATATTTAAGAACAACCAAACCATAACAGTACACCAGGTGGATTTTGAATGAAATGTTTACTACAAAATATTATTAGGTTAAGTGTTTATATTCTGACCATCAGATGGGATAATACCCGAAACATGTTATCAAATTAAATAAAAATACTATAAAAAAGGGTACTTTGTTAATATCATGTTCATTTCAATAATATAAATAAATAAATACATAAATATATATATGTATATATATTTATTTATTTATTTATTTATTTATTTATTTATCCTAGTATCGCTATATTCGGATATATTCGAATATACCCGATTATACCGATACGAGTACAGAGCGAATGTTTTCCTTCTGTGGCCACAAAACGAAAAATCATCATGGTCTCGGGTTCAGATCCTATTATAAGAACTACGTTAACAGCAGCTTCTTCTCTATAGAGGAAATTCGCTATAAATTTGATTCGCTTTAGCGATTTCAGCGATTCTTTTTTGCAACTCATCAGAAATAACAAATTAGTATAATAGATATTTATATTTTAAATCTTTTCTGGTTTTAAATGTTAACGTGGTTCTTCACTGAGTAAAATTGAATATTACTCATTTTAGACGACGACACAGTGTGCCCAGTCCTAAGTATTAAGGAAAGTTTTCAAAATTATGTGGTTATGTATCGTTTTAACAAAGACAGAGATGTGATAATCTTGACACACAACGAATAATTTTGTTAAGATGATTTTGGGCAGCTTATGTTTTTGTGTGTACACACGTTTAGTGCGTGTCCACAATTACTAATTACCGGAAGTTACGTCAAGGCTACATAATACTATATACTATGTTGTCCTCTGGTACCAATCACCATATTGAACATTTTTTTCAAAGATTGCGTGGATTAATTCCTTATGGAAAGAAAATCAAAAGTAAATAATTTAGGAAATAAAATATGTTGTTATTCGTAACTAGCTAGCAGGTCCGTCAGTAGCCATATCATACATGTATATACTCGAATAATTATTAATTTTGTTCCTTACGCCATTGCCAGGTAATATTTAGAAAATTTTTTCCAGACCTGTATGCAAAAATCTGCTTACTTAGAATTTCGTCACGAAAATAAGCCAGTTTACCCCCTTGTACTTAGTTTTGAAGCGCGTTAACGGTGGGGTATAGGTTTTGCTGAGCCTCTAAAATAAAGTCATTACTTGAGGCGAGGTTATCGGGTGCCCCATTTGATTAGGGTCATAATTAAAAATTTAAAATGTTTTGATCAAGAATTGTTACAGTTTTATATACTACGTAAAGGTTCCTGCTTTAAAAAGTTACAACAAATTATAATGCATGGTTGAGTTTTAAACGGGATCCTTAATAACTCATCTAAATAACTAGTCTGTGAGGAGAAACAACACCTAATACTCAACTAGTTCATATTCTATGTAGAAATGGTATTTTTGTCTAATGTCTCAATTTTACTGACTGTTTGAGCGAGCAAGGTAAAACTGAGAGGGATAAATTTCTTATGATAACAAGAGAGAGGTCTACTCATATTAAAGAAAGAAAATAGTTGAATAAACAATAGAACGTGACTTCTAGCTAATAGTAAGATTTATTTAAAATGATTAGTAGTTTATAAACAAATTAAAGTTGCAGCTACAGGCTCCACTGTCGGTCGGTCTCAGTAAACACGCTAGTTTACGACCTCAGACTGACGCTTCTGAAATTGTTTTCTCTTCCTGCAGGTTTGCCTTTCTCTCATCGTATCTGAATTTTATCTTTTTCAAAGCATTTCATCTGAGAAAACGCAGAGTATGAAAACGTTATTTTATAATTTATAGCTACAATATAATAAAATATCAGTTATTTTATAATTTTATTTCAAAAATAATTTATCAAATTTTAAATTATTCCATGGTTTTCATTTAGAAAGTTGGCTATCTTAGACCTTTCAAATACTATGACAAGCGTCTAAGTAAACAGGCCAATTATAAAAGCAAAGTTTTACTACAACTTTTTCTAAAGCGTTGCAGCACATAATAATAAATTCGATGACTTTATTTCGTATTGAAAATAATACGTTTTAGTTCACACTATGTCAACGTTTGACTTGGGATATTTAATAATAATAATAAATTACATTTAATTTTTTTAATTTTAACTTTGAAAATGCTATTCGGATACTGCTATTAGTCTTTTGTTTTTAATTGCTTTTATAAATACTAAAAAGCAACCGTAGTATTCTGTGAAAGTTCTAATTACATTGCAGGTTTCACGCTAGTTTGCAAGTAAAATCCTAATGATTTTTTATTCCCTCTTACAATCAATTTACAAATAATGTTTACATAAATTTTCATTAGGTACAACTGTATATAATATATGGGTTAATCCTTTTTATAGGCTCTAAAAAGGTAATTCATCGATATCCTTTTCTTCAGGTAATTAAAAATAATGGTAAACTGTGTGATTTTTCAAAAGTTTAGAATTCTTTTCAGGACGTGTTTTAGACGTGAATTACAACTTTCTAGATCCTAGTATTATTTGTGGGAAAGAATATGTGATTACATGCTAACCAAAGGATCATGCAAACTAGATTTCTGAAGTGTATTCCTGAATACGGTTCAAATAATTTTTAAATAAATGAATGCTCTATTCATCAAATATGTCATAAGAATACATGTTACAGGTACGTATGTGCTTATGTTGATACCAAAAATAACATCTCAATCATAACATTTCGATTTTATAAACCATTACTTTTAAATAAATCCAATCACTTAAGCAAATTCAATCTGTACATATTGGTGACTTGGGTTGTCCTAAGTTTTATCTCAAAACTGCTTGAAACACGGGGTTTAGACGTGTTTTTTAAGTATGTAAAGACAATAAGACAAGCTGTACCGATTACAGTATTTAATTTTTAATTTCAAATTTCTGATACATTATATTTCAAAGGCTAAATTATAAACTACAAATGAATATGTTAAACTTAAAAAAAACATATTAAATCAAACAGATAAAACATAAAAATAGATAGAAGCAATATTGAAGATATATATATATATATATATATATATATATATATATATATATATATATATATATATCTACAGATATGAAACGAAACAATGTACAATGATAAATTAAATTCAAACCTACATCTAAATTTTAAGTAAATCCTTAGCATTCTCAAGGCTTTATATACAATGCTTCAGTTTGGTTAGGTTGTTCGGGTAGTTGTTAAATAGTGTGATTTAACAGTTATTGGGTATTTAATTAGTAGGATTATAAAAAGTGTAGGACCAGGTTTTGGAAATGCAATGTTGTGGTTACAACGTACACGAAAAACAATAAAAATATTTGTGAGATTTGCAATACTTGTAGTAAACAATTTCGTAAAACCTTATAAATATTTTGTATTTTTTGTACTTTCTACGCCAGTGGCATTTTTTAACGTTTTGATCGGGAACGGTCCGGACCCGGGCCTTGTTACTATTTAACCTAATGTTAGATAGCATCATTAATTCATAGCCCAATGACAAATTGCAACTATTATACACATATAATTTATAAACTATATATAATTTATAAATGACGGAAAATTCATTCCTGTTGAAAAAGTGAACATATCATAAATATAACACATTTTTAACATTTTTTCCACATTTTATGGAAAAACATAAATTAAGGTCTAAATTTAAGGTCTATTGCATCAAATGCCTTGGTATTTCCAAAATACACTGCTGTACAAATAGTACCATTATCTACTTTTTCATTAAAATTTTCAAGTGCATTTGGTAGAGAAATCTCAGTTTTAGAATTTTTTATGAATCCCTATTGATTTGAATTGAATTGTTTACAATAAAAAAACTGACTTGTTTTAGTATATTTTTAATTTTTTAGGAAAAAGATAGAAAGAAGGGTCTCTAGTTAGGGAGACTATTCGGATATTTTTTTTAAATAAAGGGAAAACTACCGCACTTTTAAGACACAATGAGAATTATCCTTTCTGTAGACTTAAGTTAATGAGGAAGGTTAATACCTCAAAAACATGATCTTGGACTAATTCAAGTAATAAGGATAAAGAAAAGTAATTGCTCTAGATGTATTTGGTTATGATATAGCATATGTATAATATGTGTCATAATTTAAAAACAGTTTTAAACAACTACGTACATTGCGCAGCAAATGGATAAATATGTCTACTCTGGTTTGTTATTTGGCGGGGGCGGGCCTTGTGAAATATTCTGATTGTTGTAATACCTTATGAATATAAACAGGTATTTTCGATATAACATTTTGTGTGTAAAATTGTACAGACCGGACGGTTTAAATTTACGTTAATTACCATTTTCAACTATTTTGAAGAGCCTGATAAATTACTGAATGATTTATCTCGATCTAAGGCAATAGCTGATGCAGCCTGCAAGGCTATTTTAGGTGGAATGTATAGTATCTATACTAATTAAAAAAAATTCATAATACTTAACATATCTTAATTATAAAACAATGTACGTATGACAATATAACGCACAATACATGTCATGTTTTAATAAACAATAATAGTAATAATAGACATTACCAATAAAAGTTCAAATTTGTTTTTGAACCCATACTAATTGCGGCCAGTTTCAAACAAAAAATTTTAATAAACAAAAGCTGCGCAAAATTGTCAATAAACAAGATTTTTGCGTAGTTTTTGCTTGCAGCAAAATACTGAAATGTATTAAATTGTTATGATTTTTTTCTAGCTCCGTTTGTGGGTGGTATTAAGCCTTAACTTGCTGGTGGGTTTATTGAAGAAGGAAGTGGTGGTGGTACAATGGGTACGGTTGTGAAACATTGCCTTTTAACATTTAAGACAATAATTGATGGTTTTGGATATGTCTATCTTTCAGAGCATTATTTCCAAATTTTATTGACCTCCCAAACCATTGGTTTGAAATAAAAGTGTAAAGTAAGTAATATTTCCTTAATTAGGCCAATACCTAAGTTTGGCTCCGTTACTTCGAAAGCAGGGAAAGTGAGTGGTAAAACAGAGGTATGTATTCGTGTTTGTAGTAATCCAAGAATGGATGTTTTCCAATGAAAATTATCAACTCCCCAGATCCTCGAGATGTGTATGTCTGAGAAAAGATCGGCTATTGCCGTGCAACTAAAAAAAGGAAGTGGGTAGGGCAGATGTTGAACAAAGCTGACATTTTGTGTTTGAAAATCAGTGAAGGAATCGATCTGAACAGAATATCGATTTTAATGGCAAAACTGATTTTTAAGGAAAGTATTAGACAAAGGAATTGTCATCACATTTCACGTTATATACCCTTGAGCCCGATGTGCAATATGAACTCAGTATCTTCCAATCTTTTAACTGCCGCAAAAATGTTTAAGGATTCTCACCCACATACCGCTTTACCATAAAAGAAGCACCACCCATTGAATTTTTACAACCAGTGTGGGTTCAAAATTAAAATTGTCATTTTTATTTGTAATGTTTATTATAACTGTTATTTTTCATTGTAGCACACATTTTGCGTTATATAGCCATACATACATATGCAAACTTACAAAAATTGAACGGAAATTCCCCAGCTACAGGTAAATCATAGAGTACTCTCGCTTGTCTTTGTTTATTTTCGATAGGTTTTGAAACTCCTCTCGTTTTCAAATTAGAGTTTTGTCTGTACATTGTCTTAGAATTATGAAATTATTGGTTATTTTTGCTTTTTCAAGGTCAGAGAATCCGAATAAAGCCTTATCTCAATTTCTGTCACTCTGTTGATAACGCTTAACATCACACATTAGACCGCTCTTCACGCAAAAACTAGAGTACTGGTATGGCTGAAACTTATTTTCTGTATTGTATGCACATATGAGAAGGTTTAAGATGAATTAAAACTAGCGTAAGTCTTTTTGAAATTAAACAGCTAGCTGCTAAAAAGCGAATTTTATTTCATTTCGACCCTATAGGGAAGCTTATGAAGTTGTCACGGCAACCTAAACATTAAATCTTGAATCCAAGGAAGTTTTTCTGCTTTTCCACGGGTGAAACCGTGTTTATCAGCTAGTGTTTATTATAACTGTTTTTTTTTTCATTTAGCACAAATTTTGCTTTTTATAACCGCACATACAAACACATACTTACAAAATTGAACGGAAATTCCCCAGCTATATGTAAATCGTAGAGTACTCTCGCTTGTCTTTGTTTATTTTCGATAGGTATTGAAACATACACCTCACTTGTACCTCATACCTCGTACCTCGAATCTCCAACGTCGTCCCGTCGACTCTCTTCATAGGGTATAAGACCAGTCAGTCACAAATTTAAAATTACTAGCAGCCGTAGTGGGGGTACGGCCGCTCCTCCTCCACTTGCTCTCCAGGCGTTACTCATTCGAGTAGCGTGTGAGAGTGTGAGTGGTCAAATGTGCGTGTCGTGCCGCCGCCAGCCTGGAGGCATCGCAGTCAGTTAGGTATATGTTTTAATTTTCTATTGGTATATTCTGTATTATGTTCAATGTGTTGTGTATGATTTATTTGTGTGAATGAGATTTCTGTGCTGTTGAATGTTAGATGAAAGTAAATTGTATGTAAAAAAAAAAACAAAAATTTTGGTTGAATAGAAATAAGTAGGTTATTGTAAAATTAAGTAGGGTTACTTGAAGACGAGAGGAGTTTCAATACCTCTCGAAACGTAGTGCACTTTAAACACTAGAAGCGAAAGGAAAAGTTCAAAAAAATAAATCATTATTATGCCATAAAATTACTATTAATACATAATCTCCATGTTTTTATAGTGATTATTTATATTTTATAGACTCTTTGTTATAGGGTCTATAGTTATATACCATTTACTTACTATGATTTATCCCAAAAAAAGTATTGTAATGAATCATTCGGTCACAGAACTTCGGGGAAAATCATTCAATCACAGGAACTCAGTGGAAACAATAGAGGAACTGGAGCCAAAAGGATATTGTAGCCTTGCGGAAAATACTGGCGACATAGAGACAAACAATGTCTGTAGTTTTTTTCCCAGTGGACTAAACATAGAAAACCTTATACATTTTTTCTTATTTCGATACTTCTATTATTATTTCAAAAGAAAAATAATTCGTATATTACAACTGTAAGACTGAAATAAAAATTACAAATTTTTTTGGTAGTATATTTGAGCCAACTGTGATAAAATAGGTTTAGTAATTTGAAATTATCTGTCCACAGTATATCTTTCTTAATTTGTAAGAATGAACCTAAGTCGTCAATGTTTGTGCGGTCAAGTTACATATATTTTTAAACTAAGCATTTTAATATTTTTGAAAATTCCCAACAATTTAAATAAGGAAATTAATCATTAAGTTAGAATAGGATTTATGAAAAATATATTATGGGTAGCTGTTTGATTGTAGAAAGTTGGTTGTCAAATTAAACCAAGCTTTTATTATTGCTACAACTTATTCTATCTGAATAAAATAAACAGTTACATTCTGGTTAAAGGTGCCGTAAAAGTTGATAGTGTATGCACATACAAATTGCTTGATTTGTCGCTATGTAGTTTCGCCGATACATCATGAATACTTGTTACCATTGAAACACGCCAAACCTGTCTCATATTTCACGTGAAACACTTTTTCTTTCGTTTATTGATGCAATATGTTGGTATAAACTTGGGAGACAAATTTAGTTTATCCACGTAGAATCGCCAGGAATGTGGTTCTACATAGACGTATCGTAAACATCAGTTAGTAGATTATACTTTAACTCTTCATTACTTATATTCAAATAGAAATAAATTTATTAGAATTTATACTTAAGTTTTTATTAGAAATTTATGTTATTTGGCTTTTTATAAACTAAGAATTACATATATATTGTACGTATTATAAGTAGATTGACGCTATTCATCTTCTAATTTTTTTTATATCAGCTAATAATCAGTCCATAAATCTCAGAAAAGCAAATACCTATTATGAAGATTAGATGAAAAAAACGTGTACATTGCAGTAATTTCCAATAACGAGGTCAAACTTACAATATTCTATACTGCAACGCAGCAGACACACAGGCATTTGCCTATGTCTGCTGATTCCATATGACCATTCCTTTTTTTCTTTAGCAGCCAATAAAATTTTAATAAAATTCTTAATTTTTTGCATATTGCTATAGACGTATGTTTTTATGATTATATTTGTAAAGCTGTATATTTCTTGGAATAAACGTTTCTTTCATTCATTCATTAATTCATCTAATATTTTGGTTAAACGGAATAGACTAAAGACGAGATATACTGTGAAATATTTATAAGCCAACTAATATTTGCAAATCATCTCCGTTTTCTGCTAAACTATCTCAATTTGAGTTTTTTGGATGTCAAATATGGCAAATTTCATACACCAGTAGAGAGAAAACTGCACGAAAAGTCTTGTTTTGTATTGCTATTTCAGTTGGTTTCAATCTTGCGGTGGTTACACTTTCACAAACCAGACAGTCTCCCAGAAAACGAATCGGAGACATTTACGGAGATGGTATGCGAATCTTCCATCTCTCCCCCTCCTTGTCCACAAACAGTCGTAAATAATGTTTGATTATTTTGATTACACGCATATCAATAAAAATATTGACACAAAGTACATTTAGAATGCAACGAAAAAATTTACATGGTGCGTGGACTGCACTTTTGTAACTAAAGATTTATAGAATAGTGTAAACAAGAAAGAAACCAAAGCGAAATTTAGAAAAAACTACATTTGTACTGTACTAGAAGATAGTCACTCTCGGCCTCGCCCAAAGAAAATATACAAAACGTTTGTTAAATTATACGTTAGTAGCAGGGCCGTAACGACCACCGGGGCCGGCGCTGACCTCATCGCGACCGTATTATTTCCGAAAAAAATTGATTATTCTTAGGTTAAGACCAGAAAAACAGATGAAATATATGTTTAAACAACTTTGAGACTGGAATTTTTCTCTACTACTGTTCTTATTTGGCCATTTACCATTGATTGTAATAATGTAATACATTTTTTAGAACCAAAAAGTACAAGAACTTTGGTATAAGGGCTTAGGAAGCTTGGTCAGGTAGTATCCAATTGGTAATCCAATAATTTGTTGTAAACTAAACCTGAATGATTTATAAGTTCTTTGTCAGATTTATAATAAAAAAGTTAGCTATTGGTTCACTTTAGGTGAGACAACCGGTATATTGGCCACATTTCGGCCGGGAAATCTGTCGTTTATTCTGCGGTTGGCAAAACTTTCAGACGAATTGCAGCTGGAAAACCGCTTACTCTTTTCATGGCCGTTATACGTTTTGGTCGTATCGCGGCTGACAAAGCGCGGTCGTTTATGAAAAATCCCTCGGTCATATTGCAGCAAAAAAACTCTCAGTATTTCCGCGGCAAGCAAGTGTCTTGATCGCATTGCGGCCGTCAAATAATATTGTATTTTACTTCAGAAAACGACATAAACAAAACTGCTAACGAGTTTAACAGTCATTTGAGAATACGTTTAGAAAAATAATACCCCCGTTGCAGCAGACCTGCATACTCAGCGAATGTCAAATGCAAAACAACATATTTCAATCCAACATTGCGAGATTTGACATGTTTTAAGGCTCCATAAGAATAAAATGGGGAATGAGTATACAGGTTTGCTGCTACAGGTATATTAACACTGGGTGGTTTTAATTCAATTTACAGTAGATCTGAACAATAGAATAAGCTATTTACCAGGTTTTATCAAGATATGTTGAGAAATAACCGAGATGTAGAATTTTACTTATTTCACATAAGGTTAACATTGGGACAACGTACTGTGTTTACCACTTTCAATATCTCGGTAACCAATGGACATAGATTCAAGTTACTAAATTGTTTGTTTTTTTGAGCTGGATTCAATGGTTCCAATAAAAATTTGATAAATTTTATTTTACTATGGAAAAAAACTCAAAAACCTATTTTTGGGGGGGTAAAACCCCCTTTACCCCCCTTCTGGTGGTCCGATCGGGCTGGTTTACGAACTCATCAGAGGGATTACCACTTTACATGTCTGTACCAAATTTCATTAAGATCGGACCATTTTTACGGCCGCTATCGTGCTCACAGACACACACACACACACACACACACTCACACACACACGAAATTATACATATATATGAATTCGAACGAATGGTGTTTTCTGCTTCTGGTGGCCCCAAAACGAAAAGTTATCATGGTCTCGGGCTTAAGTCTTACCATGAGACCTACGGTAATAGCTTCTTCCCTATAGGGGAAATTCGCTAAAACAGTAAACAATTAGCAGAACTTTCATTGTTGATCATATTTCGTAATTATCGAGTTATCTTGATGAGTGCAGTGTATCATAATACTCCCAGTAAGTAACCATTGCAAAGGCAGAGTGATGTTTTCTAAGCTGAAATGAATAAAAAGCTATTTATGAAGTACGTTGGCCTAATATAGTAGCTTGGCTCTAATCTTTATTGAAAACAATGGAACTAAAAAGTTATTTTTTAAAAGCTATTGATAACTGCCTGCACGAAGGCACAAAGAAGAGTAAGGTATGGGGGGGGGGGGCACCAGCTAGTCTTGCCCCGGGGCCCCCAAGTTTAACGTTACAGCCCTGGTTAATAGCATGACTAGTTTTTACAAAGTACTAAATAGACTCATTGATTAAAAAAAATAAATCTTTACTATAAGTTTTTGAACTTTAAATACACCTTAAGGTTGTAGTTAGCGAATCCACCCCGGACTGAAATGAGAGGGTGAACATTTCCTCTGTAGATTATTATATCTTCCTCTCAAGTTTTGTATGAATTGGCTACTATTTGTTAAGACATTCTAATTAAAAATACAGAAATTTCCTCGTAATTCATTACTGAACTTTTAAAATTGCGTAGTAAAAAAATATCGCCACTTCAGTGGTGGCTCAGAACTTTCGTGGTACTGAGGCGCCCTCCTCCTAATACCTGATGACCAGTTTGACTCATGAGAATATGAGAATAACCTGGGATATATATATATGATATGAACGAAAATATATATCGCAAAGGGCAGACTCTCTACCTAACAACTGCATTGTGTGTTTTAAATAGATTTAAGACTGTAAGAAAAATATAAAATCAATGTTTTGACCAACAATTTAGGAAACCTAATTCCCCAAAATGTTTGTCAATCATATAGAAGATCCGATCAATTCTTTAGCAGCAACAGAATGATTAAAATGTGTGGCAGAAATAGTTTTTTTCCTCAAATTACCCTCAACCACAAAAACACCCCTGAATTTTTAATGTCTGAAAGCCCCATTTCTGGTGGAAGCTCTATACTCTGAATAGAATGCACATGCAGAGTTTCAAAATTCTGGTTTAACTTCTTTATGTGGTCTGTAAAATGCGAGTGGCCTAAGTGGTATTATTTGAAATATACCGTTGATGGCCGTCATAGTTTTTTACAGATTTTAAAATTGAATTTTTTTTCTTGAATTTATTATAGAGACCTTCCATTTATCATAGTTTTATAAACAGAAAAGGCCACCATTTCATCAATTTGCACGTACTTTATTTTGCCTTTAGAAAGAAAATATTTCTAAGCTCTATCTGAATACGTATCTAGAACCTGTAAAGGATATTTTTGCGAAGATTCCTGGTTTAAAACCTTATGTTGTTTGATAAAATAAGTTTTGAAAGCTAGAAATAGCCACCATATTGAATTCCATAATATACTCTATTTCGCCTTTTTGAGTGAAAATATTTAAAAATCCTCCTTAGTACGCATCTAGAGCCTTCAGAGAATATTTGTGCCAAGTTTCATGGCCCAAAGCCTTATAGTTTTTGAGAAACTAAGATCAATTAGTGCGTGAGGCTGTCAGTATATATATATATATATATGCAAATATTTGTGATAGTCACATTTCTGCTTGAAATTTGAACCCCCCCATTTTCTCCTCTTGTCTTTAGAAGTTGTTTAAGCTGAACAGTATTGGTGAAGGGAAATTACTGATCAGGTGAAATGGAAGTAGCCTATATTCGAAAGGTTTTGTCTTGCAACTTCTGTATTCATCTAATCGTTTTGTGGAAAAGTAAGTTTGAATTTTTTCAAACAACGCTTTTATCAAAAGGCTTTGAGCACTTAACTGGAAGTAGAATCTGCGAGGGCAAGTTTGACAGCCAACAAGTAGCAGTAACCACCTTTCGCTCTGCCTTTATCCATCCATATCAATAATACATGGCTCATTCAACACGTTGGCAGGCTTTCGCCGCCTCTTCGCTTTTTCATTTTTATTGTGGCCTTCTTGATAAACAATCCGGTTTTGTGTGATACATCATAGAAGACTCTGAATTATATAGTATGATTATAAAGCATCGCTCATATAACTAGCTTGATATTTGTTGAGCCGTTAGGCCTAATCCATGAAAAATTCCACAAATTCCACGAAATAACTATCAATGAATTGTAACAACAATTTTTCAGTACCTGGTCTATTTGTTTGAAACTATTTCGTTTACAGAAATACATCTTCTAAAATAAAAAACCTGGCACAAAAGAAGTAAAGGAAAATACTGAGCTTTGTTTTGTTTTTTACCTGTATTAATGAAAAATATTCGCTTAACTAATTTTTTTTCATGAACACAATATATGCACCATTAGGTGCATGCCACTGTTTAAATCTCTTCCCATGTACTGCACGTTTTTCGTAAGCCATAATCGTGATGTTTCATTGTCTAAGGTGACTTGAATCTAGATTTATTTTCAAAGTAAATGACATTTTTCATCCTTCCCCAAAAGAAAATATCTAAGGAAGCGTAATTGTGGGTCCTTCCCTGCCAATCCACCTATTTCTAAATCGTTTGTGTATAGACATTTTCGTACATGTAAACAACCTCTCTCCTTAAAATAGCTCATCCATTGACGAAAAGCTTTAACGTATACGCTTGATTTTCATACTACCATCAAAAGTATGTTTTAATTTAGCAATATTTTTACTTTCATAAAAACTAGAAGATACGCTTGGTTTTTTGCTGAAAGAGTGTAAGTGTGTTATTCACCTATTTATTCTCAATTATAGCCTATTCATTTTTAACAATTGACTAACCGAACGTTAACAAAGTCCGGGCACAGAATAAATAGGGTTGCCAACCCGCTTAGACTACATTGAGGCAAAATACATCTATGACATCATAAAGAGATACAAGATCGATAGCAAAATGGACTGGCATACCAAATATTGATGAAAATACCACGTAACATTGCCAGTCTGATGAGCAGGAATGTGTTAAATTCAACCCACTTTTATTTACCTCATACCGTTGTGGACACGATATTTTATTACAATATTATGTACTATTTTAAGTATAGATAAATATTTTTAATGGTAATTTTGAATAGAGTGAACAAATGTTTTTGTTAACAATGGCTTGTGTTTTTTAAGCCACTTACAACCTCAGTTGTGAAAGTGACATTATGTAAAAATGTAGCTTCAGAAACGAAACTGCGTACGTAGTCCAGTCACAAAGTAAGAAATTAGGAAATTAAGACCTTAAAGTAGTGTCCGACTCGAATTTTATGAATGCGTATCAGTCCTATTTCATGTACCGAACAAGAATAAGGCGGATGATAGACTGGCATTCATGGGCAACTTTGAATATTGAAGGGCAAAAATACAGAAACAAATTTTGAAAAAAGTATTCACAGTATCCATGAAAATATTCCCCAATGTCTTGATTTTAAACCACGACCGATTGTTGCTGGGTGATAAATGCTTCATTTTGATTGGGATTTAATTTTCAGCCGTCATCTTGGATCCGCCTTATTGGATACAGGATAAATATATATATATATATATATATATATATATATATATATATATATATATATATATATATATATATAACAATATTTCAATGTGAATTTAGTGTTGCCACACATGTATACAGACTAGATTTTCACAGTGATTACAAATCCGCAATCCGTTTGTTTGAATATTGTTTTGTTATTGAGATATACTCAATTAAAAATTATTCTCTGTACATTTCTTAAAGGAGTTCCCTAATCAATTTTTTTTAAATTATATATACGGTTATAATCACATTATAAAGTTCGTTTTGGTCTTAAACAATTCAGTGATTTAATGGCTTTAATTTTGAATATAAATAATTTAAATACGACCAATCAGAGATGAGTTAACAAAGTACCGGTAACATCGAACATAAAATGTTTATCATCCAAAATTTATTTTTTCTTAAAGATCAATATCTCCGGTTCTGAATAAGTCTAAATATAAGGTTTGGTCTTAAAATACTCATTTGATCTTTGGTTATCATTTCAGCCAAAACGAAATTTACAATGAGATAAGAACCGGAGATATAAGAAATCAAATAAAAAAATTATTTAAGTTGGGAGATTCTATGATCTTTGAACAGCCATAACTCTTTTTTTTTTGCAGTTGGACTAACATCATCATTGGCTCAAGTGAAAGCAAAAAATCAAATGAGTGTTTTAAGACAAACCCTAATATTTTGACCTATTTAGAACATGAGCTTTAAATCTTTAAGTAAAAGTAAAATTTTAAAAATGAACATTTTATGGTCAATGTTGCTTTTAACTCATATCTGACTGGTCATATTTAAATTATTAATATTCCAAATTTAAAAAAAATCAAATCACTGAATCTTTTAAGGCCAAAATGAGCTTTTAAATGTGATAAGAACCGGCAAAAAATCAGACGGCTGTTTTAATACCAAACCTATTTAGACTTAGTTCGAACCTGAGTTATGAATCTTTAAGTAAAAATAAATCTGTAAAAATAAACATTTTATGTTCAATGTTATTTGTAATGTAAGACTAAATTACTTACGTAGATCCGTCAAACAGCTCAAACTGAAATTTTCATGTTCTACGTAAGTAATTTAGTCTTACATTGTAACTCACAGCTCAGGGGCTAAAACCATGGATAATAATAAGTTATTTGTAAGTCATCTCTGACTGGTCACTAATAATATCTCAATCTAAAGCCATTAAATCACTGAATCTTTCAAGACCAAAACGAACTTAGAATGTGATTAGGACCCGAGATATATGAAAAACAAAACAAAAAGATAGTTTAATTTGGAAACTCCCGTAAAAAATGTGCAGAGAAGAATTTTTATTTGAGTAGATCTCGTGAACGAAATAATATCTCCAAAAACGATTGCGACATTGTAATCAATCTTAAAATCTAGTCTGTAATGATGTGTCACAACACTACGTTCATATTTAAAAAAATTCTTATATCCATTATGGCGGATCCAAGATGGTGGCTGAAAACTAAGACCCAATTAAAATGAAGTATTTACCACCGAGCAATTTTCGGCGGCGGTTAAAAATCAATACTTGGGGAGTGTGCGTTTGGAGACCATAAGAATATCTTTTTCTGTATTTTTTGGGTTCTGTGAACTTTGACCTTCGATATTTAAAATTGCCCAGCGATGCCAATTTGGCATCCACCAAATTCTTGGTCAGTATATAAAATAAATAGTAAGAGAATCAATCATAAACAATTTTAGTCGGACTTAGTTTAAGGTCACATGGCTCGGCGACAGGAAAAATGTTATTGATACTGGAGTATACATGTTAAAGTCAGAGTAATGAACAATTAGATACTTAATGAAAAATGCAAAAAAATAAACGTAAAAACTAGTTTATTACCAATATATAATTTGCATAATATCTCCTCAAAGTGCAATTGACTTGTTTTAATATATTCATAGTTGCAGAAATCTTTTTATTAATAGGCAAGCATTTTTTTCATAAGGTTTTCGTCCTCCTTTTATTCTCAGTCTGTGTGTAACGTAGCAAAAATCTAAGAACACCGATAAAATTGTATTTTTCTGTAGACGTGCAGAATCCCATTGAAATTTATATTAGTCTTTTAGAAATGTAGAAAATTGAATTTAAAATTTCAAACAAATTAACATTATCCTTATAAGTTGCTGTTTTGGTGATATTATAACAACCAAATGTAAACAAAGTTAGCATCATATTCAGCTGTTATCACATGCTATTTTTCGTAGAGTAAAGATTTGATGTAGAAACATTAAGCCACAGTTTATTGGGCATGGAGTAAAAATATAGAATTTGATTGAAATCAGGACTACTTACAGATGATTAAGGATATTATACTCAAATGTGTTCCATTTTACAAATAAATGGACAAAAAGTTGACTTGCTTAAATAAGATTAAGAGATACAAATTTGCTGATAAAAAGGGAAGAAAAAAGTACATAAAGTTAAGTTCCTACCATCAAATGTACTAACTGATCGACATGCAGCCGGCAGGGCCAGTGACGGGGGGGGGGGGGGCAAGGGGCCTGGACTCACAGAGTGCCCGGATCCACACGAGATTAGTAAAAATGGGGCCCAGAATCGAGATAAGTAAAAAGGCGGGTTTCTCATTTGCACAGGGGCCCGAAAATCCTGTCACCGGGCCTGGCAACCGGAGTACAAATGGACACATTATATTCAAATTTCGTTTTTATTGGTGGATAGTGGGTAAAATATAAATCACATTTTAGTGATGATAATAGGAAGAAAGGGAAGGAGGGAAAAAGTTCCAAATGGTAGGACAGAAGGGAGGAGAGATGGTAAGAAGAGAATGAGAGAGAAAAGGAGGGAAAAGTGGAAAGAAGGTCGGAAGGAAGGGAAGTAGAGAGTGAGGGAAGGAATTAATGGAGGAAGGGAGAGAACTGTGGTAAGGGGTGTACAGGATAAACTGATTTGATGACTAAAGTTTTACTTTCCTCTGATTCAATAATCATTCTTAAAAAATAAACATGGAATCTTAATATAGTCATTATGGAATCAATATGGAATCCGATAAGATAGTCATTATCTTAATAAAATACTAATTTCTAAAAACCATGCCATAAGCCAGAAGTGAAGTAAATAATTAGTCAAGGATTGAGTCTTTCTATTTTGTTTTTGGCCCCCAGTTTGGTTATATTATGTGTTTATATGGACAAAATGTACTATATGAAATGTATTTAGAAACGCATTGGTTTATGCGGGGATCATTTACAAAATTAGCCATCCATTTGTCACTTTTAAAATTGGTCGAATTTTCGACCGGCGATCCCTAGTAATAATTAATAACCACTAAATTATATCAATTAGATCAGTGTTAGCAATACTAAATATGCTTTAAAAATGCGTGAAAAGTGAAAATAAAACCAAGATCAAAATTTTTTTCCAAGAGAGACCACTACTTAAATGACAACCGTTTTTATTTTTGCTAAAGAAAAATAATTATATGGTTACGTCTGCGGTTATATCATCGGCCTTCCCTGACGAACGATTTTTCATATTAGTTTGAAAAGTATGCAACCATTTTTCGTATCCTAAATTTTGAGATATCTGGTCTTTAAATGTATCGAGGCAAGAGAAGTGAGATATTTTTACTAGTTTACCTTTAGGCACGTTAACCTTATTAATGTAAATTTAGGCTAAATACTAGGGAATTTTAGAAAATGACAATATCAGTGTACCTTTAAACAGTTTCTGTTTGTTTTCTGATGTAATAAGAAATTAGTCTTTCATCGGTTGACACCCAATATAAGTACAAGGGTTGCAACTAGACGAAGGAAGTATGTTGTGCTGTCGGATACATCTCGCCAAAGCCATGTTGAACAACTCCACTGTCTCAAGCTGGCGCTGGCGTTGCGAAATTGGTTTACTTTCCTGTTGTGTTAACACCTGCGTTCTTTACTTCCCACAACATCAATTACATCAGCTGATTCATTGCTTCTCGAGCGGATCTTTAAACAACTGCCATTAATAATGACGTGGTTTCTATTCAGGCAATGGTTTTAAAACATATTTAAGTATCCTTCTTTTCTCTAATCTTTTTTTTAATAAAACATTCATTAAAACTCTGTTATTAGGCATTTATTACTTCTAATAGGTACTCCTGGTAATTATGTTTGTTTTGAAAACTTTTATTAAGTCTCCTTAATCATTGAAATCAGTCAATAAATAGATGAAAATTTTAATTATGATTAGTTTTATGTAAAGCTATCTTATGAGTATAATGAAACAATGCAAGTTAAATAACAATTTACAGAAATTTTGCCTAGTAAGTAAAAGAAGAATCGGGTGGAGACGTGTATATGTCGTAGCCACTTGCTGCAATTGGGCACTTCATGAAGTGCCCAACGCAGCCCGGACACTTCATGAAGTGCCCAGCGCACCTGGGTACATAGTGTAACTCGATTATTTCAGTCAAAATTACAGCATCTGCCCAACAAAACTGGACACTTCATGAAGTGCCCAACGCTCTTTGGACACATGCTGTAACTGTCGAGACAAGTTGGGCAGTCGATTTTAAATCTTTGTTTTACAAGTCAATCCCAATGTTTACATTAAACCCCAATGTTTGTGATAAAGTAGCCAATGTGTCTGTTTGCTATTAAACCTTTTAATATTTTTCAAATCTAAAAATGTTAATTCTGGTTTTACTTGCATACGCATTTTGAAAATTTAATTAGTCTACGCTATATTTGGATGATAAATTTATGCTGTATATGTTGAGTTATGACTAAAATAAACAGTTAACAATAACGTAGTTATTTTTCAAAATAAAATATTAACCACTTAATCTCATTTAGGATAAAACATAAACACTTATAATTGGTTTAAAGTTTAATACAAATATTGTGGTTTTCATATTGTTATAAAATTAAACAAGAGTATAACATTATCGGTAATGCGCTATTAAAAAAACATAATGATAATTAAAAATCGTAACGCTAGAATTTTCTAGTAACCGCTTACTTTTGAATAACGTTTAACATTCATAGGTTATCTCTTTAAAAGAATTCTTCATATAAATTTATATATATCTGACTTAATAATAAAAACTTAGATTTTTAAGTTACTGATGTCAGTAGGATTATAATAAAAGAGTTAAAGCATATTTCTGAAAAGCTGTTAAGTAAACGGGACACTCCATATACATTTTTTAATATTCTAGGCCTATTAGCAAATAAAAACAATTACAATGAAAAGGCTTCATGTAATGATGTTATGTTAATTTATTCATACTGACATAAAAGAAAATATTAAACGTAAATTGTCGTTAATGCTAATAAAATTGTAAAAAGAATAAACGAAATAGTAAAATTTTATACAAATTAACTGCTATCAATTTTGATATAAAAAGAAAGTAAATATTTTTTATTATTTTTTCAAGACTGTTATGGCACTCTCTGTAAATATGTTTTACCTTGCTATATTTTGACTTGATATGAGTTTTATTAAGAGTGACTAAGTATGAAGTTAATCAATTAAAACATAAAAAATAGGTTAATGCACAGAGAAGAAATAAGACAGAGGTCGCATCTAATGTTGCGCTAAATATGGTGTCGAGCAGTGCCTGAGTTGGCGCGGGGGGTAGGGGGGCGCCCGGAAGTCTATTGTCTCCCTATTGTTTTACTTCCTGGTGTTAGGCAGTTACCCGCAACACTACTGCCATATGAATGAGACCTCTGCTTATTTCTTCTGTGTGGTTAATGTCAATGTTTATGTGTTATGTTACATATAAATGTGTTAGGTAACATGTTTCATGTATATGAAACATACACCTTATTTTAAATCGTTAAACATGCTTTATTTTATTAAAGCATAAAATTTAAATTACATCCAGTAAATTTAAGAATTGTCTAGTTTATGTTTTCTGAGTTATTTTGGCTACACTTCACCATTAACGTTATTATTTAAACAATATAAAATTTTAAAGCATTTGTTGTTTCAATAATAATACTATAATAATTATGTGCAGCCAAAATAACTCAGAAAACATAGAAAAATCATGATAAAAACATACAGGCGAGAATTGTCTGATTTAGTGGCAGACAATCATTCTTACTGTTTTTCAAAATTCTTAAAAAATGTTCCTATTTTGTACTATTGAAAATAATACATCAGATACTACGAACAGCAACGTAAACAGCAGTTTTATGTGTTTACATCAAGTGCCCAGCATCTAAGCTGGACACATAGTGTAAAAGAATTAATTACAGCATGTGCCCAGTTTTATTGGTCACATACTGTAATTTTATATGAAACTGTTCAATTACACTATGTGCCCAGGCGAGCTGGACACTTCATGAAGTGCCCGGTTAGCGCTGGACACTTCATGAAGTGCCCAATTACAGCATGTGGCTACGACATATGTCTTAGTCCAGGAGCTACTAAGGAGAGTGAGTATGCATAAAAGTATGACGCAATGTTTTTGCAGATTATTGTAATATGGACCTAGGTGATGCCGGAAACGCATGTCGTTACTTTCCCAGGTGGTCGATAACTTGAAGGAGGGGGGCAAAGATGGCGGGGTGCGCTACGCGTTAAAACGCTAATATCCCGAAAACGGTTAAAGATAGAACGTACGTTAGAACGTCATTTTGTTTGGAAAATTATGGACTTTAAGAAAGGTTATTAGGTCCGAGGTCGTATCTCGATTGATAAAAGAGATTAAATAAAACATGAAAAAATGGAAATTTCGGTCGATTTTTTCATGAAATTAGGTTAAGTTTGTGAGTTTTGTATACTAGTCTGACTAAATATTGTCACATACTGTTGCTGTATGGAGTATTCTGATACCGTTAACGCATGTCGTCACCCTTCCAGGTGGTCGACGACATAAGGAGAGGGGGGCAAACATGGTGGAAAGCGCTATCCAGGAAACAACTGTATATCGATAACGGGATGAGATGGAACCGCGGGAAAAACGTCTTTTTAATCACAAAAATTACTTAAATGAAAAAGGTCCCTAGGTCCAAGGTCGTATCTTTAATAATAAACTACTTATAAAAATCATACATTTAGAGACTTAGTAAAACTATAGATGTTTTTTAAAAAAATCGAGACATTCTGCCAAGATTTGTTGTTTTATTTGATAATAACATGATAACCATGTTAACGAAATAAATTTTTATATATTAACAGATTTAATTATCGTGTGAACATGTAAAACAAGTTATCTTAATTGCGCCCGGTATACGGGAGGTTGTTGCGATGTAGAGAAATGGTTTACAGTGACTGGTAAATAGGAATAAAATATAAATTAAAATAATTTCTAATTAGTTGTTACTATGAATACAATCTGAGATCATAATTATAAATTAAAACTGGATTTCAAATTGTTACGCCAAAGATAGTTTCAAAACGACATTATTGTCAGTTGCATGTTTATTTATTGAGCTGTACAAATACCTGTTACCTCCGAAGTGCGTCCCGTAGACCATACTGGAATGAGACCCGTCAATAACAAAATAGACTCTCTAAAAATATATATCAAAACAAATGATACATTTGATGTCATTTAAATCTGGATTGTATTGCTTGCCAGATGTCTAAGGAAAAACGTTACTTGGCGTCTTGTTTGTTTACTCACTCCGGAGCCCATCGTCACTCGTCGTAACAAACAAGCGCAGTACACAAAGCTAGTACAGTGCCTGTTATTATCGGTTAATATATCGGTAAAACGAAATTCAGCTCAGTGCTACTCTGTATTTTGTGTGGAGAAGTTCTATGTAAAGATTTCTAGACTTCAAAATTAGTTGTTTGTTTGTTGTACTCCCGTACTGGGCGCAATTAAGATAATTTGTTTTACATGTTAACACACTGTTTACGCAATAATTAAATCTGTTAATATATAAAAATTTATTTCGTTAACATGGTTATCATGTTATTATCAAATAAAACAACAAATCTTGGCAGAATGTCTCGATTGTTTTTAAAAACATCTGTAGTATTACTAAGTCTCTAAATGTATGATTTTTATAAGTCGTTTATTATTAAAGATACGACCTTGGACCTAGGGACCTTTTTCATTTAAGTAATTTTTGTGATTAAAAAGACGTTTTTCCCGCGGTTCCATCTCATCCCATTATCGATATACAGTTTTTTCCTGGATAGCGCTTTCCACCATGTTTGCCCCCCTCTCCTTATGTCGTCGACCACCTGGAAGGGTGACGACATGCGTTAACGGTATCAGAATACTCCATACAGCAACAGTATGTGACAATATTTAGTCAGACTAGTATACAAAACTCACAAACTTAACTTAATTGCATGAAAAAAATCGACAGAAATTTTCATATTTTCATGTTTTATTTAATATCTCTTTTATCAATCGAGATACGACCTCGGACCTAATAACCTTTCTTAAAGTCTATAATTTTTCAAACAAAATTAAGGTTTAACTTACGTTTTATCTTCAACCGTTTTCGAGATATCAGCGTTTTAACGCATAGCGCCCCCCGCCATCTTTGCCCCCCTCCCTCCAAGTTATCGACCACCTGGGAAAGTAACGACATGCGTTTCCGGCATCACCTTTTCCTTTTCTGATAAAGTGGCTCTATTCCTGCAAAATTTCAGCTCAGTTGGTCCAGTATTTTTCACGTGGTTGTGATTGAAAGACAAATATTCACACAAACATCCATACTTTCACATTTATAATATTAGTAGGATAATCTGTAAACTTGGCCCCGTTTTTAGCCCTCTTGGCGCTATGTGCATATTAAACTTGTGCGCCCCCCCCAACCATAAGGCCTTTTTTACAATCAGCGATCGGCCACGGCATCGCGTTGCCGATCCCTGTTGTTTTTGTTAAGCTGCTGTCACCGGGTAACCGTATGTGAACACGCACAATCGCCGCATTTTAAGTATTATTCATATTTTGTGTCAGGACGCAGACCTGTCACCACGACCGTGACCGGTCACCTAATAGTCCGGTCGCCGAGCCTTGTGACCTTGAAGTAGGGTTCGACTCAAATTTTATATGATTGATTCTAGAACTATTTGATGTGCTGAACAAGAATATGGTGGATGCCAGACTGGCATCCTTGATTTTGGGTATCGAAGGTCAAAATTCAAAGGGCCGAAAATAGAGAAACAGACATTGAAAAAATATTTATGCCCAAAACCAAATTTATGCCCATAGCTTTGAAGTCCAATTTCAATACTGACTTTGATAGTCTGAAACTTCATTCTTGTGGCGATTTTTTGTCTCATACCTGCAATTGTGGTGTCATTAACAAAGTTGAATCTTATAAATATTTAGGGGTTGTATTTAATAGCAGTATGAATTGGAAAGCTCATGTAGATTATTTAAAAAGTAAAGTTAGGAAATTTATTTTTGTTTTTAGACTACTCAATGAGATTTTAAACATTAATGAATTAAAACTTTGTTATTTTGCTTATTGTCATTCTTTGTTGATGAGTGGGATTATTGCTTGGAGCGGAGCGTATCGATCTATTTTAGAACCTCTAAACGTTATCCAAAAATCAATTCTCAAAGCTGCTTTAGGTAAGGGACGTAGATATCCTACTAATAATTTATTTGATGATTTTCACGTCTTAAATTTAAGGCAGTTGTATATTAAATCTTTATTAACTTACGTATTTAACCATGTCGATGAAATTTTTCAAAACTTTGACCACAGTTATTTCACCCGAAGTTCGCAAACCACAACGATCAGAGTAAATAGGTTGAATAGAACGTTTTCAGTCACTAACTCGCACTACATATCTCAAATTCTTTTCAGAAATCTTCCTGCTCACCTTCAAAATGTCAATAGTGTTCAATTAGCAACCTTCAAGAAACATGTGTCAAACTGGTTAATGGAAATTGGAAGGGAGGCATCTGAGGCGGTCATCACATCCGGGTGACTTGACTGGACATGGAAAGACTTGACTCATACTAACTTGACAAACGACTAGCAGTTCGTCTCAGTGGTCATTCTCCAAAAATTACCTGATCGAATTAAAATCATGTTTCGTCTATTATTCTCGTTGCTCAACATTTTTTATATAAATTTGCATTTCTAATTATCTACAACTCTTAATTATCCATAACTTATTTATTTATTTATATTGCCAAGCCAAATGATATCTGGCCAAGACTAAGTTTTTAGGGGCTCGTGCCTACGCACAGGATTTCACACCTATGTAGGCACTATATTCCATTGTAATTTTTATTTTCTATTTGTACTATTATTAATATGTTTTATCAGAATGTTTTTGGGTCACATCTATGTAACTTTTTTTATTGGAACAAACGAATTTGATTTGATTTGATTTGATGTGTATTTGTTGTATCCAAACAAATCTTCCCAAAAGGTATTGATTTTAAACCGCCGCCGATAGTTGCTGGGTGGTAAATACTTTATTTTGATTGGGTATTAATTTTCAGCCGCCATCTTGGATCTGCCATAACGGACTTTATAATGTAATTAGAAAACGGAGATATAAGAAAAACAAATGAAAAATAGTTTAATTTATAAACTTACATAAGAAATGTACAGGGAAGAATTTTTATTTGAGTATATATCGAGAACAAAACAATATTTTCACAAACGGATTGCTGCATCGTAATAAGCGTAAAATTCTAGTCTGTAACGATGTGTCTCAACACCACATTCACTTAAAAAAATTAACGTAACCAATATGGTGGATTCAAGATGGTGGCTGAAAATTAATACCCAATCAAAATAAAGTATTTACCACCCAGCAACTATTGGTGGTGATTTAAAATCAAAACCTTTGGGAATATTTGTTTGGATACCACAAATACTTGATACTTACTTGATACTTGGAGTAATCCCACTGGCATCGCATCCGCGACGTGGTCGTCAAATTGGGTAAATTGAACAGATATTGAAAAAATACATATCCAGTTTTGGTTCGGAAGGGATTTCTCCCTTAACCTTAAATTGGTGAGTCTTTCCATTATCCATTATGGCAATTGTATAACAAATAGGCCTAACGTCGCGAGCAAGCGTGCGCCGTACGGCGCAACAGTTCCAAGATCAAACTCTCAGACAACGCCCCCACTCGTCTAGGTTTTACTTCTCTTAATGTTACTTTTATGCAAGTACAATATTGTACATATGCCAATAAATATACTAAGGAGCGGGTGGCTTGGTGGCAGTGGTGGGGAGGAGGAGAAGGCAAATTTACACGAGGCGTCAAGGCGCAAGCGCCCTCTCAGCAGTTCTGAGGTCGAACTCAGTTGACGCCGCTCGCGCGGCACGCGTCGTTCGTTTATTTTTTTTTCTTCCGCCCCTAAACCCTGGCGCCCCTGGGCACGTGCCCATTGTGCCCAGTTATGGAATCGGGCCTGCGGAATACCTCTATAAGCACTTCTTCATTAGGCGTTTAACAAATTGTTTACGATACTTTGTCTAAATCTCAACCTCCAAATAACAAAGATAACATATCTAGCCCTGTCTAAGGACCGTCCTTACCTTAAACATTTTGTCGTATTTTGATTAAAAATTCCCGCTCCGGTGGCCGATATGCAACTCATAAACGATAACCCGTTATATTTCTATACATTATTGACATAATTTTTGTGCTTTCAGAAAATAACCGATTTCTTAAATCTTTGTAAACAACAGATTCAAGAAAATCGAACCTTAACACATTTTTTAAGAATCCATATGGAACTCTATCACACTCAGGGTCTTTTCCATTTTTATCACTACTCAATGTCACCTGCAGTTTCTGAAAAGTAAATTCCTACCTAACAACTCATCTTCGATAAAAGGATCTGCATACCGGTAACTAATTGTACCTGGAAGCAAAGGGGGATTCAGAGGGTTTAAAATATTCCATCTACCTTACAGTGTCAATGTTTATTTTCTTTAATATGTTAAGTTCAATTGCCAAATTCGGACAAAGTCCAGAGACATTCTTACTCACTCCGCGGGATGGAAATTGTTAAATTCTTACAATACGGACTGAGCACTTTATTGGAATATTATCTGGTACGAAATACCCAGGCCAAAGTGTGGGTAGTTACCATATTACCACCTTAGACACCGACCACGAGAAAGGGGTATTTTAAGGCGAATATAAATGAAGAATTAGTGTCGGAAAATTGTGGCGCTATATTTCAGTCTTGTTACTGACTAAGGCCGACATGTTCCTTAGACAGGACTGTTCATTACTAGCCTAACAGCCGATGGCAACTAAGGGACTTGCACTTTAAAATGGGATCCGGACCAAAATTTCGCCCGGTATACAATTTTCGATTTGGTCTAATAATAATGAGGACGGTCCCATAAACGTAGTACTCCTTAGTGCTATCAACAGCAATATTATTTGGTCAGTTGCCGAAGTCATTCTGCTCTTTGGCATTTAAGCAAAATGGCATGAGTATTTGTGACGGTATAAGAGTGTAACATATAAAAAAATGCAAGCATTATGACTATAAATGTAAGTGTTTTGTGCCAGTAAGTTTTCAAATTAAAATATTTTAAATAGAACAAAAACAACACTGTTGGGATAATTTACGAGTACAATCAAAAAAGTAATATTAAAATATTTTTTATAGATATATCAAAGTTTTAAGTGGAAAAGAATGTACTTAAGAATTCTACAAGGTTTTAACAAGATGCATCGAAGGTTGTCAGAGGGGGAAAGAGATGGTCTAATTGGCGGCACTCGTGCTAGAGGGCGCCCCCGGCCAGTCTCAGCAACGTTGTGGCCACACGACCCGCGGAACTGTGACAGTATACATCAAACGTGATGGAGTGCGCCCCCGGCCAGTCTCAGCAACGTTGTGGCCACACGAGCCGCGGAACTGTGACAGTATACATCAATCGTGATGGAGGGCGCCCCCGGTCAGTCTCAGCAACGTTGTGGCCACACGACCTGCGGAACTGTGACAGTATACATCAATCGTGATGGAGGGCGCCCCCGGTCAGTCTCAGCAACGTTGTGGCCACACGACCTGCGGAACTGTGACAGTATACATCAATCGTAATGGAGGGCGCCCCCGGCCAGACTCAGCAACGTTGTGGCCACACGAGCCGCGGAACTGTGACAGTATACATCAATCGTGATGGAGGGCGCCCCCGGTCAGTCTCAGCGACGTTGTGGCCACACGACCCGCGAACTGTGACAGTATACATCAATCGTGCTGGAGGGCGCCCCCGGCCAGTCTCGGCAACTTTGAGGCCACACGACCCGCGGAACTGTGACAGTATACATCAATCGTGCTGGAGGGCGCCCCCGGCCAGTCTCGGCAACTTTGTGGCCACACGACCCACGGAACTGTGACAGTATACATCAATCGTGATGGAGGGCGCCCCCGGCCAGTCTCAGCAACGTTGTGGCCACACGACCCGCGGAACTGTGACAGTATACATCAATCGTGATGGAGGGCACCCCGGCCAGTCTCAGCAACGTTGTGGCCACACGACCCGCGGAACTGTGACAGTATACATCAATCGTGCTAGAGGGCGCCCCCGGCCAGTCTCAGCAACGTTGTGGCCACACGACCCGCGGAACTGTGACAGTATACATCAATCGTGCTAGAGGGCGCCCCCGGCCAGTCTCAGCAACGTTGTGGCCACACGACCCGCGGAACTGTGACAGTATACATCACTCGTGCTGGAGGGCGCCCCAGTCAGTCCCAGCGACGTTGTGTCTACACGACCTGTGGAACTGTGACAGTGTACATCACTCGTGCTGGAGGACGCCCCCGGACAGTCCCAGCGATGTTGTGGCCACACGACCAGCGGAACTGTGACAGAGTACATCACACGTGCTGGAGGACGCCCCCGGCCAGTCTCAGCGACGTTGTAGCCACACGATCCGCGGAACTGTGACAGTGTACATCACTCGTGCTGGAGGGCGCCCCCGGCCAGTCTCAGCGATGTTGTGGCCACACGACCCGCGGAACTGTGACAGTGTACATCACTCGTGCTGGAGGACGCCCCCGGTCAGTCTCAGCGACGTTGTAGCCACACGAACCGCGGAACTGTGACAGTATACATCACTCGTGCTGGAGGGCGCCCCAGCCAGTCCCAGCGACGTTGTGTCTACACGACCTGCGGAACTGTGACAGTGTACAACACTCGTGCTGGAGGGCGCCCCCGGCCAGTCCCAGCGACGTTGTGTCTACACGACCCGCGGAACTGTGACAGTGTACATCACTCGTGCTGGAGGGCGCCCCCAGCCAGTCCCAGCAACGTTGTGGCCACACGACCTTCGGAACTGTGACAGTGTACATCGCTCGTGCTGGAGGGCGCCCCCGGTCAGTCTCAGCGACGTTGTAGCCGCACGAACCGCGGAACTGTGACAGTATACATCACTCGTGCTGGAGGGCGCCCCAGCCAGTCCCAGCGACGTTGTGTCTACACGACCTGCGGAACTGTGACAGTATACATCACTCGTGCTGGAGGGCGCCCCAGCCAGTCCCAGCGACGTTGTGTCTACACAACCCGCGGAACTGTGACAGTGTACATCACTCGTGCTGGAGGGCGCCCCCGGCCATTCCAGCGATGTTGTGGCCACACGACCTGCGGAACTGTGACAGTATACATCAATTGTGCTGGAGGACGCCCCCGGCCAGTCTCAGCGACGTTGTAGCCACACGACCCGCGGAACTGTGACAGTGTACAACACTCGTGCTGGAGGACGCCCCCGGCCAGTCTAAGCGACGTTGTAGCCACACGACCCGCAGAACTGTGACAGTATACATCAATCGTGCTGGAGGGCGCCCCCAGCCAGTCCCAGCGACGTTGTGTCTACACGACCCGCGGAACTGTGACAGTGTACAACACTCGTGCTGGAGGGCGCCCCCGGCCAGTCTCAGCAACGTTGTGGCCACACGACCCGCGGAACTGTGACAGTATACATCACTCGTGCTGGAGGGTGCCCCCAGCCAGTCCCAGCGACGTTGTGTCTACACGACCTGCGGAACTGTGACAGTGTACATCGCTCGTGCTGGAGGGTGCCCCCAGCCAGTCCCAGCGACGTTGTGTCTACACGACCCGCGGAACTGTGACAGTGTACAACACTCGTGCTGGAGGGCGCCCCCGGCCAGCCTCAGCAACGTTGTGGCCACACGACCTGCGGAACTGTGACAGTATACATCACTCGTGCTGGAGGGAGCCCCCAGCCAGTCCCAGCGACGTTGTGTCTATACGACCTGCGGAACTGTGACAGTGTACAACACTCGTGATGGAGGGCACTCCCGGCCAGTCTCAGCGAGGTTGTGGCCACACGACCTTCGAAACTGTGACAGTCTACATCACTCTTTTTTTTGTACAGAATGGTCTAATTGGTGGCACTCGTGCTGGATGGCGTCCCCGGCCAGTGTAAGCGACGTTGTGGCCACACGACCTGCGAAACTGTGACAGTCTACATCACTCTCGTTGTTTCACAGAATTAAATAGCCTACCATAAGTTTTTCTATCCACGAAACAAACAAAAAGACACGGAATGCAATATACATGACTCTTATCGTTACCCAGAAATAAGTACCATACGTTTTTTTCTATTTCAAAACAATACAAAAAATATCATGAAAGTATATTGAGTTAGTTCAACTATTTGGTTGGAGGAAACTATCTACTTAGAATATTGCCTATTTTTATAAACAGAGTACATTTCAAAATCAATTAGATGGTTTTTGTCTGTCAAAGTATAAAAATAATTTATTGCTTCACTATACTCAATTCCAAGTTCACCTTTCAGTACAGGCCTTATGGGAGATGGCTATTCTATTACCTTTGCTGAGTGCATTTGTTTACTAAATCCGTATCATGAGATGGTAAAATCATCAGCTGATTATCATTTCACATGGCTTAAAATTGATCATTTTAAACACATGGCTTATGAAAATTCCGTACTGAAAGGTGATTGTGGAATTATTTCTTATACTTTGACATGAACTGTTTTTAGTTTTTGTTTATCACCTGAGAAGAAACGTCTTTACATTATTTACGATGCAAAAGCTATGTTAAATATGTAAAAGTAATGTTTACATTTTTTGATTTTACGACATAAACAAACATATATTTGTATTGTTTCATCAGCTCTGTAGCGGTAAGAATAGTTCACATTACGATTGAAAGTGGGTTGCATATTCTCAACCATATGAAGAGTGAGATTTCTCCAGGACTTCATATGGTTGAGAATATGCAATGACCCACTCTCCAGCCTCGTTTGAATTATGTTTTTATGTCTATTAAATGGACATTCTGGCTACATATTAAAACAATAATTAAATCCCACCGAGTTTTTCAATTTTTTTACGCTGAAAGAATGTGGAATACGAAACCATTCAAATGGTTTGGATGGCAAGAGCTTACTTTTTACCTATACTTATTTTTAGTATTAGATTTTTATAGCCAATCAGAATACAAACTGAATTAATTCGTATTTTTAAGATGCTATTGGAGGATATAAATATCTTTTTAATGATCCTCATTTATCAAACCTTACGAAAGCTTTTATTTTAAGGAAATAGGGCTGTCAGAATTACTCCGTTTTACGGTGACTGATGTGATTTCAGTCGATCTCTTATTATGAGACAGATTCTTAAACCAAATAAATTTAGGACGTTTCCTTACATTTATATAACAAATTGCTCTTACCTAATTACTATTGCATTTACACTTAAATAGTAATTATTGAGGACAGAGAAAGCACTAACTACTAATAAATCTCTTTAATGAATCTAAGCCCTCTTTACTTGGCTATTAAGAATTTTAATTTTTCCACCTTAATTTATCCATTAAGTGTGTAAATAGCCCACTCATATTAGAATAAATATCGGAATCGAGGGAAGCAATCGCCGTATCGCCGTATTGGCACATATATGTTCATTAGACCCATCTGAATGCCATACTAAAACTCCCTGCTTGTAGAGTGTCCGCTCAGGAGGACTCCAGAAATGAAAGTCTTGGGTTTAAATGGTATTTTCTCCTAATATATACGTGTAACGAACGCTATACCATTTTAAAGCCTTGTCATAAGACTTACAGAATTAAATTATATCTAAAGTGGTAATTCTTTACACAATTAGTTTTTTGAAGGTTTTTAATTCGAAAAATTTACGTTTCAAAAGTAATGGCAAGTGACATACTATTTAAGAGTGAAGAATACGAGGACTAAGAATCTAGAAAAAGAACGAAACATGGCTACTGATTTTCAAGATACTGGGTTTTCCGTGATCATGAGAAAATCGCAAAACAGGTGCCATATTGAAACGAATTGAGTTTTGCTTTCAGAAATGCTCCTTTCAACAAAACCTTTGAAATTATGTGGCATTTGCTATAACTTTTTTATACAGAACATATTGTATAGGCTATTCAGATGGAAACCCACCACCTCCAATTTCTAAAACGTTCAGTATACCTTCTCGAGTAAAAGCTCCACAACCGGGAACTTGTATTAGCCATTTGGATGGATCTAACGTACATCTTCACCAATTTTCAGCAATCCTGCATTTTCTCATTCGATTAGTCTAACTTGACTGGGCTAAAAGTGAGCTCCTCCCCGAAATGCCCACATCGCTGGGAAGAACCAATCAACGAAGACAGAGTCATAATATGATTGAAATATATTTTTCTCAGTTTCAAAACTATATTATAATTTATTACACATATTAGGTTAAATAGTATTTTTTAGAACTAATCCCTGAAGTGAGGAAGCCATAAGCTTTTTGTGCAAAGGAAAGTTTTTTGAAAAATTACTAAATTATGCAAATTTACTTTGTGCCAGTGCGATTAACTATACTTTTTGTACCTCTCAGTAAAAAAGGTAACTTCTTCACAAATTAAATATTTTACAAATAGTTTACCTTTCAATAAATATGAATTCAAATAAAAAAAATACTTAATATCTCCCAAAGAGGATTTTCTCTCGTTATTACTGTTATCACCCTGGTGAGCACTATATAGGTATACTAATGGTTCCCAACAAGTCTAAAAAAAATTTCTTTTAAGAATTCTATTTACATCGCCATATAAGGGAGTTTTAGCTATTTTGTTTAATCTTGATTTATACAGTAGCGTATTATTAGTTCTGTTTAAATTCCAAAGTATCTAGAAATAAGGTAATATATTTAGAGAAACGTCTCTGCCAAAAAACGTAGATGTCGACTTGAGTGTTTTGGTCATTCCAAAGGTTCACAGATGCTGTTCAACTAATGTCGTACATTTGTCAGTTTGCTGTCCTCTCAGCTTTACAAATAACTTGTAGATTTCAGTTATTTATCAGATTACTACTTTAATAAATTAATGAATTTGCAACAAAATTCATTGTCAAACAAAAAATAAGACAAATAACGAACAATATGAGAAAACATAGATTAATACAAAATCACACGCACAAAAAGCTAAAATTACACATACTATCTGTTGACAAAAGCCATCTTTGAGATAATGGCCTACGTCTTATGTTTTGAAAGTGCGATAGATGTATCCAGTGAACTCGTTCATGTATTTAACTTCAATTTAGTCATAGTGCTGAAGACCGAATAAAGCCTGAGTTGATTTCTAACTAGAAATGTCTAAATGATCATCAAACAGTAATTTTGATCAGCTTTTTCTGCAAGAAGCAGCGAAACATTATATCCTATAATCTATCCATCTAAAAAAGTTTGAAAATATTTCCTATTTCCATGGAAACACCGGACTAACTTCATAACATTTTAAATTCAAGTAACACACACCACCCGAGTTCCACTACACACACACGATGACGACGACGACCCCGGAGCACGACGTAGTGCGGTGCCACGCCGCGTCAGAGGACCGGCGCCAGCTGCTGAGCCGCCTCAAGTGCCTGGCCGAGCGCCTGGACGACTGCGACCGGGCGGCGCTGGCGGCCGCGGGCTGCGGGGACCTGCTCGGCTCAGCCAAGGGCGGTCGCTACCAGTACCCCGACCCCGCCGACGTCCCGCTCATCACCTTCCCCGAGAACCCCGAGCGGGAGGTCTACAAGATGAAGGTCCAGAGGAAGATCCCCCCTTGGGAACATAATGTTGGTGAGGGTTTCTAATTTTACTGTGATGTGGTGATAGTGTTTCTAATTTTACTGTGATGTGGTGATAGTTCGGTCAATAAAAATTAGGATGAAATATTGACAATTCTTAAAACAATATTGCCAGCTTTTTTCAAATTCGTTCTAATTAAGCTGGAATAACAATCATTTCAAGTAAGGAGATGACTATATTTTGTAAGTAAAGCGACGCAAATTAAAACTGTATCATTCTTACGAGTGTGATTCGGCCATCGCACAAGGGATTATGTTAAAACATTGTTAAGGGTGCTTATAAAATGGTTAATCTTGATTATTAGCATTTCTAAATATTTCTACTTCCTAAATATTTACTACTTCTTCAGATTCTTTCAACATTACTTGGGTAATTATGAAAAAATCCTACTTTAAATCTGGTGACTATGTATTCTTACCTCTATAAACTGCAGGAAACCGAAAACGGCGTGTATCGAATTTTGCATAATCAAAATTCGATACCGTACAGCTGTAGCTGTAGAATTCATGGAATCAGAATCAGAATATTTTTTCCATAAAGCTTACATTCTTCGAGTCCCGGCAAAACACATGATTTTTCGTTGGGTGCTCATCATTACATAGAGAACGTAAAACTTAAAAATACAAAAATTAACAAAGCGCTCCGGTGACGGTGCACAAACTAACTAAAATATTTCAACCTACAAGTTAAACATCAAACATTGCAACATGTTGAAACTAAGAAGCAATTATCTCAAGGAGAACCAATAATTGGGATCAACATACGGTATATTGATACTAAAAACAAATGAAAATATATAATAATAACAGGTGAATACTGATACATGACCGATAATATTTTTTTTTCTAAAAATACGTATTTTTATTTTTTATTAACAACTTTTTCCAAGAGGTATATGCGTTATATTTCCCTTTGCAGCCAAGGACCAGGAGTTGATATCCGGGTACGTGAAGAAGAACTGCGACTGCCTGAAGAGGAACGGGCTGCAGGACCAGTGCGAGCTGACGCAGTGCCAGGGGCGGCCGCTGTGCCTGACGACGCCGGTGCCGCTGTGTCCGCCCAGCGGGGGCGCGCGGCTGCAGGTGACCGGTGCCGAGGCCGCCGCCATCATCGACAGCATCGACCGCGACCGCTGCTGCCGCCTCTCCTGCTGCCCCGGCCTGCAGAAGAACTGCTAGTCTTGTGTAACAAGTGCATTGTAATGACATTAACATTTATTGTTTGAACCCACCAAAGGTTGTTTTCTAGTTCTTTCTATTAAATTTAGTAGATCATAGTTTTGCTAAAGGTTTTTACCATCGGATATAACACTTAATGTAAAATGGAACAGCTTATAATAAAAATTGAAAATCGTAAGCCAAAAATAAAGGCCTCATGGTTAATTAGTTAACAAAAAAGGGTATATATTTGACCAATAGCTAAAAATTTCTTTTGGGCAAATATTTTGAAAATAAATAATATAAATCAATTGCATCAAATTCATAGCACTTAATGAACAACCATCATAAGGTGCCAACCAAGACCAATTACCCAACATAAACTGAAATGACGCGGTGACGTCAACAGTTTATTGGTATCAAATATTAAAGACTATAAAATGGAATGATTTTTTAGAGTAAATAGTTTTTAGCTCTAAAACGCAGATGAGATATTGAAATGCTTAAAATGTGACTATGAAGTAGGCTTAGTTTTGATTTTAATTTTATGGGTTCAATTAAGGTTTTCCCTTTTTACTTTTAAACGATATGTCGTCAGATTTAATATTAAATTAACCGTTATATCATTTGTGATTTATTAAGTTCGAAAATAACTAGAAGAGTGTATTAAATCTTGAATGAATAGGAAGAGAAATATTTAGCGAATGCGAAAATGACAAAAAACTCTTAGCAAAGAGTTCTTTACAACCATCTTGCAATATACATTATTATTATTCCTTCATTAATTTGATACTTAATCGATTTGGGTGGAGCAGTGATAGTTTAGTTTCGTGAAACATCAAAAGGCCGTTATGAGCGGTGCCGACACGATGATCTTGGTGTCAGGGGATGATAAAGGACCGCTGATGATGGTCAATGCCAGACACTTCCATTGTTGGGCCATAATTGTGCTCCAATGCGCCTTTGTGTTCAAGACAACAAGTATTATGTAGAGTTAAATCTTTATAATTCACGAGACAGCTTAACTTTTAAGATAAAAAGATGGCTTCCCTGATACATTTAATGTGTTCTCCAAGTTACCATTTGACAAGTAGTTTTACCTTTGGAATTACTGCACATCTCAAATTAAATATAGCATAATTTAGTATATTAAAATTATTGTATGGTTCACAACCATATCTTCTTTAAGTTGGGTCAAAGTAAAACAATAATTCAATGCTGACGAGCGATTTTAAAGATTAAAATAAATTAATGATATGAAAATATACTTTTTAGCGAATTTCCCCTATAGGGAAGAAGCTATTACCGTAGCTACAATAATTACAATAATTCAATGCTGACGAGCGATTTTAAAGATTAAAATAAATTAATGATATGAAAATATACTTTTTAGCGAATTTCCCCTATAGGGAAGAAGCTATTACCGTAGGTCTCATGGTAAGACCTAAGCCCGAGACCATAATAACTTTTCGTTTTGGGGCCACCAGAAGCAAAAAACACCATTCGTTCGAATTTATATATATATATCTATCTATCTATCTATCTATATATATATATATATATATATATATATATATATATATATATATATATGTGTGTGTGTGTCTGTAAGCACGATAGCGGCCGTAAATATGGTCCGATCTTAATGAAATTTGGTACAGACATGTAAAGTGGTAATCAATTGGACGAGTTCGTGAACCAGCCCGATCGGACCATCGGAAGGGGGGGTAAAGGGGGATAAACCCCCCCAAAAATGGGTTTTTTTTGAGTTTTTTACATAGAAAAATAAAATTAATCAAATTTTTGTTGGCACCATTGAATTCAGCTCAAAAAAACAAACAATTTAGTATCTTGAATCCTTGCTCTATCTCCATTGGTTACCGAGATATTGAAAGTGGTAAACACAGTACGTTGTCCCAATGTTAACCTTATGGGGAATAAGTAAAATTCTATATCTCGCTTATTTCTCAACATATCTTAGTAAAACTTGGTTTGTGGCTTCATCTAGATGAGATCTAATGTATTGTAGTCTAAAACCCCCGAAATTTCCATTTTTGAGGCAGCAAACCTGCATAATCATTCCCCATGTTATCCTTATGTGAAATAAAAAAATTCTATATCTTCCTTATTTTTTAACATTTCTTGATAAAAATTGGTACATGGCTTCTTATAGTCAAGATCTACTAAATAATGAATTAAAACCAACCAGTTTTAACATACCTGTTGCAGCTAACCTGCATACTCATCCCCCATGTTATTCTTATGGAGATTACAAAACATGACAAATTTCGCTATGTTGGATTGAATTATGTTCTTTTGCACTTGAAATTCGCTGAGTATGCAGGTCTGCTGCAACGGGTGTATTTTCGGATACATTAACATCTGTATTGCAGTTTACTATTGTCAGGTCTGTGAAATTTAGAAATACTGGCTATTTTACAAAAATAATTGTTAAAACATGTATGCTCAAAACTTGATTTATAATAATGTTAGTTTTTAATACTATCACTACGCACACAAATTTCCGATTGGAGACAAAGTATTATTTTGGCCAGTCATCAAATCGAGTCAAATAAGAATAAACATAGAAGGTGGGGAAAATAACTTTAGTACAAAGCTCTATAATTAAATTTTATATTTATAACGTATAACATCACATTATTTTTGTTTGCCACATAAGTCCGACTGAAATAGTTGGTCAAGGGCATTTACCCGAGCACTTTCAGGGGAGAATGCCCGTAGAATAATTAATCATACATGGGAAACATATTTAGTTTGAACTTGAAATTTTGTGCGATTATTAGAATACGACTTAGATTTTTACACCATGATTATTTTTAAATAAAAAATTTCATTTTATAAAATTAATGTTTAAAAAAATTCTTTATTATCATTATTGATGCGTGTTGTTAATCACAAATTAACAATAAAACACATGTATACGTCAAAACATCACTTTTATTTTACAAACTTATTAATACAACTACATCATGGTAATATTTTGACACTCTATGTTGCCATCATCAGACTTATTACGTGACTGGCCAGTCACCAGACCAGTGACCTAAAAGGCCAGTCACGTAAAAGGTCTGATGATGGTAACATAGAGTGCCGAAATATATTACAATTAAGTAGCTGTATTAATAAGTTTGTAAAATAAAAGTGTTTTTGACGTATATATTTGTTTTATTGTTAAATAAAAAAACATAATTTGTAAGAAAATTACATGTCTTGCTTTATCAGTTTAGTTAACTTTTATTTGTTTCTCCACCTCTATTATTTAATTCTGTATGCAATAAAGAAGAAAGTATTATTTAAAATAGGTTTGATTTACTTGAGTTGTAATGTGTTTTCATTTCTGTACGGCTGATTATTCTTATTGAAAATAAAAGTAATTATCTAAGTTGGCTTTTTAAGTCCACACTTACGTACTTGAAATGTCAACTAAAATTCATTTTGCCAGAATGATAAGAAACCCCATATTACCACGAAGCACATAGAATTAGCCAGCAACAAACTTTAACAATAAACGTTAAAGTTCACACTGGGAGTTGAATGCAATTAAACTTTATTCAACCGTGAAGTGGCTTGGTCACAAACAAAACCTCCTAACATGCCTGGAGCAGGCATCAGGGGCAGCAATCAGAACAATTTATTTTATTTTATTATACAGTCGAGATCGTCCATTCAATTATTAATGGTAATCTGCTCACTTATATATTTAATGCAGGTCTGCTGCAACTGGGGTATTTTCAAGTTTGGCCTCTTATTATGGGCGCCGGTACACGAATGTAGAATTAATTTAAGTTCATCCCCCCAGTTGTAGTAGTAAAGTTTTTTTATAACAAAATGTTATTGCGGTAAAAATAAAAACTTTGTAAGGAAAAAAAACGTTTATTTTTAATAAATAGTTGTTAACGATCCAGAAAACTCTACGAGTTAATTTAAATCAAACAAACTCATAAATGACCTTCAGTTTGATAAAACCTTAAAACAGGCGACAACAGCAGGAGCTAATGAACAGCAATAAAGTGGTTGATGTTGGGCTAGGAAAAAGGCGCCATCAAGTACTTCTCAGGTCACGATGTAACATAGCATCACAGCTTGATTGAAGACACCACTAGAGCGGCTCAATGACTGACATCAATCAGGGCTGTCTATACTTTGTCTCTGTCCTTATAAAATAGGAAGGATACAACAGGTGGGAAATTAGGTGATTTAAGCCAAATACTGTGGACATTTTTGAGTTTTAAAATTAAGCATTGCCACCTTTGAAATACTTTAATAATGTACTTCCACAAAGCAGTACATAATTCTCTCACAACACCTTCCTATATCCTATTGCTGTGCCATTTTTTAGGAAACACTATATTTTATACAAAACAAAAATAATACTCAGATTCAATATCCAACCATTCAAATGTGTAGGCTGTGAGCAGTTAATATTGTTATAACAACCACCAAATCAACGAGCAATCTTCACAACATAGTCTCCTTGGAGTAAACCATTACCTATTACTAGCTTACTCAACCACCGATTATCATTCAACCCAAAAAATAGGTTAACTACTTACTTACTTACTTACTTACTTGCTTGATTTTTTTCTAAAGTTTCAACTCTGATTTAATTTTACGGTAAAGATAGTCGAAACTTAACAGTGAGTCAAATAAAGGACTGTAAAACAAATTTAAATGCAGATGCAATACAAACATTCACTGTATTTTACTAAATGTTTGTAATGAGATAATTTCTACTAAATGATTTACCGTGTTAATGAGGTACACCCAGGTAATTGGATTGACACGGAAACTGCAAATGTATTGGGGTTTTCATTAGAGACATTAAATAAACCATTGAGCTGGGCAACCCTCGCGAGACTGACATTAACCCTCCGTGTTGGCCGTCGGTAACAATTAAAATACAGAATATTCATACATTGTACCATACCACAAATATATAATCATTTTAATTTTTCTGAAACGTGTAAGACATATTAGAGTAGTTTAAGGATGTTTATATTCAACAATTAAACTCTAATGTCCAATATAAATAATACTTTTTTTTAGGAAAGTGTAATTCACTTCCGGATGAAGTGTGAGAGTCACCGAAAACTTGCCCACTAACTCGTCGTTCGAGATGAATCTCTCCTCCCCTCCCCCGAAAATGTTTTAGACACATTTTTCAGGGAGTCGTTCCAGAACTACGATCTTCAAGCCGGTTTTGACTGGCGTTGGTTTTCTGCTTTATTGGTGTTTTCTAAGGCAAGCCTTAAACCATGGCAAGCACCAGAATCAGCGATGTAGTCGTACTTGACCCTTTCCAGCTAAAAAAACAACGTATATGAAGCGGCGAGTACCTTTGTAACATGCTTTGTGCAAATGATTCACTCCTGTCATGATTTCTATTAAAATACATAACCTAAAAATAAATAAATAAATAAATAAATAATAACCGCCATACATATTTAAGTTGGATAACAAAATATTCACTCAGTTATCAGCCTGCAATATAATTATGCATAATTAATTTGAGTAACGTAAGTAATGGAAATACAGTTAAACCATTTCGACATGCATAACATTTTATATTAACTGATTCCTCTATGCTCAGGAAAAATGAAGTAACAAGCAACAAAGCAGATAATGAAAAAGTTTCTTATCTATAAACTACAGATTTTACTCATAACTAAAGTCTTACCAAGGAATTTATCCAACATTTTCCATGCAAATTCATATTTATATCAAATAAATATATTAAATAAAGCTCAATCAATACGATTCAATCCTTTCTAATCGAACTGTAACATGTGTTTCATTTTGGATTTACGTGTTAAGCGAACTTCCCTAACTTACTATCTTAATAACCTAGCACAGGAATTAATAGCAAGTAAGCAGTAACCACAAACTAACCAGTTAAATTAATTGATGACAAAAAAATTATCATACTAAAGATTTATTTTCAGAGTGAAAATGAACTTATGATTTCTCATACCTAAGCCAAAAATTTACTTCAAACTTAACTATTTTAGATCATTTATTCTGATCTAGGTAGGCTAGGCTACTAATTTACACCCAAGTCAAACTCTCAACTATTAAGTTAATCATTCCTACAACCATTTTAGGAGTTGATTAAATAGTATCTGTACAAATAATATGTCCTAGGTTTTATTTTTATCTCAATCTTACTCTGTAACAATCTTAGCTCACGTGACAGTGAATTCAACATTTAAGTTAATTTTTTATCAGGCATAAGGTTCGCATAGTCGTTACAGTTTCTTCCTTCCCTAAATAACCTTTGTCTCAAGTTCCATCTCACTTCATTTTATTACCCTATAATCTGCTCTAACATAACTCCTCATTTATCATGTGTATTTACTTAAAGCATCTAAAGTCGTAATAAATTATTCCTAGGAACACCCTTAAATAACACATGAAGTATTCTATTAGTCAAATTATTCAACAATTGTTTGTTATATGTGAACTTAAGTAGTACACTGTTATTCTATAATTTATAAAGCTTTGCAACATTGAAACAAATTTAATAATTCTTTTAGTGCCTAATGGGAAGAACTGACTAATCCTAGAACATTTGTAAAAAAAACCCTAAAACCTTTTGTCATTCCCTCTATATGACAACTAAATTTCATATATGCATCGAATTTAATTCCCAAATATTTAATATTTTGGTAAAAAACAAGATACATGTTTAACTATACATAAAAATCTATCTCTTCTAGGCCTATCAGTGCTCAAACAATCTGTCCCATGGCGAGCTATTTTAAATCTATGATGCGGTTTAAATTTATTCTGGGGTTCTTAAATACTATTACCTTTGTTTTTAACCATTTAATTTAATGGAATTATTTAAGAAATAGTAGCTAAGTCCAAATCATGCTGAATACACCTTAAAATACTTCTAATTAGTCTTTTTAGTTTGCAGTAGGGATTTTTTATAACAGCGTAATGCTTTTTTCTATATCTCGCTTATTTCTCAAGATATCTTGAAAAAACTTGGTAAATGGCTTTTTCTAGTTCAGATCTACTAAATATTGAATAAAAACCACCCAGTTTAAATATAACCGTAGCAGCAAACCTGCATACTCATCCCCCATGTTATTCTTATGAAGCTTACAAAACATGTCAAATCTCGCTATATCGGATTGAAATATGCTCTTTTGCGTTTGAAATTCGCTGAGTATGCAGGTCTGCTGCAACGGGGATATTATCAAGATATGTTGAGAAATAAGCGAGATATAGAATTTTACTTATTTCCCATATTGGGACAACGTACAATGATTACCACCTTCAATATCTCGGTAACCAATAGACATAGAGCAAAATACTAAATTGCTTGTTTTTTGAGCTGAATTCAATGGTGCTAACAAAAAATTGATAGTTTTTATTTCTCTATGTAAAAAACTAAAAAAACCATTTTTGGGGGGGTGTACCCCCCTTTACCCACCCTTCCGGTAGTCCGTTCGGGCTGGTTTACGAACTCGTCTGAATAATTACTACTTTACACATCCATGGCAAATTTCATTAAGATTGGACCATTTTTATGCGAGTTATCGTGCTTAATGACACACACACACACACACACACACACACACACACACACACACACACATAAAATATTTATGAAAATGAACGAATAGTGTTTTTTACTTCTGGGGGCTCCAAAAGGAAAAGTTATCATGGTCTCGGGCTTAGGTCTTCCTATGAGTACTACGGTAATAACTTCTTCCCTATAGGGGAAATTCGCTAAAACTGTGCAACTCAAATTCAAATAACTAAGAATATTTCAATTTTAATTTTACAGGTAAAACAAATTCTAAATCATTATGTGTTATGTAAAATATATTGCCAACTGCATACTGTAGACTTAACTGTTGAACTTCAAACTCGCTAAATTGTTCACATAAATATCGAAAAGGGTGGGAGAGAGAATGCTACATTGTATCAATCCACCTGTCTGACTACATCCACTACTTAAAAAATTTCCTATATTCACATGCAAAGTTCTGCCTTTAAAATAATCTACAAAAACCTTAAACTGTTTCCTGTAAAACTAATTTGTCCAAACTTACGTAACACTATCTTATAATTCACCAGATCAAAAGCTTTAGAAAGGTCAGTTGCAACCGTAAGCATATACTTGTTTTCATTTAATGCCCCACTAATATCAGAAGCTAAGTTATCCAGTAAGTCTACAGTCGATTTCTTTGAAAATAAACTAAATTGGATTTTTTAATTATTTCAAATTATTGAAGATAGTTTTGCAGTTGTAAACCTATATAGTGGTCAAGAATTTTGGTTAGTGCAGAGACCTCATTTTACTAGTTAACCTATTTCTAGCCTTTAAAAATGCATTCCTTAAGGGGAAATTATATCCGTCCCTCTTTAGCAACCTCCATAAAAGATTTTTTGTTAGTTAATACAGGGTGTTTTTTTTTTTTTTTTTTTTTTAACGAAACCCATTTTTAAGATTGAGTAATGCACATAGAAATATGAAATGAGTATTGTTTTGTTGATCTTTACCTTTTATAAAACGTATGATTTAAGTTTGACCAAATTTAGTTTAGATTATATGTTTAAACAATCCGCCATTGGCATTTGTATGTTGTGCTCTCTCCGTCAAATTCCCGAACACGTGTTGCAAGGTACCTATTTTAATTTCTTGCATTAAATTGATTATGTTTGTTTTTAGGTGATGAGTAGCCTGTGAATTGTTTTCGTAGGCCTTACTTTTTATAGAAAGAAAATAATACAGTGGCCAAAGAAAATAATACAGTGGGGTGAAATCCGGGATCTTGAGGGGAAATAATCCTTCACTGATAAAATAAAGTTTTGGGTTGCGTTAAAAAAACACCCTTTAGTTGTATTTGATTGTGAACCAAGAGTTTTGACCTTCCATTCTGCTTAATTTTTTCTTAGAGTTGGAAAACGTTGTTTTATATATTCTTAAATCTACTTATTTATTCAATCTACTTATATACATATATTGATAAAAGAAGATCACTGATGAGAGCTACTATTAAATAAGTAATGAAAATTTACATGCTGTACACAGAGTACCTTAATTATTTACAAAAAAACAGGGTACTCATGTTAATTTTAATTACTTATATATATATATATATATATAAAACATTTTATTATGATAATATCAAATAAAATTTATTAACACGAAATTTCACATTTAAATTGTTTAAGCTTATTGCAATAAAACATGCATCAATACTCTCCGGCATAAATAAAAAGTTAATTAGCTTAGTTAAGGGCACCGGACTGCTCACTGAATATTAGCTGCGCTACGAAGAAAGTCTTTAAGAAAACAGTTAATTGATACTTAATATTGTATGTGAGTACTATTTTTGGAAATCAAGTGAGTATTGAGCATCTCCAGGACCATCTATGAACACTAGCATATATGTATGAAAATACTCTTCTAGCTGGTCGTTAAAAGTCAAAGAAACAAACTACGTGATTTTAAACCATAAACAGGACACATCTCTTAGTGAGTGTAAGAAAAGTCCTAATTGGTGGTCTACATCCACAAACACGACCACTTCTACTCAAGTGTCTCCAGAGACGACCCTTCACCTACCTTGCCAATCCACATCCTTTGTAACAAAACGGTTACTTATCTAAGTGTTAACTAAGGTATGGTACTTATTTTACATCGTCAGTAAATGTAAAGCACGTTTATTCCACCTCTTAATCCTAATCCTGTCCACAAAATTTTGAAATTAATTCTTTCTTATGGTTTCAGTTCGCAGTTGGAGTTTTTTTTCATAACAGCGTTAATCTTCAAAATATTCCTAAAAAATGTCAATCTTATTACCGTCGTAAACTTCTAATACAATGTTATAGCTAAATCTTCTAATAAAAATTAACGCATTAGATAATAATTAATGCATTAGATACTGTGCAATGTATAATTCAAAACAATAAGAATATTTCAATGTTGAATTTACAAAACTGCATTTTATAACTACTAGGGGTCCCATGCGAAAATATCGCATTTTTATATTATTTCTGTTTTGTGAGAAACTCACTTACTGTTAAATTAATTGTATGGCTTCAAAATCACCTTTATTAACCAAATAAACCTGTTCAATTTAAATTTAAAGATCTCACTTAAATAACCAAAGGCCTAACTGAACAAAACACACACCTTTTTATTCATTACCCTTGCACTATGTTTTTTTGAATTCGGATGTCTTCTCGCACAACAGCAGGAACTCAAAACACAACGCTCTCTTCTATGGTAATGCGCAGTCCTGTGGTTGTAGATCTCGCACACCCTGTAGATAGAGGATACAACTGCAACAATGCACATTACCTTACAGAAAGGATGGTCCCCCCTCCTTGCCTCGAATTTCAGTTTTAAGCGAGTTTTCGAGGCATTTAGATAGTTTTCCAGTCATTTTCCAGTCATTAAGCCTTGTATATAATGTAACATATGCCTTACAACAAGCCCTTGGCTGTAAAACCAATAGTTTTGATTATTGGACCAGCCAGCGCGCGCCAAGTGTTTATAGTGTTTAGTTATACACTTACTAATTGAACAAAATGTAAAGATTTTGTAAATGTACTAATACTGGTAAAAGGTGAATAAATATTATTATTTCCATTATTATTAATATTTATTTAACATCAAAACTAACATTTACATATGAAAATTCTAGAACATTTCCCATGTATGTGGTGCTAAATTAAAATATTTTACACAAGGTCCTTTTATATAAAAAAACAATGTTCTAGCTTCTATGGCTTCTTCAGCTGAGGGCACCCTACAATATAAGTGAATTTCATAGTTAGAAGCTCTATACAATACACAATTGGTGACCTCACGTTTGTCATGGTACTTTACATCAGTATAAAATGTTTGTCCAGAGCCAAAAGTTTCCATTCCTCAAATAATGATTCTGATATCTTTATTTCATCCATGAAGCAAGCATTCGGATGAACTAGTGATGAGAAGTTAAAAGTTGAATTTTCATTAACATTGGCTAGTCTTGTAAAATTGAAGTGGCAGTTTATTAAACTTTCCATTATCATACATTTCCTAGAAGATAGAGGACCTTTAAGAAAAAGTTATTTTTCTTTCCACATTGTTGATGAAAGTGATTAAATGTTGTGCTAGCAAATCATTTCACATCGATTGAATATAATTCCAACCACTGAACTAACTGGACTAGTTGTGTTGAATAATCGTTATCAGTATATACTTGTTCATAATATTTTTTTGCTCTTTGTAATCTTTGACTGGGGGTCTCACAGAAAGTTAGTATTTTACTAGCTTGGATTGCTGTACTTTAATTTTGTCATTCGTTAATCTTCTAAGTAAAAATTCTTGACCATTTGGTTTTGCAGCTAAAGCAATTCTAGCGGCTGATTCAGTAAACACCTATTTTCCGTAAATAATTTAATTAAGTATTTGTTACTTATAATTCCATCATCCAAATTATTTTCCTCAACATTGCTGGCGCATTTTATAATCTCAATAATATTCGAATCTTCCTTATTAGGTAATATATGTTTTACATAACATTTTAAGTATTTATACTTATTAGTTAGATAGTCCGTTATAACTTCTCTTCCATTCCCACTATAGAAGTAGTTTTTAGACAAATTATACAACCAACTTTCTTGACTCTATGTTGTACTGCCACAATATCATTTCACAATTTCGAATTTGATTTAAAATTCATATTACAAGCAATATGTAGAAAATGCCAATGAGTATTTTGCGTACCCTTATGTAACATAACAATTATTTTCCATGGTGTATAAAATTCCACATTCATTGAATCAGTATCGTCTGCTGTTGATGGTGTTGAAGTTGATGGTTGGTTTGTATATTCTTTCTTGAAATAACAATCAATCTTCATTTTCTTGGAAACATACTTATCTGGTTTACTATTTGAAGTTCTTTTAGATGAAGTCTTGATGGACAAGCCACAACCTAAACTAATTCCATCAACCGTATCTTTGTATCCTGGAATGTTAGAGCGATCATAACTTTCCGGTAAAAGAGCCATTATATGACAGCATGTAAAAGGTTTTTGAATGTTCATTTTAACTCAAAATTGATATCATGTTATACTTACATGAGGAATATATGAACTCAGTACCGCCACTGTAGTACAACTGTATCCTATGAAAGAGATGAATCCAATTGATAGCCATATATAACATCTGTAGGCCCTACATGTGCCTAATCCCCAATACAAACAGCTACTATCATTTCCAAATAATGATAGGTTCGTTTTATCCTGGCATACGTGATATAAACCTCAATAGTAAATTGATTAATATGATCTCATCAGGTTATAAGATAGAACATCAGATTATAATTAGCCAACAGTTGATTTCCTGGAGTACCAAAATTGAATTTTAAATTGATACCCAAATGAGAAAGGCTTCAAAATTTAATTTGAAATGTGAGACAAGGAGAGGGAAAGTACCAAAATTGAATTTTAAAGTCATACTCAAATATGGAAAAGGCTCCAAAATTGAATTTAAAATGTTAGGCAAGGAGAGGAAAAGTACCAAATTTGAATTTTAAAGCCATACTTAAATGGGAAAGGTTCCAAAATTGAATTTTAAACTGATACCCAAATGAGAAAGGCTTCAAAATTTAATTTGAAATGTGAGACTATAAAAATCCACACACTTTTGCTGCATAAACAATATTGATGAATAAATAAATAAATATTCTAAAACTATGTTGTTTTTTTATGATTATTAGTGATTTGACCAGGTATTTAACTTTATTCAGTAGTTTGATGATTTAGTTCACCAAGGGATACCATGTAGGCCTAGTGTTTGGCACAGTAAGTACTGAACCTTACCTTATTATCTATGTTTTTTTTTAAGAAAACAATTTTACAATAATAATATTGATTTATTCAAGAAATACAAGAGCATCTGATTAAAAAAGGGGACACATGGATAGTACAATAATGGGTCTTACAATTAGGCTGAAGGCTAGATCAAAATTGAAAATGTCTCTATAAATAACAATTAAATATTGTTACAGGCTATACTCAGGGTAAATATAGGCCTTTCTCAGGGGGAAGTATCGTGCCGGCTAGACAAATTCAGTTTTGAAATAAAGTTTATAAAAACATAAATAAGTCCAAATGGTTAATGTTTGAAAATGTGTTCAACAATGCAAAGCCAATGGTCAGCTTCACAATAAGATGGCCGAATAGTAGAAGATCAATGTTCACTTCTTGAAGTAATTAGGCTGAAATGTTATTAAAGTTAAAAAATTTGTAGGCCTAGTAAAATATTCTTCTTTAAATTTATATTTTATTAATTATTAAATTGTTTAACAGTTTCTTGTTCTCTACACTTGCTAGTAGGAAAATATAAGGATATGGTTGGATCTTACCAAGCTGCTACAACAATCTTCACCAAGTACCAAATATCATAATCTTGAGTGAGGAACAAAAGGGTTTGACTCGAAAAATGTACTTGGCAGAGTTCCCTACTGATAATTTAGGTACTGGCCATGCAATTCCAGTCCTCTGACTTGGGATATTTTAAAATTAGGAACAATGTCCTAAGTTAATGACTCTACACATCCTCTTAGTCTGGCTTCTGCTGCAAGAGTCCCTCTGGAAAGCTGGGGTAACTATTGTTGCACTAGGGGTTCACAAAATACTCATCACTTATATTCTTGACACCAAAATCACTAGAATTTAGATTATTATGAAGCTGTAAATTTTGAATAAATTTATATTATTGTAGTTTCCATGTACATATTATATATATATGATTATGATAATAACTTAAGAAATTAATTAACTCAGTAACTATTTATTTAACATGATTAAGGACAAGTTTAATAACAAGAATGAATTATTAAATTATTTATTTAATAAAATTAATTACTTATTATACTAGATGATTAATGATTTTCTGAGAGGTGATTACACATTTTAAACATATTAAGGGTGGTTATACATATTGATTATACAAGCAACATTAAATTATCAAGGAATATCATAAGTATCATGGGGTTTGAGGATCATTATCTATATTCAATCATGGTATTCATTCATTTATTATTTATTGTTTATTGCATTACACAAATACATAAGACATTATACTAAAATATTTGGTTATTTACGATAAAAAACTGTATGATAATCACATGAAACATTTCAATATCCCCTCAGAAATTTATATGAGATGAAATTCAGATAAATTTCGATAAAATGTGAAATGGCATATGAAACATACGTTATGAATGATACTTACAGATAGTATGAGAAAACATTAAATGAATGATTTATTGGTGATCTTATATTTACTTATAACTAAGAGATTATTAAACATTGATTATTATTTCACATATTAAACTCATGTTAACATTAATTGGGGTAACAAAACTGATTATAGGGAACATTGATTATTAAAACACTGAAAATTAATAGTTCACGCACTTGCGATTGCAGTTTATATATATATATATATATATATATATATATATATATATATTTTATCCCCTCCATCCCATATGGAATGTCACAAGTGTCCTTTCACTTTTCTTGAGGTAGATAAAATCACTGTCTGTTTGGTTAGCTAGGGAGCACTGTCGTCTTCTAGGAGTCACCGCTTCCTTGAAATTTCAACTCATCGATAGGGTCATCTGTTACATCTGTGGATCGATATATTTCTTCAACGCAGAAATATGGTAGGGACCATAAATATTTTCACGAGCCAAATCACTAATGTTGTATGTTGCATTACCAAGAATTTCAATTATTACAAAAGGTCCATTGTAAAACTTTGCGGATTTTTAACAACCAATTCATGCTCATATTTGTTGCATCTACCGGGTTTATCTGAAAATACATGCTGATACTTTAACAACAGCTTACTCAAGGAATTCTTTTGTTCTTCATTGATGTAGGTATTCGTTGAAAGACCTTCGTTGACAGTTGCTTCAGATAATATTTCATTGTTACTTGTAGTTTGTTCTTGCATTTTGTGGAAATTGTTATTACTGTTATCGTACTCCTCATACATAAAATTATCATTACTATTAATACATGTCATTTCGTCTTCATAATTATTTATTTGCCTATGGCCATTATCAGTAGTGATCATACATAACTTTCCTTCATTAATAACCACATCAAACTTCAATATAATGTTCATATTATTCATATACATGTTTATTTCATTATTATCAAAGTTTATGTCCATTCTCAAAGTAGCTAATACATCCACTCCTAAGATCACTGGTTTGATGAGGTTGGGCACGATGAAAAATTGTAAATATGTCGTTTGATTCTGAATAGTAACTGGTGCAAATATTATCTTAGATACTCGTTTTGACTTGTCTCCTGTGGCTGTCTTGATTATCGTGTTGGTTAAGGGTAACTCTTCAAAAGGTCTCATAAGTTGCTGATTATCTTTAAACCAGGATTCAGATATACAAGTTATGGATGAACCGGTATCAATCAATGCTTTAACTATAACTTTGTTAATTTGTATTTGTATTTCAGGACATTTAGTTTTAATTGGTTTGGAGATGTGAGTGTTATTATCTGTATTTTCAGTTAATAAGAAATCTCTATCGCACATAATACTATTGACTTCGTACTGTTCAGATGATGATGTATCGAGGAATTGAAATTCCAGCGCTGTAATTACGTTATTATTTACATGGTGAGCTCCTCGACTTATAAATACAGCGCTCTCTAGTTTTCCGGCGTTGTGGAAGAGTTTGCACTGGTCGTCGGGCTATTTACAATTGGTGGTGGCGGTCTGCTCATCGCTTCTGCCAGCGCAATGGGATCGTTTTGACCGATGATAGCGAGAACTTGCTCCTGTTCCCGAGAGTTGGATACCGTCTCTGTTCATGGTTCTGTTGTTCATTATGTCTGTTTGAATATCTGTTGTCGCTTCGGTATGGTTTATAATCATGGTGAGGTCTGTGATTATTAAATTCCGGTCGGTAGGAATTATGTTGCTGGTGGTTGTACGACCTGTGTTCGTTGTGTTCGCTTCTTTGGTTATGTGATGGTTGTTGTTGTTGCCATTTGGGTTGGTAGGCTCTGTGGTTTTAGTTCATTGTGTTGTTTGTGTTTCGATTGTGATTGTTTGGACTGTGAGGTCTGTGGTTATTTTCTGAGTGGTTATTATTGTTGTGTTTGAGTTTCTTGGGTCCCTCACGTATATCTTCCTTCTGTAAAAGTTTTTCGAACTGTTTGATGGTCGTTATGTTCTGCACATTAACACTGTCTTGTATTAAGTTGTCGAATCTTTCGGCGAGCAATGTGACTATTTCTTCCTCCGTCATCGTGGGTGTCATCGATTGAAGTAATAACACTCGCTCCGTGAAGTATTCCGTTCTCGATAAATTACCTTGGGTTCGATACCTTTCATTTTCAATCTTCGCTTTGATACCTCTCTGAACCTCTCGACTCCAGTATTTGTTTAAAAATTCCATGGCAAATGTATCCCAGTCTGTAATGTCATTTTTCACCAGTTGAAGCCATCTCGAAGCTGGTCCTTCAAAGCTTATCTCGAGGATATCTCTCAGGTGTTCCTGTCTATCGATTCCTGGTTGTCTGTCAATACTCTTCTGGTAGTAACGTTTCAACCTTTGCAAGTATTCGTTGGGATTACCACTCCGACCATTGAATTTTGGTACCTGTCTTTCAATCGATTCACTTCCGTTACAAATAACTTGTATCGGTCCCGTTGAGTTAGTGTGATTTGTTTTTAAGGTCTTAAGAGCTTTCACGTCTAGTTTGCATTTTTCAAGCGTTTCGGTTATTGTCTTAATTTCAAGATCTTGTTCGTTGAGTTTTTTCTGGGTCTCGTTGATGGCGGGTGCGAGCTCATCGTGTAATGACTTGATATATGCTCGTGTAGTATTTTCTGTAACTACTAGTGTTCTCTCTGTCTGTGTTCTGATTTGCTCCTTTAAATCGGATTCGGTTTCTTCAATGTGTGTCTCTAATTCTCGTTTTAGATTTGTGTTTTCGTTTGTGATCATGTCTTTAAGCTCTCTTTGTTGCTGAGCCATTGTGTCACGCACGTATGTTTTTGTTTCTGATTTAATTTCAGTTAGTTGGATTTCAAGTTTGGTGCTAATTAGCTCCATTTCGGCTGATTGATTATTTTGGATTGTTTCGATATTTTCGATTTCTTGTTTAAATTCCCTCTGCGTTTCTCTAATTTCATTTACTTGATACTCGAGAGCATGTCGGCAAGCTTTGATTTCTTGACTCATTTGTAATTTTGTTTGATCTAACTTCAAATTTGTCTGATTTAGTTTCGAATTTGTCTGATTTAGTTTAGTATCGATCTGTTTTAAATAATTCAAAATAGTGTTTAACCCTGAATCATCGTTTGAATTGGGTGCGTTGGTGTCTAAGCGTTCTGTGTCGGCTTCTGTGATTGGTTGTGCGTGTTCATTTGGGCTGTGGACGATCGGGTGTGTGTCGGCACTTCTGATTGGCTGCGCGCGGTCGTCATGGTTACCTGAGTGCGTTGGATCCGCTGTTGTAGAAGGCAGTGTCTGATCGTTCAGCATCGGCTGGCTTCGGCTCGATTCGTACTGTCTCGTTTCGCTCGCTACGATATTCGATACAGTAGTGTATTCTATTTGTGTTGGACTGGATTCAATTGTTGCATTTACGGTTTGTTCAATGTCCATGTCTTGTGTTTCGTCTGGAATAGTAGAATGTGATTGGTTGATGTTTTCGTTAGATGAGGAACTGAGTGTGTTGTCAGCTGATTGTGTGGATGGCTGTGAATTTAACTGTGATGTTGTGGCGTCGGTTTCTAGAAAATGGCTACCGCGTTGGTTTTTACGATCACTCGGTTGTTTATCCATTTTGACGGGATAGCGTTTAGGATACCTTAAATTGTAGTTCATTTATTAATGGGATGGGGATAGGGTATTACGGGGGCTGTTATGCTTAAATCTAATACCTTTATTACTTAGGCTAGGTTGACAATCTTACAGTTTAGGCTACTAGATGGAAACTACAATTAACTGAATTTGTCTAGGCCACACGTTGGTTGCGCCAATTATAAAAATCCACACACTTTTGCTGCATAAACAATATTGATGAATAAATAAATAAATATTCTAAAACTAAGTTGTTTTTTTATGATTATTAGTGATTTGACCAGGTATTTAACTTTATTCAGTAGTTTGATGATTTAGTTCACCAAGGGATACCATGTAGGCCTAGTGTTTGGCACAGTAAGTACTGAACCTTATCTTATTATCTATGTTTTTTTTTAAGAAAACAATTTTACAATAATAATATTGATTTATTCAAGAAATACAAGAGCATCTGATTGAAAAAGGGGACACATGGATAGTACAATAATGGGTCTTACAATTAGGCTGAAGGCTAGATCAAAATTGAAAATGTCTCTATAAATAACAATTAAATATTGTTACAGGCTATACTCAGGGTAAATATAGGCCTTTCTCAGGGGGAAGTATCGTGCCGGTTAGACAAATTCAGTTTTGAAATAAAGTTTATAAAAACATAAATAAGTCCAAATGGTTAAAGTTTGAAAATGTGTTCAACAATGCAAAGCCAATGGTCAGCTTCACAATAAGATGGCCGAATAGTAGAAGATCAATGTTCACTTCTTGAAGTAATTAGGCTGAAATGTTATTAAAGTTAAAAAATTTGTAGGCCTAGTAAAATATTCTTCTTTAAATTTATATTTTATTAATTATTAAATTGTTTAACAGTTTCTTCTTCTCTACACTTGCTAGTAGGAAAATATAAGGATATGGTTGGATCTTACCAAGCTGCTACAACAATCTTCACCAAGTACCAAATATCATAATCTTGAGTGAGGAACAAAAGGGTTTGACTCGAAAAATGTACTTGGCAGAGTTCCCTACTGATAATTTAGGTACTGGCCATGCAATTCCAGTCCTCTGACTTGGGATATTTTAAAATTAGGAACAATGTCCTAAGTTAATGACTCTACACATCCTCTTAGTCTGGCTTCTGCTGCAAGAGTCCCTCTGGAAAGCTGGGGTAACTATTGTTGCACTAGGGGTTCACAAAATACTCATCACTTATATTCTTGACACCAAAATCTCTAGAATTTAGATTATTATGAAGCTGTAAATTTTGAATAAATTTATATTATTGTAGTTTCCATGTACATATTATATATATATGATTATGATAATAACTTAAGAAATTAATTAACTCAGTAACTATTTATTTAACATGATTAAGGACAAGTTTAATAACAAGAATGAATTATTAAATTATTTATTAAAAAAAATTAATTACTTATTATACTAGATGATTAATGATTTTCTGAGAGGTGATTACACATAAACATATTAAGGGTGGTTATACATATTGATTACACAAGCAACATTAAATTATCAAGGAATATCATAAGTATCATGGGGTTTGAGGATCATTATCTATATTCAATCATGGTATTCATTCATTTATTATTTATTGTTTATTGCATTACACAAATACATAAGACATTATACTAAAATATTTGGTTATTTACGATAAAAAACTGTATGATAATGACATGAAACATTTCAAGACAAGGAGAGGGAAAGTACCAAAATTGAATTTTAAAGTCATACTCATATATGGAAAAGGCTCCAAAATTGAATTTGAAATGTGAGACAAGGAGAGGGAAAGTACCAAATTTGAATTTTAAAGCCATACTCAAATGGGAAAGGTTCCAAAATTGAATTTTAAACTGATACCCAAATAGGAAAGGCTCCAAAATTGAATTTGAAATGTGAGGCAAAGAGAGGGAACCATCCCTTCTCTAAGGTAATGTGCAGTGTTGCAGTTGTATCCTCTATCTATAGGGTGTGCGAGATCTACAACCACAAGACTGCACATAACCATAGAAGTTTTTCTAGGAAGACCATGTAGAAATTGCTTATTTTAATATTTTCCTTGGTGTTCAAATAGTCTTTTTTCTCAGCAGTCCTCTGTTCTTGCCGAAGGTTACGCATATTTTCTCTAATGACATCGAGTCGTTTTTCTCTATGCCCTTTTCTTCTTTCTGTTTGAGGGTTCAGTTTACAATATATTTATAATCTAAAGATCATGGATCTTCCTCATAAAGAATTATTTACTTGCCTCAATATAGCTAAAACCTTCAATGAAAGTGGCCCAAGTTAATTTTTATAAGCTTTATTTGATCTTGTTTACATTAGTATTCAGCCTATTTTTATTTCCAATGAGACTGGATAAAATTCTTCTCAACTTAATCAGCTGTTAAATTACAATCACATATTAAAACCGTTATAACGCAAGTTGGTCAGCACTGCAGTGATGAAAGCGCCCTCCAGAAATAAATCAAAGCCCTGGGGGTCGAAGCCGTAAAATATATGCCCATTTTAATCAAAAGTCGCCGGTGCGCTACATTATAAGCTTTAAAATGACACCAATTGTAAAAATCGGTTAAGTAGGACGGCTGAAAAAGGGACCTAACAGAAAAAACCCTTTATTGTATTAAGTACTGGGTGTTTTCTTTTAAACGCAACCCAAAACTTTATTTTATGAGTGAAGGATTATTTGCCCCAGAGATCTCCGGATTTGACCCCTGTTATTATATTCTTTGGATATTTTATATTCACAGGATATTCTGCACCTCAAAACAAACATAACAAATTTAATGCGAGAAATTGAAAGAGGTACCTTGTAACACGTGTTAGAGAATTTTATGGAGAGAGCACAACTTTATGTAAACGCCAATGGAGGATTGTTTGAACACATAAATGTGATAAAAAAATGTGATCAAACTTAAATAATAGGTTGTATCAAATGTAAAGATCGACAAAACAATATTTATTTCATATTTTCTATGTGCATTATTCAATCTTAAAAATGGATTGCATTAAAAAAACACCCTGTATATAGATTGAAAAAACATCATAATAACATAAAATTTATTAGTTGAGTCTATAAGTAGCTCCGATTAAAAATTATCTTAATTTCAGGATTACGATTGATAATTCATGGCAATTTTATTTAGAAATCGACTTTATAATTCATAATTTTCATTGGTGTCTTAGTTATATAAATCATTATGGCGCAAAAAAGGGTGTATCATAAGTTATGATTAGGACTTATTATGAGAAAATTTCAATTTTCCAATGGTTTAATCATATGAATAGTAACTAAGTTAAGGATTTGAAGTTTTATTTTTACATTTATCGGTCTTTCACTACAGAAGTGCTCAAAGATCTTTATTTTGCACTCGATTGGTTTCAATAATAAATTATTTTTGTGCATCGAACAACTAGTAAGTGAAACCAGTTTGTTACATAGAAACTTTTTTCTGATATTAATCAGAAACCTTTTTCTGATATCAATCAGAAACCTTTTTTTCTGATGTTACATAGAAACACTGAAAGTGCTGGTTTCTAGTGTAGTGTCACGATCCAGGCGGCCATCCAAGTATGTCAGTAGGTCATAATTTCAGACGTGGACAGAATATGGAGACTCTTATCCAGGGTTTACCTCTATGTCAGACAGTAAGACAATATTTTATTGAACGTATAGAATTGTAAATAAAAAAAGGTCATTAATTTTTATTAGTTTTGAGAGTATAATCAATTAATTGTCAAACACAGTCTAGCGCGAGCTTAGAGCTAAAATTAACATTAAAAGGCACGTATCATTTTTAGCGTGGACCGTAAATTAATATTAGTTTTTCGTTCTTTTTAATATAACGAATATTTAAAACTTTTACCTTAGCAATAATGCATTGAGATCATTGTAAGCCGATAATCATTGCAGGGTACAACTTACCAACTACAACGAAGACTACATGGCGCGCGGCGTAACTGCGGGGTGGGGCGTAATTAGACAGCTTCCTTGTTACTTTTAGGACTAGATACTTACTTTAAGGAGCAGGATACATTCGAGCTCAGGGGTAATAATAACACTAGAGGAATAATATATGTCAACTCTTCCTCGGATATGTTAAGTAAAATTAGTTGATAGTGTATATCGTTTTAGAATTATTATTTTCCTTGTACAGCTCGGAACCTGCAGTAAGCAAACTTATAGAAAGGGAATGGGAAAATCATTGTTTGCGAATCTAACCTTTTCGATCAATGAGTATTGCTTAGATACCAATGGTAAATTGATGTATATTTCTGATGATACGTAGGCAAGGTACAGTTTAAGTTAGCTTTTCTTAAGTGGGTAGTTTCAACTTAGGACTAAATTTATGGTTTGCAAAATCTGTTCTGTTTGTTAGCATAGTGTTTTCTTGGCTGTTTCCTAAAGAACGATGGAAACTTGTAATTTCCTATTTATATAACGTAATAAAAGCTTAAATTTAAATTGTTTCCTTTAATCTTTCTAAATTAATGTTTTTCCTCTAAAATCGTTACTCAGATCACAATTGAAGCAACAAATGTATAATAGAGTAAGGCAGATTTGATCTATAGCATACAATTATTGCTTGGACGGTACCAATTTGTATTAAAATATATTCTGACAAGTTAACCTTTGATTCTTCAAACAGATTAAGCTTGTAAAGTTAAAATAGATTCAACATTTTCTGGTGTCGTAAAAAGTATATAAAATAATCAGTTATTGCTCTTTAAACCGGGTTCATTAATAAATTCATTTTTACGTATGCTGTAAGCTACATTATATTTAGTTATGATGCCGAATAATTATTAATTAATTGAATAAATGTTTCAAATTTGTTTCGGGTTTCAATATCATAACGTTAAACGAAAATCAATCGGTTTCCGGTATTTGAAAGCCCAACGTTCTCTATCCAGTGAAAACTCGGTACAAAAGAAAACACTGTTTAGGTTGAATCCAATTTTATTCTACGACTAGTGGAAATTTTTAATTAAAACCATATAAAGAACTTAGTTTTTAGCGAATTTCCCCTATAAGGAAGAAGCTATTACCGTAGGTCTCATGATAAGACCTAAGCTCGGGACCATTATAAATTTTCGTTTTGGGGCCCCCAGGAGTAAAAAACACTATTCGTTCGAATTTATACATACTGTGTGTCCCGAAAGTCCCGGAAAGGTTTAATATATTTTAAAGTAAGCCAGATATCAAAACAATATTTCGCATACGTTTTAGTACTCAAACAAACCATGTTTAAGTATTTGCCAAAATGCACTGTCAAAAACTTTTATTTTTTAAATGTTGGCATGTCGTATATCAAATTAAAGCTGAGTTAACGAGGATTAACAATTTTTAAACAGACCAAAAATATGTTTTGTAGTTCTCGAGATACAGGGTGTTCCGTAAATACCAATATTTTTAATGAAAATGACCGCCATTTAGAAATGAATAAAGATAAGTGAATTTTGTTTTTACCAAATTGTTCGTCTTGCTTAGAGCTTTAAAACGATGCATAACATGATATATGTTTACATTAAAAAATTCTGAGATTCGAACCCATGACCCCCGGTTTTTGGAACACCCTGTATTTTAAAAAGCTTAAAAATATTTTTATGTTGTTCCTTGCGGTCGATTTAGAGGAGTATGATTTTGTTTCATCTATGAAGGACTACTAGTTCGTCCGCAATCCATTTGAGACACCTTAGGTGAGATACCCTGTATACAGTATATATATATATATATATATATATATATATATATATATATATATATATATATTGTAATGAGCCTAATTTGCACAGGGATAAGAATTGGCTCATTAGGCTTAGTCATAAGACCAGTAGGTCTAGGTAGACCTACCTAGACCTAGCCCAGATTTAATATAGCCCAGATTTGGTCCCAGCTGTGAAGGGAGTGTTGAAGATCTGAATAAACACTATTTTTTCCCTTACTTAAACCCCTTGAGTCATTAATTAACTCACGGCATTCTGGTGGTTGCTTATAGCCCTAATTATCACCATCGGAAGGCTAACCTAGTCGGACTCCGATCGCCGATTTTGATTTGGAAAGCAAAGTGTTGAGGCGTATAACTGCGACTATATTCTATTGTGAACACTTAGTTAGTCACGGAATTAGATCACTACTACAGAAATAGTAGTTTATGCAACGATTGTATAATGAATGCCTTTAAGCCACGAGTGAGATGTAAGTTAGAACACGAGCGAAGCGAGTGTTCTAAATATCTTACGAGTGGCTTAAAGGCACAATACAATCGTTGCATACACTATTTTATCTACGACCAACAATATACAACAAAATTTCCCCCGAAGTTAAACAAAACTCATGACTTTTACTAATGATGGAATAGGTCAACTAAAATTTGAGGTTAGGCAAATAAGCAGACTGAAACATGAATTGTTGTGGAACAATCAGCTGATGGGATAAGTAAACTGAAACATGAATCGTAATGCAACAATCAGCTGATGTGCGAATTGCGTAATTGTTATTATGACACTACTTCCGTCAAATGCCGAGCTCTCATTGGTCTAGAAGCAGTACTCTAAAGTGACTCCAGTACTCTAAAGTCGTCATTAGAGTACTGCTTGGTTTTTGGTGTTTTAATGTATATCATTATAATGTTTATTGTAATACCATAATTGGTGCTTATTGCAATGGTCGTAGATAAAGTAGTATTTACGAACGGAACTACGGTTGTTGTTGTTGTGAACAACATAACCTAAAAGACGTCGTCACGACTCTGTGAGTTGAGCAGACGGTGACAGGTGACAGAGCCTGCGCTGCTTCTTCCTCTTTTCGCCGAGCGCGCCAATAAGCTGTTTTTCTGGCAGAGTGCCCGAAAAACAGTGGCCCCGGATGTAGCTTTTTTGAGCTTTTAACCAGCCGTTTTATGAACTGGAAAAATGGCTGGTGACTCATCACCGGAAGGGGTGAGCACATGGCGTGCTGATAACCCCTGAATCCACACTCTTGGCTGTTTTTCTGAAGTGACCGTAGTTCGTCTCGCGAGTGCGAATTCTTCCCCGGACGCTTCTGACTGTGTGCTTCGAGTTTTTGTTTTCGACGTCTTCCAATACCTTTTGGTATTAAAGGTACGTCAGCGCAATTTCTGAATTTGTGTTTAGTCGATCTGTAAACTTTTCTGAAAGTTGATCGTGTCGCAGGATAGGGTTCCGAGACCTATCCTGCTCATCTCTAGACTGTAGCCAAGACTAGTTAAATTAATTATCTTGGTGCCAAGTATTATTTAGTTTTCCTTTTGGGATATTTTCCAAATTCTGTGTAGCCAAGTTGGAGTAATTGGTGATTTTCATAATTGGTTTAAGTCCTAGACTTTCCTGCTGTTGTAACAGGCTTAGTCTTGTCCAAACCTGCTGTGCTACAGGAGTGTAAGGTCTGTCCTCTCTTGTAATTACTGGTCACTAGTGAAATAGTTTAAATGTTGTTTCTTGATTAGGGTAAACATTAACTATGGGTAACTAGTGTTAACTCTGAACATCTCACAGAGCTAGGGAAAAGAGCAGAGGGCATTTTACTTAGCAAGTGTTTCCAAATTTAGTCTGTCCTAAGTTGAATGTCATCTAGGTTGAGTATAACTTAGCTCTCATATTTGAATATCTGGTAACTACTGTGATTTCGATCCTCGACCCCTGGAATCATCCCAGCGACTGAGCTGAGCGATTCCAAGGCCTTTGACAACCCGTGATGTGATTTCCTGCGGTTCGGTGTACTAGTGTAACCGATCATCTTTTGTCTTGCCAGGAAATATCCGTCACAAACATGTTTGAATGGACACCCCACGTGGACTTGTTATATATATCTATATATATATATAGATATATATATCCATGTGCCTGTTAGCACGATAGCGGCTGCAAAAATGGTCTGATCTTTATCAAATTTGGTACGGACATGTAAAGTGGTAATCAATTGGACAAGTTCGTGAACCAGCCCGATCGTACCACCGGAAGGGGAGGTGAAGGGGGATAAACCCCTCAAAAATAGGTTTTTTGAGTATTTTACATAGAAATATAAAATTTATCGAATTTTTGTTGGCACCATTGAATTTAGCTAAAAAAATTAGTATTTTGAATCAATGCTCTATGTTCATTGGTTACCGAGATATTGAAAGTGGTAAACACAGTACGTTGTTCCAATGTTAACCTTATGGGAAATAAGTAAAATTCTACATCTCGGTTATTTCTCAACATATCTTGATAAAACTTGGTAAATAGCTTCTCCTAGTTCAGATCTACTAAATATTGAATTAAAACCACCCATTTTTAATATACCTGTAGCAGCAAACCTGCATACTCATTCCCCATGTTATTCTTAAGGAGTTTTCCAAAACATGTCAAATCTCACTATGTTGGATTGAAATATGATGTTTTGCATTTGAAATTCGCTGAATATGCAGATCTGCTGAAACGGGGGTATTACTTAGTTTATTGCAATAAGGAAGCAGTATTTTTTTTCTCAGTCAGCAAGAAAATGATATTATATGAAATTTATTTTTCTGTATTTCAAAATGAGTAAATAATAACAAGTTGAAAATTCATGTGCGATCACAGAAATAAAAAGTATATTTACTACTGGTGTTTAGTACTTATATTTTAAGGTTTTAAGTAAGGGTTTCTAATATAATTTAATGTGTCATCAATTTAACATTAAGTCGAAGTATTATTCCAAGAGCTCATATTATGCCAAAAACGCTTGTATCGTTTTTTTTGAAGTTTTACTGTGCGACAAAGAGTTGCAAGAAGTTTTCCTTGCAACTCCTCTGAACAACAGGCCTGTCTTGGGATGAACCCTTGCCACTCGAACTCGCCAACAAATGGCACTCATTTGTCATTGATGTGCAGCATATAGAGCATGTGTCCATTCCTCGAGCGTTTCTGCTCTCCCTCTCTTGCACCGTGGAACTCCACGGTTTCCCAGATGCGTCAGAAAGTGGATATAGCGCAGTGCTATATTTCCGTTGCCAGCTCTCGACAGGTGACGTCATAATTCGTCCCGTAATGGTGAAAACTCGTGTCGCTCCGCTGAAACGAGTGACACTTCCTCGTCTCGAGCTTTGTGGAGCGCATCTGCTCGCTAAGCTAACAACTCATTGCCAGTCAATATTTAATGAGACAATCACCCCTCAAACCACCGTTCTATGGTGTGATTCAACAGTAGTCCTTACATGGCTACGATCTCCGCCTTATAGGCTTAAGACATATGTCTCAAACAGAGTTTCCCAGATACAAGGACTCGTATCACCTGACTCATGGCGTCATATCGCAGGAAATGACAACCCTGCTGACTGCGCATCACGGGGTATTTCCGCCTCTCTCAACTCAAGAACCACCTTCTCTGGTGGACTGGACCATCGTGGCTCAGCCTCCCTCAACAGGACTGGTCCTCTATGAAGTTCGTCCCTATGGACCTCTCATCGACCGACGAGCTCAACAAGACTCCGCTAGTCGTTTTAGCTGCCGTCCCGCAAAACGATTGGGACATTCTGACAAAGTTCTCGTCATGGGACAAACTGCAGCGCATTTTCGCTCTAGTTCTGCGTTTCGTACACAACTGTCGCAGCACTAATCGTCTCAAGGGATATCTCTCTAAATCTGAAATCGTCACAGCAAGGCTCAAGATCTTCGGTTTCGTCCAAAAATCTGCATTTGCAGACGACATCTCATCACTACCCTCAGAGCGTCCCTGCTCAATAAGGCTCCAACGGCTGAAGCCGTTTCTGGACATACAAGGCATTCTGCATGTTGGTGGGCGTCTCAGCCGTTCTTCTCTGCAACATAACATCCGTCATCCTGTGCTTCTACCCAAGAAACACCATGTTGTCAACCTCATTGTGGATCATTATAACCGCTTAAATCTCCATGCTGGACCACAGCTTACTCAATCTCTGTTATCACAATCCGTATGGATTCTCTGCGCGCGGTGCGTCATACGCTCACGCACTTTCCAGTGTCGGACGTGTTTTAGAAACAAACCACGTAATCAAGCTCCATTAATGGGTGACCTTCCTCCGTCAAGGGTGACGCCCACTCGACCATTTTTGTCCATTGGAACAGACTTCTATGGGCCTTTCAACGCAAAGGTGTTAAATCTCCGTGCCATTCGCCACACAAATGTGTATATTTGTGTATTTGTTTGTATGGTCACAAAGGCTGTACACCTTGAAGTGGTGACAGACTTAACCACCGACGCCTTTATAGCGGCACTCACTCACTTCGTATCTCGACGAGGTCTATGTGTCCAATTGTTCTCCGATTGTTGTACAAACTATGTCGGCACTGACAATGCCCTTCAAACGACCATAAAGGAAACGTTGTTCTCAACCGATTCGCAAAGGAAACTGCTTCACTTCGTTACCCCAAGGGGGATTGAGTTCAAGTTTAATCCTCCTGCTGCTCCCCACCAGGGTGGATTGTGGGAGAGCGCTGTGAGATGCGCTAAACATCACTTGCGCCGTGTCATGGGAGATACTGTTCTAACACTGCCAGAATTTATGACACTCGTCACTCAGATAGAGGCCATGCTCAACTCGCGGCATCTCATTCCTCTCTCCAGCGACCCTGCTGACTTCTCCGTCCTCACTCCGGGACACTTTTTGATTGGTGCACCCCTAGCGTCGATCCCAGAACCCGACCTCCTTGAAGTACCGGATAACCGCCTACGACATTGGCAGTTGGTCCAAGCTTTCCACCAACGCATTTGGAAACGATGGCAGCTGAAATACCTGCACACGCTCCAGCAACGTTACAAGTGGACCCAACCACGGGAGGATATTAAAGTTGGTGACCTCGTGCTAGTGCATCAGAATTCTCCGCCCCTTTCGTGGCCTCTGGCTCGTGTTACCGCCGTGCACCCAGGGACTGATGGTATTGTGTGCGTGGTGGACTTACGCACTCCAAAAGGACATCTTAGCAGACCAGTGTTAAAGATGTTCCCTCTTCCCACAGAATAAAACTCTTTTCTTCTTCCGTGCCCCAATCTCTAAAAACTGTGTGGCGTGATTCTCTATTCTATTGTGTGTGGCTTTGCTGTTGAAACCAACAATGCTTCAAGAGGGCCGGAATGTTCAGTACTTTTATTTTAAGTTTTTAAGTAGGGGTTTTTAATATAATTTAATGTGTGATCAATTTAATATTAACATTTCAAGAGCGCATATTATGCCCAAAACGCTTGTATCTTTTTTAAGTTTTACTGTGCGACAGAGAGTGAGATATATCTGTCATTCCTTTCAAAAATCATGCGATATGACGTATCCCGTTGCCGTGACAACGAGGGCTTTCCTTGATTTTGATTGGACCTAGATTTTTCCTGGCGATCATAATTCCCGGCGTCGTTCTAGTCTAGCATCGGTCTCTCTCGTACTCGCATCTCGACTCTTGTCTCTATTTAATAACTCTTTACTTCTCCCAAATCTCTCTAATATATACATTTTAATAATCTGTTTATCTCTAGTCTCAAAAGTTCAACAGTTTTCCTTTGTCCCCTTTAAATTCAGGGTTTAATGTTAAAATCTCAGTAAATTCAGTGCTCCTAGAACTTCCAGAACTTCAATTGTGCGTGCTTCCGCGGCAGACGAACATTCGTTTGGCGTTCTTCTGTGATCGTGGCAAGATACAAGATAAAGTGTGAAAGAACTTTCGTACGTCTTCCACCTTCTTTCCACATCCCAGGACAGCCAACGGCGGCGGCCTTCTTCCCGTCACAAGGACCCCTCGACCCTGACTGAAGACCACTGAACATTGGACAAAGGTACTCACCGATTTTATTTTACATTTGTGCGATATTTTCTCAGTGAAATTTAATCTCAGTTTTACAACTAATTATCCACTTTATCTATAAACATTAAATCTTTTGGGCATTTAAAGTCTCTGGTCCTTCGAACAATTAATTAACTGATAATATAATTTTCTCAATCTTTTCCCCGCTTCAACCGGAAAAAATAAGGTATCCGTTTACTTACAAATATGATGAAATTTAGAACAATCCAAGTAGGCTAGTTACTAAACATTAAACTAAACATTAATACGAATCGGAAATAACTGCTACAAAATATTTTATAGGTTTAATGGCTTAATTTATAGCCCAATATTACTATTCAAGGTTCTCCCCCTCGGCGTTATTGTGGTTTAAAGGTTATCCTACACTCATCTATACAATACAATACAAAACAATACAATATTATACAATAAAATACAATACATTACAATATTATACAATACAATACAATACAATACAATACAATACAATATAATACAATACAATAAAATACTATACAATACTATACAATACAATACAGTACAGTATAGTACAGTGCAATACAATACAATACAATACAATACAATACAATATAATACAATACAATACAATATAATATAATACAATCAACTTGTCCTCGGCTAGCTCGGACGCCAACATTTTCAGTCGTGAAACAATTAACTACACAAATCACTATTTCCCTCAACACAAATAACTATTTCATTTATTTGAAAACTTGCCTAAAAAAGTAATCATAACTTATATTCAACGAAATAAAGCAGTTGATATTACTAAATCTCTATTGTTTATAAATCCTGATAGCGATCATCATTTTACACATTTAAAAATACTGTTGAGATTTCCATGCTAATTTATCGAATTGGTGTGATACTAATAAGATAAGGAAATTACGAGAGGATCGGCTCTCTCGGAAGTGTCCTCAGCACTCAGCTCTGAAATGTTTCCGTCTCACAAATCTCTCACGATATTAATGATTACCTTCAGAGTTTTCTTTGAAAATTTCAATAAATACGTATTTCCTACTTCCACGGCCTGAGAAAAAGAGATCACAAAAATCATGCTTGCCTATTAATTATGTAGATTACATTTCCTTATGAAACATGAAAGTATCTTATTCTAGCGAATAGCACAAAAAGTATATAAAAAGTACAATAAATATGTTAGGACATGTTTATATAGGGATATCAATTTTAACTGAAAGTATTAAAGTTTGTGGCTGATTTAATCTCACGATTGGATTTTTTCAGAAACATTTGCTGATGTCATTATCAGATTTCATTCAAAACCTTTAGGTCAAACAAATAAGTCAATAAAATCAGTCAAAAAGTTTTGCTTGGTCTCTGTATTCACATAACATAACGTATCAACAATTGTCTTATATACTATCTAAAAATAATTTAGGCCTCTCTCTTTTACACACTGAGAAAAATTTAGTCCTGAAATACGTGGAAAATACACGTAAATAAGGATGTGCGGGTTACCCACTGCAATCTGGACCCGGCACAATGCTCTGGCAGTGAGGCCGCCACACGGAAAATCAGGACTTAGTTTGTCTACATAGTTATGACGTCACTGGCTATGACGTCATTACTGTCGGTTGTAAGTCCTGCTAATCAGAGTTGGCTCTCGTAATTGCAGAGACTTTTCTCAGAATATCCTGCGATTCATTTTGCCTTCACCACAGTTTATCACAGAATATACATTCCTATTCTAGTAAAATACAACCGGTTTCTATGCACTGACTTGCCTAGTCTCTGCATTTACCGGTATTTTTGACTTAAAATCAGTAAAATATGTCTGGTCCCTCCCCTAGCGATCACCCATCCAAGTTCTAACCACGCCCGATGTTTCTTGACTTGTATGTTCAGGTGAAGACTGCTATATCCATTGCGTTACGGCTGCCTGTTGACGAATGTAGTTGTTGAATAGGATCTGAAGAAGTGATAAGTGCAGTTTTACGCCTAATGGTACTTCTCTACAGTGACAATTTATTGCGTAATTGAGTCTAGACTAGCCCTCCGTACGTGTCGTGCGTGTTTCCCGGTATCGGAATTTTTATAAAAAGTGATGTTTGTTCGTTGTGTGCGTCTATCCGTTTGTATTACGTGGGTATGTGTCATGATGGTTTTCAATGCCCCTTGGCGACTTCCACTGGAATGAAATTTGATTTCCATCGCCTGAGGAAGATCTCTCTGAGATTGTAACTGTCGTAGCCCATAATATGAGACTACTTTGAGATCACTTTGACAGTACAAGGTATTACACCATTATTAGTAACAATTTATTGCCCTGACATATTTATTTGATACATTTAAAAGTGGCAGTAAATCATTGCAAGGTTATACTCGACCTGCATTCTATTTCTTACAATTCATCTTGTTTAAGACTTTGCTAAAAGTCCCTGAGTTATTAAAATCGAAGCAGGATTTAAACAGTGCAACCAATTTTTTTGGTGATTTGTTCGTGTAAACTTTGGGCAGATAAAATTAATCTTAGGTCTAAAAGATAAATGCGTCCTTGCAACTATTTAAAAATAAAACAATATTTATTTAACATAAGTACTGCTGGCAAATAAAAATGTTTGATTTTCTTAAAAATCTAAGGTTTTTCTCTGGAAAATTGGAAATTTGATATTCATTTAGACGTTTCACTACCATTTACTTTATATGTATTTACTATCAATGGTACTACAGTAAGTAAGACTGTAAAAAAATTACTAAAATTTGTATTATAGAAACCAAATGTTGTTATACAAACTTATATCACATTTGTAAATTTTCAATCCCAAATATAAAAACTAACACAACGAACTTTAAATCAATCCAGATTAGGTTAAAAATATTTATTCGATTGAAACAAAATATTTGATGATAATGCGAACAAAAACAAGGTAAAGACTAAATGCTTTTACCAAATCACATGGGAATAATTTTGAAGTTCTCATCCTATCGTAAATGCAGTGAGCTGCAGGCAGAAAGTAATCATGGATAAACTTATGACGTGTTTTGTGACGTAAACAAACCATCTATGACGTCACTTTAATGTTTTTCCCTTAAAATCATGGTAAATTCCCTGATTATTTGCAAATACGACAGTTCGAGCTTAATTGCAGAGAAAACGTTCTTAAAGAAGGACTGCGAGTCCTGCGTCTGTACTAATGCCCAAAACTCTGCCGAGTCATTGAGCTGGGTCCAGACACAACACTCCTGTACGTGAGCCAAGTCCTTATTTACGTATTGCGAGTACAGATTCTAGACTTGGGGCAAAAACTCTGCTTTTCCGCTAAGATATTTTTCTCAGTGCATTAAGAGAAGACTTTTGATTGTAATTGAACATCATTTCCCTTGTTAAATTCTTAAATTATTGGATTTCGTACAATTGTAATCTGCGTCAACCTAACAATAGTTCTTTTTTGGAATTCATTGTTAGTAAGGTGAGTTTATGTTTTATTTTGGTTTTTGAAGACATTTGCAATTACCAATTATTTTTACCAATCAGTGGATGTCAAATATCCCAAAAATCTAAGTCAAAACAAATATCGTTTCTAATATTGCACGAGTGAGTATTATTCTAATACTTTTGTACATTATTTTCTTTAATTTTGATGCAAAAAATATGAAGGTTTTGAGCCATTGATATCAAACTGTTGATATTTCAAATTCAGTGAAATAACATGCTCCGTCGTTCTTTCCCCACATATTCAAAATTTTTCTAATTGCTTTTTTGAATCCGAAGAAGTTTCTTTTAATTTTTGTTAATGTTGATCCACAGAGGCATTTTCCAATTGTTATATGGGATGTACACATTACATAAGAAGAAATTTATTTGTTATGTCAATGTTTCAAGTGCTACTCCGGTTATTGTTATTAGGCTTATAGTAAATAAAGATGAAAACCTCTTACAAAGAAACTATTTTAAGACATCAGTTGAAACTAAACCAAGATAATCTGAAGTAGTTAATAGACAATGATAAAACACTCTGTGGCTGATAAGTATGCTTTGTGAAGGAGTTACATGGCAGTATCTTTGTGATTGTGCTTAATCCGACGTAATGAGATCATATGTCACCTTTTGTCGCCTTTGTGGGTTATACTCCATTCTTTTAGGTAAGAAATGTAACACAAATCTCCCTGAAATAACGTAGTTTTTATTTTGTGATTTATAACTAAGGATTTTACTACTCACTCAAACATACTAAGGGATTAAGCTATTTGAAGCTTAATGAAACCTTGATATCTATTTCATTATGTAACTAAGTATAAAGTAAATTTTAAAACTAAATAGAACCATTAATTCAAACTGCTTATCACTATTTAAAATTTAAGACTTAAATTATTGTATTATTGTCACAGAGTTTAAGAGTTGATTCATTTCTCTGAGGTACTCTGACAATGTTTCAAACCATGCTGTACGATACTTCTAAATGTTATATAAATTAATTGGTATGCTGTGAAAATAAATTCAATGTATATTATTAACTCTTTAAGAACTTGGTAATAATATTGACAACTTTACAGGGCCGCTGACGAGTGTAAGCACTTTGTCTTTCAAAGAAGAAATGCAAGCAGCCAGTATAATTGACTTTCCCTACTTTGTAAGTGTTTTTATTAATTTATATAACCTCTCAGCGAAACAACTATTTCCATGTAAAAAACCCTCAATAATTTTTTTAAGTTTTTTACAATAAATTGTTATATTCATTTTGCCTTAAATTTCATTACTAGCTTTTTACGATGATGAGAATTTTGAAAGAGAATATAATATGTAATCTATAATCGTTTTAATTAGTTATTCATAGACCTAAAGAAAAAAGTCAGTTTGAGGATCGATGACGTTTTCGTTAAAATCTGGGAAATCTATGGTTAAGTACGTCATCCTTTATGAAGATCATACTATCTTTATTAAAATCGGTATAATCATTATAGTCAAAGCTATAAGACATATTACTTGGGTACTCATACCAGAGCATTCTCTGATCCTCTCTCAAACGAGTATTGTATGTGCACTGTACCTGTCCCTGTGTCCCCCCACATCAATCTCAATCTCTCATTCCTAAGTGGACAAACATGCACGCGCCTCATGCATTTGTAGTCAAGGGTCCAATATTTGCTCTCACCAAAATTCCTATAATAAACACATAGTTTCAAGTCGTTAAAGGTTTAGAATTTATGAATATTTTATTTTATTTTTATTGAAGTCTTATTAGTGTATTTTATGGCTTGTTTGTTTAGGCTTCAATAGAAGTCAATGGCCAGTATACCTGTTCAGCTACAATTGTCGACGATAAATACGTTATGACAGCATATTCCTGCGTCCAAGGGCGAGTATACATATAATTTGGTTTTACAAAATAAGAAATTTCTATGATAAAATAATAAACTTTTATTCATGAGTATTTTTATGTTAAATCCATAATTGTTAACATTATTAAGATTTTTTAAATGAAATAAATCAGTAACAGATAATTACATTTAAGATTTAATTAATTTTTACCAACATTACCTAGAGAAAATGATTTTGATCGAGAGGTGTTAATGACATTCAGATTTAAAAATGCACGAGTGAAGCATTTTGGATTTTTATTAAATAAAAACAATAGTTATTATTGGTATCACCTTAACAAGCTGGATTTTAATAAACACGTTGACCATGTCGAAACTACTTATCCTAAGAACATCTAGGGGAAAGAACATTTTTAACTGTAACTTATTTACTACTTAAAAGAAAACAAAAAGACGCATATTTTATGTAGATTTTTCTGATTTCACAAACATATATATTGGTTTACCATATATATCGTGTGTCTCTAATGTCCCTGTACGAATTAATAGTTTTCAAACTGAATAGTGTCAGTTAAAGATATGTTGCGATTAAGTTTCAATTAAAAAGCACTACTTTTTGCTGTGCTTGTCATATTTGACCCTATCCGAAAATGAAAATATTGCCTTAAATTTTAAAATAAAAATTCCCGTTTAGATACCATTTAATTTGAGGAAATTAATGAAAGAAACAAAATGCCACAATCGCAAGGTCATTATTGTGTCCCTAACTAAGCTGAGAGCCGTGCAATAAGGCGATATCGGCTATACACACCAGCGAGCACAGAAAAATAAGTGGATCAAGATATAGCGCTCACCCCATAACCTGAGGGTCGCTGCGGGCCGGTTCGACTCCTGACAGGATCGAAACTGGGCCCAGTTATCATTTGTCAATGGGCTATGAATTAATGATGCTATCTAACAAAAGGTCGCCGTTAGATAGTAACAAGACCCGGGTTTGGTCCGTTCCCGATCAAAACGTTAAAAAATGCCACTGGCGTTGAAATATACAAAAAAATGTGCAAGATGTTTACGCTGTACACACGTTCTATATGGATATATTTTATTTTTCCTCCACCTACTATCAAAAGTCATCAAAAGTCATCCCAAAGTCTCTGGAATAAAATACTAAGGTTTATACTCCACGGGGCTTACCTACTTACTTTTTCTCCCACGGGACTAAGAGCATCTCTTTTTCTCCTATAGGACTAAAAGTAAACTCATGAGAAATACATGGAAAGAAATCTGGCAACGCCGCGATGGACAGTGAGAAAATATGGTATCACTTTCGATTTTCATTTTCGAACTCACTTTTACTCCGCGTCTTCTAAATTTAATTTAAGAACTCCCGTGTTACAACTTAATATCACAAAACCGTATGCATTTAGTAGCCAGGTAATAATTCTTATGCATTAATTAAGCTGGCAACACTGAATATAAACACATGATCTAGAGTTTTTTGTTGCCAAACGTTTTATAAAGTGTTTCTTAACTTTCTTATTTTGGGGTGTATTTTTTGAATTCGAGGACTGAAGAAAAAACTGCTTGGTGTTTTATTTTTAAAATAGTGTGAAAATGTGAATACATTGGTTGAATATATAGCCCAAATACCTTGTGTTATTTATTTATATGTGATAATAATCCAGTTTGATGAAGCGAAGGATAAGGAGGTAAAGTTATATTGTAAAACTTATTGTTATTGGTGTAGGTAGAGGACACATGTTGTGAGCATTAAGGACTAAAGTAATTGTCTCCCTCGGGAAAATTGTCACCCTTGTCTACGCAACAGGGTGACAACCGTCTTTCTTAGGGAGAAAAAATTGCACTTTAGTCCCTTGATGCAAAAATAATCATTTCCCTCAGGTTTGATGTGAAGTCACTCGGAGTCAGAGTGGGAACCTCCAGGCAAGGTCAAAGAGGAGCGTACTATAAAGTCATAAGCGTCAGTGCCTGGAAAGATAGTCCCTACATTGGGCCTGCTCCTCAAGTTGATTACGATATTGCCATGGTAAAGGTTAGTTGTCATGCCATCAAAGGTATCTTTATGTAAAATATTGTCTAAAATGCATGTGAATTAGTATTTTTAGTGCTTTTAAAATTATTATTGTACAACGGAAACATAAATGTAATTAAAAAAACCTAAGCATATTTTTAACTAAACTTACATTGTAGACTTCATTGGAAAAAATAACATAGTATAATAAGTAAGCCAATAACTAGAGTTTCAGATAAGTTCAGAGTAATAAAAGATTTTAACGGTACTTTTTAAATAATAAACTCGCATTTATACCCGCGGCTTCGCTCGCTGAAAGGATTACAAATGTTTTTGGTTCAAATACACGTTGCAATTTCTACAAATATCCCAATTGACTGATGATTTCAACGATTTATGTGAACTATACGATTTTAAGCACTTAATTACTCCCTTAAGGCTGTAAATAATGATCCACCCCAGATTTAAATGAAAAGATGAAATGTTTCCTCGATGAATATCCCTTTTCCTCTCAAATGGCATAAAATGGCTACCACGTAATAACACATTCTAATTTTCCAGTTTAGCCCTAAGATTACTGAAATGTCCTACTGAATCTATTGTTTAACTTATAAAGTTGTGTTTCTAATACATAAGTCAAGTCAATCTGCTCCTAAAAAGAGGCGATATGGGGAAAAATATGAAAAAGCTGAATGTTTCACCATCAACCACTACCATAACTCTGCCTGGTTATCAAAACCTGGAGATTTATTGTTTTTGATGCTGTTAACTGTGCATTTTATTGCGCCAGAAGTTTTAGGACTTACGAAAAAAGTCCTACCAATATATTTATTCCTAAACGTTATTCCAAAATCTCTATATAATACGATCGTTTTGTTTAATTTTACTTTTGAGGTTTTCAGAAATGTTAAGAAATGAGTCATTAAATGCAGTCGCAGACGGAATTAGTATATTTAGATTTTTACTTATTTGAGTGATTTTTGGGATTTTGGGTGGTTCCTTCACTAAACCATTAATAACATTACATTGTGCTTTAATATTACTAGTTACTGATTCAAACTTCCTTGCAAAGTAGTTTATTTTTACCGTTTAATAACACTTTTAATTTATTTATATAACGATTGCAATAGTTTTTCAATCTATTATTTTCTGGCTGTGACTTCAAAATTGTATATAATCAGTTTCTGAAGTTTATTTTAGAGCAAAGATGATCCGTCATCCTTGGAGTAACCTTTATTACGGCTATTAAGGTTTTTATTAAGGTTATGCAATCTGATATTTAAGTTTAGTATTTTAGCGCAAAATGCAAATGCAGAGGAAACATAAAAACATGCATTTTACAACAGTAACTAGTTTGAAGCTGGATTTTGAAAATAAATTTTCAATTAAGCAAACTGGCAAAGTATGATAAAGAAAGTAGAAAACATGCAATAGGCTTAAACAGTTTCTAGGATTTTACCAAAGGTATATTTGGAACTGATTTTGCCTTCGAATTAGAGTGTTCAGTTGCGGATTTTAAGATATTTAAAAATGTTTCTAAAGCCCCTGATATCGAATTTTTATCATAAACATCACACCAATCTTGGTTGTTTGTAAACTATTTAAGTTATCTGTGTCATTTTTATTTTAACTTCACTATTTTTAGAATATGATTTATAATAAAGCTTGAAATTACATATAACTAATGAATGATCAGCGATATTTAGGTGCATCACTCTATGGTCGCTGTTAAAAATGATTTTTATTTTTAAAGAAGCACACACACACACACACACACACACACACACACACACACACACACACACACATATATATATATATATATATATATATATATATATATATGTTACCGGCAAAGTATGTAATCAGGCATTCTATAGAATGCCTAGGCAATCTATACAATGCCTAAAACTGGCCAGGTAAAGTATGAAATTAGGCGCATTTTAATACTTTGCCTAGTCATTCTACAGAATGCCCGCTGGATCCTTAGGCAAAGTATGAAAAACAGTGTTTCCACAGTTCGCGGTTCGGGTGAAGTCTCAAGGTCAATGCCTTTCCTCACCTCTCCTGTCCATCCCTTCTCGCGCTTAGCGCCGCCGTCGCCGCCTACCCTATGTCACAACGCTACTGTTGTATTGTATGCGTGTCGTGTATGTTGTGCTGTCACATCTAGTGTTGGCGTTGGTGTGCGGTTGGTTACTCTTGTGTTTTTTACTGTTGATCAATATGGAACAAGCGAATTCTAATGCTGTTGATAGGCTGTCAGTTATGAAAAATCGTTTTACAACTGAACTGGTCAAGTTGCGCGACGTCAGTGCAAGAAATAGTGTGTATTTGTCTGAAAATGACTACGAAAAACTAGTGTTAGAAGTGGAAGGTGCAAAGAACAAACCAAAAAAGGAGCCTCGTCACTACTGGTTGCTAAGCAAGTATGATGTAATGATTGTTGAAAACGTCCAAAAACTAATTCATCCGTTGAGACCTGGAGATAATTCTGTAAAGTTTTACGTCCACGACTCTGATCCTTTTCAATTCCTCCATCAGGCCCATCTGTCTATTGGGTACGGGGGAAGAGACAGAATTATAAAACAACTAAATAAAAAGTACAACACACGTCATGACATTGAGCTTTATATTAGTTTGTGCGAGCCATGCCAGAAGAAGGAAAAGGGATCTAATAAAGGAGTTATAGTAAAGCCAATTATTTCATCTGAGTTCAACTCTCGTTGCCAGGTGGATTTAATTGATTTCCAGTCACAACCGCACGGGGATTTTTAGTTCATAATGGTGTATCAGGATCATTTGACTGAATTTGTTATCCTTAAGCTACTTAAAACCTAAACTGCAGAAGAAGTAGCTTATAACCTTGTTGATATCTTCACTTTGATTGGAGTACCCTCTATTTTGCAGTCAGACAACGGAAGAGAATTTTCAAACAAAATAGTTTCAAATTTAAAGGAGTTTTGGCCTACTTTAAAAATTGTCCATGGTAAGCCACGACATTCTCAAAGTCAGGGTAGTGTTGGAAGTGCAAACCAAGATATTGAAAATATATATCAACATGGATGCAGGATGAAAAAACAAACCAATGGAGCGAAGGATTAAGGTTTGTTCAGCTCACGAAAAATAGGGCCTTTCACTCTGGAATTAAAAGGACACCCTACGAGGCTCTATTTTATTGCAAGCTAAAAGTAGGCCTCACAACATTTTCTCTCCCACAAGATATTTTAGACACCATACAGAGTGATGAAGACTTGGAGAGAGTGACAAATGGCATACAGACTTCATCAGGAGAGTCACATCGTAACTCGGACACCATTTTCCGAGAAAACCAACACAGCGTCGGAAGAGAATAATGACAAAGATAAAAGTGAGTCCACAACCATTCAGGTTAACTTCACATAAATCAACCAAACACCCTGAAATACTGAAGACACTTGTAACACATGTTCCCTGACTGTAAATGACCAGTTATGGCATCATAACTGTGCTAAATGTTCAAGCATTGTAGATATTTCTTGTGGTTATTTAGTCCGGTTAACTGATGATGACATCGGTGAAGATACTGAACACCAAGAAGAAACACTATTATGCCAATTGTGTTACAGCAAAGAAAATATCACCAATGAGAGGAAAAGGTTAAAAGATCATCTTGAAAAACAAGCGAAAAAATTAAAGTTCTCTCTGACCGAAAGTTTCCACCAGTTACTAAAGGATCCACTGTACGTGTCTCAATCCCAGATGTTGACAAGGGGAAAGGGGATCTAAGGAATATCTTAGCTGTGGTGATGAAAGTCACAGACGATGGTTTCTATAAGCTAGGAACAACAAATGAACTTTTGAAACAATTATACTCAAGATCTCAATTCACTGTTTGCAAGAAGAACTTCATTGGAGTTGAAGATGTGCCAGAGCAGGAAACCGGACTTCGCACTACTGCAACTGCCCAGTCATGTAGGAGTGGTCAAGGATTTCTAAACTGCACCTGCAAAACAAAATGCCAAACAAACAAATGTGCTAATGTGAGAAACAACAAAGTGTAATTCAAAGTGTCATAGCTCTCCTCCCTGCTGCAAAAAGTAAAATTGAAAATGTAAGACTGAAAACTAATTAATTAAGTTAACAACTTTTTAATAAACGGACTTTTTCAACTTTTAGATATTGTACAATATACAATTTTCTGACCAAATTTATTCATTTAATACTTTGCCCGCTTACCTAGTGGGCATTCTATAAAATGTCTAGGCATTATATACGTTGCCTAGTCAAAGTGTTTATTAATAATAATATTACTCCATTTCACACTTTGCCTAAAAGCATTAGGCATAGTATAGATTGCCTAGGAATTCTATAGAATGCCTGAATTTCATACTTTGCCGGTAACATATATATATACATATTAGATGGATAATTAAAACCATGAGTACCCTTTTTTAAATTTTTATTTCACGATACGTGTTTCGGCTTTTAAGTCATTTTCACATTGTACTCTTAACCTAATATTATGTTGTCCAACAAAATTTAAAATACACAATCATATGATAATTTTATCATGTGGTATTTATTTTCATTTTGGTGGAGTAAGTGGTATATTTATATATTTTTCTTGAGTTTAATTATTTTGTCGAAAAGTAAATTCTTTGTTTAAACTTACATGGTGTTTAAAATATTTGGTTTGTCCTTAAATGTGTGTTAATAAATTTGTAGTTCTTCTTTTATATTCTTTTTGTTCCTTTCTTTTCCAGTTCTAAGATTGTCATACTTACATTTATGTTTCCATATGTGTGGTCAAATCTTGAGATCTGACCACTTGTTTTGAAGTCGAAACACGTGTCGTGAAATAAAAATTGAAAAAAAGGGTACTCATGGTTTTAATTATCCATCTAATAATAATAGTAACCCTCATAAGCGAGCACAATAAATCAATATATATATATATATATATATATATATATATATGTAACATTCATTTTTCTCAGAAACATTTATTGTACTATAATATGATAACTGGGGATTAAAAATCATTTAAACATTTTCACCAGGTGTTCCCGTCATAAAAATCTCTTCAATTAGTTTTTTATTATAGTTTTTATATGAACTTTTTTTACAGGTAGCAGTGTCTTTCTGGTACACTCCACAAGTGTTGTGGGCCAACCCAAATGCTGACGGGATTCATGAATATCAGGAGGGTTCTCTTGTTGGCTGGGCAGATGTTAAGGTTTAAATAATAAATATCGACACTAACATTATCCTAGCTGAGGAAACTTAATATTTATAGATAACGTTTGGAATTCATATGAGGTATTAGTTTAAGTAGTTAAATTATGGACTTCAAAAATCCATGTAACTTTAGCATAAGGTGTTTTTTTAAGACAAAACAAATTTATAAGGATAATCACATGTCGCGCTGCCCAGAAGCTGATATGCAAACAAATAGCTGTAAAAAACATATCAGCTGTTTAGCTTTTTAACTTTCTCCATATACATAGCATATGAAGAAAGTATTTTTTCAGGCAAAATTTGGAATTTAAGTTGTCAGTTGATAAATTAGGTTTAGCGCTCCCTAAATTAAAAAAATGGTTTTCGGAGTGGTGCCTATCCGTCCGTGTGTGTATGTCCGTCCGTCCGTTGTCCGTCAGTCCGTCAGTCCGTGAGTGCGCGCGCGCGCGCGCACGTGTGTGTGTGTGTGTGTGTGTGTGTGTAAGTGTGTGGATGTGTGCAAACAAAGATAGTGACGTCACCAATGGTCCGATTATCATGAAATTTAGCATTTACATATAAAACCAAGATATCTCCAAGCTTTTTTTAGTTTTAAGGGTATCTATCACATAAAAAACCCATAAAAAATACAAGTTCTCAAAAACAGCACTAAGAATTTTGATACAAATTTCTTGATTTTATAGTGTTTAAGATGCCAAACAAAATCACACTACCCTCATGTAACAATTTAGGTTCAGAAGTTTGGGATTTAAGCGCTAAAAAATTCATATTTAAAAAAATTGACATAATCTGAAACTTCTAAAGAACGTACTCTTGTAACCATTAAATTTGGCTTAGAAAATAAATAATCTAGTATTTTGAATTATATTAGTCAAAGTCAACTGGTTGCGAAGATAATTTATGTTTTCGTTTGGAGGTAAACACAGTACGTTGTCTCGTTTTATTCTTATGGCAAATATTCAAAAACCGATATCTCCGTTAATTAATTACCGAATTCGATAAAAATCGGTATGATTTCACGCAAAAATTTAAAATTTATTTTATTTTATTGTAAATTTTCTTGTTTTAAGGGTGAAAGTATGTGTCAGTTTGCTGATACCATTTATTTCATATTTTTGCCCTTATTAAAAACAGTAAAAAGTCTAAAGTCAGTGAAACAGTCTGACATTTTCTCACCGAGACCTTCGAGTGAAATATAGGATTGATGGGTGTCAGGCTTGTGGTTTTTTCAAACTTTCTGGGTAATTTAGGCTTTATACTATATTGATAAGAGGTTTTGTTACTATATTTAATAAAGCGAGAGAGGTGAAAATTGTTTAATATTCATATGTCACACTAAACTTCTATGAGCACTCCTTTTAGGTCTAAGGTTTATAGTTAGAATTGAAATAATATGAGCTTTGAAAATAGTGTGTAACGCAGATGTCAATTGTATTACATTTTGTCCACAGGACCGAGGAAGCCAGCTGAGTTCAGCCAACTTTTACGTGATGCCCTCCAAAAACTGCTCACAGATTTACTCCAGCTTGTTGAATATATCGACGAATATGTACTGCTTGCAACCTTCCGATGCAAAAAATACAAAATTTTGTGTACGTATTTAAGCTGAATATGTTAAATACACCGATTTTAAAATGTTATAATGTACCACAACTTTGTTGTTTCAATATCAATAATTTATCAGCAGTAATATAGGTTTTAAATAATTGTCGTTAATCAACTCGATAGGACATTATGTAATCAACTAAAAATGTTGTATTTTCCGGGCAAAAACTACTTGTAAGACATAACGTGGCCGTTCTCTGTAACGACTCTTGCATGCAATGGCACACAAATGCTGTACCATTAAAGTAATGCCTCCACATTTATATTTATGTCGATGGCTCGCCTACATTGTGTCCGATATTGCAGGCCGACATGGGAGCGCCTTTCTACCTGAACGAGCAGTACTACGGCCTAGTGACGCACGCGCCGCGCTGCGACAGCGGCCTGCCGGTCGTGGTCACCGGGGTCGCCAAGTTCACCGGCTTCATCATCATGGTCCTGTGTGATATGGGCGACATTTTCGGCAACAGTTTGAGCAATAGATTCATTGAGTTTATAGCTAATGACTCTTAGGTGAAATGACTATCAATTGGTAGACAGACTTATTGTGTAGTAGTTCAATGATTGAATTTTGTGACAAAAGATTCAACCTTTAAAAAGTTCATAAATAATACATATTATAATTTTTCTATATAATGTATTCGTATTTTCCATTTTGTCAACAAAAAAATAATAACTGTAAAAGCTTCATAGTCTTACAAATCCTTTATTAACGTTGAGAATGTAACTGAAAAAACATTTAGTGAGTCGGTAGTACAGTTTGGTAGCGCACTCGGCCTCGGAACGTTGGCGGCATCGTCACAAGTTCGAGTCTCGGTGTTGTCGCATACTTAAAGCAGGACCCTTGTAATGTAACGGTTCACTCCTTGCTTTGTTTGATAATCCCACGCACAGGCCTGTTGCCTGTGTTGGGTGGGAGGGGGGGGGGGGGCAAATGCAAGGTAAAGAAAGGCCGCCGGCCTCTTAAAAAAAGAAGAAGAAATACTAACAAGACTTTAATCATTATATTTGAATTTATTATAAACACAGTATGCTGTAATTATAATACTATAACTATTTACCAAAGGTACTTGAGAAAATGCCATGTTGTAGGGATTTTCTTCGTATAACAGAATTTTTTAATTGCAACGTGTCTAAAATTAAATAATAACAACATTCCAAGTGCTTTTGTGTACCGAAATAATACAAATTAATAAGAGGTCTTTAAAGAAACCCCTCACGCACTGTTTATAATTTTTGTGAAACGGTGATGTTAACAAGTTTAAAAGTATGTAGCCAATGACGATTTTGTGTCACAATTTATAATTATGCATTATAACTACGTTTTAAGAATCAAACTATGCAAACTATGTAAACTACATAATCCGGAACTGGTTTCTAACTCGAGGTACTTAAGGTTTATTATATTACAATAAATAGGCTGATTTTGTAAAATGTTGTCATGAAATACGAAGTCGTGATACTATTCTATTGACATTGAAAGTACAATATTAATTTAAATTATAAAATTATTTTTTACAAATATTAAAACATAGTTGAAATTAAAAACACCTCTCCAATACCCTAGTCTCAATTAAAATGATTAAGTAATTAAAGCAGTGTTAGAAAACGACACTGGTAAGAGGCAAACATGGAAGTCCTTCCATGCGCATCCAACGAAACAGCAGTATTAACATAAGGTCTAAATACAAGCCAGCTTACAAAGAAGGTTAAGTAATTAGGAAAAATAGTATTACAATAATGAACGATATCTGAGATGTTGTTTTTATAAGAGCCCCTAAACGATACGAGTTTATAAATTATTTTATTCATGAATGACAAGACGGTGGGTGGGTAGAACTATTATTCCATCCCTTCATAATTTTATTAAGAATATGCTGAGAAAATTTTAAATAGCAATTGTTCATAAATTACACAAATAACTAATTTAGATTTTGAATGAAACATAATAAAGTATATAAAACATCTTTTACTGGCAAAAACGATGTTGCGGTGAAACAAAGAGATCATATAAACTGGTAATAATATAATTAACACTTCTATGTGATGAATTAATCAAGCAATATGTATTACCGGACAACTAAATGGGGCGAACCAGGAGGGCAACCGGATATGTGCCAACTCGTATACCGGAACTGGCGTCACCGCTCAGCGTGGCGGTGATTAAGTGGTTCCTGTATATATTACACCCTCTTACACTTAGTGCCCTGAAAACTTTATTAGGAGTGAATGATTTATTTTTCTTCATAACAGAATTAGTAGTAGCAAAAATATTGTTTTGATGGTATTTATGATCGGGACTGTTGTTAATAATTCATATATCGTTACATTATCTTCAGTCCAGCTTAATAATACATAAATATTTGTAAAAACAGAACCTAATTTAGGTAATTGGAATCAGATATTCTGGTGATAATTGAAAGTTGCAATTTATATGTGTGTTATCAATATAATCTTCGATAAAAAATATGCAATAGCTTATACAATTCTTTTTCATGTTATATTAGTTCGACTCAAGTTAACACATTGCTACTTTTAGTATTTCTAGGTTTAAGTATTAAATTATAAGACATAAATGACTAATCGTAATAATTGTAGAGTAACTTAAGTTTTATTACATCCACAGGTTATAAATGATGAACAATTAACACTGAGGTACAATAAACAATATATATCAGTAGCCTTATACGAAATTATAGGGTAATGATATTATAAATTAATAATACCTACGAATATGTCTATACTTTCAAATTAAATCTCTAAAGTCGTATGCATTATATAATTTTTCGACACGAGTTAAAATAATCTTCATAAAACCATATGAATCTTCATACTGGAATAGTTTTTTTATTTGTAGATTTTTTTAACGTTATTAACATTCTAATCAATCGTTAGATATTACTTTAAGCTGCATTCATTTCATCGGTTTACAATGACCATGACTCTACTCATTGTTATTTTCAAGAATAGTAATCAATCGTTTGATTTCTTCTTACACATGCTACAAAACGCTAAAACTTCATTTACTTTAAGTTACATCATAAAATAGATCGAATCCAGTGCGATTGGAAGGATAAACTTTACTACACGATCAAGGTTCAATACAACAGTAAACAAGGATTAGGATCAAGCCAATATAGTTTTATGGAGGAAAGCATTCCTTTTAAAAAACATCTTATATACATGTCGTCCATGACTCAATACGTTTATTGCTATGGATATTTTCGCCACCTAGCTCAGCTCCATAGGCCCTAATATTATAATTTTTCAAAAATGTATTTTGTTTGATTAGTATGAATTATGTTATAAATTATGTTGCTTTTCCAATTATTTCGTAATCAAATGTTTGTAGGGCAAAATGAAGTATAGGAAAACTATTAATGAAATACAACTAAATAAATAATACAATATAACTGATATTTATGAAATCAATAATTGAGAAACAACAACATGAAAAATTCAAATTGAATAAAATGCTCTTATCGGAGGCTCGTTAATGTTTTGATTGGTGGGCAGCATATGAAGGTTATTATAGGCCGCCATTGAACACACACACACACACACACACACACACACACACACACATATATATATATATATACATTATATATGTATATATTTATATATATATATATATGTAATAAATTATATTACTTTAATGTTATGAAATATAGGTATATTCTATTCCGTGCAAAATAAAATCAACTTACCGATTGAAAACCGTATGCCACAGTCTTAACAAATCATAAGATTGAATTTTTATTTGGCGGGTTGATGACTGATCGTAAATATTAAATTTTAAGACAATTTGTTTTACCTTCAAGTCCTTTATATAATACATTTAAGATTGAAAAATACCTCCACGATAATAACAGAGGGATCCAAGTAAGAGGATATTTTAATATGAAAAGTAAAACAGTTCCGTAATTTAAATACAACATTTTCTCTTGGTTAGAGGAACTCAGACGTTTTCATTTCCTTCCGACAGAAGCTTTTGCGAGCGTATTTAAGTAATAGAGTCATTATTTTTGGTACACTTCAAATAGATTTTCTTGTTATTTGGTGTGTGAAATGCAGTATACAACGATAGAATCGTTTATAGAATTGACGTTTTCTTGTTTATAACTAGTTTATACAATATAAAAAACCAAAATTGCTAATCAACAAGTATCCAACTGAATTATTGTATTCAATTGATATATAAATTATTAGTGGTATAATTAATAGATTAATAATTTTATATGGCATCAAAGAAAGGCTTTTACAATTACGACAAGCGCAACTCTTTTCCTACCACCGTCAGCTTTAAGTACTGTATTTGGATGATTGTGCACTTGAGATTTTTACTTTCTCCCCCCTATACATATGGAGAAAGTATTGTTTTCGTCAAAACTTTCGTATTTGAGTTGTTAGTGGATATATTCGTTTTAGTGCTCCCTGAATCCAAAAAAGTGGTTTTCGGCGTGGTGTCTGTCTGTCTGTGTGCGTGTTTGGATGTATGTGTGTGTGTGGATGTAAACAAAGCTAGGGACGAAACCAGTGGTCCGATTATCATGAAATTTGGCATGTAGGTATAAAGCCGTGGTATCTCCAGATATATTTTTCATTTTTAAAAATTTTTTAGTTTTAAGGGTATTTACTCCATAAAAACCCATAAAAAATTACAAACATCTAAATTTCTCAAAGACGGCTCTAACGATTTTGATAAAAATATCAAGGTTTTTAGTGCTTAAGATGACAAACAAAATGACACCACCCGCATGTCTGTAAAAATTCAGGCTCAGAAGTTATGGGGGTTTAAGTGTTATAAAATTCAAATTATTTAAATTTCACAAAATCTGTAACCTCTAAAGAAAATGTAGTTGCAACCATTAAATTTGACTTGAAAAACTAAATAATCCAGTATTTTGAATCATTAGTTTACGTCAACGGGTTGCGGAGATAATTGATATTTTAGTTCGGCGGTAAACGCAGTACGTTGTCTAATGTTATTATTATGGCAAATATTTAAAAACCGATATTTCCGTTATTTGCCAACCGAATTTGATAAAATTTGATATATATTTGTGTGATAATTAATTGTTAATTTGTTTTATTTCACTATATATGTTTTCTGGTTTTAAATGGCTTGAAGGGAGAAAGTATGTGGCTGTTTCCTGATACCGTTTATTAGAGATGTCTTACTTTGTGGTAGTAGCCAATTATTTGAAGGAAACTTCCAATGAATTAATGTTCAAACATTATTCTCTTACTTCTCCTTGAGCGCTTCCACATATACAGGGTATTTCCAAGCTCTCTTGGAGAGCTCTTGAGGATTCGTTCCTTACATTAAGAAAATACATAACTTTTACAAATATATATAGTATAAATTAATTGATTTTTTTATGTATTAAGCCTTGGTTTCCAGTGAAACTTGTGTAAACACGTTTGAAGTAATGATTGATTTTAAAATAAATCCTCTGTAATAAACAAAGTATTTAAGTTGTATAGGTATTGGTGGCTGTTGTAGCCACAGGCGCAAGACCGCTGTCGAGCTGTAGTGGTCAAACTTGGCAGACTTCGGTCCTTTGTGGTTGTCCACTGTACAGTCCAACTTTGATGATGTGCTTCGAGTGAAAAAGGGTAACTTGAATATAGATGTTTGATGGCCGATAATATATTTATTAGTTAATGTGACTTCATTGACACCTACGTTATTAATGTTTAAAACTTATTGAACACTCCCTCAAAGAACATATTGATGATTGAGTATTTACGAACAAAATAATTTTTTAATTATTAGATGTTTGGGCTTAGGAAATATGAAATATATTATTTCGTTAAATTAATGTAATTTACTGATTCATGTCATTTGTTGTGCTTCCAAATAATAAAAAACCAGTTCTATCCGCTTTTGCTTGTCAAGCACCCAGGCTTTTAAATGTTCCTCAACAGGTATGTCTTTTTTTTAACTTATTTGTTTACTTTTGTAATCCTTATATAATTATCATCATATATTTAATTTCGTAAGGCGAATCTTTGCGTCAAAATTGTGGGCGTCTGGCAAGTCGTAGAAAGATGGGAGAGGGCTCAAATTAAAGGTCTCCATTTCGTGATGGTGGGAAAAATAATGAAATTGCTTGAAATTCACCAGAAAACGAGAAATAAAGTAAAATATCTGCCATTTAAAAAGCATTGGGATCTTAAAACGTCTACTTTGTTTACATAATACATGTGATGCTGATACTTGATTGGAAACCATGTGGTAGGCTAGATATCATTATAAGGTAGATTCACTTTGCTATGATGGTATTTTGTAGTATAATAAATAAGGATTGTTTGAATTTTTCCCTTATTAGGGGCTTTTAGCCCCTTCAAGCCACTAGTGATTTTCTATTTAAGTCAAGTCAAATTATTCTTATTATTCTATTTAATTTTCCTCACTATTTGATGTTGTGGCCTGATCTTCATAAGTTTTATTTCATACATTAATAATTTAATTAAGGCCTCAAGAGATTTTTCAAAGCACACGCTGACCTAAAATTTCCTCAACATTTTAATATGCGGGAACCTGCTGAATAATCTCAGTGTCTGCGGAGGTTCAAGGAATATCGTTCAGCGTCAGAGATGTCGAAAAAAGAGGAGGATCTACAAGAGAAACTGTTTTATTTATTGTTTGGGAAGTGAAGCTCACTGTCTACTTACATCAACTCGTCTTTCTCCAGATAAACCCAAGGCCTATGAACAAGTAAAGAAAACATTTGATGATTATTTTTCTGTTCGTTAAATCTTATTCATTGAAAGTTATTTTTCCAAATAGTGAAAAAAATTATAACACAAAGCTTTGTATTTGACGACAGCTGATAATAAATGAGTTTATAAGATGACTGATGTATGTGAGTGGAGGTGTTGAAATTGCAGCTACATTAAAAAATGCTATTGCCCAGGCTGATTTCGGTTTTGGCAAATAGGAACTTTTCAGTTACGACTCCACAAAGATCTATCATTAGAGCAAGCAATACTGCACAATCAACAGGCAGATACGATTAGAAAGAAAAAGTATTCGATTCGTTAAAATCATCCCGGAGCTGAAGATTATGTATAAATTTCAGTTTGGGTATATGAAAGTCGTTAAATCTTATAGGTGCCCCAAATGTGGTAAGACTGTTGAATGTAAATGTTCCATCAATGCAGCCTGTCCATCGAGGACGTCCAGTTGTCATGGATGTGGTCAAGTTGGACGTGGGTGGCCCACGTCTCCTCCCAAGAAACCAATTGATTTCCAAAAGAATAAGCTGGGGTTAGAGATATTTATATTAAATGTGAATCAGGTGAGTCTACTTCATCATATTTTTTTTAATAGGCTATATTCAGAATCAGCCCATGATGATACTGATCCATTGTCAACTAACAGTGAAATCAATGGAGTTCCGGAACATTGCCAAATCGATTTCGATGCGGATGTTCACGTCAGTGGTCCTGCGTTAGCTAAGAAAATATATCTTCGTCTAGAGCCAACAATCCTTAGTTTACACGAAGCAGGAAACAGCAAATAGTCACTTTTAAGGGTTTAAACATTTTTTTAGAAAAGATTCGCTCGAAACTCAAATATACTTGTACATTGTAGAAGGTTAAAAGACACTTCGCTTAGAGGGCCGACAATCATGACCTTCGGTTTGTTTAATGAATGAAATTAATGCTAAGGTGAATTCCGATATTTCAGTTTCTATTTCAGAAAAATAGATTTATTTATGAAAAAGAGGGTGACGTCCTCTTGTTATCGTGCATTTTCCCCAACAATAGCTTTAGGCCTGTGCTCGGAAGTTATAAAGCAAAGTAAGGAGTGAGTCGGCACAGTACAACGGTGAAGAGTACCGCTAAAAGAATGCAATAACATCGGGACTCGAGCCTGCGTCATCCACCATCACAATTCCGAGGCCCTGTACACTGCCAACTGCGCCTCCACCTTACTATAAGTCGGTTTGAACTGGAACATTAGATTTTTGCCGTTTGAACTCAAAAGGCAATTCTTAGCAGAATTGGAACTATAGACTTTGAAGAAGAGAGCTTTCGCCTATTGACAAAGGTTGTCAAATTTAAACGGGAACCGTCATGAGTTTAAAAAGAAACCAAGTGTAGTAGCCTATGGCCGATTAGTGCCAATTAATATCAAGTTTTTTTGACAAAATAAGATAGCGATAAAACCAAGTATAGTTTTCATATGAGTATGTGACGCATTGCTGGTTGTATTTATTGTTTACTTAACCAAACATACGTTGATTAGCTTACATTAATTTTATTTGTGTTTATAATCCTTACATAACTGTTTTTCTACTGAAATAAAGTATAGATGCTTTTTCTTATTATTCTATTTTATTGGCTTCGCTATGGCTATAAAGGCATTTTAATTTCCAAACTGTGTCCAAAATAGCTTTTTAACACAAAATGCCTATTTATAAACCCCTTATTTTTGCTTTCACTCATAGTTATTGAATAAAAGTAGTGATTTTCTGTAGAAAATAAATGAACCCTAACTCTAGGAAAGATGATTTAACTGTAAATGAAATAATAGTTTTAAGAGTTTGAATTATTGTTATTTTTTTACAGTCTCATTTACACTCAAGCTTTATTAACTCTGCCCTTTGACTATTTGAATTTACCACTTGTAACCTAATATTTTTCCGAAATGCAATTTTAATTAAAATCCAAATACGGTTAGATAAAGTAAATTCAAGTTAGCTATGCTGTACGGTATTGGTGTTGAGCGTTGCATGTTTTACCACGTAAGATAGTGGCGTCATCTGGCTCAAAGGTCACATTAATATGCAGTTCTAAAGCATAAATATGGAGAAACTCCGTATCTTGTCACTTAAATCCCAGTATGACCGAACATCTAACGATGTACAAACATACATTTGTATTTATCAACGAGGCAACTTAATAGTTAATACCAAGCAAATTTATACATCAATATGGCTGACCTAAATTGTAAAAAAACTTTTACTTTTTTCTGTTAGTCACTCTATGAAATGCTATAAATAAATCATAATTGAATTCTGTGAGAGTAAATCTAAATTTACAGCTTATTAAATTAATAGACTGAATTTGATTTCCAAACTGTAAAGAAAACAAAAAGGTCAATAAGGCTGTATATCTTTATCTTTAAAAGGTCATTCATTAAAAATTAAGCTTCCTCTACCTTTTTGAAATGAGCTACTTTATTTGAAATACATTAGTCGAAACACTAGACACATCTAACCATATTAAATCTAATTGTAGAACCTATATATAATTTTATCATCGGTGAATGCATTTTTAGAATTGCAAAATCTTTTTAATTGTCTATACAAACTATGAAATTATCAAATGATGGAGTATCACGAGATATCCTTACAAATACAGCTGGTTCAGAGAATGCTGCTTTATATAATCTTATCGAAACATTTACATTTATATCTTTAAGTGTTTACACTTTAACGAACATCTCTAATAAAAAAAATCAGCTGTATCCTTTAATTTTGCTAACAATACTGACTTTTATATCGCCTCATAATGTAACAACATTATTAGATGGAGCAAAAGTTAAAAATACGCTGTCTTTTCCAATGACACTCGTCACCGTCGCTCGGGGCGCGGGCCGGGGGCAGGGTGACAGAGAGATGCATTATTGAGAAGAGCCAAGAAATATTGCCTACTTGTTGTTGGCTCTGTGTTTTCCTCGTTCGCTGTTTCATGCAGAAAAAACGTCATATACATTTTCCACGACGTTTTACGTCATAGTTCTGAATGTTGAATACAATTCACCCTCGTTTGAAACTCGAACTGAACTGGGGAATTGAAGGAACCCTCCAAATCAGAGACAATCATTCAAACACTGCCAGTGTATCTTCTACATTTTTCGGTTCGTCCTTGAAAGCTGTATTGCAAGACTTATTTTATTAAAAAAGTATTTTTATAGTAGCCGATTAATACATTATTTATTTACTATCTCTTTTAATTCTCGATATATCAATTGAACAATTCTAAGAATCGTTTATAGAATTGAGTTTTCTTGTTTATAACTAGTTTATCCAATACAAAAAAACCCGAAATTGCTAATCAACACTGTGTCCAAGTGAATTTGAATTATTGTATTTAATTGAGATATAAATTATTAGTTGTATAATATATAATATTAATAAAAAATATTAAATATATATATATTAAAAAATATATAAAATATTAATATAGAATTATTAATAGATTAATAATTTTACACTGCATCAGAGAAAGGCTTGTACAATTACGGCAAGCACAACTCTTTCCTACCACCGTCAGCTTTAAGTACTGTTTTTGGATGATTGTGCACTTGAGGTTTTTAGAGATGTCTTACTTTGTGGTAGTAGCCAATTATTTTAAGGAGACTCCCAATGAATTAATGTTCAAACATTATTCTCTTACTTCTCCTTGAGCGCTTCCACATATACAGGGTATTTCCAAGCTCTCTTGGAGAGCTCTTGCGGATTCGTTCCTTACATTAAGAAAAAAACAGAACTTTTACAAATAGAAATAATAAAAATAAATTGATTTTTAAAATGTATTAAGCCTGGGTTTTCAGTGAAACTTTACATTGTAAACAATGTAACTTGAAGTATTGATTGATTTTAAAATAATTCCTCTCTAATAAACAAAGTTTTTAAGTTGTATAGGTATTGGTGGCTGTTGTAGCCACAGGCGCAAGACCGCTGTCGAGCTGTAGTGGTCAAACTTGGCAGACTTCGGTCCTTTGTGGTTGTCCACTGTACAGTCCGACTTTGATGATGTGCTGCGAGTGAAAAAAGGTAACTTGAATATAGATGTTTGATGGCCGACAATATATTTATTAGTTAATATGACTTTATTATTTTGAGTATTTACAAACATAATTGTTTTTTAATTAGATGTTTGGGCTTAGGAAAAAGGAAATATATTAATTCATCAAATTAATGTAAATTTACTGATTCATGTCATTTGTTGTGCTACCAAATAAAAAATCCAGTTCAATCCGCTTTTGCTTGTCAAGCACCCAGGCTTTTAAATGTTCCTCAACAGGTATGTCATATTGTTTTAAACTTATTTGGTTACTTTTGTAATCGTTATATAATTATGATTTTCTATTTAAGAAAAGTCAAATGATTCTTATTATTCTATTTAATTGTCCTCACTATTTGTAGTAGTGGTCTGAACTTTTAATTAATTAATTGAAAAATTCTAATTTATTTCCCAGCATAATTTAGTGTAAGTTGACTTCAAGACTTACTTTCACATGTTTGTTACTCCAAACTTGTTGATTTGTAGAACAGTTTCTTAGAGTGGTTTTATTTCTAACTGTAAACTTAAAGAAATTGATTTTTGTTAATAGATTTTATCACTTAATGTGTAAAAAGAATTATTATTTAGAGATCAATGAAAAGTAATCCATTAAACCGGCCAAAAAGCTCCAATTTAAACGAAAGCGAAATTTTACAAAAATTAAAATGAGGCCCAAATAAAATTCCTATTATAATTTCAAAAATAAAAATGTGTTAGTACTATAAATTTATGGAAACCATGGTTCATACAAACTTGAAGATGGATTCAAGGATTTATAAAAAAACTGAAAGTCACAGTGGTTTGAGTTTTAGCATTATACTACACTGGAACCAAGCAAACGCGAAGCCATTTGGAAAGTGATTATATCTCACATAAATAAGTTTCATTGTTTGTAAATATTACGGGAAGTAAACTATAAACTTACTGCAAATAAAACTGTATTGGGCTTGGCGTATACGATGCCTTAGAGCTTTGTGAAACAATATACTATTATCTTTTAACATGTAGGCTATTTTTATAATATAAACTAGAAGAATTAAATTTACGGTGAGAATAATTGAAATATTTGGCTTTCCGTGTTAAAATTTTATAAAAATTTAATATATTATTAATGTGTTTAAATTGGAAGAAGGTTCATATGAGGGAGTTCTAAGGTGCCTTTTGCCTTGAGTCACGTACGATATAAAACTAAGTCTCGGCAAATCCAGTTACCCTGGCGCAGTCCCGGAGCCAATTGGCGGCCGACAATTCACATTTCCCCGCTCGTTTCCCTCACACCGTATCCACACCACCTACAGATATTATTTTGGCACACCCTAAATTAAATTTATTTTTTGCCCTAACAAATTCACTCTTAGTAATCGACAAACATCCTGTCTAAAACTAATCTCTAAAAGGCACAGGAGTCTAAAGGGTTTATATTTATACTGAACTGTTCCGTAAAGGTTATCCACTAAACAACTCTTTAATAAGGCCAAGATTCTTAAAATGGTTATAGTATGCATTGTTTCGTAATGGTTATAGGATGTGGTTTGTATTATATAAAAGTATGAGGCATTGTCAAATAAAAATAGAATTTGGTTGCGTGTCACACAAATTGTTTGTAGGCTGCTAACTTGATTAAAGTGTAAGTATTTTTATAACATAAATTGAAGTTGACATTGAAATTGAATTAGAGTAGACCTTAAGGCGATAAAAATGTCAATAATTATCAGCTTATGAACATACCAAAACAATTTGGCTAAAAAATAAAGTACTAAGACAATTTTATAAAACTAACTCTTCAGTTAAAATAATAAAGAAATAAGGAAAATACATCCAGGCATACATGGCATTCAAATTTATACATAACCGAGACGCCAACATAACATTTATGCGTGTTTCAAGACTTGTCATCATTCTTTCAGAGTTATCTTGACGTCTTGCTGATGGCCAATTTGCACCTGTCAGCAGCTGACAGAAGATGAGGCATTGCTTCCGCCCACATGTTAAAACTTTTACGGGACAAGGTGAAACAAAAACTCCTAGCCAGATCAGACTGAACCTACTCAGTGAATTAGGTAGAAACATTTTACATTTGATATTAGCAATGTAATATGTTCGGTAAAAAATACAATAAGATTCATATTTAATTGCTACCATTCAGGTGTGGAGTAATTTTTTATTTGATGAATTCAGGTTAACGATAAGAATATGAGTTTTAATATTTGAATTATTGTAATAGTTGAATAATTTAAATATATAAATCAAAGTAATTTTGAATTTTTTAAATAATTTTAAATGTATACAACCTAGTTCTAGCCAACGAACTCAAATGAAGTAAAGTAAAATCAAATTCTCCGTAAAATTTAATGTTATCATATGGTCTGGCTGAATTTACTCTGAGTAATTATTCTAAACGGCTAATTTTTTTAGTTCTTAAAGTAGGCCCAATACTGACCAAATTAAATAAATAAAATGTACATATAAACAAATAATTTTGTTTCATTAATGTTTAGAGTTTTCGTAATTCTCTGACCTTCGAGTTATTTTTATTATTTTCTAACCATAAAGTCATAAAGGCTGGTTTATATGTTAATGCCACAATTTACCAAGATTAGACCTATTAACGAGAATTATCATGACTAACGATATGAAGTCTCAAGGAGGTCACAAAGAAATAATAAAAGAATAACAATGAAATCAATATTTCAAGATTATAGCATCTTTGTGTTTTAACTCATGAATATGTTTAAGCTCAAAGGAATGTATGAGCTAACAGCTGACTGACAGGAACAGGAAACTGGACAGCTGATGTTTCGCGACAATTAATGTTTTAAAATTATGTTAAAACACTCACAAAAAAAGTAAAATAACACTAAAAAAATAAAATAAAATAAAATAAAATAAAATAAAATTATGATAAAATTATGATAATTATGATAATTGTGATAAAATTATGTTTTAACACTCACGCAGTATGCTGACTTGAAGGACCGAATTTCAATTTATTTTTTAGCTTAAATTTTCTATTACAGATCCACAAAACCAGAATGGGGATATGGGCTTCCAGTTTATTTCCAGCCAATTAGATCCTAGCAAATAATATATCCACCAAATTTAAAGTAAATCGGATGATAATTGCGGCCACAGAATGCAAAATCCTTTCAAGACAACGTTCTGCGTTTAGTAAATTCACATTATCGTTTATAAATCAGTTTTTTTAATGTTAATACTTTAGGAGAGGGCTTATAACTTTTGTCATTTGATTTTATTTACAAAAATATAATAAAATGTTTCGTAACAAGGGCAAAAAATCATGTTTTACAGGCTCGAGATCGTGTTTCAAAATTCGAGACGAAGTCGAGAATTTGAGATCGAGAGCTGCAAAACCCTTTCGGCCGAGGTTCGAAGCCACCCTTGAATGTTATATAAGGTATTTTTAACCACCCTGAACAGTGAAATATACCCTATATAACATTAAAAATCTCATATTTATTTGACACACTTGAAAACAGAACGTGAATTTAGCGCACTCATCCCTCAAAACTGGATTTAGAAATGCTTCGATTTTTTCCCAACAAACTTAACCTAGACATTAAAGAAAGGAATGGTCCTACCTAATTTGAAGAAAATTTACAGAAATTGTGACAGACATAGTGGAAAACTACACATATTTTGTAACCTTTGTAAAAAATTATTTGTTACTGTTTTGAAACTATAAAGATATCCTTATACATATATATATATATATATATATATATATATATATATATATATTTTATAAAGTTTTTGGCGGATGATGTTTTCCCCTCCGGGATTCCCAAAACGAATAGTTATCATGGTGCTCTACCTCTGAGCCACCGAGCGGGCAATGCCTTTAGCTTACTATAGCATAGGGAATTCACTAACAAAATCGATTTGCGTTTTTTTATCCGTGTCTTTCGTGTCAAGCGATTTTCCCCTGCAGGGAAGAAGCTATTACCGTAGGTTTCATGTTAAGACCTCCAACTTAACTTTTCGCTTCAGGGCTCCTAGATAGCAAACAAACTATTCATTCTTTAATATATATATAGCCATTGTTATTTAATTTTTTAAAATATTTTGTTTTGAACTGGCTTTAAGGGAGTGTTCCGTGGCGGCAAACCTGCATACTCATTCCCATGTTATCAAAATTGGAAATAATAAGATTGTTTGTTTTGGAACATTGTATATTGATAAAACTTGTTGTCTGGGCTTCATCGAGATAAGACATTGCCTAACATTCCCGAATTAACAGGTTTTTGATGTAGCAAACCTGATAACTCACCTTGCCAGTGTTAACCTAATGGGACGAAAATAAAATTTCATATCTTGTTTATTTTTGAATAAAACTTGATGAAACTTGGTATTTGGCATCATCTCGCTGAAAATTACTATGTGAGGGCCTGAATCTCCCATGTTATTCTCATGGAGCATTTTGTGCATGCTCATTTACGTTGCTTTACTTAGATGTTAGGTTTAGTTTGAATTATTTATTCAAGTATTTGAAATTCGCCGAGAATGTACGTCTCAGTTCCACACGGCATGATCAACATGAGGCATGATTTTTAAGAAATTCGCCTAACCTTCTTACAGGAGAAAAAAAAACCTTGCGCATAATTGCAGGATATATAAAAGGGTTATATTCTTCAGTAACTGCTGAATATTTAATCATAAATATTACCAGGATAAATCGGGATTTATAAGGTCTTAATATGTGAATATGAATTACATTTACTCTCTTTTTAAACGTGTGTTGTTGCAAACAATTTAATTTAAAACTTGTAAATAAACCTCAAAGTACTAGAATTCAATTAAAAAAGAACTATGCCAATTGTAATAAAACACTTAACTCGAATATAATTTTTATATTTTAAAATTGGGTTAATTTTGCTGGTATACACAAAAAGCCATTTACCAAGTCTGATCAAGATATGTTAGGAAATAAGGAAGATATAGAATTATTTTTCCCCACAAGTATAACATGGGGAATGAGTATGTAGGTTTGCAGCCATGAAAATGGATATATCCGAGATTTTAGACCAATAAACATTAGATCTCATCTAGATGAAGCCCCAAACAAAATTTTACTGAGATATATTGAAAAATAAGGGAGGATATATATTTTTACTTATTTCCCATAAGGTTAACATTGGGACATCGTACTGTGTTTACCACTTTCAATATATCGGTTAGTAATCGGTTAGAACAAAGAGCAGTGATTCAAATTACAAAATAATTTGTTTTTTGAGCTGAATTCAATGGTGCTAAAAAAATAGGATTATTTTTATTTTTTATGTAAAAAGCTCATAAACCCCATTTTTGGGCGGTTTATCGCCCTTTACAACCCCCCCCCCTTCCCGGTGGATTGGTGGTTTGATCGTGCTGGTTTACGAGGTCATCCGAGTGATTACCACCTTACACGTCTGTACCATATTTCATAAAATCGGAACATATTTACGGCAGACATATATATATATATATATATATATATATATATATATTTATTTATTTATTTAAATTTATGATTTTTGCTTCTGAGGGCCCCAAAATTAAAAGTTATCATGGTCTTGGGCTTAGGTCTGACCATGAGGTCTATGAGGACCATGAGATCTGACCGTATTTATTTACATAACCTATATTCATTAACATGTTTAACTCATGTTACCTTATACCTTCTAATATCTATCGAATCTAATCCAAGAAAGTTCAAGGATTAGCACTTTGCAACTTGTAAAACATAGAAAACAAAAACAGAAGGTAAATGTAGAGGGTAAGACAAAGTATATTATTTTGTTGAGACATGAAATTGCCAGCAATGATGCGAACATTACCCTTGAGACTGATACCAGCACCAGGCTACTCTTGTTCGAGGATATTGTGTTTACCAATATACATACATATTAAACTCGTTTCGCAAAAAATTTTAATTAAGAAACTTTTTTCTTTTTTTTGTATTGATATTGTATGAAGAAATGGCGGACGCTAGCCAACTAACTTATGTCAATTAATTATAATCGTAACTCCTGGTGATCAGTAATAAACAAAGAACTAATTGGTTCAACTGGTGGAAAGAAAGGTGGGTAGTAAAAATAATGAAACATGGCATTACTATAGTTTACAATTTATTAACTTATTAATTCATTAATAACCTCAATTTCCTATTGTGTATAGAAAACAACAACATACATATTAAAATACAGGAGCTATAATATACACATTTTCTTACAAATTAACATTAGTTAATCTTTTTGATGTCTCTGCTCAATACACATACACATGTCACCCTGACTTTCCCAAGGTTAATTAAATATTGAAAGAAGTTTTTTTTTTTGACAGCATGTTTGTTATGAATTGACAAACTAAAAAAAAATATTTTTCCCACCTCCAGCTTTAATACTTAACAAAAACATGGAGTTCGTGGTGTACTTGTTAAGAGTAAATAGTAGTAATTGTGCTGTACTCCAGCAAAATATAATATACTGGTATTTACGGAATACCCTGTATCTCGAGAACTACTGAAGGTTTTTTCGTTCTGTTTGAAAATTCTTAATCCTCGTTAACTCAGCTTTAATTTTATATGCAACGAGATAAATTTAATTATTTATCTCGCTTAGAGCTTTAAAATGATGTATAATATGACATATGTTTATATTTAAAAATTCCTAGATTCGAACCCATGACCCCGGTTTTTGGAACACCCTGTATTTTAAAAAGCTTTAAAAACTTTTACGTTGTTCCTTAGGTATAATTTTGTAGGGAAATGTTTTGTTTCGTCTTTGTATGTTAGTTAAGTCGTTCGCCTATAATCTGTTGTGGACGGCTTAGAAGACTCACCCTGTATATATTTGTGTGTATGTGTGTGTTTGTGTGAGTGTGTGTGTGTGTGTGTGTGTGTGTGTGTGTGTGTGTGTGTGTGTGTGTGTGTGTGTGTGTGTGTGTGTGTGTGTGTGTGTTTAAATATACTAAAACAGACAAAATGTTTTTCAAAATTCGCTATCTGTAAAAAATACTAGCAAATTCAGCGCCCCACCGACAAAGCCCCCAAGAGTGTTTCTGTTCTGGGTAGGGTTATGCCTTTGACTAAGAATAATTAATTATTAGACTTCCCTTCTTATGGCCCAGCAAGTTTTGGATGACCCAGAATTTAAAGTTGACATATAGTCCAGGCGGTATCTGTTAAAAAAAGCACATGGTTGGGTAAATCGTACAGTCTCCGAGATTTTTGTGTTAATGGCTTCGGAATATCATTAAAGAAGAAAATTTCACTATGCGTACAAATATAAACCTGTGCAAAATTTTTTATCGAGGGAAATATTAAAAAATAAACAAAAATATCCACGTTTTTCGTCTGTTTTTTGAGGATATCTCCAAAACTATTCACTTTAAACAAAAATAAATGACACCAAACGTTTTGTTATAAAATTCTACATTGAAAAAAGTTATTTTTAATTTAGTTTTTCCTAAAAAAGTGCATTTTTTAATCGAAAAATGTAAAAAAATAGTAAAAAATAATCTAAAAATTTACGTTTTTCGCGATTTTGTTGGGACACGACGACTCAACCAATGACCTTCAAACTTTTCACAGTAAATGTGTGTATTATAAAAAATAATTACACCAAGTTTCATAAAAATCAGCCTAATATCTTCAGCACAATAGTCATCTAATAATCGTACTGCCAAAATATTAAACAATTTTCAAATCCATCTAAACCGCAAAGTACGATCCGCAGACACATGAAAATTGGACCCAATATAAATAAAAAGTAGATCTTTCAGATAAATCTTAAAATATTAAAATCGGTTCACTAGGAGAGCCTAGGCAGGTGTTTAAATGTAGTATTATTTTGGCAATTTCTAGCAATTTCATTAATTTGCATTATTTTCTATTAAAGTATATTTTTAAGACTCAAAATCATTTATTTTAGGCCTGAGTGGCCTTAACATCGAGACTGACCTTCATTTGTCAAAGTTCGGCCCCCAAAACCGCAAGGGGCGCCTTTTATTAGCAGTCATCGTACAACGCGATCGAACCGACATTCGCATGCATGAAGCTCGGCCCCCAATTACATAAATCCCTTATCCCTACCTTCCCTTCGTCAAGCTCGGTCCCCGAACTGAAAATGTTGCTGATAGTGAGCAGTGCACAATCCCTCATGGGCAATTAGTACACATTCTCATTTATCCCTAGCTTGGTTCTCAATCTGCAGAAAGCTGCAATTGTACCCTTATTTTTTATTCCTCAAGCTCGATTCCTTAAATTTCCCCCCCCCCCCCTATATTCAAAATGATTTTATATTATAAAGATTTATTTAATTGTGATTCTTTTCTTTTAAATACATACGGAACTTTTCAAATGTTTTTAAAAATGTCAATTTAAAATATTTTGCATTTGTTTAATGCAATGACACTGTGATAAAACAACGTGTAAAAGATATTCAGGCAATTTATGTAAAATTAATGGTTTTTTTTAACTGTTTTCCACGTGAAATTGATTCAAATTTTATAAAATTCTTTCAAGGAATTTAGACTCGGTAGTTCCTTATTTCCGATTTCTTATCGAAACTTTCTTCTCGAAACGTTTATTCTTAACTACCTTTTTACAATAGAGAAACGTGCTAAACATATTTTTGTCTCCTTCTTCTGAAGTCTAAAATGTACTACATACCTTAGATTATAATAGGAAAGAACAATATACTGGACTCTTAGCGTTTTAATCATTTTCTGTGACAAAAATTTAGTTATTTTGTATGTTTATGCACATAGAGGAAGTTTTTTTATAAGGAAGTATTTTTTAGTTAAAGCTAATTTCTATAGCCTTAATGGTTTTACTTAAGCCAACACGAACAGACTCCCACTGGATTTTAAGGATTAGACGTTCAGAATTCTGTAACATGTAATGTAATTTAAAGAGAGTATTTGAACAAAAAATGTTATTTTACTATGGAAAAAAGATTATTTGATTTATTGTGAAAGGGCTACCACTGAGGAAATAGTACATTCTAAGCATGCGTGTCTGTTATTGTGTGTGTCCTGTACGCAAATGATTTGTGGGACGGTGATCATCATCTTAAGATGGTGAGACAATGCATGTAAGTAAAAAAAGTCATGTTTGCTGGTTAGAAAAACTTTCTTCCTAATATGTATTTTATACCTTTTATTCTTAATATGTATTTTATACCTTTTATTCTTTTTTTCAGTGAAGATTGAAAAATGTCAAAGTGAACCATTTTTTACACGAGTGTAAATGGTTTGATTGAGATGAGGACTATTTCTATTTCCCTGAATACTTGCTACAGACTATGTAGGGAGATATTTTAGTCACTGAAGACTTTTGTTTTCAATAGTGTGTATTTTACTAAATAAATAATTATAATTCTTTTAGTTGTCTACGTAGAGCTCAAAATAGCAGTTTTCATTACAAGGAGCGACTTTATCATACTGTGAAAATATGCTTTTAGTCGTTAAAATTCTTCTCTTAAAAGATTTTTGACGTGAGAACGCAATTTACAATGTTTACATTTCTGTTGTTTACAAACAACACTTTTCATCTTACAAAGAGCGTCTTCCGTATGCAGACATAAAAAAGTGGACAAGAAGGACCTTCCGGTTATGAGAGAAGGCCACAGGAAACTGAAGTGGACCTTTTCACTTGGTAATTTATCTTCGTATAAAAAAAGTCCAATGATAGGTGCTGAGTATTATTTAATAAGGGCAACATGTTTAATTTGGGGGACCGAGCTTAGCGAAAGGAAAATAGGCACTAGGGATTTATGTAATTGGGGGCCGAGCTTCATGCATGCGAATGTCAGTTCGATCGCGTTGTACGAGCACTGCTAATAAAAGGCGCCCCTTGCGTTTTGGGGGCCGAGCTTTGACAAATGAAGGTCAGTCTCGATGTTAAGGCCACTCAGGCCTGAAATAAATGTTTTTGAGGTTAAAAAATATACTTTAATAGAAAATTATGCAAATTAATGAAATTGCTAGAAACTGCCAAAAATAATACTATATTTAAACACCTGCCTAGGCTCTCCTAGTGAACCGATTTTAATGTTTTAAGATTTATTTGAAAGATTTACTTTTCCTTTGTATTTGGTCCAAATTTCATGTATGTGCGGATCGTACTTTGCGGTTTAGATGGATATGAAAATTGTTTAATATTTTGGCAGTACGATTATTAGATGACTATTGTGCTGAAGAAATTAGGCAGATTTTTATGAAACTTGGTGTAATTATTTTTCATAATACAAACATTTACTGTGAAAAGTTTGAAGGTCATTGGTTGAGTCGTCGTGTCCCAACAAAATCGCGAAAAACGTAAATTTTTAGATTATTTTTTACTATTTTTTAAAATTTTCGATTAAAAAATGCACTTTTTTTAGGAAAAACTAAATTGAAAATAACTTTTTCCAATGTAGAATTTTATAACATAACGTTTGGTGTCATTTATTTTTGTCTAAAGTGAATAGTTTTGGAGATATCCTCAAAAAAACAGGCAAAAACGTGGATATTTTTGTTTAATTTTTAATATTTTCCTCGATAAAAAATTTTGCACATGTTTATATTCGTACGCATAGTGAAATTTTGTTTTTTAATGATATTCCGAAGCCATTAACACAAAAATCTCGGAGACTGTATGATTTACCCAAGTCAAAACATATACCGCCTGGTCTAATACTTTCTCTCATTGATTGCCAAAAGAGGGTGCTTCTATCAACCTCTTACTTTAGCTATTTATTTAAACAACATATATTATATCTTGCATAAATCAATAATTAAATGAATAATGCTTATTATACAAGTCACTAAGTGATATATTTCCTGCTGCTGATTGAAAGGGTGACATCAGTACACCCTGTTGGGGAACCACTATAACTAGAAGCTCTTTCAATCCTGGGTCACTCTAAACCTGGTACACACTTGATAATGCGATGGAAGAACTGCTTCAGATTGAAAGTAAATGCTTATGCTTAGTATCGGCGGTCCTTACTCTTGTAAGTGCCGTTTGTTTCCGTCGTCCGTCCAATCGATCTTGCCATGCGCTGCAGAAGATTGCGCTCACACACTCGAGAATGTGACAATGATAATAATGATGGTCTCGGGGCACGACATGAGGAGCGACACCCTTGGGCTTTTCCGGCAGCGCTTTGAATCTGCTCGCATATATAATATAGATCGTCCTTAGGTAGAAATATATGTATCCCCGTCGCAGAAGACCTGTGTACTTAGCAATTTTAAAAACTTTTTTCTGCTTAATGAAGGTGTTTGTGTAAATAGAACTAGAGAACATGCCTTGAAAATGTAGCCATTGTCAGAAATAATTTTACACAAGGGTGATCATCACACGAAGATCACATGTTCGAGTAAACATATCATTTCTTTTATGTAAACTTTTGGTCCTCTGGGGAGGAACCCATTTGAGGTAGACTGAAACAGGTGGCTTGTAAACATTCTCCGTGAAAATATACATCTACCAAGTTTCATTGCAAATGGTCTTACAGTTTTCGAGCGTATAAGCTACATCCAAATGTACAGGGTATCCCATATGTAAAGTGCCTAACTCCGGGGAAAGGTTATATGGGTCAAGATAATGGGAAAATCAAGAATAAACCATTATCCAAAAAACGCTTCCGTTATTAGGGATCCGCCATTTCGTATTTTTACAAATAAATTTTTATCTTCGAGTTTTTTAACCGATCTTAATAAAACTCGGTATGTATTTGAAAGTTAAAGGTGCCAACAATAGAAAAAATCATCTTGATCCAATTTTGGATTTCAAATTGGTGCCCATTTTAAATTTTTCGATCAAAATGGTGGGAAAACAGTCAAAACAAAAAAAAGCTGAAAACAATTATCAATTGGACAAAAAATTAACAATATGGATTGAAATCTGTGTTAAATTCATTAAAACATACATTTATTAAGAGCGTTATGTGTTTTCACTCATTAAATTATTTCCATGCATCTCGATTATTTTTGACCGATTCTCATCTGTTTTTGTTTACAGATAGAAAGTAAAATGTTCTAAAAAATTCCTAATACTTTTTGTCGTGTTTGACCTTTTTCCGCTATTTTGGTTTATAAATGTAAAATGGATGCAGTTTTGAAATTTAAAATTGAACAAGTTTTTTTTCTAGAGTAATAGGTCTCTTTTACCTTCACATACATACCGAATTTTGAAGAGACTGGTAGAAAAAATTCGGAGATGAAAATTATTTGATAAAGAATACAAAGTGGTGGGTCTCTGGTCAACGAAGCGTTTTTGGAAAAAAAAACATTATTCTTGATTTTTCATATTTTTGACACATATAACCTTTTTACGGAGTTTGGTACTTTACTTAAGAAACACTCTGTATATACCAACATTCTTTTTATACATATAGATATGTGATCAAGTTGTCAAAATGAAGGTAAAAAAATGCCTTAATATTTTTGGGGGTGGTCTGTGCTAGACACTTCAAAAACATTAAAAAATTAAGGGCTGCCTACTATGACACCCAGTACATATTTCTAGAAGTCACAGGCTTATGAAAAACTTATAGCTTATGTAGAGAGGAGATGAGTGTAGGCATTGAATTTATAAATCAAATAGTCTTACTGCTGATAACTTTTAAGAAAAGATATTTCGTGAAATATACTAAATTAGAAATATTTTAGTGAAAATTATGATTTCAAGTTGCAACACTAGCTCACAAATAAATGGAAACGCGATCAAACTTTTGTATGGGCTAAAACTGAATGATATACATGTTTAATTACTTTTGTTACACGGTAAAAATGTCATAATGTGTTTTTGATTAAACATGTTGAATGATCCATTTAAAATAAGGGTTTAAGAAAAAAGATAAAATCTGAAAAAGAGAAGTAAATATGAAGAGAGCCCTTGGGGTATTTCTACTGACAAAACAGAGGCAGCAGTGATGCAGACAGCGCCCCTGAGAATGGTCTTGTCACCAGACTTCCTCCAACTTTGAGGTGTTTACTCCATCACGCTCCGAAATTAAGGTTTCGCGGTATACTGTAGACTACAAAAACAAATATTGGATAAAAAATTACTTCTTATTTTTTTATAATTAAGAAGAGAAGAAGAGGTATGATAAACACTCGACAATCATTTGGCCATTATTAACAAGTTATATTTTTGGACATTATTAAGTGTTATATATTTTATCACTAATATATAACATATTTGAATAAATTTTGAATGTGGGTGAGTTTCATTCTCTTGATTAAAATTCATAATCTGAATGAAAATGAATATATCCCGCTCAGAAAATGAAATATTTTCCACTTGCAATAGAACTAGCCCTAATAATAGTTATTATACCTAGAGACGTTAAATTATTATTACTATTCAAGGGAGTAATAATCTCGATTTCAGTCTTCAAAGATATATTTATTTGAAAACTCAATCCCAAATTATGTTGGTAGAGTCTTAACTTCAAATCACGTCATATTCTTTACTAGTAAAATATTTTTAAATATAAAACTAGTATAAAACTCCTTAGAAATAAAAATGCAAACACCTTAGTGAACATTCAAAGATTTAAGCGCTTATGTGTACGAATAATGTCTATTGAACTTAAATCAAAAACAACGTTTTGTATACTTAAATACCAAAATACCTTAAGAGGTTTGAGACAGGGTGGATGGCATAAACAATTATTTTTAGAATATTTATTTTTTTATTTATTACAGTTTTTTTCTTAACCGACAACATCAAATGACTTCTTGTGGATTTTCATTTCTGTTTGCAATTTAAATCAATTGAATTATTTTGAAACTTAGTTAATAACCAGCAGACATGAGATGTAGGCGATGGACTGTCACATGCCACATGAATTGTTAATAATAATGCCTCACGCATTATTATTAACAAACCTTAGAAACGGGGAGCGGCAGAAATAGCTGATAATTTTAATTTGTGCACATCCAGGTAACGGTATTGGTGAGGGTGACGATGAACATGGTGTACCCAAGGTTATTTGATGCAGTTTCAGTTGCTGTAGAGTGGTGATTCACTATACATTGTACATTAGTCTTAGTGGTATCTTAAAAATGGTGATGTTTTTGTTGGAACCGCTTCATCAGCTTTACAGACTTTTTATTTTGGTAAATTAGGAGACATTTGTCAACGTTGTGGGATGAGTAAGCTAAAAACAAATATTCACCATAATTATAAATATTTAAAAAAAATATTAAAGGTAAAATCGTAAACAATCTTTTAAAAAGAATATAAGTAAAAATAACGATGAAGTATAGAAGAAATAATGTTTGTGTACAGTAACTAAGAAATCTTGCAAAATAAAAAAAATGGCAACTTCCCTTAAACTGGCATAGAAGTACATGTTATTTCATTCAAGTCCATTAATAGGACTGTATTGAAATGCTACTATTTAGTTCAATTTTTGATTTTTAATTTTATATTTTAAAGGTGTAGTGTTGTTGTAAATATCAAACAAGATGAAGTTCATTTGAGAATGAAATGTGTAAACTTTGACCATTTTCATTGTAAGGTTAGATGAAAGACGTGGTTCAATGTAACATACTATTGGAGTTGTTGGTTGGTTAGTGAATCTAGCGTTGGGAAACTGTGAATTAGTGCGATTAATATTTTATGAAATTCATATTTTATTTTATGCGATCAATATTTTATGTAAGATTTATAGGCCTAGTGTCTCGAGCGACTTGAAAGATAGAAGACAGTTTTTACACCTGTAGCTTATAAAATCATATTTATTAAATCATTCCTGATATTTTTACGAAGAATACACTAAAATACCGACAAAGGACATGGGCACAGAGGCAAAGGACATTGGCAAAGGAAATATTGACATGTCGTAACAATAATTGGCAGTGGAATATGCATCATCTATAAACATGTTACATGCAGTGTGATGCGTCCACCCAGGTAGAAGATAGCTCTTAGTGGACTGAGGGGAGGTTGGCATTGCCACAGCAATTTACTGCCAAGTATATTTATTTAATTAAGTTTTGGGTATTTCCCTAATCTAATCTTGTATAGGAATTCTATAACATTATTAATTTATAACTATGGTTATTTTACTCATTTTTAAAAATTACTGAAACCCTGATTTGTAAGATTTTTTTACATTAATATGTTAATTAATGATTGTGTTTTAAGAGTTTCTGAAACATAGATACAAATTATCTTGGTAAGATTGGAATAGTGATAAAGAGTGTTGCCACAATAATAGCGTGTCGCATCCCTTTTGGTCCCTAGGATTTGTGGTTTTATTATTACTGCCAAATTTGAGGGTAAACAAATAATGAAAAACAAACATTTTCCACAAAGCTTCTTGCCAAGAGACAAATTATGTATAAGACAACACTTAATAACTGTTAATAATTGTATTTAACAAAAGTAAGTTTTTAATTTAGCTCATTGATATTAAAGTGACACTGTAATGACGTTATTTGTTCTTTATATTAAGACCGGAATATACCACTGGGAAAATTTCCAAGAAATTTCTAACAGATGTTGCATTATTGTTATATTCGCGTTTTCTACAAAAGTACATTAAGCTTTAGGCGTATTCAGCGATAAGTGCTTTTGAGTTTTTCTGTTATTTCTCCTCCACAGTAAAATAAATATTTTGGTTTCCCCTTTATTTTTAATGAAATTTATTTGATAAATTAATAGTCTTAGTAATATATAAATAATAATCTTAATAATAAATTTTGTTGATGTGAAAAAATATCATAACTGCTGAACAAATTTATATAATTGAATCATATTTGTTTTATCTGATTAAAACAATTTTAATATAAAACCAAGCTACCATCAGAATGTGTGTATTATGTTTTGTACATGGTGAAGTTTCGAAGTTATCAGACAAATTCAAATCTGATGATCAGGTGACATAGTTTGAGTTGAGTTGGGATAGCTAAACAATATGCTCATTAATCAAGCTCAATGTGAGTGAATAATCTGATGCAAGGGAGAACTCTGTTATGGTAAAGTATTAAAAGCCATTGTCGTAAAATCTCTAAAATGTATAAATTGATGGAAGTATTATAAACGTTAAGCATATCGCTATCTCTATGACAATTGAATTGAAATTCAACCGTCCTAAATCATTTTGATTCGTTTATAAATCCCTTACAATTTCAAGTAAAATAACTTAACCCATATTTATTTCATTGATTTTACAATCACTAACAAGTGTCTTGTAACTTGTTTCGCAGTACACAAAACCGAAGTAAGTTCATCTTATTAAACTATATGTATTATCTATAATTATAAAAGGCAAGATCTCTAAAATTCGAGTGCGACATCCTAGAGCCCCAGTTAAAAGTTTATTTTACAGAAGACGTTGAAGTGCTTGTTTTGACAGAGGGGAGGTATGACTGCCAACCACAAACACTTGTCGTTTCTGCTAGCTTTATTTGCGCTTCATTTTACGTGCTCGCGGCTATGCCTTACTTTACTAGCAAAATTTATCGTTCCAAGTTACATTAAATCATTTAAAAATATATATCATCAATGTGATAGTCATGTCGTTTTGCAGGGTTGGGCAAAATGTGGAATATTTTTAATAATACATTTCATACTAGCAATTGCCCGTAGCTTCACTTACGATAGAAATCATAGTCTAACCTTGATATTACAAATCTGAAGAGGCTGAATAAATATTATCAAGGAATATGTAATGTAGAAATATACTTATGTGTCAGGGAGTTTTGTAGGTTAAATAAAACAGTTATATCATAATAGGTATAAACAGTGTATGCTTTCTTTTCACAGTCAGAACTCAAAAACGGCTGGACCGATTCCAACGATAAATTTGACATTTTAAGGAATTTCTATACAGATTTGCGATACGTCTCAGAATAATCAAATAGAGTATAAATTAAGTACAGTTATAAATTAAAGGGCTGAATGTTCAGAACAATGGCGCTATCCGTCGACAATGTTTCAAACTCGATTTACTTAGTTTACAACTAAACTAAGTAATAATATAGGCGGTTAATATGGTCGGTTATAAATATGGGTGGTTATTAATACTTTTAAATGTCTATGGCAGATTGTAGCACTTATTTTTCCCTCAAAGCTGGGACACCGTCGATTTAGATGAAAAAGGAATTCGCCAAAACATCGTAGGGCATGATTAAGGACGCCCTAAGGGAAAAACTATAACTCCCAACACCTAAATAAAGATTGCACCACGTTTTATGATTGAACATCTAAGGTGCTAAATAAATGTAACTTTTATATTGTACTTTTGGCTTTAAAAGATTGACTTAACAACCATAAAACTATGATGAAAGGAATCAAATTATAGTTTAGCTGTAACAACTTTGTAAAGCTAAATATACTTTCTGCTTAAGTGAATGAAACTAAAAATGTAAACGAAACATCGCCCTTTATATTTTTATGGAACATTTCAAACCTTCAACTCCACTAAAAAACCTTTAACTTGGAGTTAAAAAAATACGTTCTTAGCGGATGCCTACACGTTAAAGGGGACGTCCATACAAACTTTCAAGGTTCTAGGTCAAGTAGGTCGGGCTATACGATGATAGGTCAAGGTTATTTGACAAATATATAGTAGAAAATATAATTATAACCTGTATTCTGGGATATGTATAATTTAAGGATTTTACATAAATATATCAAAACATTATATTATTACAGCACAGCTTGTCGGTGACTGAAAAACTACTATACCCTTCTCTTTATATCGTGCCGGTATTTAGTCTCAAGAAACAACCACAAAAGGCAGCACCACCTTCAGGCCTAAAAACATAGGGGTCGAATTGGATGAAACGCCAAATCATTGTAACAGGAAAAATTACAATAAAAGAAACATAAGGGACACCCTCAGGTAAAACGATAACTCCCGCTGGCAAACCAAAAAACTAGGGAATCTGTGTATTGGATGGTGCCATATACTGATACTATGATTAAACGGTAAAAGTACTACAACTAAAATAAATGTAGCTTTATAGTACATAATCATTGCCTTAAAATAAATCAACAAAAAAAACATAAAACCATGATGAAACAAATCAAATTACAATTAACTGTAACAGTGTACATACATTAAAGGAGCTAACTACCAGCTGACTGTTTAAAAGGACATTGAAATTGAAAACAAAAAATTGTCAAACACACTTTTATGTGAAGAAATTTGAAAAATTCGGTTTAAATGAAAACCGCTCAAATCTTAAACTCCATCCTTAGCGGATGCTTACTCCCAAATGGAATTTTCACGCAAAATTTCAAGTTTCAAGGTCAAGTAGTTTGGGCTGAGCAATTTTTTGGCGAGTGGTATTTGACAAATAAGTATAAAGTAGGCTAATCAATAGGAGTGTCACTTTGGAGTTGTATATGTGACACACTACCAAACATTTAGACATTAATTATGGACAATTTGCATTCTCAGGTGACGGTCCGTGATGGAAATCTTAAAATTCTTAAACATAAGCATATCTTAAGAAGTACCTCATCTTAAGGATCCTTAAAATTCGAATGTAATGGCACATAATCGGTTTAAGAAGAAATACAAAAGCAGAATTTGAAGCTCTCCAAATATTTCATTTTCACAACTGAATTATGGGAATAGTTTGGAATAATGAGAATAAGTGTTAAACATCATTCTGACTTTTGCATTGATGTATTTCTTATAAAAAAATAACAACATTACGTTCTTTACAATTATTTTGGAATTACTATGTCCTCAATTCTTTTGCCATTACACAGGTGGAAGTCTAAAAATTGTTAATAGTAAGTTTGTGTGCAACAAGCCCTCATGGTTGAGGTGCCTCGGGACTGGGGCCACGGTCCGCCCTTCAAAATGAAGGGTAAGTATACTTCGAGCTATATATAATGTAAAGGTTGTTGAAATCAGGACACAGTAACGCAAACTCTGGCGCCATTTTATTTCTCCATGCAAACCCTTCAAAATGAGGGGTCACTTAATAGGGTTTATTACTAAATATTTGGGACTGCTCCCAAAACACGCGATTCCTATGACCCCCTAAAAAATCTGTGAAAAGTTGTGTCTCCGACAAAAATGTCGCCTTCCCTTTCTTATCCCAGTCCCAGTTTGGTTTTACTACTTTTACCCGTTACAAAGTAAAATGGGGTATTCACACTTTTATGAACTAATTTACCCAAGTCACATTGTGAATATCCCCTGTTTTGTTACGGGGTATTTTGTTTTTTGTCGCTTGGGTTTGTGCCATGGTAATTCAATTGACAAATCCTACAATATTTACATATTATCCTACGATTTTCATATTTACAGGATAGTTACAGGTTTACTTAATATGATGGGTAACTCATAAGGTCTTTACATTAGACAATTTGGGCCTGTCTTCAACATAGGGGTCTATCCTATTTTGAGGCCATGGGCAAAATAGTGACTCTGGTAGAAAAGTGCAGATTGATCTTGTGAATTTGTGCTAAGTTTGGTTTTCACACTGTAACGCGTTTAACAGTAAACTGGGTTATCCACATAAATACATTAACCCCGTATAGACATTCTACATCAAACTACACAGAAACATCTGTTTTCTGGGCCTTACTCTTTGGAACGTTACTCTTTGCCAATCACTGCCCGGTAAATTTACCATGGAGTGCACAGTAAATTTACCGTGCTCTAGAAAATGGAAATAACGGAAGTAAACAATCGAAACAAATAGCTGATTTCAGTTAACCGACGTTTGATGCATGTTTATTTGTGGCTTCAGAGGAATGTCGTGGAGCACTAGTAGTGGCAGCAAATTACTGTTTATCATCGGTTAGGTTTGAAAATTTGAGAAATGTTATGGTTTATGCAAAAAATTTGTTATGATAAAAAATATGTTTTTTCCAGAGTAGTAAGATGTAAAGTTTCGTACGTCACGCGTCCGGTAAGTTTTACAGAACTCGCATGGAAATCCCGCACTCCCCTAGCGGCTCACGCGGCAAAACGGTACTTACCGCGCCAGTAACGTAATATACTATTATTTCCGATTCAGACTTACTTGTTGTACAATGCAGTTAGTTAATTTCTGAGTCTGAAGTATATTTGTTGAGATTGAATATACTTCCCATAAAATGTAAGTATTGGTTCTTTTTAGTCTTTGTATAATATAGCTTTATTAAAAAGCAGAAAAAATGAGCTGATGGTGTTTTGTGTGTCTGAGGAACTCAAACCAAAAAGTAATTATAACCTTGGAACGAAAATTTTCCATGTCAATAACTGCAATAGTAAATTTTGCATCCCAGGAAAATTTGCTCATATTACACATGCTATAATTTTTAATGCTGCCAATATGCTTAGTCATGAGAAGTACCACAAGTAGTATACTTTGTGGGTGGAAAGATACATAGTTTCTGATACATATACAAAAATACATTGAAAGTAGATGTTTAACAATATTTAAAAAACAAGTTTTTTAACTCTAGTTAAATGCGTCACATCAGATTTGAATTTGGCACCAGAGAAAACAAATGGGAAAAAAAGGATCCAAAAACATTTAAGCGAAAATTAAATTTTGACCGAACGTGGAGACGTTCGGTCAAAAATAACGGTTAAAATAACGTTAAAGTAAATCCAAGGTCCACAGTTTGTGTTTCGTAGTTTTAATATTAATGTGATTTAAATAAATTAATACCTAGAGAAATTACAAATCCCAAAAATGTTCCGCTTATTCCCTCCTCCTATAAAAAAGATAACATGATAAATGCTATTTTTTGAACGAATAGTGGCATTTTTTTAAAGTATATCTGGATTATACTTAAAATTAAAACTCAGATATAATTTTATGTCAAATTTAATTCACCCAAGTGATTTAATAATATTGTTACAGAAATTAAGCTACACTTTAACCAAAATTCAGCTTCAAAAAACAATTATAAAATTAATTATATTTTTTGTTCATACGTACATGCATGTTCTTAGTAAGTTTATACTTGATTCCTTGAATAAGATTTTTTTTATCAATTTATGTAAATTCATGGAAAATAATTATAAACTAAGAATTATAAATGCTTTAATTTCACACTAATGTAAAACCATTTTCCTATCAGTAAAGCGTCCAAGTTTTCATCCCGGAAATGTAGTTTTATTTTTATTATTTACAGCTCTAAAAGAAAACCTGAAGATAGGATCTGGCTTTGCAAGCACAAAAATCCTTGGGGTATTGTTTGCATCAGTGCTGCCAATATTTGTGCACCAAGCAACAATATCCCTCCGGCTCACTCTGTGTTATATCTACTGTACCATTAAATATCCGTAACCCATTGCTGGTTTAGAAAAATACGAGAGAGAAGTGTTAATCAAAGTTAAGAATAATAAGGGAGATAGAAATTGAATTTGATGTTGTTCATGGTTATAGTATATATATATTAAAGTTTCTGAGTAGTGACTTAGAAACTTTAATATATATACTAAAGTGCATATATATTAAAGTTCGAAGTATATATATATATATATATATATATATATATATATATATATATATATATATATATATATATTTCATAGTGATGTTAAATTTTTTCACGCTAAGTGTTTCATCAAAGTGTAGGATGAATTTTAGAAACATGCTTGATCAAACCAATACTGATACTTTTTAATTCAGTTTTGATTACGATAACACTTAGCAAACTAATGGAGTAGTATACGAGATATGGGAACTCAGGGGCCAGGGTGGCTAATTCCCATATTTACTTACAAAAAAAATCCCAAAAATGTTCCTCTCATCATGTGTTATGGTCTCATTATGGAAGGACATGGTCTCATTTCTGCTGCACTTTTTCTTTTATTATTGTAAGTTGGACCTGACCCAAAAACATATCCGAAATACATATTTTGGTCACTTTACAGGGTGTCTAGAAATTACGGTAGCATTTTTATTTTATGCTAGAAAAGCTGAAGTATAGAGAAAAGTTTGTTTAAACATAGGTCCTAAAGTGCTTCGTTTTACCCATACATGTCGGATACTGCTGTTTACATAATTATACCTATCGTACCTCTTAACGTATAAAATTCCAACTTTTTTGTACATGGTTGGCCGCTAATAAAACCAGTTACGCCAAGCTGGAACTAATAGTAACCATTCGTTTCTACTTTTTTGCCATTTTAAAATGGCGTCCGTTTGTTGTTTTCAATAAATAAAACTTTATTTGTCGTACATTTTGTATCATTGACAATCTCAAAATAGCAGAAAAAACCTTTTCAAAGGCTCCTAATGAAAAGGAAACTAATTTAAGAAACTCTAAGACACAATTCAATAATAGGTCGTGATGAAGAAAGATCAAATCAAAAGCAGCAGGACACAATAAACAAATAGAAGAATAGAGATCCTAGTAAAAAAATGTGTTTCCAGTGTTCAGACGGCCGTCCAAATTATAAAAAAGGTTCTTCAGTAGCCAATTGTAAAACAGAGAGATATGTTTTTTTTCGGGATAAGTATTAATGGACTCTGTGCCGTGCGCGTCACTTTTATATATATAGCGCCAAACCAGGTACTGGCCATAATGCCTGAACAGAGGCCAGTCCACCTGAACTTTCTAGAATGACAGAGGGAAATTTAGGATTTGGAACCCCTGCCTGGCTTCTCCCCACTTCGTCAGCAAACCTCCGGGAGATTAGCAGCCTTCATACCCAGCTACCAGCGATGAGTATTAAAGCATTAGTTTATTGTAACACCGTTGATTTACATTAAATTATCATGTTTTAAATTAGGTTGTTTGGGGGTGCCGGGGGGAGGAATTCTGGTTGGGGTTTTTTCTAAGATGTGAAATTTCTGTGGGTTTCGCCTCTCCTGAGGCGACACCTTAAAATATTACCGATTTAGCTTTAACAGAAATATTGTTTCTCATACTATCTGCCAATAATTAATAGTTCATTAAACCTTTATTCACAATAATAGTAATCAGCGAATAGACAGTTATGCTTAAATTCAGACAGTTATTCTCAATCACATGCTAGGTAGGCCCTTCTGGCATTTAATGTAGTTGTACATGGAATTAATTACTTAATTATTGTTCATCAAAGCTGGCTTAGGTGACCATATGGCAATGGGCACGATATGCCTCAGGGTAAACCTTCCACCTAGTTAAGTTATCCTATTCAGCTTCACAGTTATAGAAGTTTGCTCTGATCAATCCTTTCCTGACAATACAGGATTACCTCATTGTACCTCAGATCCACCCTGGTCTATATGTTCCAGCCTGATCCATATTTGGCTCTTTCCAACAACCTTTCACACCATTCTTCCAACAACCAACAACCCCAAAAGTTACAAATTGGTAGCAGATATAAAACCCTTTGCCATATTGTGCCTTGAATAATTTAACTTAGCCAGATTTTCACAGCCTAAATTGGTTTTCAACCTGAAAAGGTCCTTGTTAATTCCTGTTTTCTTTACCATGTACAGCTTAAGCCAGCCTGTCACTGATAAATAGCCCTAAGCCTATGAATCTTAATTTTTTGGCTTATTTTTGTTCCAAATGTTTCTTTTGGGTTGAATTTTGTTGAAATTTGAAATTTCCAGTTCTGGGTTTAAATGAATTAAGCAATTGCTTTCATTATTTCACTAGCCTAGGCTAGCGGGTTTGCCAAATTGGTTAGGCTACTGAGCTATTGTAAATCTTGTCTTGGTTCCGCTAGCCTATTCAAAAAGTCATTAGATCTACTTTTTCTTGGTATTTTATAGTTTAAGTTTTCCGGATTTCCTTGGATTAGACATTTTACCAACTTTTTTGTTTGAGCAGATCATTGGATCCCTTCCGGCAACCCATCACCAAGCTAGCCTTTTATAAAACAGCTTATTAAAGTAAACAAGTCCTGTTAGTTTCCTTAGCTCCGCTCCGCCAAGTGTTAGGTAGGCTATGTTTGTTTGCTTTTATTGTTCCAAAGCACCCAGGTTGGTTCCAGATCATCGCTCTATTGTGAACACGAATTATTAAATTATTAATTCCTCGCAAGTGGAAATTTTAAATAAATGTTTTTTTTATTAAATAAATTTTTGCTATTTTTGGGTCCAGTGCAAGGTAAGTTTGTGCATTAAGTTGCGCTCGCTGGAACCCAGTTTCAATTTTGCATTTTTATATATCAGTGCATTAAATCAATTACAAATTACAGTGCTTTTTCAAAATTCTGTGTTAGGCTATTGTGGTTATTGTGGTAAGGAATGTGCCAACCTTCCTTTTACCCTTGGCCTATTTTATTGAATTTTTACTGAGCAACTTGGTCGTTTTGTTATTTTTAAGGCAACTTTTATGGTTATACTTGGCGGAGTTGGTTTTTTGTTTCCGATATAACAATTAGGCTGTTTGTTAGGCAGTCTTTGGGGCAGGATTAGGTTATGGTAAAGATATGTATGAACCTAGGCCCACTAGCCTAATGAAATCTCACTCTGCGAACAGTTTGCCTTTTTTCAACAGTTTGAAAATTAAATCTTGTCAGTTGAAACAATTTAGTCAAATCTCAAACTTGTTTTTTCTTCCCCCGGGAAACCTCAAATCACACCTTGGTTGGTAATTGAATATTTTTTTTAAAAAAGCTTTTGAATATTAAAAAAATTTCCCCCTGCAAAAAATTTTTTGGAAACTGAATTCCAAATGGAATCACCACAAGTAACAGAGATTCAGGTTTTAGGCGACTCATTCGCAAAGCGATTTGTCACGTTTTTAAATCGCCCTGAGCAATTAAATCAATCCTTCGGTCTTCGCTGCAGTTTTGGAGTGGGCATTTCAGGCGCAAAGGTTTGCGCAATCAAGAACCACATTAAGAATCAGCGCATAGTTTTCAACCATGTCAAGCCTCTTTTGTTGTTTATAGGCACAAATGATTTTTTTGGGCAGACACCGGAGTCAAGATTTAAGAATGAATTTTTGTCCTTGATTCGTCTATTACGTCGAATGAATCCTGGCATTAGGCTAATTTTGCTACCTCTTCCAAATTATCCTAGAGCGGGGTATACATCTTTAGATAGATTAAATAGGGTGAATTCCTTTTTTCAAACATTACAAGGAAAACATTTGAAAGTAATTCAGTTAACCTCAGTCTTCTCCCGCCCAGATTTTTTTCACAAGAACTATGCCTACTCCCGTAGGCGAGACGGCATACATTTCAACGATTTTGCCCATAGAGCTTTGGTTCCTTTAGTAAAACAAGCAATAGGTTCCTTTTCTTAGAGAAAATGCATTCAGGCCTAACCAGTTACAATTTTTTGTACAGTTTTTTTACAATTTATTCGAACCCTAGATTTAAACAAATCACATCTTGCCTCCTCTGGCTTTGAACTTCGGTGCCCTTACCTCTCATGAACTTTGATATAGATTGCGCTGAGAATTTTTGAAACAAATTCTTGTTGTTATTTGCTTATTATTGTTGTTCTATTGTTGTTGTTAGAGTTCTAACATTGTTATTTATTTAGAATTATTTATAATTGTTATTTATTTAAGGATTTTTTTTTCAAAAGTATTTTTGGGTTGTAAGGGGTTTTCATTGGGACCGTTGGCAATGCCGTCCAAGATTTACCACCCTCGTGTTTTGCCTTTGGGGACTTCATGGGTTTATTTATTAAATGCCCCGGACGCAGTAACTCAATGCCAGATTTTTGGGCTACAACCTCAAGCAACGCTTTCCCGCAACCGGATAATTTTGTCGGAATTTCTCAATCAGCTTGAGTTAAATGGGGTCACTCAACCTCTCCCCGAAAACAACCGACCTGACATAGATTTTGAAAATCGACCCGATGGCCCCTCCCCGGAGGGTGTTCAACTCGTTGACTTCACCGATGCCCCCACCATTCCCACAACTTCCGCCACCATCACACCCCGCCTGCCATTACTGACCTCAGCTCCCTGCATGCAGGCTCCTGTTTCTCTTCCAGTAACGACCAACCCTTTTGTGACTGCAACCACTCCAGCCCACAGTTGCATTAGTCACGTGTTACCTCCTCAGCCTACCAGCATTTCCCCATCCTGGCAAGACGTGGTACATGCAACAGCAATTGCGGTTGGCCAACAGGTAGCCTCAGCAATGGCTCAGTCCAGGGTCACCCCTGCCCCTTCTTCGAGCACCCCACAAGTTTGTTCTGAATTATTGAAAGCTCTACCTGTAGTATCCGGCGATGACTCAGATCAACTTCTTTCCTTTTTGGTTCAGGTTCAAAAAATCGAGCAATTGAAGCTCACATCTTCTGAAAATCTTATTATCAATGTTCTCCCACACACTTCCGGCCAACTTAGGACCTTTTGGTCTCAATCACTGATCGCACCTCACTCTTTGAATTGATCACAAAGCTGCTAAATTTTTTCGCCCCCCATCAATTGCGCCATTCAATCATTTCCAACCTCATTTACCGCCCCCAGGGTCCGCAGGAAACCTTGCCTGAATTTGCTGAAAAGCTTCGTGACTATGCCACTCTCCTGTTACCTACCTTGGGTGATAGGGAGCTTCTGGACATAGCTTTGAATGGTCTGAACAGGCAAACCCGTGCCCACTTGGCCGGTTTACCAGCTCCCACCTCCCTTCAGGACCTCCTGTCTCTGGCACCACGTATTGAGGTTGTGCGCGACCTTGAGCGTAACGCCACTTCAGTTTACAATACTAGGACCTTCCACCAGGAAACAGTCTATCCTCATCAGACCCCAAGCAATCAGTTTCAGTCACTGTCTCAAAGGCCCAATTACAATAACAATCGTCAACACAGAGCAAATAATCCGCAGAACTTCAGAAATTTTTCTGGTCAAAACCAAAACAGGTTCAATTCTTCCTTCAACCCTAGAGTACCTGATTTTCCTTTTGCACATTTTGGGCTTCCTGACACCAGACAGCAGCGTTATCCACCCCCAGGTCCCCAACAGGGTAACAATCACAATTCTGGTCCCAATGGGCAGGGAAACTCCAGAGGAGGGAGGCATTAGGCGGTAACCCCCCTCCAAACAATCAATCCGCCATGTACGCTTCCTTCTTTCTTTATGTCTTACCTTCCCACTCAGCAGCATTATCCACCCCCAGGTTTCCCACAAGTCGACAACCCCGATTCTGGTTCCCGTGACCAGGAAAACCCCTGAGGAGGGAGGTGTTAGGCGGAACCCCCCCCTCCAAGCCATCAACCCGCCATTTGTGCTTATTCCAAAATTCCGTCAACCACTCCCAAGAGAGCCCCAAGCATTCCCAAGCTCGAACTTTGTAGGGTCCCTTTGACTTTTGGGAATGTATTTAACATGTTAGCACTTGTAGACACAGGATCATCTTGTTGTATAATGTCCTTTCCAACCTTTCAGGAAATCAGAAGAAATAGTCATGCTATTTCTGCAACTCAGTCAACTTCCTTTTCTGCGCTTTCAGCCTCTGGCGATAAGGTTTCTTTAAAATTTCAGGCCCCAGTTCATTTCAAGATCGGTCATCTCTCTTGGACATTTACGTTTCAAATTGCTGAAGGGTTGCCCGTGCCCATCATCTTGGGTTCCGACTTTTTAACTAAGACCAAGGCTATCATCAACATGGCATTCCACACCTTAACATTTCCATATGGCACTCCCAAGGTTTTCACCTTGCTTTCACAGACTTCTCAGGATAATGCCAAACCCATAGCCATGGGAGAAAATCTTACTCCAGAACAAAGGGATCAAGTCACCCAATTGATCGCTGAATTTCCCGAAACCATCACAAAAAATCTAGGTCGCACCAATATTCTTGAATATCATATCAGAGTAAATTCTTCCAAAGTCATCCGTAACAAGCCTTATCAGTATGCACCACCCAAACTAGCACTCATGAAACAGCACATAGATGATCTTATGAAAAAAAGGCGTCATCAGACCATCGAGTTCTCCTTTTGCATCAGCTGCCTTCCTGGTTCCCAAGAAGGGTGGCAAAACTCGATTGGTGGTGGATTATCGCAATTTGAATCAGATTTTAGAACTTGACGCCTCACCAATGCCAACAATAGAGTCAGCTTTCCAACATCTGGGTCAAGCCAGATGGTTCACACTTCTTGATCTCAATTCTGCCTACAACCAAATCCCTCTTTCAGAACAGTCCAAGCCTTACACATCTTTTGTTGTTCCATGGGCTCAATATGAGTTCAACTATCTTCCATTTGGCTTGGCATCAGGAATTATGGCCTTGACTTCTCTCATAGACAAGATTTTCGGGGATATCAAGTTCAAATACGTTTACAATTTCTTTGAAGACCTTTGAGTATACAGCAACGGATCCTTTGATGATCATCTTGTTAAGGTTCGTTCTGTGATCGAGAGACTGCGAGATGCTGGTCTCACAGTAAATCCTGAAAAGATTACAGTAGCTTCCAATCACATTCAGTTCCTTGGCCATATTTTCGCAAACCACTCAATATCTATTCATCCTGATCGCACTCAACCGATAGATAATTTCCCCGTTCCCAAGAATGTCAAGCAGCTTTCTAGGTTCCTGGGAATGACCGCCTTCTATGCTAGATTCATAAAGGATTATGCCATAATTTCTCAACCACTCAATCAACGGAAGCGCAAGGGTGTGGATTTCATTTTCGGTCCAGAACAACATAAGGCCTTTGAAGCTCTCAAGCCTGCTCTTGTATCTTCCCCCATCTTGCGGATGCCCGATTTCTCAAAAGAGTTTATAGTTCACACAGAAACATCTGGAACTGGAATTGGAAGTACCCTTTTTCAGGAGCATGATGGTCAACTCTTTCCTGTTTGTTATTCTTCTCGCGCACTCAACAAACATGAATTGAACTATTCCACCTTACAACTCGAGTGTCTTGCTATTGTTTTTGCTCTCCAGAAGTATCAGCAGTACCTCGAGCATAGGGAGTTTCAGTTGCACACAGATTGCTCCGCTTTAACATGGCTCTTGAACCACCCCCGTCAGGTTGGGAAAATAGCAAGATGGATATCCTTCATTAATTCTTTCAAGTTCCAAATCCATCATATTCGTGGGAAGGACAATTTGGTAGCTGACTGACTCTCCCGCCTTTTTGAAAACACCGACCCTACTGAAGCCCCTCAGGAACCCTCTCCACCAGTAATGTCACTTTTTGGCATTCCTGAAATTTTCAAAGACATAGCCACACATCAACATGAAGATTCCGAACTTTCCAAACTCATCCGTAATCCCCGAAGGCCACCAAACTACACTGTGGTTAACGGTGTATTGATGCACCGTCTTCCCAATCAGAACAAACCAAGGGTGGTAGTTCCTGCCAAACTCTTTGATATGCTGTTCCGCTATTATCATGAATCCCCCAGTGCGGTTCATCTTGGTATCCGAAAAACTCTTGCCCGCATAGAACCTTTCTTTTGGGCAAAGGACCTCAGGCAAATTATCACCGATCGGGTAAGATCTTGTGTTCAGTGCCAACGTTGCAAACAAGCCCCCAACACCAATGTTGGCCATTTGGCTTCCGAGGTAGTTTGCAAACCTTGGGAGAAGATCTTTGTGGACCATATCGGCCCTTTGCCTAGATCTACAAAGGGCAACAAATACATTCTCACCATTGTAGATGCGTTTTCCAAATTTGTAATCATGCTACCCGCCAAAAACACTCAAGTGTCAACTTCAGCATCCCTTCTTACAAAACATGTTTTTTAAATTTTTGGCCCACCAAAGTATCTAGTTTCCGATAATGTTTCAAATTTTCGCTCCAAAGTATTCCAAGAGCTATGCTTGGGACTTGGAATACAGCACATTTTTACCAGTCCTTACTACCCCAACCCCTCTCATGCCGAGAGGGTCAACAAACAGATTAAAGTAGCAATCAGGATCTTTCACAACCAGTATCAACAGTTTTGGGATCAGGATCTTCACTGGTTCCAAATGGCCTTCAACTCTGCTGTGCATGAATCCACTCAAAATTCCCCATCACGTCTTTTTCTTGGCAGAACCCTATACCATCCCTTGGAACTCCAATGGAACCTTGACAAACTTGTCGATTCCCAAGGTACCGCTCCCTCTACCCAAAACGATTGGTCAAGAGCAATCGAAAGCCTGCGTAAAGCCAGAGCCAGCCGAGAGAGGAAATACAATCAAAACCGATCACCCAACACTTTCAACCCTGACGACTGGGTAATGTTCAGATTGAACCCCATCAGTAAGGCGGTCGACCACATAAACCAAAAATTATTGCCTATGTGGTCGAAACCTTGTGTAATTGAAACCTTCACCTCCCCAGTCACTGTTCGCTTAGTCGACCCTGTCAATAATAAATTCATCCGGAAGGCTCATGTATCACAGCTCAAAAGATTTTTCCAACCAACAACATAAATTAAATTTCATTCACTACCTAAGGTTACACCCTGAAAAAGATCGTTGCCGATTGCACATATGCACCTAGTGATATTAGGTTAAGCTTTTTTCTACTCTTCTCCTTCTCTTCCCTGGTATGAGCGGGGGGAGGTGAGTCTAAGGTTTCATCTTCCTCTGGATGGGTGAACCTACACTATTCCTCTCCGCTCATATTCAGGTAAACCCTCCCTTCTTCGTCACCTCGTTGCACGGGAGATACGTTTGCGTTTGGGTTTTTCCTTTAAAACAATTTTTTTTTCAATATAATATAACCTTACTGTTTGACCTTAATTTTATTTTAATTTTTTTTTTATCTTTTATGGTCAACCAGTGAGGGCCCATGCGCGGGGTATCCTGGAACGACAAGTTGCTACCTACAATTTGTCGAGCACCGAGTGACACTTAGTAAATTCTCTCGTTTTCTTGCCTGTTCTCCTCATTTCTAGTCTTCTTTTATGGTCGACCATGCACAAAATCTAGTCATAAGTGTGTAGTTAGTGTAGGGCACATCAGGAAAAATGTCTAGGTAGACGACAGTATCAATCATTAGAATAAGCCAATATCTTTTAGTTTTATCTAAAAGGTTAAGTAATATGCAAAGGATGGTCCCACTATAGTTATAAGCTGAAAAGGGGTATTCAAAGAAAAATAATTTGAATATTTAATCTTCAAGTGCGTTTCTGATTTATGGCAAGCGCTTCTCGTGCGTAAAATTTAAATGGCCTTTTTTCAAATGCGCCAAATCCTTAAATTTTCCTTCATTTTATGTTTCCACGTACACCACTACCTTTATATTTGTATAGTTACTAACATTCTTTTAGGGAATTGCTGCAAAAATTGGTTTCCTCCACTTCAGATATAGGTTGGGTTCCATGGCACCTGGTGTGGTATCTTCGAGTCCACATCGGTCAGTCTCGCCGGACTAATCACCCTAAAATGTCATATTGTCAGCGATCGGTCTACCCTGCACTAATTTTGAGGTAAATCTTACATAATATAGTCAGGACCAACACTTCGGTTTCACAAGCAATTTTTCTTAAAGTCAGTCCCTATTTACAAACTAGTCATTACCAAATAACTGCACAATCGAAAAAAAGGCCAGCTTGCAATCACTTTGAAAAAGGGCAATTCACCACATTGAACCAAAAGCCACAAGCAGTCATATCCTGAAATAGCTTCAACTACAACCACCTTCAACAATAGACCTCTTCAGCCAACTCCAAGCTTCAGCAGCAGTCATATCCTGCAATAGCTTCAACTACAACCACCTTCAACAATAGACATCTTCAGCCAACTCCAAACTTCAGCAGCAGTCATATCCTGAAATAGCTTCAACTACAACCACCTTCAACAATAGACATCTTCAGCCAACTCCGAACTTCAGCAGCAGTCATATCTGGAAATAGCTTCAACTACAACCACCTTCAACAATAGACATCTTCAGTCAACTCCAAACCTCAGCAGCAGTCATATCCTGAAATAGTTTCAACTACAACCACTTTCAACGATAGACGGCTTCAGTCAACTCCGAACTTCAGCAAGACATCTCCAGCAATAACTTCGATCTTCAGCAACAATCACCACCTGAAATGACCAGCTTTAACAACAGCCATCTTCCGTAACAATTAGCTTCAACAAGACTCACCGAAAATCACCATCGCCAGCTTGCATCTTGCAACAGCCTACAAGAGTATGTTTATGATTGCAACAATTCTGAGAAAAACAACACAAGACTTCGGTTTATACCAATCTCAGATAAAAACAAAATATAAGGCCTAAAAATAAAAATTAAAAATAATAAAAAAAATAATAATAAATTGTGGGTGCAGTTATCCCCCTTTCATTCAAATTGAGTTCTTTTAGTAGGGAAGAAACCAAGTGTAGAGTCCTTGAGGCCTCAAGCATCAAATTTTTCCGCTGGGGGGGAAGAGCCCGATCGCTGACCAAACAGCTCGCAACCTTCAACTGAAGGAGAATCAATATTTCTGTTGAAGCTAAATCGGTAATATTTTAAGGTGTCGCCTCAGGAGAGGCGAAACCCACAGAAATTTCACATCTTAGAAAAAACCCCAACCAGAATTCCTCCCCCCGGCACCCCCAAACAACCTAATTTAAAACATGATAATTTAATGTAAATCAACGGTGTTACAATAAACTAATGCTTTAATACTCATCGCTGGTAGCTGGGTATGAAGGCTGCTAATCTCCCGGAGGTTTGCTGACGAAGTGGGGAGAAGCCAGGCAGGGGTTCCAAATCCTAAATTTCCCTCTGTCATTCTAGAAAGTTCAGGTGGACTGGCCTCTGTTCAGGCATTATGGTCAGTACCTGGTTTGGCGCTATATATATAAAAGTGACGCGCACGGCACAACCACGCCCCCTTCGGCCAAAAGGATTGCGCTGGGACTTGGTGGGGTGGTAAGGTCATCGTTGGTTCAGAGGGTTAGTTGGGGCTGATTCCCTAAAACAACCAAAATTTGATCTGCAAGGTTGCAGCGCCTACCCACAATTGACACCAGAATATTTCGGATTGCGGGCTCTTGAAAAAGCGAATCGCGGCGGTGTTGAAGTTGCAAGAACCGATTGGTGTCTTTGGGGTTCCGGCTCATCTCCACTCAGAATAGGTGGAACCTGAGGGCTCCCAACGCGCTGGCACCTCCGCCTGAGACTTTTGATTCTCCTTCAGTTGAAGGTTGCGAGCTGTTTGGTCAGCGATCGGGCTCAGCATTTTAAACATTGTATATTTATAGAACATTGTATATTTTAACTGATAAAATAATCTGATTGTCACTGGTTTTATTAAGACGGTGGGATTCTATCATTGCATTATTTTTAAATCGAGTGATGTGTCCATGACTTTTATATTTTAAATTCTCTGGATTTGTTAGAATAAAATTGATGATGTATAAAATATTCAGGGTGAGCCTCTACTGACAACATTAATTTTAACAGGTAATTCTACTTCTTAAATGGAACACAAAAATTTATATAACCCCATATCTGACTTTAACCGTTTAGCTGTCATCGCGTATTTTGTGATTTTTTAAAATTAAACGACTTTGTACTATTAGTTTGACAGTAAAAACCAAACTAATGTATGTATAACATTGAAATTAATACCATTTGGAAGAGGATTAAATTTCCTTCAAATTAAACATAGTACCCAAGTAATAACTCCTTATTATTAAACGTTTATAAAATAACATCAAATTTAAAAATTGTTGTTTTCAGAATTTTTCCTTTAAACTTCAAGGCCAATTAAACCAGTTAAATTTGCCGTTTTCTTATATCCAATTACATAAAAAACTTTCGTATTTATTTATGTTTAAAATTATGTATAAATATTAAGGGGTCATAAGAAGAAAAATTTGAGAATTTAATAAAAATGTTGTTAAGGTACATTATCAGGATTGACATCGTCATTCGATATTGGCTCTAAACACCAAATTTATTACTGTATTTGTCTCCTATTTTTTTACCAGCTGAAACTGTTGACTAAATCAGCTGACAATCGACAATAGTATTAATCAGCTGATTTTTCATTGCTTTATTGTGAAACTGTTTATTCATGTTCTTTTCAATTGTGCATTCCAAGTAAAACGCAACTGATGTCATTAATGATAAATATCATTGTTGTTTCGAGTTGTCATGTCGTTTACCAATGAAGAATAGGTTAACATTATGTAGTTTGCTGGTTCTGTGACTATAATGCAGTGGAAAGCCGTCGCGATTACCGTCGCCGCTATCCAAACAGAAGCAAATTTTGGAATATGTGCAGGACACCTCCCTTGTTTTGGAAATAAAAGTCCCAAAAAAATCCCGTGACAGGTTTTCCACCATTTTGAGAAAAACCTCCGCCATATTGGATTTTTGTAAGCTTCTAGTAAAACTACAATAAAGTAAAATAGAATTGACCCAGAATATTGAATTTGATTTCACCTTGTTCGAAAATAAATTTCCTACAAAAAAAGTATAGTTTTTATGGTAATTTAATGGTTTAAAGCATAGTTTAGATGCGATTAAGTGAAAAAAGTTGTAGTTTTTTTCCAAAAAATCAAATACACTCTTATAAATTTGCCACATTTTTATATGTATAAACTTTATTAATACTTATTTTTCACCAATTAAAAAATATTGTGATAAAATCCTGAACAAAATTTACTACTGTTCAGTATTAAATTGGTTACCTAAAGCTATTCCGGTGACTAAAGAAAAATGAAGTTTAAACGCGATCGGCCGGGTTGCGTCGCTTATTGGATTTGTGTAAGCTTCTAGTAAAACTGCAATAAAATCAAAAAGAATTGTGCCAGATAATTGAACTTTATTTCATCTTGTTCGAAAATAGATTTTCTACTAGAAAATTATAGTTTTTATGGTAATATGATGGTATAGAGCATAGTTTGGACGCGAAAAAGTTATAGTTTTTCTCCCGAAAAATCAAGTACTCTCTTATAAATTTGCCACATTTTTAAATATTTAACATTTATTAATAATTAACTTACACCAATTAAAAATATCGCAATAAAATTCCGAATAAAATTTACTACTGTTCAGTATTAAATTGGTGTCTAAAGTTCTGTTGGACAAAAGAAAATCGACGTTTAAACAAGAGCGGCAAGATAGAATCAGCAATAAAATGAAAAGAATGAGCCACTGACTCAACTCGACAAATCCGAACATAGCTGTTATCACTGAACTTGGCCAAGATGTGTGAAACATTGTAAATACCAGGCTTATAAACTACAGTCTTGTCTCAGCTTTCAGTAGGAACGATAGAATTAAGGGTGGTGTGGCAATGTACAAGTAGGACCACCTTCACAATGAAATAGTCTCATTAAAAATCGAGCACCTGAGTACACCTTTGATTTGTGAAGTATCAGCAATCTCGATCATCATAAGCAAGAAGTTAAGATTGAAGGTGTTGGGTGTCTACCACCCTCCAAGACGTGATAAGGAATCATTTTCTCTGGCTCTGGAGACACTTAGATATGTGGGTTTCATCTGGCAGCATCATTGCAATCGTTGGAGATTTCAATGTGGACTATCTCAAGCCCTCTAATGAGAGGGCTCAACTTAACGAGTTACTGGCAACCTACAACATCCTAAGGCTGGACCTTCCCCCTACTCGTGTTACCAAGGATACCTATTCATCCATCAACATGTTCTGGATATCCTCTGAGTTTTTGGATGGAGTGACCTACCAAGTGGCTCACACTGGGATCTCTGTCCATACTGGGCAACTGTTCAACCTAAGGTTTGAAATAAAGGAAAATGTCACCATAATATCAACTCGTAGGAACATCAACAACGAGTGCCAACATCTCAAGAATACCCTTGCTGAGCAAGACTGGGAGGAGGTACTGACATGTGACGATGCCGAAGAAGCCTATGGCAAATTCATGCTGATTGTGTCACTTGCTTTGAACTCAGCTTGCCCACTCAAGAGAACACGTTCAAGAGCCTGAAGTGCTATAAAGCACGTCCACGATGCAGAAGCTGGCTCCCTGAAGGCGCAATACCTTGAAATACAAAATAACTTTTTCGTAAGCGGAAGAAGAGAGGATAAGGAAATAGCAAATAATGCGCTCAAGATGTCATATGAGCTAAAACTTAGAACAATAAGAAACGCAGCTTGTGCCACGTATATCTCAGAAGCCAATAAAAAGGGCAGGGCAGTCTGGAAAGTTATCAATAGCGAAAGGCAACAAAAGAAAGAAACTCCAATCACAACACGTCTCACCATTGGATCGAAGATCATCGAAGATCCTGCTGTTCTTTCAAATGAGTTAAATAGGTACTTTACCTCAATAGCAGAATAAACACTGCTGAAAATCCAGGCGGAGAAAACTAATCACATTAATTCATATAAATGGAATGTTGTTCATCCGACGATTGTTTTCCCTCCTACATCAGAGAGGGAGCTTGTCAAGATTATCCGTGATATGAAATCTAAAACCTCTTTTTGCCTGGACGAATTTTCTTCAAAGATGTTAAAGATTTGCCAAGCAAACTGATAACAAGAGCAAACTCATACCCAAAGAGTATGAAGATATCCAAAGTCATTCCCCTCCAAAAATCAGGTAGCAAGTACGAACTAGGCAAATACAGGCCTATCTCTTTGGTTTCTACCTTTTCTAAGTTAATGGAAAATTTCCTCCAAAACTGCACTTTTACTAGAATTTTACAAGAATCCAGTATTGCAGAGGTGTTTTTAAATGGCGGAAACTCCGTTATGGCATTTATTTTTAAGGCATGGAAAGTCTCCTGTGCAAGTCCCAAGCATTTTTTCACTGTTATTTTGGAGGGTAAGGTAAGTTTAGCATTACAGCTTTTATTACTGTGCAATCTTTTGATCACCTACTATGAATGTTAAATTTTATCATCTCTGTTACACCCAACAACAACTGTAATATATGAATTTCGTAGAAAATTTCACTAGAACTTAAATTCGAATAAAATTTTCCTGTATTAAATGGAAAAAATATCGTAATTAACCAAAACATTACTTTAATGTATTATATAATATTATTATGATGCAATAACGCATACATTATCATATTCAAAATGTACAGAACTTAATTTTGAATAAAAAGACACAATTTTTAGGCGTGTAAGTAAAAAAAATACGTTTAGAATTGTCCAAAATATAAATATACTACAAAAATTCAAAATGGTTGCCGTTTCCTCGAAATGGCGGAAAACCCGTCATGGGATTTTTTGGGACTTTTAGTTTTTAAGCTTGAGGAGTGTCCCTTACATGTTACAAACATTTTTTCACTGTTATTTTGAAGAGTAAGGTTAGGTTAGCCTTGGAGCTATTATTACTGTACAAAGATTGAAAAATGCACTTTATGCACCTACTATGAATGTTAAATTTCTTCATGATTGTTACACCTAATAATCATTGTTATATATGAATTTAATAGAACATTTTTGCATACAACCTTAATTCAAATAATATTTTTCTACAGTAAATGTAGAAATAAATGCATCATGTTTTATTTTAAAATGTGACAAAAAAAATAAAAAATGATTTTTATGTGATATATGGTGATACTTACTTACTTGATACTTGTGTTCTTGATCGATGACCGACGTTGTCGGATAGATTGCGTCACACAGTTAAAAAAAACATTACACTTAATATAAAACCAATATTTACAACTTATACTACAAGATGGCGGAGGTATTTAGTTGAACAGTGGCTCCTCCATGATTTCGTATAAGGAGTAGAGGGGCCTTCCATTGGACATGTACGCAGGGTTGACTTGAAATCCCTGATGCTCAATCTTCGGATTTTTTCCGGCAGAGAATTGAAAATTTTTATTGTGGAGCAACCTTGTTTCTAATGTGGAGCAACAATTTTTATTGCAGTGTTGATGTCGTGCATAGACGTATACATAATTGTATTTGAAATGTACAGAATTTAATTTCAAATAAAATAACACTATTCCCAGATCTGTAAGTTAAAAAATACGTTTGGCATTGTCCAAAATGTAAATGTACTACACAAATTCAAAATGGCTGCCTTTTTCTCAAAATGGCAGAAAACCCGCCACGGGATTTTTTGGGACTTTTAGTTTTAAAGCTTGAGGAGTGTCCCCTATATGTTCCAAACATTTTCTCACTGCTATTTTGAAGGGTAAGGTTAGCTGTGGAGCTATTATTACTGTACAAAGAATGAAAAATGCACTTTTGTTCACCTACTATGAATGTTAAATTTCTTCATGATTGTTACACCTAACAACCGTCGTTATATATAAAATTTTTAGAGAATTTTTCGCACTACAACTTAATTCGAATAATATTTTCCTGCAGTAAATGTAGAAAAATGTATCGCGATTTATTTTAAAATGCGACAAAAAAAATAAAAAAATAAATTTTTATGTGATTTATAGTGTTAATATCGAGCAATAACGTGTACATAATTGTATTAAAAATGTACAGAATTTAATTAACATCATTCCCACGTCTGTAAGTTTAAAAATACGTTTAGCATTGTCCAAAAAATAAATGTACTACGCAAATTCAAAATGGCTGCCTTTTACTCAAAATGGCGGAAAACCCGTCGTGGGGTTTTTGGGACTTTTGGTTTTGAAGCTTGAGGAGTGTCCCGTACATGTTCCAAGTGGTTTTCTTCTGTGTTTTTGAAAGTTTACCAAAAAGTCAAATTGCACTGTACTATTAGGTATTGGTTTGTATGAAAAAAAATTGTGTCATCTGCATAGAGAAGAGTTTTAGTATTCTAGAGGCAAGTCATTAATCAGAATAATAAATAGAAAAGGTCCAAGGACAGATCCTTGTGGAACGCCCCAAATTAAATGTGATATTACTTTCAATTGTTGCTAACAATTCGATCAGGTTTCTTTAAATATGGAGAAAAGGACTTTTAAGAAAGAGCCATGAAATCCGTATGGTTCAACTGTTAATAAGAATGTTGAAATCAATACAATAAAATGTCTTGCTCAAATCACAAAAGGTTCCCTGAGCAAAGGTCTTATTTTCAAAAGATTTATAAATTTGCATATGAGATTGTCCAGAGCATCGACTGTAGACATAATCTTTCTAAAACCTAATTTGGATGTGTTAAATAAGTTATTTATTTGAAAATAAATAAACACCCACTTTTCATAACTAAATGTTAAATTAACATACCGATTACTTTTCCGCATTTTCTTACATGGCCAGACTGGTATTTCCGGCCCCTACTATACGTTATGGCCAATAACTCAGTAATGGTTGGAGTACTAAATCTAATACTTGGGTACTAAATATTACTAATTGAGTATTAACTCGTGGCACCGTTGAAATCCGCATTTTCTTACATGGCCAGACTGGTATTTCCGGCCCCTACTATACGTTATGGCCAATAACTCAGTAATGGTTGGAGTAATAAATCTAATACTTGGGTACTAAATACTACTAATTGAGTATTAAATCTTGGCATCATTGACATTCGAATATTTCTACATGGCCGGTATGGCATTTCCGGGTCCTATAATATGTTATGTCTAATAACTCGGTGATGGTTTGAGTACTAAATCTAATACTTGGGTACTAAATATTACTAATTGAGTATTAAACCGTGGCACCGTTGAAATCCGCATTTTCTTACATGACCAGACTGGTATTTCCGGCCCCTACTATACGTTATGGCCAATAACTCAGTAATGGTTGGAGTAATAAATCTAATACTTGGGTACTAAATACTACTAATTGAGTATTAAATCTTGGCATCATTGACATTCGAATATTTCTACATGGCCGGTATGGCATTTCCAGGTCCTATAATATGTTAGTACATGCTGAGGAAGGAGATTAATCTCCACCCCGGTGTTGAGTTTGAATTTAATATTATGTCCATTAACAGCAATTACTTGAAATCAAGACTTAGGCCTACAGCCTGACTGGGAATTCACACCGGCAACCTCTACATTATTTATAGAAAACTCTTCAGTAGATACTCCATTGACATGTTTACTAGGCTTATTAAATCTTCTTTTACATCCAGATGAAAAATTATTAGACTTACCGCATGTGAAACAGGTTTTGCCAAAGACTGGACAATGTGATTCAACATGGGTCATGTTACACTTTTTGCATAGATAAGCAGTACCATTAGATGACTTTGCTTACCTGTTTATTACCTGGAAAATTACCTTTTTGTTGTTTAGGCTTATTAAACTTGCCCTTTTGTACTGCATGCACCTCTTCTTCTTTTATGGTTTTTTGTGGGTCAGAGATACCCACTGAATAAGAGAACTTATCCTTAATAATATTAGTAGCCTGTTCTCTGTTCGGTTCCCATAGCCTACAGTACTTAACTGCATCTTCCAGTTTTAGGTTAACGTCCCTTAGTAGACGCTCTTGTACCAACTCATCGGTCACCCCCATTACTACCCGATCACGGACAAGATTATTTTCTTCACTTCCAACGTCACAAGTTACTGCCAGTTTCTTTAGATCAGTTAAGAAGGAATGGAACGGTTCCCCTTCATGTTGGACTCGTTTGAAGAACAAGTACCTTTGATATACCACATTTTTCTTGGGTGTAAAATGTTTGTCAAACTCTGAAATAACTGTATTTAAGGTTAAATCACTCAATTGTCCAAGTTTGAAAGTGTAAAAAACTGATAATGCTTCAGATCCTATTACATTGAGAAGCTGTGCAACTTTGGTTTCTTCACTTTTCCCCTCAGCCTCAGTGGCCTTTAGAAAAAGCAAAAATTGGTTCTTAAACAAAGGCCAGTCGTGCCCCACATTTTCATTTATTATTCGTTTATTATTTTTATGCCAACTTAAAAGTTTAACATAAAAATAATAAACCTTGAAACTTAATATATAACAATACATACATCCTCTTCTTCGAAGGCCGTCATCACTGAGGCACTGAAGGAGTCATATTGTCCAAATTAGCTAGGATTACTGATCTTAAGCTAGGAAAATTAGGTGGTCATAATTTTAGTAGGCTACGAGTTTCTTTTAGGGATTTAATGGTCAGGCATTGTTAGATGGGGACAGGAAGGCCTCTAAATTGTAAAAACATTTGGAAGACCTCTAAATTGTAAAAACATTTAGTTCTGAGATATTTTAAATCAAACCAATCAACAAATCATAACTTTTGAATTATTTTAAAATCAAATTCTTGGATGCTTGGTGCTTAGGTACATTTTTATGTTGCCAATTAAATTTTGCAGGTTATGCCTAAAATAATGTTTTAATCCTAAAATAACGAAACAACAAAAGAAATTAATCATATATATATATATATATTATTTTTATTTTTGACATAACTCGCCTTCGCATATGTACGGTTATCTTTGGAACGTAGCAGCATGAGAAATCAAAGCTAAACAAATTTACCAAACTTCAGTGGAGATATAGTTTGACACCTGTCAAGTCGTGTTAGGAGTAGTTGACGGTCATTCCTGTAGGAGTGCTCCATATTGTCGTAGTTGCAACAAGTTCCACTAGATCGTACTGAACGCTGTGTCAAACCAGTCTCAGGTTCTACGTTACTTTTAATGTAATGGCATGTTAATAAAAGTTGAATATTTTCGAATCTCAATAATAATGTTGATCCATAAATGTAAATAACACAGTGCTATTTATGCAGGAAAACCATCAGCCATGATTTTTATCTTTAATTTAATTAATCTTTATTTTTTTATTAATTAATCTTTAATTTTATTTTTAAGTACATAACGCTGTTTAATGTACTTAATTTCGATGATTTCTCCCGAAAAAATTAGTAAAAGGACTGCATTTTTGGAAATGAAGTTCTTGTTTTTTCATATATTACTTGGCAAAACAATAATTGACAGAAGACACAATTTTTTTAACCATGCAGAGTTATGATTAAAGAAGCAAAAAATAGAGTAATAATATTACATATTAATATGTATGTACACACACACACACACACACACAAACACACGTATATATATATATATACCGGGTGTCCCATAATAGTCCCCTCCCCAACTTTTTCCTGTATTTTTTTAATATCAATCCCACACCACACCCAAACATTTTTGGGTAGTTAATACTTCATTTTGAGGGGGTATCCAATTTTGGCCGCCATCATGGACCCACCATATTCTACCTAATATTTTTTTTCAAAAATAATATTTATGTTGTGACCCAAATTTAATTTTTTTTTTACCAAAAAAGCTAGATATATTTTATTGATTCAATTTTTTTTATATCTTGATTGGTTCTCAAGATATGAGTACTTATAATTTATTTATTTTCAACCAATTTAAATATTACTAATTGATAAAATAGGCCCATAACCACAAAATAATGCGAGATAGTGACGAATAACCACCATCAGTCATTGTTGTTTCTACTCAACTTTCACCGATGAAATTTTTTAGCTGCCATCTTGGATCCACCATTTTAAATGAGGTAAGTTATTTCAAATATGGAGATGGTATAAAAGAAGCTATATTATTTTGTTTTTTAAAACCTCATATTTTTTAGATTTTTATTATAAACTTGTCAATTATTAGAAAAATAAACACAATAATTAAAAACGGGTTGCGGCATTAAACTCGGCGTAAAAACGAGTTTGAAATGATGGGTAATAATACCATCTTCATATTTGAAATAACTTTCCTCATTTCAAAATAGCTGATCCAAGATGGTGGCCAAAACATTTACATTGGTGAAATTTGATGTAACTCAACAATGACTGATGATGGTTATTCGTCACTATCTAGCATTATTTTGTGGTTATGGGCCTATTTTTCAATTTATATTGTTTAAATTAGTTGAAAATAAAGAAATTATAAGTACTCATGTCTCGAGTAACAATCGAGATATTGAAAAACGGATTGCGGCATTGTAGCTAGTCAAAAAAATCTGGCTTAAAATGATGGGTAACAACACCACTTTTATATTAAAAAAAAAGAGTATATATTTGATCCAATATGGTGGATTTTAGATGATGGCCAAAATCGGTTACCCGCTCAAAATGAAGTATTAACTACCGGTGTATATATGTGTGTGTAATAAAATCTCTTTGGTTCTAGACAAAGAAGCAACAGAGATTTTTTATATATTTCCAAAAATGTAATTTTTATTTATTTATTACCTCTGTAAAGAAAAACTACTTTTGAACAGCAACCAACTATCTTTTAATGCAAGCAAAGCATGACACAAAAATCTGCCTAAGTTTATATTGAATGTTGCAATGATTCTCACCATGATGTCGTTCGTAATGATGAGGTAATTAAATACACAATTTTATGTTTAGATAATATTATTTTAGTTATCAAACAAATACCTTTCAGGAAATAAAAATCTGAACTTGTGTTTAATTTACTTTATTCGTTGTATTCACATAGTTAATGAATGCATCATACGATAAAAATATTGTAATTTCGGTCCAAGACGAGACCTTGATTGTAGATTACGTTCACAGTTATTATACAAAGTACGCTAGACTACTTAAACTTTGTTACAATTGATGTACAGTGTTATAACATTAATAAGACTACTTATAACAACTTCCACTTAATAATATTGGAGTTTGCATTGTTAGAATCTATATAAGTATATAATCAACACAGAGCACAGCTATCGCCTCGCTGGCAGCTGCGACTGCCGAGGGAGGGACTGGCCCTGTGAGGGAGACTTTACGTGGTAGTTACGAGATAAAAAATTCCAAAATAATTTATTATGGACCCCTGGTCTTAATCAATATTAAAAATATATACTTTGATTTAAAAAAATAATCTTCCTACTACAATTCTGAAAAATTCATTCCTTTAACTTTTCTGTTAAAGATGACCTTATCTTTTTGTAGAAACAATCGTGTTAAATAGTATTGCCTTTTTTTGCACTGGAGGTTGTTAGTTTATTTTACTTCTAGTTTAACTTAATAGTACTATATTTAATTAGCCCTAATCATTATGAAGATTTGAAATCGTTAGTTTTATGCAAGTGTAATACTTTAAAAATATGCTCTATTATACGTTGTACAATAATTTATGTCAATAATTAAGTTAATTTCTTAATGAAATATAATTTTCAATATACTGCATACACTACAGAGCAATAAAGATTATTTTAAGTGTTGTGAAGGCGTTAAGGTCAGATAAGAGTTATTATTGAAATAAAAAAAAAAAACAACAACAAAATAAACAAATCGGTTTCGATGAAACAGTACCAGGGGTCCAGGCCGTTCAGAAGCGAAACCGGCCTTAACTTTTGATAAAATTTTCAAAGTACAAACAACACCAACAGTATAAAAGTCAATGGTTAACAACATTTAGACATTCTGTTCTCTAAATATTGAAACATAGACATGTTAATATCGTGGAAGACAGCACTATGTACACAGTATGAACCGGAAACGAGTAGGAATATTGTATGCATATGTACATTTAAATCACCTTCTCTGACCACGCCTACTACATATCATACAGTAAGGCATTTTACTTTTGTTCTTTTCACATATTAGGAGAATATACTGCTGGTAAACCGATGTGATACAAAAATAAATCGGAAGTCATCTATAGTATATATATTTAAATAACATGATTCTCAACATTTTAAACTGATTGTGCCAGCATTGCTTTGTAAATTTTAGCCGAGTTAACCTATTTAGACGGAAGTTCAGGTGCAGGTTCAAAAAATTACCAGTATATTATTCTTTTCTTTGAAGTTTTCAAATTAATACACCAATGGTCTGAAAATGAACATTTATTAAATGAATTCACATCCCAAGTCCTGGCCATTTTGTTTAAACCGTTTGAATGTAAAATTATTCATATTGTTTTAACTATATTATGAACTGTTTAATTTAAAAGCCAGATAAAAACGGGTGCCGTTAAAAATAACAATCTAAAAAAATTGTAATATATAATGTACGTAATGGTACTGTAATATTAAACTGATTTAGTTTATACTAGGATAAAACATAACAATTTGTAAGGGCTACCTAATGTTTTAGAGTAGCTTTAATAATTTTTTATTTTTGACGTGAATATCAAAACTTGGTTGGCCATTGATCGGGCTGTATAATTTTATATGGGACAGTCACCTTCATTTGTCATTGATTCCATTATTAGCATGTCAATGTGTTGCAAAATATTAATTAATTTATACATTTTAGTTTTACGAGAAGAAATTTCAGACTAATAAATTCGATAACAATAAAATATATACATTATGATATTAATTTAATTCATTTAAAACGAAAACCAACCAGTTATCACAAAAACTCTATAACTCTAACTAAAACTGATTCAGATAACTTACTTTCTTAGAGGTTACTTCGGCATTATATGCAGGTGTATCACAAATAATATCTAAAACTTTCACAACAGTAAATCTAAACACTCTTATAATGTACAGCACTGTCTATGTAAACTCAGCATGAAACAAAAGATAAATTAGTTTTTACTTCACAGTTTCAAGTTTTCGGACATTATAGTTTATTTAGGTTATATACATTATTTCTAACCGAAATACTCTAATATACCTGGCACTAACAAAAGACCTAGTATATTCCAAAATAAAAATAGAAATTCGATCGAAAATATAGGTAGTTGACAGAGTGTCTGAACTCATTTCCACAAAAAATAGTTTTGATTGGTTTTATTTATAATAAACGAATTAAACATGTTAAACTCAAGCTATAGGTTTGCTTGAGTCCAGTAAAATACTTTTTAGTACGTTTCTGGAAAAAGAATTATCAAAATATAATACCTTACAGCAGTGTTTCCCAAATAACAGGTAGTCACGGACCCCCAGGTATACAAACTAAACAATCGGGGACCCCTAAAGCTATATTTGATTTACAACATGCTCAGTTGCATGGCCGCGCGCATATACGATCGCATTTCGGCATCTAACACTGTCGATTCAATATATTTCATTTAATAATATGTTTTTATTTTTATTTTTGCTTTTACCCACCAAAATTTTCCGAATTGTTTTATAGCCAATAGTGATTGACGGGATTGGACTTTCAGTTCGGGACGGAACGGGACAGGAAAGGATTTTTTCTTCCCTCTTAAATTCGGGACGGGACAGGGACAGGACAGGATTTTTTCTTCCCTAAAGCTTTGGAAATGCTTGTTCACAAATTTATTTTTCTTATTACATTAGGTTAAAAACAATGTCATATATAACTGTTTTAAAGAAATATCCTACCTGATCACAAAATTTCAAGGGAAAAGTTTAAGTGAAAAAATACTAACTTATATGCAACTAACAAAATAGCAAACATTAAAAACACATTCGAAAATAATAAAAAAGTAACTCAATGAAATTGTTGATTATAAGGCAAATACTAACTTACATAAAATAGTAAAGTTATTGTTTGATTATTGTTATATTTTATTGAATTTGAAGGTTAATTTTTTCTAATCAAGAAATCAAGATTTAAATGCATTGAAAACCAGAAATATTATTCAAAAAATAGCAAATATAATACATTTTTAAAGTTTGACAAAAACACAATAATTTTTAAGTTTTTGCTTTTTGATTTTATTGTTTGGTTTCCACAAATCCAAAAGTAAAATACTTGAGTGGTTATTGCATGATGACAATATACTGTCAAGTGTAACTAGTAAACATGTTATTGTATTTTTATAAATTTTAGGCTTTGAAGTTCTTGTTTTTCACAACTCCCAAACTTGATATTCCTCAAATTACATAAAATATTAATTACCTATGTATTTTAAATTTAAATTCAAAAGTCTCAAATTAGCCTATTTACTTTTGTCAACTGTCTAATTTTTTACTTATTTATGAAAAATAATCATACTTTCGGCTGGAATTCAATGTAATCTGAATGAGTTTAGAGAATTAAATCAATGGCCAAACCACTATTTGTAGCCGACCAATGTGGCCGATGATATAAAAGGCATCACTGTAAAGCCTTCTAGCAAGTTATTTCTGTCGATTAACCGCTATCAGTAAATACCTAAACTTGATTTTCACACCAGATTGCAAGTTCGCAATGTTACATTTTTATTTTTTTCGCGATCGGCAAATACGCGCGACAGTTTTTCTCATCCGATCGCGAGTTTCGTAAAGTAACATCGGCAGTTTGTCCGCGATCGGCAAATTCGCGCTAGCGTATTTCGCGGTCGTTCGTGAATAGCGCAAAGCTATTTTTGCCGTTCATCCGCGACTTGCAAATACACGCGATTGCCGTTTATTTGCGATCGGCAAATACGCACGATAGTTTTAGCAGACGATCGTGAGTTTTGCAAAGCTGGATTTGCCGTTTATTCGCGATCGGCAAATACGCAAGATAATTTTCCGCGGCCGATCGCGAGTTTTGCGAAGCTACACTCGCTGTTTAGTTGCAATCGTTAAACGATCCCGTCCCGAAAATTTCCCGAAGTGAATAAAAATCCCGCCCGATAATCGGGAATTTAATTTTTCCGAGAATTTCCGAAATTTCAGGACCCGACCATCCATAATAGTAGCCAATATGTACAGGCCTAACGCCGCGGACCCCTTGCAAGCCATTCGCGGACCCCTGGGGGTCCGCGGACCACCTTTTGGGAACCACTGCCTTACAGCACTATTCATGAACAGTTATTCGAGTTTTAACTAACCACCTATTTTTTAGAATCACGTGGTTAAATATTTCCCATTTCAGTTTTTATCTTGTTTTATTTTTACATATTCTTAGTATTGAAATACCAACTATATCAAAAAAGTTTAGCTTATAGTCCAGTCAAATTAGTAGAAAAAGGAGATCGGTGGCAAAAATGTCGGATGGTTAAAAATCGGCACAGAGTAGTTCGACCAACCTGAACGTCATACTAAAAGTCCCGAGGTGGAGTGTCCGCTCAAGTGTTCCAGAAATGGAGGTATGGGTTTGACTTTTGTAATTTTCTTTAGAAGCCTAAGAAATATTACATTTATAAGGTCTTGTTAAAAGGGAAATTCGGATGAAAACATAAGCCAAAACACCACTATCCTGTAAACTTCAATTGTTCTGATTTGATTTCTAATATTTCTTTCATTGTAACCTTAGCTTTAAAATTATATATCACATGCCATTAATTTTACAATGTAAATATTTTACAGAATTTCAACTACTTTTTAAAAGACCAACATTTGACATAATATTTTAGAGCGAAAGTTAAAAGGATTATGAATTTAGAGACGGAACAAAAAAGTGTATGGTGATTCACATCATACAGTATAGTCTGTGAATATAAGATAATTTGAACAATGACAGATAAAAAAAATAATTGAGATTTGATTCCACCAGAATTTTCTTTAAACGATAAATTTAAAATTATATAATATTTGTTATAAATCTATCTGGGGTTGCAGCCTCTTGATCGTTAACTAACGTTATTGTGATAAGGCTTACCTTACGATCCAAATATTTGAGTCTTATTGAGACCTAGGTTTCAGTGCCGAAGCACTATCATCAGTGTTTAGGTAAGCTACTTAGTATCATTTCCTCTTGATTGAGATTTTGTCATTTCTGACAAGGACATTAAAATAAACACTTATTTTACACATACTTTTACACTGAATAAAACACAAAAAGAAAAGACTAGATATGATCATGGTCGCGACCCGAACCAACATATTCTCAACGTTGAGGTTATGCTGGATTGTGATGATGATCATGGTCGCGACCATGATCATATCTAGTCCTTTCGTTTTTGTTTTATTCAGTGTAAAATTATGTGTAAAATAAGTGTTTATTTTTATATCCTTGACAGGAATGACAAAATCTCAATCAAGATATTATGATACCAAGTAGCTTAGCTAAAGACTGTGATGATAGTGCTTCAGCTCTGAAACCTAGGTCTCAATAGGACTCAAATATTTGGATCGTAAGGTAAGCATTATCACAATAATATAATTATATCCAAATTTCAAAGATTCCAGCTCAAAGCGTATTTTTCATGAACACTCTGAACTTCTCTTGAGCGAATAACCTACCCTCAAAACATATAGTGTGACGTTAAGATGGGTCAAACGCAAAACAATGCCAATTTTTAGCCTGCCTTTTTTTCGTTCAATAAGTCTAATTTCACTGGACTGTTGGGAATTGTTTTCTGTCAAAAAAAAGCAAAGAATTTCTTTCCAAAATTAGGAAAAAACAATAAAAATCATGGCTTTTATATTTTAAAAATTCTTAAACCAAGGAGTTATTATCGGAAAGCAAAAATGTCTTACGCATGACAAAGTATTAAATTTATTGAAATTGTATGTCAAATTTATTTTATCACATTTGTAGTCCACTCAGAAATGCTTTATAACAATAATTGAAACAATAGTAATACATTAAAAGAGTTCATAATATTCACATTTATTTACACCATTTATATTTTACAAATTAAAATAAAATAAAATAACGTATTTATTTAAAATGTACCACACATCGTAATGGTTACTGATGGCTTATTAACAAAATTATCTAACACGGTATTTGAACAATCTGTCAAGAGAGGAACTCATTACAACATACATTCTTTACAATATCAGGAACAACTCTTCGATAAATCAAAGTTTTATTGTTGTTTACCCTATTTGACAGTGGTTAAAATTACTACTTAGTTAAGAAATTACCAATATTTATTAATATGTTTATATTACTCATAATTAATAATAAATACTTTTAAATTTGACAAACAAGACTGTCTTTTTACTTTTTCCTGTTAATTTTGTAGTAACGGGACCAGTCATTAATCTACTTCAATTGATTTACATGTTCAATTTTATGTAAATCTTTTACCAAGATCATCTTCATGATACCCTCTTGATTTCCCTAGATGTTTCTTCATGCAACTTTTATCCGTACACAGCATTTTCCATGCAATCCATTTAAAATTAGTGAATTTATACAGAACTTGCATTTTGCAAAGAAGGTGAAAGTATTCTTTGATGTTAAAAGTAACGTTTTTAACATTGTAAAACGTAGGCCACGATATTCTAGATGAAACTTTAGAATACTAAATTAGCAGAAATCTTAAGTTTAAGTAATCTGCCTCTAGCCACGAATAAGTAGGCATGTGGATCGTTATAAGTAAAGGAAAAAGATAATAAAATTACTTTACAACATACAAGATTATTGTTAGATTAGGTTACAAAAATATATCGATATAATAAAACTATCCATCTTTCAAAATAATAGTCTTTTGAAAAATCGGTACAAAAGAAGCACGCGTCTATGCTAAATACAACTAAGGAGTCACTTACAGACTTAGTTCGGGAAGAAAGGTGTGTTAGTCTAGAGCCATTGAACCGTCATCACTTGAAAAGAATTCTGCGGAACGCTCGTCGAAAGTCCTTGTTGAAAATCGTATAAATGACGGGGTTCAACGCGGAGTTCATGTACCCCAGCCAAAACGCGATGGAAAACGCTTTAGGCGGAATATTGCACACACTGCACAGGGGAGTGAGGATGTAAAGGAAAAAGAAGGGTAACCAGCAGGCGATGAAAGAGCCCATTATCAATCCCAAGATAAGCGTCGCTCTCTTCTCCTTCTTCCTCGCGATCCTGCGCTTCTCCCGCTCGGGATCTCGAGGCTTCTGTATCCGTGGCACTTCCTGGTGATGGATGTCCTGCTGCGACGCGACCTTCCCCATGTCTACCGTCTCTCTCTTCGCCTTGGACGAGGACTTCATCCTACCGAATATGGGTTTGCAGAAACGCAGCTTTAACGGTTTCACTACAGCACACCTCTGCACTACACCCGAGTCCGACGAGGAGGGATCGAACTCTGACACCATGTCCGTGTCTATCCCGACACTGGGGGCGCGGCAGCGCGCCATCGCCGCCAGATCACCGTTTACCGACAGAGTCGAACCCTTGAACTGCGCCGCTTGCGCTTTGAGAGTTCCGACTTTGAGCGTATCCTTGAGAGGCTCCCCGCCCCCGGGGTCCTGGGGTCCCTCCGCGTTGTCGCTGGTGCTTATGTCGGAGGCGAAGTCGCACGTCACTATGGGGATGGCCACCGGCTTGGACTCGAGAGTCACCGCGATGGGGGAGTTGTTGGAGTTGCGGTCCACCGGGCTCTGGACCGACTGCGTGGCGGGCACCGGGTTGGAGAAGCTCGTGCACCTCTGGTCCTCGTGGGAGGGCTTGGGTCTCTGCTGCGGTTTGCGGATCCCGCGACGGGCGCGGGCCTTGGCCGCGTAGTAAATGCGTATGTAGACGAACACCATGATACAGCTGGGGATGTAGAATGATCCCATCGCCGAGTAGATCACGTACCCCAAGTCTTTGCTGGGCTGCAACAAATAAAAGTAAAATTAAGTGCGAGTTATATGTGTTTGAATGCAAACTCAATCGTCTATACTGCTTTCTGTTTTGACAAAACACTTTATATAATACCTTTCGTCACTTGTATTACCTATAAAAAGCAATTAACCATAAAAACAATAATACGGATAAAATATTTATTTTATATCAAAAATATTGTCAAGACAATAGGCAACTCTTTTCAAAATGAGAAACTTTATAGTGAGGAAAAATGATACTTCTTTTCGAAGGACAGTTAGAAAAGGACTTTTTATTTCTATACTAAGGAGCGATGCCATTAGTATTGATGTATTTAAAAATGATTATAGCAATGTAAAAGTTGATTTGCATTAAACATATATATATATATATATATATATATATATATATATATATATATATATTCACTGTAACAACTGTGTTGTTTTCAAATATAGAATTGTTCAGGGGAGAACACATCGCACCACAAGGAGCTCTAAGTGCAGCCGAGAGAGTACTGAGACCGATGACGTAGCGAGACGATCAATATCACACCCTCTCTGTGACGTCACCACCCGCGCCTCCTACCGACTCCGCTCTCGTCCCTCCACTCCACGATGTACCGCCGCGCCGTCCTGGCTGCATTTATCACACGGAATTAATTGTGGTTTTGAAAACAGCGGATAGAATTGCGAAACGCTCCGCTCGCCATTACGATGATTTACACGTTCCGTACACGCTTGAAATGTTTATTTCGTTTCTAGACACAGAGAAGGATTAATTTGTTAGAGACTTGATGTATTCATTCCATTTCATCCATTAACTTTTTAAGTGAATGATAAATTATCACTTACATTTTTGGCTTAATGTCAAAAAATCTAGGAAATCTTTTGATCTGAGATAAAGTTGTGGAAAACACTTCCATATGTATTGTTTATAAAGTTTTCTCTCTCTTTCCAGTGAAATTAAACATATTCCTTTACGATTTCCTATGTTGCGATGTTGCTCAAAATATTTGGCTTACAATATTGTATTTTTTTTATAAAAACCAAACTTTAATTTATTGCAGTGCAATTAGATTAATTCGCTAATACAGAGTTACTTGAATTGGCCTTTTCCAATTTATTTGTGTTTTCCTTTCATTAGAAATATATATTCGCAGCTAAATTATGCGTCTCCCGTCTCTAGTTTTTTTTTCTGAATATCCGTATGCCTTTTTAGCATAGCATTTCAAGCTTACATTGTAAATCACTTAAAACGCCAACTTTATCTATGAAACATATATAGCTAGCTGCTGATGTATCTATGTTTATACGGCGTATGAACATTCTACTTAATAATTACACAAAATGGCATCCATTTAATATTTTTCAGTGTAATGTAAAAAATATTACCAACATAGATACAGAAAACGTAAAAGCAAAAAAATGCTAATTCAAACTTCCAATCAAAAATTGAAATAGATATTTCGTGGTTTTAACACAAATTTAAGTTATTCTAATTTTCTGCAGCCGCTATTGCAAACAAAGGCGTTTTGTCTTTATTGAATGTAGTAATTACAACATTTAGATTTTTCTAACTTACATTTTATATCTTAATATACTCAATCACGGGTAAAACGTTTTCATTCTTTCTTTAAAAACTTTTATTATAAGGGATAAACTCGATACTTTGTACCAAGGTAGGTCATATAAGCCACCTTACATGAACCAAGTTTGAAGCTGGCTCTTTCAGTGGTTTAAAATTTGTGTACATATGTAGCATTATTATTGCAAATACCAATACCAATAACAATGAGAGCATATTATAACCTCATGCTCTCAAAGATTTTCTACCTTGAGCGGTTAAAATACAAAAAGTTGACAAAAATGTAAAAATAATAATTTTTTGGATGGTTTTTTAATGTTTTTTAGCTTTACTTTATAATTTTTTGCAAAAATAAAATCTTTCAAAATATAATCTTAATTCTTATATATTTAAATATTTTTGAAAAGTCTTTTCAATGTTTCAATCCTAATGTCAAAATGTCCAAGAGATACAACACAAACTGAAAATATCTGACCTACATTTAAGGAACTTTCATTTTGTTATTTTTACTCACGGAGCCATTTCCCGGATGTCCGTAAATATTTCTGTATAAATATTAGGGGAGCCTACAATAAGGTAGGTGCGTGCACGTGCTATTATATAGAGTTAACTTCAGTGATTAGTTCTGAAGAAAAAAATTCACATTTTTCATCTTTTGTTTTATTATTATTATTTAGGTTCGTAGCACTAATTACCATCAACTTCAGAAAACTCTCGGACTGAAAAAATACCTCAGTAAAATGAAATTTCGATGTATCTTAAGAACCGTCCATATAATAATACAGCTCAATAATAGTATAAATCAGTTTAAATCTTTTATACGCTAAAAACATCATAACGTATATTACATTTTTTTGTTAGTAAACAGGAAACTCTGAAAAATCGGTATATTTTATTATTGTACACTAAATAAACTTGGACAATTTAGTAATACTTTAGAGGTACCATCCCATGGCCTAACTTGCGTACATAACATTACGCCGGCGTCGCTGGCTAGCGCCCTCCAGACCACAGCCAACATTGACTAGCGACGCGTCAAACAAGAGCTCGATTGTTACTTGTCACGATATAAGTGAATTTGTTTGTATTCCACCATGAATTTCACATTTAGATAACATCAGACGATTTGCAATATGACGTGATATAATAGAAAACTCGTCATAATCCAGCCAATCTTAGCATATTGAGTGAAGCTTAACATGGGTAATTGTAAAAAATTAAGATTTGGGAATTCAAAGTTATTGTAATGTTTTATTGTACTTGACATTTTATAGGGCCATGTTAAAATGAATTATAGCAAAAAAAGTTCAATACGAGACGTATAATAAAGTATGTAATTTTTATAATCTCTGCCCTTTGAAGATTTTACAATGGATGTTAGAAATATTAAAGGATGTCTTACTTGTTACTTTAGTTTATAATTCCAAATAATTCCCAATTGCTAATATTTTATTTTAAATTGCATTTGATTCATTAAAATTAAAATTTTTAATGTGAAAAATATCTGTCCAAAGTAATTCAATGAGTTTTCATTTTATTAGCCCAATAGAAAATAGAAAATATACAAATTTTAGGTTTTATTATCTTATAGGCCTAATATGTTTGGATACATTAACAGTGCTACTAAAGTCTTACAAGAGACCACATTTATATTATAATACTAATTAAATATTATCTTGAGGATCGTACTTTGTTGCAATTGCATTAAAATATTTTGTAGCCAAAAAATAACGTACCTTATGATAACTCGCTATTAACTACGATTTAATTATTCATGATAAAAATAAATTACAAAAAAATGCAAAGGAAATGAAAACATTTGGTTTGTCGCAAATAAAATTTAAAATAAGGAAAAAATTTCAATTGTTGAAAATTGTAACGGTAATATGTAGTGTATTTTAATGCAAATTTCAAAGGTTGGAGGTGTTAGAGTGTTCCATTATCCAAAGGCTGTCGTCAGCTCGTCCGCGTGAACGAGCAATAACCATGATTGGATGGACTCATATCATTAATATGTTTGCTCCTGGTAAAATGTAAAATTTATTTCACGTTCGTTTTCTGTTTGTATATTGAGTGAAAAGCTCGGCAAAATATTTATATTGGATGAAAATGTTTTAAACTAAATATAAAAAAACTAAGAACTTTAAAACTTTTCTTCATCTTGGCTGGATTTTTAAGTGTCCTGTGGCAATAACGTGCTTAATTTGTTCATAAAAGATAAAAATAAATTTTCTACTACTCCCTGCACCATTAAAGCCCTATGAATTTGTCTCTATATTAATGATATTTGTAGCATAAATTACCAACAACTTAAACTGCCGCTAACATTGAGTACAATATATGTAACACCCTCTAGTAAAAACAACATAATATTTCTTTTACACTAAAATAATACCTCATAACCTAGAGCATAGTAACACCCCTTATCTTTATAAGATAAGGTTTTTTATGCATGTAAACATTTCTGATAGTTCTGCAGATTTGGCCCGAATTTAGATTTGTCAGATTAAGACAATATTATTTTAATTGAAATGAATGTTACTTACGTAAACACCCGTAGATATCAAATATTTGTATAATTTAGTTTACCATATACAGTGTAATGAACTTTGTGGACTGTGTATATCTTTTTATTGTTTATCAACAACTGCAGAAATGTGGGATTAGTTTATGAGGGGTGAAATGCCGCTGAGGATGAGAAGTTAAACCCTTGAAACTAGTCCGGCACATTATACAAATATTTTGATATCTACAGATGTTTACGTAAGTAACATTCATTTCAATTGAATTAAAAGGTATCAAGGCTTTTTGATAAGTCGATATTATTGTTGATATGTGATGTTTAGGGTATGTAGACACATAGACCACCGGGTACCTTTTTGCTACCCACGGGTAAAAACCGCCATCTTAGAAAATTGGGGAAAGCTAAAATTTCAGTGTAAGGGCTTACCTAAAACATTGTAATTAAAAGAACACGTAATGTAGAACAATACAAATTGTTTTAAAAATCTCGGAATGAATTTCTAATAAGAAAATATTATGTTCTAAATATGATTTGAGTTTTCAGACAAAAATATAAATTATTAAAAGTTAATAATTTTAGAAAAAATCAAGGGGTTTTCCATTTATTTAAAAATTGCACCAAAATAACTTGATAAAAGACTATAATACTCATTTCAAAAGTTACAGATGTTTAAATTTTGTATGAAATGGATCTATTGTACTTGTGGTTGGTTTAAGGATAACGTCGTCGTAAAAAGCTTCAAAAAACGACTTTTAAATATTTTTTTATTTTTAAGAAGGATAATATATAATGTATAAAAATACCCCCGTTGCAGCAGACCTGCATACTCAGCAAATTTTAATTGCAAAGTACATATTTCAATCCAATATAGTGAGATTTGACACGTTTTTTAAGCTCCATAAGAACAACATGGGGAATGAGTATGAAGGTTTGCTGCAACAGGTGTTTTAAAACTGGGTGGTTTTAATCTAATATTTAGTAGATCTGAACTAGAAGAAGCCATACACCAAGTTTTATCAAGATATGTTAAGAAATAAGGAAGATATTGCATATTTTTATTTCCCATAAGGATAACATGGGGAATGAGTATAAAGGTTTGCTGCCATAAAAATGGTTATATCCGGGATTTTATACTAAAATACATTAGATCTCATGTATATGAAGTCACAAACCAAGTTTCATTAAGATATGTTGAGAAATAAGCGAGATATAGAATTTTACTTATTCCCCATAAGGTTAACAAAGGGACAACGTACTGTGTTTACCACTTTCAGTATCTCGGTAACCAATGGACATAGAGCAATGATTCAAAGTACTAAATTGTTTGTTTTTTCGAGCTGAATCCAATGGTGCTAACCAAAATTCAATAAATTTTATTTTTCTATATAAAAAACTCGAAAAACCCAATTTTGGAGGGGTTTATCCCCCTTTACCCCCCCTTCCAGCGGTCCGATCGGGCTGGTTCACGAACTCGTCCGAAATTACTACTTTACACGCCTGTGCCAAATTTCATTCCGATCGGACCATTTTTGCGAGCGCTATCGTGCTTACAGACACACATATATATATATAGATATATATATCTAGAAATTTGAACGAATGGTGTTTTTTGCTTCTGGGGGCCCCAAGACAAAAAGTTATTATGGTCTTGGGCTTAGGTCTTACCATGAGACCTACGGTAATAGCTTCTTCCCTATAGGGGAAATTCGCTAATAATTTGTAAATTCTTTACTGACGACATTCAGTACTTTTCCAACTGCCTTTGGTATTAAAATGCCTGTTTACCAGCTTTCGTTTGAGCTATTTGGAATTTTAATGTGAAGTGTTTGAAGCGAGTAACATAGCATCATCCAATAATAATAAAATTAATTATACGTGTTTTTTTTATTTAGCATGGATTTTATTTGATGTTAAACCTTTTATTATGAAAATACTCATTGCGTTATCGGCTTTTATTATATATATATATATATATATATACATATATATACAGTGTTAATACTGAATAAGTTTGAGGCGAACTATGGACCTTCAGCGAAGAACAATTTTAGTTTCTCTAAAATTTGTTTGAGATCAACGCTGAGAGTTATATTTAAGTGATATTTTTTGGTTTGGTATGTATTGGTTCACTTTGTGAACTATTTACTTTAATTTGAGATATATTTCATTTCATTTGGACGATGCTCACGTGAGTGGTAGAACTCTAAAAAACAGAAATTCAGGTTTATCCAAGAACTTCCTTATTTAAGGTGTTTTCCTGAAATAAGGAAAACAAACAGTTCTCTCAAAGTTATGTTTATATAATATGGTCTCTAACTATTCAAGGGATTACGGGCTTTCATTAAAGTTATCAATTGTTGAAACTGAACGAGTTTTAGACGAGTTAAAAATATCTATCCAACCAAAAAAATTGACTTTTTGAAAATTATCATTGATTAAAGATATATGACCTGAGTTAAAAGTCAGAAATACTGCGTATTTTGGTAAGTGAAATACTGAAAGAGGTATTGCATCACTTTAAGCTATTATTTATTTAATAACAAGAGTTTAGGTTGAGTTATAAGCAAATAAGCTAAATACAATTATAATTTTTTTATTATTTTTCATTGGCTTTATATCTATATCTAAGGTACTATGTTTGATATAGCTATAAATTTGGTTTTGAAATATTCAGTGGATCACTGACGTACATTTGTGGTATAATTTACTTGAATCTGATGAGTTTGGGGCAAGTAAAACCTTACCCATATGTAAGGTAGCACTTTCATAAAAAAATTTAATGTTCAATGGAGGGCATCAACTCACCTCAAACCGTACAGATTTAATTATTTATTAACTCAAATAAAAGAATAATAATTTATTGAGTGATCATAAACAAACATTTATGACATAGCCCACTTAACACCGGAGATATAGATCTTTATTTTGATTAAAATATTGGACAATGAAACTTTTTTCCTTGGATTAGAGGTTCATAACTCACCCCAACCCCATTATATGTCATTAAACAACATCTCAAATAAATTCCCTTATCCACTGAATATTTAAATACCAAACTATTAATATTTCAAACCTAGTACTTGACATAAAGAAATATATTCATAGAAAAACTTAATAAATAGTTATTGTATTTAGCTTATATGCTTATAACTCAACCCATACTCCTCTTTTAAATAATTAATTGCTTAAATGGATGCAAGTAACTCAATCAGTGTTTTCTTACCAAAATAACATCCCTGACGTATAACTCAGGTCATATATCTTTAATAAAAAAAATTTTAAAATACCCCCGTTGCAGCAGACCTGCATACTCAGCGAATTTTAAATGCAAAACAACATATTTAAATCCAACATAGCGAGATTTGACATGTTTTGGTAAGCTCCATAAGAATAACATGGGAAATGAGTAAGCAGGTTTGCTGCCACAGGTATATTAAAACTGGGTGGTTTTAATTCAATATTTAGTAGATCTGAACTAGAAGAAGCCATATACCAAGTTTTATCAAGATATGTTGAGAAATAACCGAGATATAGAATTTTACTTATTTCCCATAAGGTTAAACATTGGGACAACGTACTGCGTTTACCACTTTCAATATCTCGGTAACCAATGGACATAGAGCAGTGCTTCAAGGTACTAAATTGTTTGTTTTTTTGGGCTGAATTCAACGGTGCCAAGAAAAATTCGATAAATTTTATTTTTCTATGTAAAAAAACTCAAAAAACCCATTTTTGGGGGGTTTATCCCCCTTTACCCCCCCCCCACCGGTGGTCCGATCGGGCTGGTTTACAGACTCGTTTGAGGATTACCACTTTACATGTCTGTACCAAATTTCATTAAGATCGGACCATTTTTACGACCGCTATCGTGCTCACAGACACACACACACACACACACACACACACACACACACACACACACACACACACACACATATATATATATATATATAAAATTTCGAACGAATAGTGTTTTTTGCTTCTGAGGCCCCAAAACGAAAAGTTATAGTGGTCCCGAGCTTAGGTCTTACCATGAGACCTACGGTAATAGCTTCTTCCCTATAGGGGAAATTCGCTAAAATCAATTTTTTGCTGGTTAGAGACTTGAAACTCATACAAACTCGTTCGATTTAAACAACTGAGTCAGTGATCTCTTGAATAATTATAGCCCATAACATTTGTAAATATAGGTTAAATAACGCAAATACTGCAAGGCTTTGAAAGTCTGAAATTCCTTTTTTAAAACCCGGTATATAATTGTTAGTTGTAATTTCTTTTAAGAATACTTCGGAAGTTTATTGGAATTTCGCAAAATGTAATTTAAATTAATTTTGTTGTGAATAATAAATACTATTTTAAATGCAGTGTCGCAACCTTAAAGATTTCATCAGTTTAAATATTGTAATTATTTCCTTGTTTGTTCGAAGATGTTGTAAAATATTTGATGATCGGAGAGAGTCAGACTTGTAACCTGATTTACAAAGTTTGTAAAAGGACTGAATGGAATAATTAATAATAACCACACTCGAGACCTTCAAGTCGCATTAGGCTATGTGACTGTGTAGGCGACAATTACAGTCACGTGCGTTGGCACTACGACAGGCTCAATGCGGCCGCTACTCAGGTCGGCTGGCCCCTGTCAGATTACATTAGCCCTTGATTCACCGCAAAGGTTTTGTGTCATAACATGTTATCAAAGACCATAATCTAATAACATCACAAAATTATATTTTATTTTTATCAATTTAAGAAATATTGTATTGTTTTTCGTTGCTTATTTAATCTGTGTTGTTAATACATGTTTAAGGTGTAGTGATTTAAAAATAAGATATTGGCATTTTTCATTTAATTAATATCAACTCACGCATTCAATCATTGAGTTATACATCTGCTGGAGACATAAATTATTTATAATATACAAACTAGAAGGATTGGACAGTTTTCATTTATTTGTTCTTCCCTCTTCACTACGACCCATCCACTATCCATCACTTCCTCCCCTAACAGGAAACATATTCAAGCTATCAATTACGAAGGCATCCTTTTAAAATGAACACAATAAATTCAAGAATATATGTTATGAAAAAATAGGAAGTGTGATTAAGTAAAAACATGAGATACTACTTGTATAATAAAAAGTGAACGATTTCCAAGTTAAACCTAAAAAATACAGTTTTTCAGAGCGGATACAAATGACAATTAGATTTTGAGTGGAAGGTGGATTACTCTGGAGCAGTCAGCGGAATGTTGGTAATCGAGGTCCCCATTGTGTCTGCGAGTCATTCAACAGTCGTCTGTCAGGATCCAGCATCCGAGCCCCCCTCCCCAGGCTGCACTGTATTCCAGGACATTGTTGTTCTAAGAAAGGATATGCTTACTTTTGACTATTCATGTTTTGTGAAATTCATAGCAATAAATAAGATTGTAAACACTTTATTTAAGTATCTAAAACAGTTCTAATTTTATTGGTTTTGGGAAATAAAAGTAGTACACCCATTCGGCTTTATATTTTTTACTACATGTACAGGTATGGTTTAGCAGAATATAATAATACTGTACTAGCAGCCGGCGTTACTTCGGGACTTAAAAACAACATGATAAAATAAGCTGTTGATTAAAGTTGGTTATTTTTGGGGTCTTGCTGTGGAAAAGCCTTTCAATGAGAAGGTGTGTTTATTGTTTTTTTTTTTAATGTCAGAGACAAATTGTGTCACCGGACCAAGCTTTCCAGTGGCTGATTTGTGCATCGGGCAAACTTTTAAAATTGATCTACTACTTTAAAATTGAAACTTTAATATTCCGAATATATTAATTAAATGTGATTTAAAAGTGTCGATGTATACACTTTTCAGCTTTGATAGTACAACCATTTTCATTGTATATAATACAGGGTTTAGTTTACAGGAATCTTCAATGCTTAGCACCTCTTTTTAGCATACCCCCTTTTTAGCACCCTCGCTTAGCATACCTCTTTTTTGGATCTTTTTTCAAAAGTAATAAATATGTATGTAATTTTTACACAATGACGCATCAGTCTCTTTCATTCATTTTTTAGTTCTTATCAAAACTAAAAGAACTTCTTGCGCATGTAAGAAGATGCGCAACCCTCTGTTTGACATAAACTTATCTCTAAATAACATGAATAAAATGGTCATTCACAATTAAAGAAAAATATTCAACACTCACAACGCCCGAGAAATTAAATTTTTTAAGTGAACTAGTTTTGTTTGGTATCTCAAGTAGATGTTTGACTAATTCATACCTAAGCGAATATCATAACTTTCTACAAAATACTTGCATTAAGTGTATTGTTGTCGTTGCACTGAGTAGAGAATAAGCAGGTTAACTGTTAACACTTAAATATCTTTATTCTAAGTACAACTCCAGGTTCTAAATTTATAATGCTTTTCAAACTTTGAATTTTTTTTAGATAAATCCTTAACAAATATTGACATTTTAAAATTCTTATCGTTCAAATATGCACTGATAGTTTTTTAGAACCTCCAGAGCTCCTCCTGAGTTACATATGTTCCAATTTTCCTTTTATTAAGATGATAACAGACTTTTGGCCTTGGTATCAATAGGCTGTGTACTCTTCTTTTTGGTCAGAAAGGATTATTTTCTGTTGTCTTACAAAAATGTTTAATTTAAAAAAATTAAATTCATAATATGGGTCAATATTAACTGACTTTTACTAGCCCTGCATTTTGTGGTATGACGACGTAACTATTTAAAATCATGACCAATGTACAGATTTTACGACAGATAGTAGAAATTTCGCTGAAATTTCAAAAACCTGCTGGAAGGCCCCTAATAGGATATTTTCAAGACCCACAAAAGCACATCTAGAGAGTAATAGCTTTAATTTGATACACCATATGTAAAGACAAATAACTCTCTAGAAGTCGATGTGTTCGGTACAAAATTCCAGGAATTATTTTAATAATATAGATACTTTTTATTTGATATATTAACTTCGTTTTATTAGGAGTATGATATTTTAAGCTGTACAAGGTGTCCAGCTTTAACTGTCTAAAAAACGTTTTCAGATCATTCAGCGGGTCAAAAAAATGCAATTAAGGATATGGTCTATCTCGCTCCGGATTCAGTCTGTCAGATGGTATGATTTTTTCACATAGTTTATAGCTGTAAAACTACTGAAGGTACCACATTCAAACTTGGTACATACATGATGGCTAATAGGTCCTGTTTTATTACGAACTATCAAGTTTCTAAAATTTCCCAATCCTAAATGACATCCATTTTCTAATTTCCAAAGCTTAATATTTTATTAACGTTGAAATTTACTAACTTCTGTTATGTAAGCGTCTCAACAACAATAACAAAATTAAAAAGCTAGAAAATTAAATGTCCCTTATAAAAGTGTATAGTATTATTATGTGAACGACACGAACAACAGAGAAAATAAAAAGGACATGTGAACGTTAAAACATGGAAATATTCTAAAATATACACAAAATTGAAGTTGTTTCTCATAAAGTTCAAATTTTTTTCAGTGTACTAGACGTTATAAAACTTTAGTAAAAAAATGTATGGATCGCATGATATAATGATGAATAAGAAAATAAATTTTGCATCTTAATAGCCAGTTTAATTGTTGATAACACTTAAAAGCACGAGTATTTCATGAATTAATTATAAATTTAGCATAGCAAAGTTAAATTATAAATATGTTAAATGAATCTTAAAGAACTCAAATCATCATTGTTGACACAATATGTTTCCTGAATCTAATATGCCTTAAGTTAACAACAAAAATCCATGTATAATTAAGCAAATAAGCATTAATCCTATATATTCTTTAACAATACATTACAAAACCTAACAAAATAACGAAGATACTTTTACTACACTTTCGGTTTTATTAAATAAACCATAAAATTCGTGTTTATATAACATAAACAAATCGTGTTCGTGTTTATATAACAAAACTTTTTATGTTACATAAACAACGTTCTTTCATACAAATGTTGGAAACAAGTATATCCAACCAACCATAAAATCAATTTTTTGACTCTATGCGCAAGCCCTGAAGAATAATAAAGGAGTGGCTGACGCATAAATGTTATAAAGTAGGTTTATTTATAATATATGAATAATATATAATTAACATTAATGATGATTAAATTCACCCATGTAAAGAAATAGTAATATACAGTTAAGGGTATAAGAACACTTGAAGTACTAACAAAACCTATTTAATTTACATTTTAAAATTATTTTACTACAGTAAAAAGTTATAAGCAAATTTTTAATGAGTACCGATACCTTACCACTCTATAACACTCTCGCACACAAGGAAACTAATTTCTATACAGTAAGTATTATATTATTCGTGGTCAACAAGTAATATGAATCATACCAGCTAAGGCATAATCAGATGTTTATTTAATGGATTAAACTCACGAGGGTGTCAACAAGTGTCGCTTGGCGGGTAAACCGAGATCTCGTGCCTAAAACGTGGCCGAGAAACGGAAATTCTCCGTCCTGCAATACATGACTGTTTGTTCAAAAGTGTTCTTTTACTTTTTTTACATAGTGTCAAGTATTCGTGTCAAATACAAAATAAATAATTACGTTGGATCGAGGGATAGGGGAAACAACTTATACGATTAATTAGAAAATTGCAAAGACTACAGGATTTGTATAATATACTGGATTATTTATGATAAATATCGTTGAAGTAGATTAAAAATATCAATTCAAAAAGGAACAATTATGTGGTATTTTTTGTGGACTAGTTTTTATAAACGGCTGCAATATTGTGGGAGAATATGTATTTATAAGGTTACTTCTGATCGGATCTATTCCGAGTTATTGACCAAATATTCAATCATCATTTGCATAGTCACATTATTCTTTAATAAAATACAAAACATAAAAAAATAATATCCAGAATGATTTAGAGGCCAGTACAAATATGATCGAGCCTGGAAAAAATTACCGGAAAGCTGAAAATCGCTTTAATGTTTTCGTTTTACATTCAAGTAAATGAATTTTTAGTTTGCCCCATTTTTCCTTGTGAGCTCTCGATCAAGACCAAAAGAATATAAAGATTTTGGGTCATTTTAAATTTCTTTGTAAATAATTAAAATAAAACACTTGTTCTACATATAAAATTTATATACAAAAATTGTCGGACACAAAATTTTGCATTTACTGACTGCCTCCTGAATAATAACTGACACATAGGCTAAATAAAATGTTTTAGCGGATTTCTCTTTTAGGGAAGGAACTATTCAGGTCCCATGGTAAGACCTAAGCCCAAGACCATGATAACTTTTCGTTTTGGGGCCCTCACAACCAAAAATCACCATTCCTTTCTTTTTCCATAGGATATCTATATTTCTGTTAATCGATAATATATATGTATGTGTGTGTGTGTGTGTGTGTGTGTGTGTGTGTGTGTGTGTGTGTGTGTGTGTGTGTGTGTGTGTGTGTGTGTGTGTGTGTGTGTGTGTGTTTGTGTAAGTACAATGTCATCAATATTTGTGAGGCCATGAGTTCATTTAACCAGATGTGGAGCAATTCGAAATTATGGGTTTTACACACGACCCCATAAGGATTTTGTTGTTTATTTTATGATAAAGTCCTCTTTTTAGGGTCGGAAAAGTCTAAAATGGTGAAGTTAGGCTATGTTAGGTGAGGTTAAGTTAGTTTAAGTTATGTAAGGTTAGTTTAGGTTATGTTTTCATCTGGCCCCACAATTTCAACTGGCCCCACAATTTCGACTGGCCCCACAGCACTGTTAAATGCACACACATGTCCCCGCTATCAGGCGTGCCAAACACAAACCCGCACAAATATTAGCGTATAAGACTGTGTGCGCATGTGTATGTGTGTTTGATAGCTATATAAATCTCGTAGAAATGGTCCAATCTTAATGAAATTTTCCTAAGACGTGTATCGGACCATTGAAAGGTGGGATTAGTAGGGATGAACCCCAAAAAATCAGTTTTTTGGGAGTTTTTTAAAAGGAAAATGTGAAATTATTTATTATATTATCCTTTTGAAATCAGCTTAAAAAAATAAGTATGTTTAATCATTGCTCTACGTCCTTTGGTTACCGAGATACTGAGTGTGGTAAACACAGTACGTTGTCCCAAAGTTAACCTTATGGGAAATAAATAAAATAATATACCTCACTTGTTTCTCAACGTATCTTACTAGAACGTTGAGAATAAGGTCTACGTCTCAAGTCTACGTCTAGTTAAGGTCAACTTGATAATGACAAAATCCACAAATTTTTACATATTCGGTCTTAAGTCTCATGGGAAGACCTAAGCTCGAGACCATGATAATTTTTCATTTTAGGACCCTCAGAACCCTAAAACACCATTCCTTACTATAAATCAGTTGTAACATATCAGGTATTATATTTTAAGTATCTTTATCAGAATACAGTCAGTAAATGCAGAGTTTTGTGCCATACAATTATTGTAACAAACCCTTGTTTGTAGAATAAACGGTATTTGAATTATTTACATAAACTACAAATGGCCCTAAACTCTATATTTTTGTTGTTTCAGGTTAAAAGCTCATTAGGAAAAGTGGGAAAGCTAGACAAGCTTCAAATTCATTTACTTGGATGTAAAACGTAAATATTAAGACGATTTCCAGCTTTCCAAGAAATTGTCCCAGGTGCGGCAAATATTTTGTCTAATTTTACTAGAGTACTAAGCAACCTTAAATTTTTATTCCACGTATGTAAAAAGGTTTTTACCTTATTGAAAACTAAAGATTAAACAGTGGTGAAAACAAAGCAGGAAAATTAGCTTTGTAAATTTTGTTACAATTAAATAGTTAAAAACTCGATTTTCATTGTGTTTTCCAAAAACTACGTTCCTTATGGTCTTTCATTTGTAATGCCTCAAAGAGCAATTTGCTGTTAATTTTTTTATGAGTGGGGGATCGACATGGGTTTGATGATTATGATCCTGGTACTTACTTCTCCGGTAATAAACTATTTCTTTCTGCAAACAGAATTGCAAGTTTTTCTGCTTTTTGACGAACAAAGGTGATGACTGAAACTGAAGCCCCTGTCCATCTTCAAACATCACTCTCTGTCGTACAATAGGCGATGTAAAGAACAAGACGCAGGTTTTACAATAATCAAATAGATTTTACAGGAATCCTAAAATAGGTTTATAAGACAATACACTTTACATAATAACTAAAACGAATCTGCTTGTCGTATAAACCTAGGATGTTTGAAAGTATAAGAGAGTAAACAAATAAATATTCTATAGTCATTATAAACACTTATATCAAACAGTATGGTAGATTGACGGGTAGCTGAATATGCAAGAGCGAGCTCTTGTATCAACTGTAATGCACTATTATCCAGCGGCTGTCGTCAGCTCGAACACTGTAGCGGGGATAACTGTGATTGGATGGCCTCATCACACCGGCTTACGTTCAATGAGGGATTAATATGGCAATCGTGTTTGATTTTTTTTACATTTTACGTCAGTAAAACACTATATTTTATCTGATAGTGATGCGGATAAGAGGGGTTACTTATATTCGAAAATAGCATTTTATATTTTGTCTACATAATTGATTTTGGATACCAGTTTTAACATAATGGGGCACAATTGACAACATTACATTTTGTATGTATGAGACTAAGAGCAACTTTAATTTAGGCTAGCATCAAAATATGTGATTCTAACGTTCATTAACTTTTTTTAATGAATTTGTAATATGTTTACCTGGGTTATTCTATTGTAGCCCAATCATAAGTAAACTTGTAATTTTTATAAATCCAAACATTTTATAATAAGTTTGATTGAAGTTTTCTAGCATGGGTTGAACATGTATAAAGTTTTTCACAGATTGTTCATTTGGTTTTATTATATGGAATCGACAAACACTATGATGAAAGAACTCTATTGCTTGTAAACGCACAGCAAGCAAGAAGAAATAATTTAGAAGTACAATGTATAATAAGGGTCTTCTTCAGTTGGTTATATGACGTTAATAGTCTTGTTCGTAATAAAGTAATATATTTTTTTAAAGTTAAAAGAAATGGTAAACTTGACACTTAATATAAAACTGTAATCATTATATTTATGGTAAATTGTATTTTGTTCTTAACTGTCTAACTATTTATAATTTATCACATACAAATAGGAATATTTTAATATATCTAATTATAATTGAGAGAATGTATGAAAACTTATGGCCTAAATTTTTTTTTTCAATTTTGATTCAATTGCCGAGTATTTTAATGGATAAAAGCAACAAAATAACACATTGGATGATATGTTATCTAAAAGTCAATATGAAATGATTATAATTGCCCCATTAAGGTTAATGAGACGTTATAGCTAATGCATATTTTATGGATCGTAATTGGAGGGCTCTATCGACAGATTACCTCTTTGATAGTATAATTAGGAAATGTTTATTCTCTGTATTATACCTCGGTAAGTCAAATATTCCTATAGGAAATAAATTAAACCGAATACTAAAAAGTCACATAAAAACTTGTTACATCTTCAAATAATGGCCCCCTTAGCCCTTACTGGCGATTTGAAGTCCAAGACGCATATTAAGACGCTGCTGAGGAAATTTGTTATAAAGTTATTTATAAATCAGATAAAAACTTGTTACATATTTAAATAGCCCCCTTAGTCCTTCCTGGCGATTCCAAGTTCAAGACGCGTATTAAGACGCTGCTGAGGAATGTTTTTGTAAAGTTATGTATACATCATATAACTCACGCATTTACTCAAGCATGTACGTGAGTAAATTCTACTAACCCTATTGATTATAGGACAGTCCATGAGCTTTCATTTATTTCCTATGGCACTGAACTGTTTATGGTCTCTTATCTAGCATAGAAACATCTTAAACCCATCAAGTAGTATAAAGGCAAATTCTCGTTCTTTAAAATCCTTTATGGCTACCCTCTGGGTTTAAAAACAATTTGTATTGCACCTACTTTACGGGTTTTTATAATTTCCCACTGAAACTATTGTTAATTATTGTTATTGTTATTTGCCTTTCCTGCTGATAAGAACATACAATGCTAATTTGTATCAAAATTGATTAATGTACCATTTAAAGATGGTTATGACATTTTCGGGTGGATAAAAAAAGTGAAATATAATTATGTTATTACTGTTGAAAAACGTTCAACATTATATATATATATATATATATAGAACACAGAGATTGTTGTCTCCGTATACTAGAGGCGGTGAGGCAACATTCCTGGTTAAAGGTAATGAATATTCTAGTGAAAAAGATGAGTGAAAATGCGTAACAAGTACTTGATAGTTTGACTGCACTGCCTAGTAGAACTGGATATCGAATGTGGGGTAAGTAGGAGATCCCACCCAGAGAACGGGATGTATCGATTACAACGATATGCAGAGAGCTCTAATGTTATCAGTTTTTGATTCACGGTAGGTACTATTTGTAACGTTATAAGGATTGCATGAGGAAAAAAATGCCAATACAACTGACTTATATTGATTTAGCTGTAGTAATACTTAACTTTTGTTTTGCTTTCTAAAGTGATTTAAAAATAGCTATTAAATTTTTCAATTTCCTTCAGGTGTATTTTATAAATATATAAATAAATACATACAATCATAAATAATTAATTCATCTTAGTACCCCATTCATTCGTTATTTATTTCGTAAACCCATTATTTTTCGACCTTTATGCCATTATCAAGGGTAAATTTTACTCTAGTTATCGTCGCTAAAGGTCAAAACATGATGGGTTTTTCGGATTAAAACCAAATAAAAAGGATACTGAGTTGAATTGTTTTTATTATACTTATAATTTTTTCCCTTTATAACGAAAATGACATATATGTTATTTAGGGCTACTTTATATGTTAGTAATAAAATAAAATACCCTGTCATTGATAAAATATGTATATGTTTTTATTTATTACGTATTTGTTGTACATGTATACACATAAGAAGGAATATTATTAAAGTTTAATAAGTCTCTTAATAAAGTTGATTTGTGATCCATCTACTAATAAGATGAAATATATTATAATATCAATCACTTCTCTTTCAATAGATGTTTGATACTTGGCAGGGTTAAAGATAGAGTATTTTGACACTATACCTATTTTTACTTGTTGTTAAGAATGTACAATTATGTTAAAATGGTGGAAATGTTGACAGTAAGAACTAAACTTCTATAGCACACATAAATAAGACTGTAACTCATGATTCCTTGTACTTCCCCAAAATATCTTTCTTCAATTAGTATAATCAAAGTATCAGTAATCAAAATTTGAATGATTATTAAAAAAAATTAAAAAACCTTCAATTTATATATATTTTATTTTAAAAACAAAGTCATTTTATAAAATTACTTTGTAAAGTAATTGTTATACTAGTTGCTAAGGAGTGAACTTGGGTTTATAAGACTTAAGAATTTTTACAAATTATTTTAAAGTTTTTTTGTAAAATCAATAGTTTAAAATAGTAGTTTTCATTACTAGGAGCGAAATTGGCTCTTTTTGGTACGAGATCGTAATTTACAGGCGAGGCGCAGCCGAGCTTGGAAATGCGATCGAGTACCAAGGAGACACTTTTGCTCCGTGTGATGAACAACTATTTTCATCATTATGTATAAATAATCATTTAATCGTTAAAAATTAGACTACATAATTTTGAGGTTATCCAAAATAGTCATAGTCATTTACACATCTGTTAGTTGTTTACAAACATAAGATAAGAAATCGTTCAACCTTTCAAACGTAACATAAACAAATTTTGACATTAGAGTACGGCAAAATTTACCATATGTTTTTCCAGTACTCCTATTCGAAGTAATCCAAAAACGATCATTTTGCGTACGATTTAGAGAACTAAAAACGGCTGTTTTCGGGACAGTATGATGAAAAGATTGTTTTGGACTACTGTTCAACGTATATTGACTCTTGAGATATGGAAAGTGCCAACTGCATACAGTTTGGAGATTAATGATATTCTACAGGGAGTAGAAATGAAGTACAATTTTACACCCTAATTGATTCTAATCTAATTCCATAGCACTTTTTGATATGTGGTATTATCTGTTTTAAGGTTCGTAAAATCATAAAAGCCTTACTTTATTTCTATCTTGACAGCTAATGCACTCTCAATGCCCACGTTAGGCTAAGATAGAACTATATAACCTCTGATACAAAATCCTCATTACTAATGTTTATATTTTATCTGGTTGAAATTGATAATTGAAAGACAATATAGATCATGGATTATGTGTTTCAGAAAATCTATTCCCCTTTTTATCTTAACCGTCTTAAAACAGTGGGATGAAAGATGAGCAAATTTGACGGAGTTGATATTTGATGACCACGCATGATTCAACTAATTAAATGGGGTTCGTAATAAACGGGGTTTACCCGTGAAAAACATAAAAACTCCCTTGGATTCATGGTTTAATGTTTCAATTTTCATAATTAATTCATTAGGTTTACATGACAATTTCCCAACTTCCTTAAAGTTTTACATTGAAACTTTGAGGTACGTATGGTGTAGCCCTAAAGACATTTTGAAATATCCTTTCTTAGTGGATGCCTACACCCTAAGTGGAACGTCCAGGCAAGTTTTTAAGGTTCTTGCTCAAGTAGTATAAACTGTACAATTATAGGTGAGTAGTATTCTCAAAAATATACAATAGAAGATATGTCTACTGATAAGGGCTGCATCAACATGACAACCAACAATAAATTAAACTCCAAACCTAACAAGTGCATCCTGTATCTCGCGTTTTATTGATTTCTTCTGTGCATATGAACACCCATCGAATATCGTCGTATGTTCATTTTATTTGTCGTTTTTTTTTAATTTGTTAAACCTTTCAAGTTAATGATTCAATGAGTTTTTCGGTGTTTTTTAGATTTGATTTAGTTTTTAAATGAAGTCATCAAAAATATGATTTAGATATTTATCATCCAACAATAGGGTGGAGGGTCCTGGCTGAGTGACGACTGTTGAATGACCCAGAGGCACAATCGAGACCGCGATTACCAACATTCCACTGATTGCTCCCGTTTAATTCACCTTTAACTCCAACTGAACCTTATTGTTAATGTCAACAAGAAATACCACGCATGTCTGTTTCTGAATGTAAGAGCACTTTTAAAATCTATTTCATTCGTATTACAATGGACTACCCCCACTAGATTGCTGATATGGATTTATTTAATGTGCCTTAACGATGAGTAAGAATGTTCCTAGCAGATAAACACAATTTTAATCCATTTAGTTGACATACAATATATCATTATTGTTTGATATTTTTCAAGCATTTGCCACATGTGATTGAAATATTAAGACTTCATGTCTGATGTTGCGTGTGTTGTATACTGTATAAAAACTTGCCCAATTAGGTAATACTAAATACCGATAACATTTTGCTAATACTTTATGTTTTGGAATGCAATATAGTAGTACTGTTCACGAAACATTGTTGTAAAAATGGGAATCATTTGACTTGTTTGTTGCGCGTTATTTGACTTGAACTTGGGTTTTTCCGCGTGATAATTAACACTTTTTAATGCTACGTTTCATGAATAAATTCTTTTAGGATTGATGAATGTAGGCATACATTATGATTGATTTACATTTTTATCTTTCCAACTTTAGTCACGAGTAAAATTATATAAGAACCCTAGGAAAGGATTAACTCTAACGCGTTAAAATACATGTTACCAGGGTCATCAAGAAGTAAAAAAACGTTTTGTCACTACATTTACTCCTGTTGTCCCATCTCCACAACTGAGTGTGCAGTTTAAATGATTCCTGATCTTCATTCGAGCCAAGTCTCGCTGCCGACCGATCACGTATTTCATTCTCACAGCGTTTCAAAATTATGGAGTCCATTGAAATTCCTAGATGTAGGGTGAAAAGTTTTTTATTTTCTGGACGACCCTCGTAGATTTAATTACAAGTATTTGAGCGAGTGAGTGCGTTACTTACGTTACACTTGGGGAACTCCTCGGGCGGGCGCTCGACCTTCCAGCCCAGCAGCGGCGGGATGCAGATGACGGCGGAGAGGATCCAGACGAGCGCGATCATGACGGCGGCGCGGGCGGGCGTGCGCTTCTTCAGGTAGTCGATGGCCTGGGTGATGGACCAGTAGCGGTCCAGGGAGATTAGGCAGAGGTTCATGATGGATGCGGTAGAGAAGAGCACGTCCATGGCCAAGTGAATGTCGCACCACAACGAACCGAATATCCAATAGCCCATCAGCTCGTTGGCGAGCGAGAAAGGCATGATCACCAGCCCGAGGAAGAAGTCCGCTACTGCCAAACTGGCGATGAACCAGTTCTGAATGTTCTTAAGAGCCTTTTCCGTAGCGATGGCGATTATGACCAACATGTTTCCCACTACCACCACCACCATCAGCATAGTGACGACGATGGACGCGAGGATAATGGCCTCCATCGAGTACCCGCTGGGGTACAGCGAGTCCTCCCTGAATATGATGTACGTGTTGTTCGGATCGTATGTGCCATTGGTACCGTTCACTAGCGATATGTTCTCTAGTCGCAGGTCATCGATGTTCACCAGAATCGCGTACTCGTCGTCGAATTTTAAAAGGTACTCGGAAGTATTCAAAGGCGGTCCCTCCAGGGATAACAGCTCCATAGCTGTGTGTAGTCTCGACGATGACCTTAAAGTCCTAATTTGCTCCCTTTTAATTTATTAGGAAAACCCGTTTGACCGAACAGTTCCTCAGTAGTTTAGGCACACTTTAACCTATTCACTATTTCCTTTATTGTGCTTCACTCCTCGTATTGCTTTAGTTTATAAACTCGAATCACTTATTGTTTTGTGTGAATGAACAACATAAACGAAAGCCCTTAACATGTTTTAATTTTCAATTGTGAATAAGTCGATTTCGTTGTTAAAGCGTTTTCCAGTAATTATAAGACAATACTCACACCATTATATTTTATCAGACGTGCTTTGTAATGGCAGTCATATAACGAATTAAAAAATGCACAGAAGACGATTTGTAAATTAACTTTGATCAGCTTAGTTTATGTACATACAAATGCAGAAGGTATAAATATAAAAAACTGGCTTATAGAAATTTTTCAAATAAATATTTCAATACACAGAATACAAATCAAACTGTAATTACTGATGTACCGTAAAGACACACACTAGTTTACACATTTTATTGTGAGAAAGGCAAGTTCGACGTACGGTATGATAGTGGATCAGGAAAGGAAGAGGTGCTCGGGGTGAGGGTAGGGACACAGCAAGCAGCTCCATATCCTCCTACCTATAAACATCCAAAGAAAACAAATCTTAAAGTTTAACAATCTTTAAGACGAGTTAAAATTTGTTAAACCTTTCAAGTTAATGATTCGATGAGTTTTCGATACTACACGAGACCCGTTTTAACCGATAACTCGAAATCTGATAGACCACGAGAAAACGTTAATTTAAACTCAAATATAACCGTGTATAAAAATTGCAAACTTAAACATTTATTTTCTTTTCACACGCAACAGTTACGAACACCGTACACACAATTATCCTCTAACACTTAGATCGGTAAAACTTAGGCTTCGGCTCAGAAGCTGTTTCGGCTATCTACAGAATATTTCTAGTGCTTAGGTGCTAATTAATAAAACTAACACTATATACATAACAATATACACTATATTTACTAACACATCGCTTTCATGATTAGATTCGGACTAAAGAGTGCTCGTTTTATAACTGATACCAAAGCACTTCATAAAATATCTTGGTGTTTCTCTCAATATTCCTCACATATTATGCGTTGCCGGGTCGGGAATGCAGAGCCGTGGAAATATTTAATTTTCTGCCGACTTATGGAAGTGCGCGCGGTATTTAAATTCCTGCTCGGGATGCTCGGGGGCTGATAATGTAGGAGACCACGTTCACTACGCCGGTCCGGCAGCCGGGGCAGATCCACCTGATATAGTACATCTCCGACTCTGACGCTCAACGGCTGATGGACTGCACTGCACGCACAACCACACTCTTCACTGCTCTTCACTAGCGGTCCTCAGCTCCTCCCGTAGTGTCCTGAAACAGAAGAAAACCGATATATAATAGCAAAAATGGCCAATATAATTAACAATCAATAGCTCATAAAAATCCTTTGTCTACTGAAGACGTTTGGATACTGAAATAATATACGTATTTATTTATTATAGCCTACTCGGAAATGTATAACCCAGATCAGGATAGAAGCTTATATATTTCCGAGTTTTGGCCTAAGGAGTCCTGTGGACCAAATTTATGTTTTCTGGATGAATAGGAGGTAAGTAGCCTAAGAGTTCGATTTTTATTTATTATTGAATGGGATAAAAACCTTTAAATTAATTCAAAACGAATTGATCAGTTACTAAGCATATTTAAATAAACAAATACCTTAGTTGAATCTTATACAAGATTATGAAACAAACTAAAAATGAAATGCCGAGCACAGCAGATTATAAGATTATGAATTTTTTTTTTTTTTGCGATTTCCCCAATAGGGAAGAAGCTATTAGCGAAGGTCTCATGGTACAAACCAAAGCCCAGGGTTATTAAAACTTTTTGTTTTGGGACCTCCTTAAGCAAAAAACACCATGCGTTCGAATATATATGAGTATAAATATAAATATTTATTTTAAATTAACATGAGTAATATGTATATATATATATATATATACATTTTATTGTTTGATTCACAATTTAGGGCTCCTAAAAATATTTGTAATAATAATACACTTGAGCTTTCTTTTACCATTTTTTTAATTAAACATGGACACAAAAGAAGAGCTATAAATTTACTTACAAAAAAAAAACAGAATCAAATGAGCATATTGAATATACAAAATAATGAGACAGAAAACTATATTTTTGAAAATATATTAAATATAAAGAGATACAAACCAACCACCTAAGCCCAGAACATAAACTAATTGGAAACTTTTTATCTATCAGGAAGATACAAATTATGCGATTTTATTGAAATTTTTACAGACATGTAAGGTGATAAGCAATCGGAAAAATTAGAAAAACCAGCTGGAAGACGAGGTAAATCGGGGTAAACCCCTCCAAAAATGAGTCTTTTAAGATTTTTACATAGAAAAATAATCAAATTTTTGTTGGCACCATTGAATTTAGCTAAAAATACAATTTAGTATTTTTCAAGCATTGCTCTATGTCCATTGGCTACCGCAATATCGAAAGCGGTAAATACATAACATTGTCCCTATGTTATTCTTATGGGAATAAGTAAAATTATATATCTGGCTTATTTCTCCGAATATTTAAATAAAAGTTGGTTCATCTGGATGAGATCAAATGTATCTTAGTCTAAAGTCCCGATATTTAATTTTTTTGTTGCAGTACACCTTTATACTCATTGCCCATGTTACTCTTATGGGAAATAAATATATTCTAAGTCTTCCTTATCTCTTAAAAAAATCTTGATATAACTTAGTAAATGGCTTCTTCTAGATCAGATCTACTTAAGGCATATAACAAAGCCACCCAATTTTAACATATCTGTTGCAACAAACCTCCAAACTCATTTCTCATGGTATTCTTATGGACATTACAAAAATCATATCTCGCTATGTCGGATTGAAATATGTCTAATGTATTTTTAATTTCGCTGAATATAGAGGTCTGCTGCAACAAATGCGGTGTTTTTAATTAGCTTTATAGAATTGTCAGTTTATATATCCAGTTAGACTGTTGTATGAAACCTGGATCAAAAGTGATTTCAGACCCAGCGCACAGCCGACAAAGCTCTCCAACGCTCCACTTATATGCCGCTAAAGCTTTCATTGAATTTTTTCCAGAGGCACTATTGTAGTGGTGCACTTTCCTCCAGCCACTGAAATATACAGCACTCCAGGCACAATGAGTGGTGGGGTAACACATTTGTCAACCACAGTGTAGCTTGACTCAGTTTCTTGTGCTTCCTCTGATCGTAGGCTTTTTAGATGAAACTACATCTATGAAACAGTTCGTTTTGCCCTTAAATAGAATGATCATTGAGAATACCATCATTCAACATTAGCGAAGGTCAACATTATTATTGGTTTATTACAATTCTGATAATATTAATAATAATATTGGTTTCGTTAACTGACATACAGTATACATTTTATATACTAAACGAAAAGCGTTCTCTTTAATACGGCCTCAATTTCAAATGCCCTTTTTTACGAAATTATAACATGCTTAGTTAAAGAATTCTTGTTAAAACTTTTGTTTTTCATTACAGCTGTGTTTTCCTCACTAAATCATGAAAATACAAAGGTTTTACTAGGTAATTTTTGTTGAAAACTATTACCACTCTCTCTAAGGTTAATTATAAGACATATCATAAACCTAACCAAACGTAAAACATGTCGAGTTAAAGGAAGATTACATGTATTATCAGTATTTGAAGTTGTGTAAGCGGCTTGTTGAAATGAAAAACAAGGTATAACATAGTGAATGTGTTATTTAAAAGTATTCGTTTTAAGATTTACCTCGACATGTAATGGTAATCATGCTTACAGGTGTCAATGATAGATTTAAACAATTTATTGTTCAAGTATGATTTCAATCAATTGTATGTTATGATTCAACCTCCCACCACCCAGTTATGATAAGGACCAGGATTCCAACTCATTTGGACAAGCCGCGATTGATCACTAACAAAATAAAGATGCATTCAATTCTATTCTATTCTATTCCAGAGAGCCACATAGACGCATCAATATAATTATTGTTTCTATTCATTGAACCCATTTCTTAACTCAGACCGATATAAACCAGACAGAAAGCCATCTAGAGATTAATTTTTCTTAAAAGTTAGTTTGATGTTTTTTTGGATTAAGATTACATTTTTTATGAATCGTTATGCCCTTAAATAGAATGATCATTGAAAATACCATCATTCAACATTAGCGAAGGTCATCATGACCTTAATTAGCTCATGACCTCTCAGGCTACGTGTAAAAAAGAGAAATTTTAACCCAACTATACCTCTAAAATTAAAGAATTTTACGTTTAACTTCTGAGGAATAATTTAAAGCTTACTTCACAGGGCTAAAAATAATTTTACATTTACCTTCTTAGGAATAATTTAAAGCTTACTTCACAGGGCTAAATCTCATTACAGTATTTTTTATCCAGAACGAATAAAGTATTGAATATAAGGTAGAAACATCTAGACCCAGACAATGATTATTTTTATGACAATCATAGGTCGCTATGGTTAAATTAACTAACTAATGTTAATAAATTTTATATTGATGTGGATGCATACAAAAGATTCTGTGCGACTGCCGCTTGTTCGTTTTTGCAAACCCATTTCCTTTAAGACTAAAAGTAACTTGGTAGATTCACAGATATGGAAAAACAAAAAAGCAAAATTGGTAAATCACGGGATCTATGTCTTAACCTAACCTCTTATGTCTTAACGTGCACGTTTTTATACTATGAGCATAATAAATTCAGTCGTTATGTGACTCGTTTATTATGCAATCAGCAGCCTGAGACTACTAGACAAATGCTATTCCTATGAGCTCAGCCGCAGTTGCATCAAAGAGTACTGTTTTATGGGTGGGGGGGGGCATAATTTTGTGGGGAGGGGGTGAGAAAGACAGCGTTCAACCTCTCACCACACCCTTAAAACTTGTTGTGAGGCTCCAGTGTAAGAGCTATTTTAAAATGCAATCACTCTAGACCGAGGTGAACCTTCATCGCAGCACTAAATATGTAGGGTCGGTAAGTACCTCCACGTCATTAAACATGACATATAGTTTTTTAACTCCTTTAAAACTTGCCGTACCACCTCCATATAAGCATAATTCATCTTGATCGTCAGTTGCACAGAACTTCGAGAAAACCTTATAGTTCGTCTGTTTTTTTTTACCTTTATTTATGGGAATCGTTTGGGGCTTGAAGCAGTTGGGGTGGATTGAAAGTCAGCATAACAATCTACCCCTAATAAAAAATTAGTTTTTTTTATACTAACAAAATATAGTATTTTTGACTTTTCTACTGATGGGTAAAAAAATACTGGTGCAGCCACCATTTTATTTTTATTTTTCATAGAGCCATTTTTAGTTTAAAAACGGATTCTTGTAACGTAATTAATTTTTGTATACAGCTTTATAGCCTAAAGACTGGCAGCTGCTTAAAAATGCCAAACGTAAATAACACAAATAGTCCTAGTAGTCAATAATAAGTTTTATTTCCTATGTTTTATACATTTTTAAATAGAAAACCAATTATACCAAAATCAAGATAATCGGTAAATAAATAAGAGAGAAACAATTTTTTCAAGAAAAAGAGTCTATGTCAATGTCAGCTGTTATGTGCAACCACTGCTGGTGAGCCACATCAATCAGCTGTGTTACGTTTATTATTTGTACTGATACAGATGAAGGACCATTACTTCTTCATCTGTGGCAGTAATGACCAGACTGATAGTTCAATTGGCTGTTTTAAGTTTATTTACACTGGTAAGCTGACTGGTTGTGTAAATAATACCTTCATTATTTCTAGGATTAAGAATGGAGGGCTTATGTAAGACATAAAACCTTAAAACAACCCCGTTGTAGTAGACATCCATACTCAGATAATTTACTCGAGTTATTGTGCCTAAAGACGCGCACACACACACACACACACACACACACACACACACACACACACACACACACACACACACACACATATATATATGTATGTGTGTGTGTGTGTGTGTGTGTGTGTGTGTGTGTGTGTGTGTGCGTGTGTGTGTGTGTGTCTTTAAGCACAATAACTCGAGTAAATGATCTGAGTATGGATTTCTACTACAACGGGGTTGTTTTAAGGATTTTATGTCTTACATAAGCCCTCCATTCTTTATGTATATATATATATATATACCTAAATATATATTACCTAAATACTAGTATATATATATATATATATATATATATATACTAGTGGCTTGAAGGGGCTAAAAGCCCCTAATGAGGGAAAATTCAAACAATCCTCATTTATAGTACAAAATACCTCCTTAGCTAAGTGAATCCACCTTACATTGATATCTAGCCTAACACATGGTTTTTAATCAAGTATCAGCATCACATGTTTTATGTAAGCAAAGCAGACGTTTTTAGATCCCAATGTTTTTTGAATGGCAGATATTTTACGTTATTTCTCATTTTCTGGTGAATTTCAAGCAATTTCATTATTTTTCCCGTCATTAAGGAATAGAGACCTTTAATTTGAGCCCACTCCCATCTTTCTACGACTTGCCAGACGCCCACAATTTTGACGCTAAGAATCGCCTTTCGAAATTAAATATATCATATATTTATAGACTGACTGACTCACTTACTCAACCACAAGCCTTTCGACTATAACAATTGACACAAGTATTAATTACAAATGGCATTCGTTATTAAATTTCAGAAGGTTATGAATGTTTCTTTCAACTTTGCTTAAATATTCTTGATAGCCTCTAGATGCATATTGAGAAAGCATTTTATAACATTTTCTCTTAAAGACAAATAGAGGGTAGATCATAAAATTCAAAATCGCCTCCATTTCAAATTTCAAAATTATGGATGGAAGGACTATAAGATATTTTAAAATGATAAAAAATATCTAATCTACAAAAAAATGAATGTACAAATATTTTACGGCCACCTACTGTATATTTTCGTCAAATACCACTTTAAGAGCTTGCCTTGTGCGAACCTCCCGAAGTACTGTATTGCATAACCACTTTCGCAAATAAATAAGTACTCAATCTAGAATCTTCAAACTCACTTTGGACATTTCATTCCGAGTATATGTAACTACTAGAAACGTGTTTTCAAAATTGAAAATTGTAGAAGGGCTTTTGTTTGTAATGGCTTTTCAATTCTATAATACACTATACCTATAAAATAAATTATATCAACCTGATCTCAGATGAGAATCAGGAATGTTTTGGGGAAATATGTTTATGCCCTATATATTCACCCTCTACTTTTTTTGAATTTTAAATCTATTTTACAAATGCCCTAAATTCGGATTTGATGTGACTAAACTTTAGAAGCCGTCTCCACTGTTAAAATCTATATTTTCCAATTTGATATAATTAATCAAATTCTTTAAAAACATATGTTTCATCGTTTTTATCAACGTATAACTTATTGTAAGTGACAGTAGTGATGGTACGGTATATTTGGCGGTGTAACCAATGTGTATGTAAAGCGTCAAAATCCCTAAGAAAAAGTATATGGTTCGAAAATTCCAAAATGTCATTGAGTGAAGCAAACTTGTGGAACCAAAAGCATATTCAATCGGAGGTAGACCAAGAATGAGTAAAGGTGACCATTCACGTACGTGCCCCGCACGCCGTGCCTTGCACGTCATGCAATGTCATGTTGTTGGTCTTATGAGACGTGCCGCGCACGCCGAGGCCCACAAACGTAGGGCACGGCGCATAAGACCAATGTTGTAGACTTGCATGGCTTGCAAGGTACGTACGTGCATGGTCACCTTAAAGCATGACGTTGACAACAGCTGATAATTAATCAAATGCATGATGGAGAATTTAGTAAAGTAAGTTTTAAGTTAATCATGTTAGTTAAAAGTATAGTTGGGTTATGATATGTTGCTAACGTTTACACATAACTATAAAACTACCAAGGTAGAAAAGAAGAAAAGTGAGGCTGCATATCGAGTTCCAACCTCAATAATAATGCAGTTAAATATCAATACTTGACATTAACGTTTCGATTTCTATATCAAAACGTTATCAATTAACGTAATCGCGATTGTAAATATCGAAAAAATCGTGTTAAAACATCGATTTTAATGGTGGTTACTGATTCTAAAGTTTCGGCTTTTGATTTTAAGTTGAATACCCGCCCTTAACGTCCTTTTTGTTGTTTTACATCCCGTGTTATCTCTCTTTCTCTGTACTAGCAGGAGGGAGCTAATTCATACAAGAGGCTAATGTTAAGGGGTAAATTTTTAGAGAAAACTTTACACCTCCCAATTAATTTCAATCTGGGTTCAGCTACACCAAGGGTGTAATTGAACGACCATATCCCGTATGCCAAATCAGTCCATTTATTGACCGTTAAAAAATTGCACATTGTGTAATATGATTTTATAAAAATTGTTATCTCCCTATTTGTTATATATACCTCATTTGGAGAGCTCAAAACGAAAAGTCATTGTCTCGGATGTAGGTCTTACCATGAGACCTATGGTAACAGCTTCTTCCCTTAAAGGGAAATTCGCTAAAAACACCAAAATTTCTAAAGCTACCTATTTATTTATTAACATGAAATATGCCTAAGAATATCAGTGAAAAATTTACTTACTTATTACGGGGTACCTTATACATAAATTTATTTCGACTTTTGAGGACACCAACACAGAATTTGTATTTTTATTTAAAATGCAATTAGACCCTTAAATTGTAAACTAGACACCTCACGTCAGAGTGCTGTGTACATACACATGTACATGTACATTTTAATGAGTTTGTGTTTCTCTGAGTGGATTTGTAAATAATATAAACTTTAATAATCCCTGGGAAATTTTGGACACAAACCAAAATTAAATTGGAGTAATGTCATAGACGGATCTGTAACACTCAGCTGATGATCACTCGAGGGAGTTGCGTACTACATTATGCTAACTGTATGCTCAATTTAATTGATTAAACCGTTTTCCAATCAGGAATATATCTCAAAATGATCAACAATATTTTTATTGTATTTAACTTATCTTCACCACTACACTTTAACACTTGAATCGGAATGTTTCAAGTTGTTACTGCCATAAATATGGGGGATAAGACAAAATTTATTATTTGTCTCAATCTTGTGAACCAGATAAACCAAAGTTCTTATTACATAAGCCCCTGTAATGTAGAGGACTTGCAAAAATGTCATCAAACATTTGGAAAAAACACTAGAAGGAAATTTGCAGGAAAGATATAGTTATCAATGTATTTAAATTTGTATCCAACGTTTTTTTCAAACATAGATTTCAGGTAAATGCCGGAGAAGGTTTTATTTCCTATTTGTAAGGAGGCGTTTAGTTCTAGTTACTGCACCAACGACTCCATTGTTAAACATGTTTTAGTCCCGTATTATTCACCTACCGAGGGTAAAAACTATTAGAACTGATTATATTATTAATTTCAAATGCCCATGTTGAAGAAGGTTCTCTGAAGGTTAAACAGGTTTACATACCTTGATATAACTATTCCCTTGATGTAACAAGTTGTACGATAGTTCCGTTACTAAAGTAGTAGTTAGATTAGTGAGATGACTAAGTTTAGGATCTAAGGATTTAAAAACCGTAAATAATTTACAAACGATGAAGTGATATTTTGTCTTCTTGTAAGTAGAATCTATAGCAAAAATAAGATTCACTTCAAGGGAATTGCAATATTAACCTTTGTAATGATAAGTATAATATCAAATACAAAATATCGGGGGGTAAAGGTTTAGTAATCAAAAACTAATTATGCAGTGTTTATAAAATATTGTACTATTGTAAACGTTTTAAACACAAATATATTCAGAGGATATTTCATTACGTAAGGTAAACGACTGGTTGTTGTTGGTTTGCAGTGTTTCTGTTTACTTAACACCAATAACGTAGTGGTTGGATGAAGCTCAAGTTCAGATTATATTTCAAAATATCCATGGTGCAAAAATCAATTGACAATCTCATATTTAAAGTCAAATGTTTTATTACTAAGCATATCTATTTTTCTATTTTAAACATTTTTGTTTCATTGTAATTTTAAAACTTTATTGAATATTTTTACTATCTTTATTCAATTAATTTCCAATTATAATAATATAATGATTATATCATTTAAACATTTTTTATTTTAATTACAATTTTAATAATATTAAAAAAATATTCTCACCACTAAAATAATAAAACTAATCGAAATAAAACTAAAAAAACTAAACTAAAACTGAACACATACATAAACTAAATAACGCACACATTCTAAACTAAATATTCACCATTTCCTTTTTTTAGTAAGAATACCCCCGTTGCAGCAGACCTGCATACTCAGCGAATTTCAAATGCAAAACAACATATTTCAATCAAACATAGCAAGATTTGACATGTTTTGGTAAGCTCCATAAGAATAACATGGGGAATGAGTATGCAGGTTTGCTGCTACAGGTATATTAAAACTGGGTGGTTTAAATTCAATATTTAGTAGATCTGAACTAGAAAAAGCTATTTACCAAGTTTTAACAAGATATGTTGAGAAATAACCGAGAGATAGAATTTTACTTATTTCCCATAAGGTTAACATTGGGACAATGTACTGTGTTTACCACTTTCAATATCTCGGTAAACAATGGACATAGAGCAGAGATTCAAGATACTAAATTATTTGTTTTTTTGAGCTGAATTAAATGGTGCCCACAAAAATTCGATAAATTTTATTTTTCTATGTAAAAAACTCAAAAAACCCATTTTGGGGGGTTTATTCCCCTTTACCCCCCCCTTCCGGTGGTCCGATCGGGCTGGTTCACGAACTCGTCCAATTGATTACCACTTTACATGTCCGTACCAAATTTCATGAGGATCGGACCATTTTTGCGGCCGCTATCGTGCTAACAGACACACACACACACACACACACACACACACACACACATATATATATATATATATATATATATATTCGAACGAATGGTGTTTTTTGCTTCTGGGGACCCCAAAATTAAAAGTTAACATGGTCTTGGACTTAGGTCTTACCATGAGTACTACCGTAATAGCTTATTCCTTTAAGGAAATTCGCTAAAATAGAAAAATATTTGAATAAAATTCATTATTATGAAAAAAGCGAAATTGTTTCTTATAATTATTTTGTAAATTTCTTAAAACCTGAGCAAACAATAAAAAAATTGTGAAAACAACTAATCTCTTGCTATTTCAAAATCAAAGATAGAATTTAATCTTTTATATAAAAATACATTTAACGAACTCGATACAAGGGCGATGTTTTCAATAAAGAGCAAAATACTGAGACTTCTGCCATGATCTGTAATTAATTTAAAAAGTTGGTTATTATTACATTACCGTATTAATTTGGGAAACATTGTTAAAATGTCTAACAAATGGAAAGCTTTAATGTAACTTAAGCCTTGAATCATGATAAATAACCGTTTTAGAAAATTGAAAAACAAAACGAAATACCACTTGATCAAAACTCTGCATTGAAACTCGCCGGAAATTCCTTTGAATACCATATCAAAAGGAAATAAAAAACTAACTTTATCGGTTTATTTCTGGTCTCCGTTTCTTACAAGATTATGTTAAAATTTTAAAATAATTTTCTTTTGACAGTGTAATTTTATCTAAATAGTATAAGTGTTTTTTAGGTAAGCTATTAGTGATGTACACAGTAAAAATTCGTTCCCCTCACACTTAAATAACTTAAAATATTTTTGAATGGTTCATAAGCTAGAAATATGAACATATAACTAGCTGCAGTAATATATATATATATATATATATATAAATATATATATATATATATTTATATACATCTCAGGTCTATTGTCTTAACCTCGAGGACATTTTTACGTTGTGAATAGGCCTATTTGTTAAATCAGCTCTTAATCTACATTTATTTGGGTAAAGTTTTGCCCGTCGGTAGCTTTTGCATTTACCCAGCACAGCAAAGCGATAGAAAACACCTAATTTGATAATATTGCAGATGATAACTTATTTGACTGAGCTGATAAAATAGAATGTGGTTTTTAAAAGATAATATCTTTCAAACCTTAAAAAATTCAGTCCTAACTTAAAAATCTCTTTACATTACAACAAAAACAGATAAATGTATACATTTAAATGAATCTAAGCAGTGTGAAATACCTCTCTAATTTTCGTCCCTAATAATATTTACAACTAGGAAACAATAACAGATTTTCCATTTACTACCTCTTCGACAAACGTTTGCAAATGAAGTTTCCATTTAGCTGAAACAAAACAATAACTGACTTTGAGTAAATCAATTTCACTGGAAACAATGCATTTTGCTGTCGCGGGAAATGGATGTGAAATCGTAGAGACAGTGGACACGATTTGACAATCAGGTTATATTGGATTCCGATATGCAATGAGTAAAATATGCCCAGAAAAATTTGTACTTAAAACAATGTAGTTATTTGAGTAGATAAGATAGGCTTTAAAATATCTTTATAGAAGGAAAAATTATTTCTTCCTGTGTACAGTAAAAACATTAAATAGTAAAAGAGGAGTTCTAAACACAAGTGTTATTAGGGATGTGCATTATCTACTACGGGCCGCTGGTTAGTGTCAGTATTAAAAAAGGAAAGTACTATACAAAATTATCAAAATTATATCAAATTTTTTAATTAGTATCAAAATTACAATTATTTTGAAGTGGTAGTATAGTGATTTAGATATGAATTAGTATAATACTAATTTTAAAAGTTGTATAAACATTTTTTAATACTATCGTGTAAGAGTTATTCTTTTAATGGACTAAATTTGGACTATTGAGATTCCAAGTTAAAAACAATATATTTACAATTGTTTACCTGATATACTTTGAATCAAAAATTTTTTTATTAAATGACCTGACAGACGTTCTCCTGACCTATCGTTTGAAATTTAATAAATAAGACAGGACAACGTCTAGTATACTAGAAAAAGATTATTTTGAAAATATTGTTCTGTTTTTTTTTATATGCAACGGTGGTAGTTCCTGTTTGGTACAGTCTCCACCACTGTGCCCATTTTATGTTTTAATAAATGTCTTTAGTTAAGTACTCTTCCTATAATCTGTCACAGTACCGCCAGGAAATATTATTATTAAAGTGGCCACAAAACAAGATTTTAAGGTCACATGTCATATGTATTTTATAACTGATTTAAAGTTCTTAACCGTAACTATAACTAATCCTTCATGAAAAGAGTACCAACACATCAATCTGCTTTCTAAAACATTATTATAATACTATAATACTATTTCATTTTATTTTATTTTAAGTTTTTTTTTTAATAGGTGGATTAGCGAAGGGATAATTAATTTGCTTCATTTGTTAAAAGGAGATCACCAAGAAAATCCTGAAATACCCCCGTTGCAGCAGACCTGCATACTCAGCGAATTTCAAATGCAAAAAAATACTTCCATCCAACGTACGATATGTCTTTTTAATCTCCATAAGAATGCACCAGGTATGATGAAACTGGGTTGTCTTGATTCAATATTTAGTAGATCTTAACTAGAAGAAGCCAAATACTAAGTTTCATCAATATACGTTAAGAAAATTAAAATAAATTATTTGATTTGTTTCCCATAAGGATAACATGGGAAAAGAGTCGCAGGTTTGCTGCCACGGAAATGATAACTTCGGGGATTTTAGTCTGAAATACATTAGATATCATCTAGATGAAGGCATAAAACAAGTTTTATTAAGATATGTTGAGATATAAGCAAAATATAGAATTGTACTTATTTCCCCTAAGGTTAACATTGGCACAATGTGTAACCAATGGACATAGAGCTATAATTCAAAATACTAAATTATTAGTTTTTTTCAAGCTGAATTCAATGGTGAAATCCAAATGGGGTTATTTGAATTTTTCTTTATAAAAACCCAAAAAAACCCATTTTTTTGGGGGGGGGGGGGGTTATCTCCTTTACCTCCCCTTCTGGTGGTCCGATCAGACTGGTTAATGAGCTCGTCCAATTGATCACCACTTTGAACGTCTGTACTAAATTTCATAATGATCGAACCATTCTTACGGCCGCTATCGTGCTAACAGACACACACGCGCACACACACACACACACACACACACACACACACACACGCACGCACGCACGCACGCACGCACGCGCACACACACACAGACACACACACACACACACACACACACACACACACACGCACGCACACACACGCACTCTCTCTCTCTCACTCACACACACACACACACACACACACACACACACACACACACACACACACACACACACACACACACACACACACACACACACACACACACACACACACACACACACACACACACACACACACACATATATATATATATATATATATATATATATATATAGACAGTATATACCGGGTGTCTCACTTAAAGTGAACCAATAGCTAACTTTTTAATTATAAATCTGACAAAGAACTTCTTATGGAGCACTTCCCTTAATTTTTATCATCGCTTTTTGGAGTCATTCCGAAAATTAAAAATATGGCTGCTATTTTCCGATATGGCGGATAACTTTGATTTTCCTTATGGAACACCCTATTTTTTAGGGCGTTTTTGGATTTTACACTTAATTTTAGGAACTTTTTATTCCCTATAATTTCTTCCTAAACCCAATGGTTAAGGAGGTATGAACAGTTAAAGTTAGATTTTTTCCCCATTTAAAATGCATTGGGAAATTGTTGGTAAACTGTATATCGAAAACGGTTGGGCTTATTAAAAGATACCAAAGAATAAAAGTGCCTAAAAATGTTAGTTTAGTTGAGGTTTAATCATAAAATAATTTTTAGTCGAGATTTCATCGTGGAAATGTGTTATTTTGAATATGATTTTACTCCATAAGGAATACATAGGATGGCACAGTTAAATGGACACAATGCATTTTAAATGGGGAAAAATCAAACTTCAACTGCTCATATCTGCTGAACCATTGAGTTTAAGAAAAAATTTGAAAGAATAAAAAGTTCCTAAAATTAAACGTAAAATCCAAAAACGCCCTAAAATATAGGGTGTTTCATAAGAAAAATCGAAGTTGTCCGCCATATTGGAAAATGGTGGCCATATTTTTAAATTTCAAAGTGACTCCAAAAAGCAGCGTTAAAAATTATGGGGAAGTGCCCCGTAAGAAGTTCTTTGTTAGATTTATAATAAAAAAGTTAGCTATTGGTTCACTTTAGGTGAGACACCCGGTATATAAATTCAAATAAATGGATTTTCTTGTTTCTGGGGGCCGCAAAACTAAAAGTGATCATGATCTTGGGCTTAGGTCTTACCATGAGACCTACGGTAATAGCTTCTTTCCATTAGGGAAAATTAGCTAAAAAAAGTTGGGAGATAAATTAATAGGCCTAAGGATCTATGTTTTAGTTTGCATCAAAAGAGTGACCTCTGACAACGGTGAAATTGTATTTTTCCAATTACAGCTTTGATTTATGACCAGTATAATGAACATGTGCAAAGACCAGCATTTAATGTGGGGAGTATTTGAACAACGGATTTATCTGAGAGTTAAAGATAGTTGTTGAAACGTTAGAAACTGGTTCTAACTGCAAATTATCATAAGTTTGTTAAACCTTTCAAAAATTATCAATTAGTTGTACTTTATTAAAACATGTTTAGACATGATGATAAAATCCCAATACAGAGGTAACCTTATTCCTATTTGCTTAAAAACTCGTTTTAAAAGTGTCAGGAATAATGTTGGTTTCTTAAATAGTAAAAAATAACATCCATACTGTAAATTCATAGTCTACTGAACATTTCTTGTCGAGATAAAAATTTCTAATTCGAAATCGATGGTTAATGGCCATTCAAATCCGTCTTAAAAGAGGCAAATTAGTTTAAATATCCTATTAGAATTTCAAGCTCTTGATCGAAATAATTCCCCTTGTCTCGTCATTAGAAATCAGTAGGAAACACCGTTATGAAATTATGGCAATAGAGTTAAACATGAACTTATAAACTGTTTTGAGTGCCACAAAGTCGGAAAACATTTAGAAGATAACAATATGTTTGAACATTTTCATGTAACGATGTTGTTGAGGCATTATTGATGTAATAATACTATTACAAATTGAATTAATCAAGTTGAATTATATTTCGTATCAATTCAATTATTATTAATTGTTGAATACATCACTCAAACATGTTTATGTACAATTTATCCATCCACTGGTACAAGTACATAAAAAAATTATGTAAGCACGCTAAAATGTTATGCACTCCTTATAACAAAACGAGAAAAAAATTATTTTATTTTACACTTTAATTTAAAACGAAAAATATATTTTTGAGGATACTAAATAAACTTAAAAAGCTAAGGCTTCATCAAGCCTATGTTCATTTTCATTTAAGGCTTCATAGCACATGTTCATTTTCATACATCTAAAACACATTAAAACATCTTATTCAACTCACACGAAACAATGTTGTTAACTTGTTACAGATAAATAATTTTAACAAAGAAATTCCTAAAAATATAATTTATAACACCCCTCTACCTTGCAAAACCTTTGAGCTTAGATCTTAATTTCTCACAATTAGCGCCCGATAAAAAATCCATGGTGTTTTGGAAATGATAAATGCTTTCAGTTTAAATAAGCTGCTTCGCTCTTAAACTTGTGAAAGTGAGCCTCACTACAATAGGATTAAGTAATGATAGATGGACCTATTGATACAGAGCTCTGGACAGGCCATCCATAAAGCAGAGCTTCCATTACTGGTTAAGCTGTTTACGATAATTTATATTTAAATGAAAGGATTATCTAGTCATGCGATTTGTAATACTATGTTCAATTTTTAGTTCAAATAATCAGAATGATACCAAACTGATATGGGTAGCTTAATTGTAACAGCATTATCTGGAAGGCGCCATGCTCGACAAACATTTGCATCTGGTCACCATTACTGAGTGATGGATCGGCAAACTGTCACAGTTTCGGAGTGTTTGTTTCCCCACGGATATTCCTATATATATAGCTTAGGATTGCTATATGAGTTGACCTACATGTATTCATGATAAGATGAAGAATTAGTACTACCTTACAATTTGGGTATTACAGCTTAAAGGCAATAGTATGAAAGAGCTTACTATTAATTATCAGCTATTTAAAAATATTAAACATATTTCATAATTATCAAAGGTAAGCTGATTATTGACTGAATGAATAAATTAAAGATTCATGTGAAGTAAGTTTCGCTTATATAGCTTAAAAAACAGCTTACAATTATTTCGACATCTTCATGAATATAATGTTATCTTAAACCCTATACATTTTTAACAATATAATGGTTGAATTTATGAATACAGAATAATGTAATCGGATGATTTCATACAACATCCTTCACTTCACCTAAACAAAACATAAATGAAACGCCGTAATTTTTCTCGTATGAAGATGAATCATGATAAGATTTCCAATCATAAGCAATACTTAAAAATATATTTTCATCATACTAACAAAGAAACATCTGTTTTCAGTTCCTTTTTGTTGGCTCAAAAGTTACCTATTGCTGGCCTAGGCCGTATAAACTCTTATCCGACCTAGGCCAGAAAGAACGGAAGTAAACAATCAGCAGACTTGCAGCAAACCGACGTTTAATGCTTGTTTATTGGTTACTTTTTAGAGAAATGTAGTCTAAGTTGTGGCAGCACTGCATCCGTAGCAAATATTTGTTCTGTTTGTTATAGGTTAGGTTTGAAGGATTGAGAAACGTGTGTTTATGCAAGGACTACGTTATGATTGAAGGTATGTTTTTTCTGCGTAGTATGATGAAAAATATCGTACGTGACACGGCCGGGAAGTTTTGCCCGGCCTAGTAACGTAATATACTATTTTCTACCACTGCATGGAAATAATCACATTGCCACACCTGTAAACAGTACGCAAAACGGTTCATTTTCGCTTTCATTCATTCAGCAACGAGCACTGACTGAAAAAAGAATACTTAGTTTTGAACTAGAAAAATTAATAGTGCAATTCTACGTTTGATAACAATCCATCTCAAATATAGATCACTAGCCGATAAAGCCAGTTTCACCCGTGGAAAAACATTAAAACTTCCATGGCTTTAGGATTTAATCTGTCATTCTTTTCAAGGTTGCCATGACAACGTCTTATACTTCCCTATAGTTTAACATTGAAACTTTAAAGTACTCCAAAACGTTTTTCAGTTAGCACGAAAACCATAAGAGATATGAAAACAGTGTAAAATGATGTATTTAGTGGATAGAATTTGCAATAAAATGTTAATAGTAACTAATTATATTATTTCCTTTCTGTAATGTTGGGATTATAATACCCCTGCCTTAAGGAGTACGTGTAAAATTTGATATAAAAAAGGGGCGAATCTTTTTAACCTAAATGGAAAAGAAATAGTATCCATATAATACTAATAAAAGTTCCATTTATTTGACACCCAATCGTCAAAATAGGATCACGATAAAAGCATAGGTGAGCTTACAAACAAGATATTCATTAAGGAATTTGAACAATTATTACTATGAAATGAGTTTTTTGAATACCTGGACTATTTAAATTTATTAATTTATAAAACCCCTTTGTAGATATAAAGATATAATGAATATTATTTATCATGAATATTTATCATTATTTATATAATGAATATATAATATATAAATGTATGTAATATATATAATGTCGAATAAAAATAAAAGCAACGTATCCTTAAAATGTCTTTTGTTATAAGTCAAATATTTATATATTTTTAAAGGTTCTTTGTTTATATTTTTATTTTACATTATATAATAGTAGCCCTAAGCTATGAAAAAGTTATATTACATATATATATACATACTTATATATATATATATATATATATATATATATATATATGTGTGTGTGTATGTGTGTGTGTGTGTGTGTGTGTGTGTCTGTGTGTGTTATTCTTCATTATTTCATAACATAATACGATTCCACATCAAAAATTATAACCACGATACTCGTAGAGTTTATGTTATTGTTATTATAACAGTGGTTCCATTTCTAAATGTGTCAGGGTTAAAGTGCTGGCGAGAGCGCCGCAAAAACCGGAGAAACAACAAACATTCGTCGTCGAGTCAAACAATAACAAAACTTCCACACATTGAAAACTAACAACGTCAAATGCTGTTGTTGGTGGTTTGGCGTTAAATACAATAGACGCCCAGTGTGAGGGATGCTAAATTCTTTTTATCTTTAAACTTGCATTAAAACCTCCAAGTTGCGTTTATATGTGAGCTATTTATGTTAGGTATGTTCCAGATATACAGGGTGTCCAGCTCAACTGTGCCACCATGGTTTCAGGAACTATTGGTTTTAGAAAAGGTAATAGCATACCTAAAGTAAACTTAAAGAAATCATTATTGTTGATCAACTGTCATGGGTAAAATCTAAGCTCAAGTTAAATTCAGCATTGTTTGCAGTTAGAAAGACTAAATCCATAGCCACAGCACAAGCAACTAAAGCAACAAACCATTTTAAAGCTGTGTAAGATAAACTGTTTGGGGTGGAGCATCTAAGAAAATTCTAGACAAGATTTTGATACTACAAAAGAAAGCGTTCAGAATAATAGGAGATTTGGAAGCAAGACAAAGTTGAAGTCTGCAAGGAATGGAATTTACTGTCAATTGTCAACATGTATACAATGGATAGCATTTCATTTAGCTATTAAAAGAATAACAACACACACAATTTATTTTCAAGACATGCTGACAATTAAAACATTCCACGGCACCATTTCAAATTATCTGAAACTAAGTCAACATTTGATCTAAATTTTACAGTTGTTTACCAGGTAGCATCAAAGATTAAAATCTCTGTAAAATCAAGAATAATAAATATGGATGGACCCTTTAGCGAATTTCCCCTACAGGGAAGAAACTATTACCGTAGGTCTCAAGGTAAGACCTAAGCACAAGACCATAATAACTTTTCAATTTAGGGCCCCAGAAAAAAATACTATTCGTTTGTATATATATCTAAATATACATATATATATATATATATATACGTATATATATATGTCGTAGCCACTTGCTGTAATTGGGCACTTCATGAAGAGCCCAACGCAGCCCGGGCACTTCATGAAGTGCCCAGCGCGCCTGGGCACATATTGTAACTCGATTATTTCGATCAAAATTACAGCATCTGCCCAACGAAACTGGACACTTCATGAAGTGCCCAACGCTCCTTGGGCACATGGTGTAACTATTGAGGCATGTTGGGCAGTCGATTTTAAATCTTTGTCAAAACCAATCCTAATGTTTACAGTAAATCCCAATGTCCGTGTTAAAGTAGCCAATGTTACTGTTTGCTATTAAACCTTTTAATATTTATTATTTATTTATATTTATTTTTTTTAATCAAAATATTTTAACATTGGTTTTAGTTATATAAGCCTTTTGAAAATATAATTAGTCTACGTTATATTTGGACAATGAACTTGTTGGTGTATGAGTTGAGTTCAGACTAAAATAAACGTTAACAATCTTAATCTAGGATAAAACAAACACTTATAATAGCTTTAAACTTTAATACAAATATTGTCGGTTTCAAATAGTTATACTGTAAAATCAAACAGTAGTATAAAATATGATATTATTGTATATTATATTATAGCATTATATTATCTATAAGTATAAAAGAGGATGTTGGTATATATATATATATATATATATATATATATATATATTTAGTTGGCAGGGATAAACACAGAAACCGCTGGACCGATGGCCACGAAACGTGGTACATACATGTAGAATTTCATAGAGTAGGTTTATACACGTTCAATATCGTGATAACTTTCAGGGCTTAGCCCTGGGACCGTCTTAAAGGTACCCATGTCAGGGATTTTGAAATAATTTGAGTTAGATTTGTTTACTAACAAAACATATGAAAGTAAAATTTAAAACAGGTGATGTAAATTATAATGGTATTTCTTTCTGCTATTTAACTGTATTTTTGTTAAAATGAAGATTTGTTACTTGGTGCCAGGTGGTCAATGAATTAGACTTTTGCATTTTTTCAAAGTGCAATGCACTATATAAAATGCTGATAATATGTAGTATAACATAAAATAAATAACTGATTACTGAAGGACTCCAGTGATCACTGATCACTTATACTTGAAGGACTTTTTTATGACAACTAACTGCTATTTAAAGAGGAAGAGTGTGCTACTGTAAAGAATTAATTTTACCTACAACACTTTAAAAAAATTGCCGGGACGGCTCATTCAAACGTTTTGCTCAATATAGAGTCTAAAAACGTACGACAGCACTTTTTAATAATTGCTGGAGTGGCATTGTAATTTTTGTTCAAGGTAGACCGTAAAACCTTAAGAAAATGATCTTTTACAGTGAATAAAATTTCAAGCTAACTTCTTTGATTCCTCTAACACGTATGCCTTCATGAAGGAAATAAATTCTAATACGCATGTCTGCTGCGACGGGGGTGCATAATAAAGTTTTAATTAAGGGTAACATATGCGAGCAGATTCAAAGTGCCGTCGAAAAAGCCAAGGGTGCCGTTCCTTAAATTGTGCCCCATGATCATCATCAGGGCAAGCTCAGGTACCGTGGAAACGACCATTAAATGCTTCTCGGCGTTCGTCTCTGTAAATTGGCCTCTTGAGTGTGTGAGCGCAATCCTCTTCACCTGATAGCACGATCGACTGGACAGCCGACACAAGCAAAACGCACTTGCAAGAGGAAGGACCACCGATATTGGGCATGAGCCTACCCAGGGCAGCAACACCATTTGGGGCTTTGTCGGTGGGGCGTTGGATATGGTCACATTTTTTTATGTACAGGCAGTTTATGCAGGAATATAATACCCCCGTCGTAGCAGACCATCGTACTAAGAGCGAATTTCTAAAAACTTTTTCAACTGTTCAAAGAAGTAGATACATTACATACATTAGATTTTACAATAAGAAAAATAAATGGGAAAGCAAAACTATATAATTCATGGGTGATAGTGTATGTATAATTTTAATCGTGAGCGAAGCCACGGGTTCTTCTAGTTGCATATAAAAATAATCTATTTGTTCAGACGATGTCCATTACACAATGTACTTGTGAATAAAGACAAATAAGGAAATTCTATTCTAAATTATAGGTAATGCGCTATCAAAAAAAATAATAATGATTAAAAACCGAACCGCTAGAATTTTCTAGTAACCACTTACTTTTGAATAACGTTTAACATTCATAGGTTATCCCTTTAGACAATGCTTAATATGAATTTCCAAATATTTGGGTTAATAATATAAACTTAGACTTTTAAGCTACTGATGTCAGTACGAATATAATAATACCCCCGTTGCAGCAGACCTGCATACTCAGCGAATTTCAAATGCAAAACGACATATTCCAATCCTACATAGCGAGATTTGACATGTTTTGGTAAGCTCCATAAGAATAACATGGGGAATGAGTATGCAGGTTTGCTGCTACAGGTATATTAAAACTGGGTGGTTTTAATTCAATATTTAGTAGATCTGAACTAGAAGAAGCTATTTACCAAATGTTATCAATATATGTAGAGAAATAACCGAGATATAGGATTTTATTTATTTCCCATAAGGTTAACATTGGGACAACGTACTGTGTTTACCACATTCAATATCTCGGTGACCAATACACATAGAGCAGTGATTCAAAATACTAAATTGTTTGTTTTGTTGAGCTGAATTCAATGGTGCCAACAAAAATTCGATAAATTTTATTTTTCTATGTAAAAAACTCAAAAAACCTATTTTTTAGGGGGTTTATTCCCCTTTACCCCCCCCTTCCGGTGGTCCGATCGGGCTGGTTCACGAACTCGTCCGAGTGATTACCACTTAACACGTCTGTACCAATTTTCATTAAGATTGGACCATTTTTACGGCCGCTATCGTGCTAGCATATATATATATATATATATATATATATATATATATATATATATATAAATTCGAACGAATGGTGTTTTTTGCTTCTGGTGGCCCCAAAACTGAAAGTTATCATAGTCTCGGGCTTAGGTCTTACCATGAGACCTACGGTAATAGCTTCTTCCCTATAGGGGAAATTCGCTAAAAGGTATATTTTTGAAAAGCTGTCAAGTAAACAGGACACACGTTTTGTAATATTCTATAAACTAATTACATAGAAAAGGCTTGATGTAATGATGTTATGTTAATTCATTAATACTGACATAAAAGAAAAACTTAAACCTTAATTGTCGTCAATGTTAGTAAAATTATAAAAAAAGAAATAGTAAAATTTTATATAAATTAAATGTTTTTCAATTTCTATAACGATAAGGAACTAAAGAATTGTTTTTATTATTTTTTTAAAGACTCTTATTACTCTGTTTTAAACATTTGTTTTACCATGCTATATTTTAATCTATTATAAGTTTATAAAGGGTGACTCAGTATGAGGTTAAAAAATTAAAACATGACAAAATAGGTTAATGTTAATATTTATGTGTTGTGTTACATATAAATGTAATAGGTAAAGTGTTTCATGTATTTTATTTTATTAAAACATACAACATTTAAATCGACTGAATTGTTTGGTTTGTGTTTTATGAGTTATTTTGGCTACGCATCACGATTAATATTATTATTTAAACAACCGTTTGTTGTTTAAATAATAATAAGTTTTATAGTTATGTGTAGCCAGAAAAATTCAGAAAACATAGAAGAAGAAACCACGATAAAACATACAGGCATAAATTATTGTCTAGTTTAGTGGAAGACAATCTTGTTCTTAATTTTTTACAAAATTATTTTAAAATAATTGTATTTTGTATTATTGAAAATAATACATCGGATACTACCAACAGCAACGTAAACAGCAGTTTTACGTGTTTACATCAAGTGTCCAGCATCTGAACTGGACACATAGTGTAAAATAAATAATTACAGCATGTGCCCAAAGAGCGTTCGGCACTTCATGAAGTGCCTAGTTTTGTTGGTCACATACTGTAATTTTTAATGAAACCATTCAATTACACTATGTGCCCAGGCGAGCTGGGCACTTCATGAAGTGCCTGGTCAGCGGTGGGCACTTCGTGAAGTTCCCAATTACAGCATGTGGCTACGACATGTGTGTGTGTGTGTGTGTGTGTGTGTGTGTGTGTGTGTGTGTGTGTGTGTGTGTGTGTGTGTCTTTTAGCACGATAGGGGCCGTAAAAATGGACCGATCTAGATGAAAGTTGGTGCAGACATTAAAAGTGTGAATGAACTAGACGTGTCGTAAACCAGCCTGATCGGATCACCGGAGGGAGGGGTAAAAGGGGGTAACCCTTCCCAAAATGGGTTTTTTGGGTCATTCACTTTGAAAAAAATAAATAATCCAATCTTGCACCAGTGAATTCAGCTAAAAAAAAACAACTAAGTATCTTAAATTATTGCTCTTCGTATATTGGTTACTGAGATATTAAAAGAGGTAATACGACGTCCCAATATTAGTTAACCTTATGGGAAATAAGAAACATTTTACATCCTTTTTTTCTCATGTTAATCTTGGGATGTAGCTTTCTTTAGATGAGATCTAATGTATTTTAGTCTAAAATCCCCGAAATCGATTTTGTCGGCAGCAAACCTGCATACTGATTCCCCATGTTATCCTTATGGAAAATAAAAAAAATATAATAAAAAATATTTATACCCTCATTATTTCTTTCTTTCTTCTCAGAGATCCACTAAATATTGAATTAAAACCACTCATTTAGAACATACCTGTTACTTCAAACCTGCATACTCATTCCATATGTTATTCTTATGGAGATTATAAAAATAAGTCATATCTCGCTATGCTGGATGGAAATAAATTTCTTTGTATTTGAAATTCGCTGAGTATGCAGGTCTACTGCAACGGGGGTTTTTATGATGTGAAGGAGTTCTTAAGCTGGAAAGAAAACTAATTCAATAGTTCTATTGTAAATACAGAATATAAACATCTCTCTCTCTCTCTCTCTCTCTCTCTCTCTCTGTCTAGCAAAAGGTGCTTTACCATTACCCGGTTTTCAGACTGGCCCTATGGTGCTTTACAGGATCTCTGTTCCTAGGGGTGATAGAAAAAAAATTAAAACGCCATCTTGTTCAGAAAAAAATCCTGATTACATATCTGGTTTCCTCTCTCCATTATTTTGAATTCTGTATAATGGCCTCAAGGTGCTTTACGGGGATCTAACGGTCAAAAAAATACCGTTGGAGAGAGAAGTGCTTTGTCGGGACCCGAAGGAGAGAGGGTCCTTACCGGGACCAAGAGAGAAGTGCTTTAGGAGGACCGAGAGAGAAGGGTTTTAGGGGGACGTCATTAACTAAGTGACGTCATGAAATACTTGACGTCATTAACTGTGTGACGTCATTAACTGCGTGGTCAGTAGCATATATAGTCGACATATGGTCCCCGAGTGTCCCGACCCGATGCTGTTATTAACATTACGTCTTATGGGCCACGTTATTCGACGCGGACTGTACAGTCAGTGTTCCAGTACCTTGTTTTGAGGTTAGGTCAGGTCAGGTCAGGTCAGGTTAGGTTAGGTTAGGTTAGGTTAGGTTAGGTTAGGTTAGGTTAGGTTACTATCCAGGCGTATTTTCATTAATTGATTTTAGTTTTTGATTAGAAACGCCATTTACTCCATGAAAACCCGTAGAAATTTTAACAATTCAAATTTCTTAAAAACTACTTATACGATTTCAATGAAATTTTTATGGCTTATAGTGCTCAACAAGACAACCAAAACGACTCCAACCGCGTGCCTCTAAGACTTACGGTTCACAAGTTATGGCTGTATAAAGCTAAAAAAATACCGCATTTTCTCGGGCTTCCAGCGCCTAAACGGTTGTTCGTATCGAAAAATAAAGGCCAACTTTGCTCCTTTGACTTTTTTCGCTATCTCGACCCTTTCACCGCGAAATCGGCCTCTGAAAAAATGTCTGCAAGGTAAAATCATTCCTACGTCCCATTATGCATTATAGGCCACGTTATTCGACTCGGACTGTTCTACTTAATCCTAGGCCTACTTGATATAGTATAACCTGGACGTTTTAACTGACGAAACTGACGTTTTGAAACGGTCCCCCCAGTTCCCAGTTCCTCTTATGACTTTAAGTATCAACTAGCTATTTCATAAAATCACCTTAACCTGAACGTTTATTAACCAGCTGTTATTGATTTGCGATAACTTTCAACGCTCGTAACTTGACTTACTTGTCTTAAGTGTTAAGTTTTAAAGGCCACAATATTCGACTCGGACTGTTCGGTCCTTGTTTCAGTTCATTACACTACATTAAATCATTGCCTACATACCATCAACTAAATGTTAGCTAACCACAAGTTGCAATGCTCGTCTCAATTTTAATAACCCGATGCTGTTATTAACATTATGTCTTATGGGCCATGTCATTCTACTGGGACTGTACTGTTCTTGTCGCTGTTCTAAGCCGCTTTCTAAGTCGCAAGCTCGTATTTTGGGTAGGGTAAACTATTAGACACGTTCTTCATATTGAGAATCAAATTTTGAAATTAACGATTTAACGTATATCCCTCCACTGGACCGGCCGGTTTTACCTGTCAGCTCCTTCCCAACACCTGTCTCCGATGAACAAGACCGCTGGTAAACACCTACAATCGCTAAAAGTTGCTTTATTTTGTGCTAATTGTAAATCCTTAGAACATTTCCACTATACTATAAAAAATCGATACTAGCGGCGTCTGACGAGTGAATCCTGTACAACTCGATGCTAGCGAATGCAGTGGTAATTTACTAAAACAATATATCTGAGTTAATGCTCAGGTATGCCAATCGAAAATAATTATATTATAGTGTCTGTGGTGAAATACTATAACAAGTAAGCATAATCTATGATTCATTTGAAAACCCAGCAGGTAGTGAAAACTTGCCTGACATACAGACTGCCTTGTAATCCCCGGGGACCAAGGAATGTGGTAAAATGGCAATGTTGTAAGTGTGTTTGTACAATGTTGCCATTTTAAGACCTCCTAAAGTACCAAAAAGCAAGTCTCTATCTCTTTTTGGAGAGAGAAAACAGCTTTCAGCGCAGCCCTGGATTTTCGAGCGTGAACTAAAATTGATCTCTTCCTTCTCTCTGAGCAGTGGCCTCACGGTGCCTTACAGGGACTTTTAGTGGGGCTTTAGCGGCCCGTCCCGCTATGTCCCCTTGCACCGTAGAACCATTTCAGGTCCGCCTAAGGCACCTCTTGCAAGACCTCTCTCTCTCTCTCTCCGTCTATCTCTAACTCTCTCTCTCTCTCTCTCTCTCTCTCTCTCTCTCTCTCTCTCTCTCTCTCTCTCTCTCTCTCTCTCTCTCTCTCTCTCTCTCTCTCTCTCTCTCTCTCTCTCTCTCTGTCTCTCTCTCCCCGCTCTAAGTTGGACACCCTGTATATCGTCGCTCATTCTAATTGACTTTCAAAAAACGAGAACTAATCGTTCTAATCATGTTTGCCAAGAAGATCAAATATCTTCATAAATACTACTGTAGTCATGTTGTACTAGTTTTGTTTTTCAATAAAATAGGAAGTGATCTCACTTTGTCTAAAATGCAGTTGGATCAATTCAGTCGGAGATCAAAAAATTAATCTTTAATTTGTTATAAGTATTTACTCTTGTCATATTTAGTCATTACCCACGCATAATATCGAAATACCTTAATTAACTGTATATCGGTATGATTAATACCGAAAACCAGTATATGTCAGTAAACGATACCTGTATTTACACTGTACATGAGAAATTCTTGAGTTTAAGTATTTAATATTGTTAGCAGCTTGTAAATCTAATGGTCAGCTTCCCAGATTTTAGTTTACGGTGCTAGGTGTATTTCATTTACCCGCTGTGTGTATTTAATTTGTAAAATATTTACAAAAAGCAATATAATCAATGATGTAATCAGTTTTCGTTTAAATATAATTAGAAATGTCTGAGGGTCTTGCGAACTGTTGCTGGCAAGTAGCGGAAAGGTGATAATAGCACTCTGAATAGTTAATCAAGCAACATAAACACTCAACTGCAACTTCCACAAACCAATTGGGACCACCCGATACTCACTTCCATTTCTCCTCATTTCATTTCCAGCCATTATTAATCTTGGTGTCACCTATTGTCTTCAATAGCTAACACATAAAAGAGCTAACATTTTATTACTACAGTTTTTCGCTGTTACTGGAGGACATAAAAAAACTATTAAATGTGATTCTTAAGGAAGATGGAATAATATATTATATATAATTTTACATTGAAAGCACACCAATATTTTAAATAATTTATATTGTGTGAGGCCTTTCACCAGCAACATCAGACACATCACAAACAGAAGGGTTATGTTTACAAATATCTTGAAATTTAAATGTTACATATGATCAGTCAAATACTATATGTATTAAATGCATTTGGATAAAATTATAAAGAAATAAATAAATTAAATATGTAAACAAGTAAAAATAAGATAGTCATATATAAAAAATTATTCATAAATAAAACAAGCAACCTAGTGAATAATGATAATGGTCCAATTCAAAATTTATCGTTATTAAACTCAAAATTCACAAAGATAAAAAATTAAAGTTTTATATCTGACTATTTGATTTTAAACTATAAAAAACTATTCTATTTTATTTTAGTTATTTATAAATGACTATTTTATTTTTTATATTTAGAAATATATTAAAACGCCTGCTTTGTTAAAATTAAAAAAACCGATGCAGCAGACCTGCATACTCAGCGAATTTCAAATGCAAAAGAACATAGTTCAAGCCAACATAGCGAGATTTGACATGTTTTTGTAAGCTCCATAAGAATAACATGGGGAATGAGTATGCAGGTTTGCTGCCACGAGAATGTAAATATCGGGGGTTTTAGACTATTAAACATTATATCTCATCTAGATAAAGCCACAAACCAAGTTGTATCAAGATATGTTGAGAAATAAGCAAGATATAGAATTTTACTTATTTCCCTTAAGGTTAACATTGGGACAACGTACTGAGTTTACCACTTTCAGTATCTCGGTAACCAATGGACATAGAGCAGTGATTAAAAATACTAATTTTTTTTAGCTGAGTTCAATGGTGCCAACAAAAATTGGATAAATTTTATTTTTCTATGTTAAAATCTCAAAACCCCATTGTTGGGGGGGGTTTATCCCCCTTAACCCCCCTTCCCATGGTCCGATCGGGCTGGTTCACGAACTCGTCCGAGTGATTACCACTTTACACGTCTGTACCGAATTTCATGAAGATCGGACCATATTTATGGCCGCTATCGTGTTAACAGATATGTATGTGTGTATATATATATATATATATAAATTCGAACGAATAATGTTTTTTCTGGGGGCCCCAAAACGAAAAGTTATCATGGTCTGGGGCTTAAGTCTTACCATGAGTACTACGGTAATAGGTTCTTCCCTATAGGGGAAATTCGCGAATATAAAGGGTGTTTTTTAAACGCAACCCATTTTTAAGATTGAATAAAGCACGTGTTGTTTCATGGATCTTTACATGTTATACAACCTATTATGTAAGTAAGTTTGATCACATTAAGTTTACATTATGTGCTCTAACAATTCGCCACTGGCATTTGGATAAAGTTATGCTCTTTCCATTAAATTCCCTATCACGTGTTTCTAGTTACCGCTTTGAATTTCTTGCATTAAAATTGTTATGTTTGTTTTGAGGTGCTGAATATCCTGTGAATTGTTTTCGTATGCCTTACTTTTTATGTATCCTCAAAGAAAATAATATCGTGGGGTCAAATCCAGAGATCTTGAGGGAAATAATCCTTCACTGGTAAAATAAAGTCTTGGGTTGCGTTAAAAAAAAACACCCTGTATAATGCTAATGTTTGATTTTAAACCACAACAATTAACATTAATATGGTTGACTTAAACGCCAATATACTGTTGAGATATGTTGTGAAGTATTAAAGAAGGCTCGCGCGCCAATTGCGCATTTTTATCGTAATTTTATCGCGATTTCGTTTGTTTGTTAGAAACTCTCTTGCCATTCGAAGAAATTGTTTTACTTTAGAAATCATAATACTCATAGTTGTTTGTAAGTTAATCTTTTCACCTTATATTTAATAAGAAGGTTATCTGAACAAAACACACAGATATTGCCCATTGCCCCAACTCATTGTATTTTCATTCGCTTGTCTTCTGTAAATAACCTTGAAAAGCAGTGGGATACCGGACGTTTATTTTCATGTATTCATACCCTAACATAATTTTTGAGTCAGTGAAAGTAAATATATGGTACCATTTCGCTCGGCTGTTTAGTTTTTGTCTCTTAGCAGTTATCTCTTCTTGCCCAAGGTTACGCATGTTTTCCCTAATCTCGTCTACTGGGTTTATTCCTTGGTTTCTTCTTCTTTCTGCTTCACGGTTAAAACTTGTTTCCTAAGCACAACCCTAATAATGTGATTCCCTTATACCTTTTTAGGGTTTCTTCGCAGCTGAAAAAATATAAATATTGTTTAAGACATAAACAAATTACAATAGTGGTAGTATGTTGATTGTAGATCTACTTAACAAAGAGTGATTTACCCATCACATCAATAAAAATATATTATAACCTATGCTAAAATTTCATTTTTATTTAAGTTGTTTCTTTTCCTGTTTACTGGTGCAGACAATGTTCTTTTGTTTACAACGTGACCGGTTGAAAATTCGTCCAAAGGTTATCAGCTGTCAAATTATAATTCTCATTTAGCAAGTTGGTTAGCAGTGTACCATTGAAAGCGCCCTCAAGGAATAAATAACAGGCTTGGGGGTCGAAGCCGTAAAATAAATGTCCATTTTAAATATCAGTCGCCGATGCACTACATTATACGCTTTAAAATGACACCTCAATATTAAAAATCTGTTAAATAGGATGCTGAAAAAGGGATGTATCAGAGAAAACCCTTTATTGTATCGCGTGTAAGTATAGATTGTTTTAATCTATAAACTTTTATTTTATGTTTAGATACCTATATTCCCTAAAAGCCCGAGGTACTGTATCTTTTGGAAGTATCGTATAATGCGTACCGTGCTTAATACCGAAAAAAGAATGTTGTCTCCACAATTATATCCTTTAAAGTTAATTATCAAATCATTCAGTGTTCATCAAATCATTCTGTGTTCCACGTAAGATTTTCCTTCTTGTTGAACATACTTTATCATCTTATATTCTGTGTAATGCTCAAAACTATTAATACTGACAGTGACTAAATACACACTTATGCATTCAAGTATTACGTTTATAATCGGCAATCAATGTAACTAGAGTGGTTCCTGTTTTTGACAGTTTCGCTTGACTGACCACTTGACGAATGATATGTGATTCCGCTGATGCTGTGCTTCATGTCAGAACGATAAATGAAATAAAGTAAATTTTCGGATGCTAGGACATGTTTTGATTGATTTAATGACTTTGAAAAATATAATGGGTATCGTCATTTTTGTTCTGGAAACAATAACCAGTCGCAGATATTGTGTTTTGTAAGTATGTGTAAAACGAAATTGTACTTTTTTGCTTTATTAAGTCGTGCTAGTGTTAGTGCTCGGGAAAGTAGAATAGAATATTTTCCCTGAGTTAATCTGTTTTTTTTTTGTAACAGGTAATTTTTAAGTTGGACCAAGATTACATCCCGGAAGCTTAGTTAAAATAAATTTAGGCAGTGAAAAGTGCTTTAAAAAAATATTTAAAATGAGCTTGCTGATAAACAGGAACATTTGAAGAAGATTAAATAATGTAATTTAGGTAATTTCTCCATTTAGATTCATGCGTAATTAATTTCCTATAACATACGCTATTAATCTGAACTAAATAGCTCACGGATGGTGTGGAGGGTTCTGGCTGTAGTCGCGTATACAAAAATGTAAAAAAATATGAAAGTACTAAATGGGAGTTCTTTTTATTGTTTCTAAATATTTTGGAAACGTAGAACTACCGTCTGAGAGAATTACTATAATAATAAAGCTTTAAGTGACAATCATAATTGGATTGAGTATGATATTTCAATGTTAGAATGATACAGATATTCCGGTCTGAAACCTCTCAGCACGTCACCGGGACGCGTGCAGAATCACAAGTGCTGCTGCCATCAGTATATCTCAACGACTTATATTATCTTGTTCTTGCCACAAGATGTAGATACAAAATAAAACTAAGGACCTCGAAGAGTTGGCCAGAGAATCTTAAAGTGGATAATTTTTCAAGTTGATGAATGAAATATAAAAAATAAACTCCTTGTATGTTGTTTAATCTAAAAACCTTAGCATTGGAATAAAATAATGAGAAAAATAAATCTGAAATAGACGTTACAACCTAATAGTCTTTAGCCAATTTTCTTATGTTTAAGCTACTACCAAATAACAATTAAATAAAAAATATCATACAATTAATATCGTGTGCTGTGTAACAAGTTAAAAAATTAAGTTGAAGAGAAACAATATTGAAGTATTTCGAGATGAAATAGGCTATTGAGCAAAGAAAAAACTAAGATATAAGGGATTGCAATCATTATTGTAGCAAGTATCAAAATAAGAGGACTCAGAGGGGCTGGGAAAACTTGTAGATGAAAGAATTCGAATATAATTAAAACTTTAGATCAGTATTACCAAAAGGCAGCAAACAATCCTGAGGGAAGAGTGGAGAGGAATCAATGGTGAAATCAAAAACATATCTGTACATAGGTTTTAACGGCCGAGAAGGCTAGGTAAGGCAATAAAAACTAATAATAAATCAACATTTATAACATAACCGTGACGATTTTTATGAATATCTGAAGGTTAATAGTGTAATTTAGAGCGTAATGTATAATGTATAATGTAATGTAAAACTATATATATATATATATATATATATATAGTTTTTAACCCTATATATACAATATATATATTGTAGGAATTTGTATAAAGACTATCAGCATTTTCAGCGTGAATATATGAAAAACATTTATTAGTTTACATAAAGAGAATAAAGTGTTTATGGAAGTTGTGATTTAGGTGATTAGCCATCTAACCGGCAGCGAAAGGAAGAAGAAAGGAAGTCATACTTTTTTATGTAGATCCCATTTGAAATTATTATAGGAGAGAGAATGGACATTTATTATCAACCCAAGCGGAACAAAAAAAGCTCAACGCTGTTTTGTTAGAAATGTGCTAGAAGATAGATAAGCATCCACTGTAACTACTAGAACTATAACCACTACCCTAAATTAGAAGATAACATTACACTTATAAAAAAATATAGTTAAGTAAAACCTAATTAATTGCTAAATTGAACAAGTTCTAAGAGTTTACCAGTCAAAAGGGAATTTGGAAAAAATAAATATTTGTGAAAAAACAAACTCTTATATCAATCTTCTTATAAATGAATAAAAATAAAACTTTATAATTTTAGTTAATATCAAAACCAAAACGTGTACTGAAAATTAAAAGCGTAAAAGAACCATATGAATTAACACGCAATTTACACGAGAGAGGGAAGAGTTAGATAATAATTATATTAACTAATCTTATACTTTCATCAAATATCTTGAGTATAATTATTACATCGTACACTCGTATGCTATGAATAGCAAAAGCAAATTATTTAGATTTTTTGTGATACATTCGACATATATTTTATCCTAATTCCCTTGAAAAGATTTTAAAATTGTATTTAACATATCATTAGCTTAATGATGTAATGGGCATAACAAGTTCGGAAATTACAAGGCATTATGGCAATATTTTGAAGTTAATAAATAATTTACCCTCAAGATATAATCCGCATAGTAACCGAACGTAATGAAATACAATATACATTTCACAGCGTCTTTATATATATATATATATATATATATATATATATATATATATATATATATAGACGCTATGAAAGCCTGAATAATTTTTGGAATTCGTTTTTCCAGAGCCTTATGCTGAGGCGAAACTAAACGTTTTTAATATGAATATTTGGCAACATATTTTATTTATAATACCAATGGGCGGAATGATCAGGGAAAGGGTGTAAGGCAGTAATTATCATATATCATAGTACCATTACACGGCCGTTTCAGGCATAGTGCCCTAAATACTGATTACTAAGGATGATACTTAAGCAATATTTTCCCATTTGTGTAGTGTTCTTTTTTTATTACTGTCACACTCCAAGAAGTTTGTAGTAACAAGTTTTTATCGAATTGTTATTTAATTTAGCTATGTGGCTTGAGTTATTTCGTTGAAAAAGTACAGAAAAATTTAGTTTTTATGAATTTGATGTCGGTTCTAGACTTGATGAGTAACTGCGATAAATTTTCTACAGGAAATTAGATAATATTTTGATTAGTTGTTTTATGGATAGAATTGGTAAGGTACTATGGTTTGATCTCGTATTAAATTTCTTTGACAGTATTTTAAAAAGTTTTTATCTACGACCATTGCAATAAGCACCAATTATGGTATTACAATAAACATTATAATGATATACATTAAAACACCAAAAACCAAGCAGTACTCTAATGACGACTTTAAAGTACTGGAGTCACTTTAGAGTACTGGTTCTAGACCAATGAGAGCTCGGCATTTGACGGAAGTAGTGTCATAATAACAATTACGCAATTCGCACATCAGCTGATTGTTGCATTACGATTCATGTTTGAGTTTACTTATCCCATCAGCTATTTGTTCCACAACGATTCATGGTTCAGTCTGCTTATTTGCCTAACCTCAAATTTTAGTTGACCTATTCCATCATTAGTAAAAGTCATGAGTTTTGTTTAACTTCGGGGGAAATTTTGTCGTATATTGTTGGTCGTAGATAAAATAGTGTATGCAACGATTGTATTATGCCTTTAAGCCACTCGTGAGATATTTAGAACACTCGCTTCGCTCGTGTTCTAACTTACATCTCACTCGTGGCTTAAAGGCATTCATTATACAATCGTTGCATAAACTACTATTAGACTATCGAGACATACTCATGAGAAATCATTTGAATTATAAATGTTACAATAAATGTCATACCTCATATGAAAAATACTTTTCGAATCGAAAATTTATGAATTTTAATTTTTTAGTAAAAAATGAACGAAGAATATTAATCAGTTTATAAGTTGTGAAAATCGTTTACTCGTAAGTTATAGATTTTTACCGAAAAATCACATAGTGTTGGTGTTAATGTTAGTAATGCATTTTAATTGAGAAAACTAAATAAAAAGATCATTTTACAAAGAGTAAGTCTTGCTTAATGATGTGGAAAAGATAACCCAGATCGTCAGCTGAAGCAAAACGAAACCGGTAAGAGTGGCCGGTCCTGGTGTTGCGTTTAAACTACTTCTTCTTTGAAATCCACACCATTATTAATATAAAGACACAAAAACTAATAATCACTGAGAAGAGTGAACGTTACCGATAGTCGTTTCTGTAAAAACTTTACACTCTAATTCTACAGCCAACACACTTATTTTAAGTTTTTAATAGAAAAAGACTAATAATTCCTTATGTTTTAGTTTTCGTACTATGTTAAAAGATACGTAAGAGACTTTCCATTTTTTTTGTTGCACCTTTAGTTGTTCAAATATTTACTTGAACGTTCTTTATTAATTCACAAAGCATAGTGTGCAGAACAAACATCCAAATCTTAGCCCATTATACAAACATTACTCCCCACAAAATCATATTATCCAAAGTTAGAATAATTTGACATAACGTCATAATGTATTACTTCTATTAAAATAAAAAATATAAAACCAAGATCCATTAAAGTTTTTAGGATAACTGGCCAGAAAAGCCAGTACCTCAACGTCAGGTATGAGGTGAGTGTTTAGATTGACTGTATAATTATGATTACAGTATTGTGGCAGTAATAACAATGCTAATGTTTAATAGTTCATAGTCCAAACATTTGCCCACGAGTCTGCTGAGCTGATTGATTAAACGTAGACCTAAAAAAAACAAAAACCTTAGATTTAAGACAATAAACGTATGCTTACGTACATTCTACTTTATATCATTTACTTTTTGTAATCTTATTACTTAAGCACCTAATAATCAAGCAAAAAAAAAGAAGTACTACTCACTTAACAATTGTATAAAATCGTATGTAAGCTATATTTTAGCTCTCTTGCCTTAAATATGTCGAATGTCTTTCCTCAATGTCATTCATGATCTTATGTTTATTACCAAGAAAGTTTATTCCTAATTACATTTTATTATATTGTAATAAACATAAGACTTTCATTGTTGTTTTTATGGCAACTAAAAGTAACATAAGAAATATACTTATAATAAAATAAATATTATTCTTAAAAGCTAATTTTGCAGCAATAGACAAAATAAATATATATGCTTACAATTATTATTCATATCATTATAATACTTTGATGTATCCATTATTAGATTTTATAAACAAAACTCTAATTAAATCACTAAAACCATATCAAAATAATTTAAACTTTTAATTCATTTCCTGGACCATTAATTATAGTTTCTAAATCTTAGCAATTTTATTAACAAGTATTTGTCATTCCCTTCATCTCTCCCGCTCTATTTTCCTACCCCTCTACCTCTTCTCCTCGAAGCTTTTAAGCTAATGTCGCTGTACTATTGTGGCAAGCCTCATTGTAACCTTAAATCCATCTCTTTTATTGTTGGCTGCGAGAAATATTTCACCAGTATACAATCCTTTTTTTACGTTGCCTTAAGTAATAATTACTAATAATTTTGATAGCTTAGAACTTCACACAATAATTAAATATTCTTGTAACCCTCAAAACTGATATTTTAAAAATATATTGTCTACGATGCAATTATAAATTTATTAAGATATTATTTTCCTTTTCAATTAATTATTTACTATTTCATATCGTAGAAAACACAAACTCAAACTAATGATTACGTGATGGCGGTAGACAGCGCGTAATATTATTCGTAGTATGCTTGAATATCAGGTATATTTTTGAAGCGAAACATATATTTTGAATGGCAATCAATATAAAGGCAGGATTATTAAGATTCATAACGAACCTGAATACAAAACAACCTAATTATATCGGCTACTCCACGCCTGAGCCAGGGACGAGGCGGAACCAAGCCAGGTAGCTAGCGGACACGGTAGCGGCTGCGGTTATGAAACGCAAGACAACAGCAAATGCCGGGCGAATTACTTGTTCATTGGTTCAACCCTTATGCCTTATACAAATGTAACGCATTACGTCTGTAGCATTAGTTATTTATATTATACTTCCATATCGAGATTTTATATTTCTTTATGAATACTAAATTTTTAATGTGTCAAGTATAAAAGTCAAAGTACAGTCAAGTATATAAATAATCCGTATAAACTACGACTAAAACATTACGTTCTACAAATATTATCAACAATATTAATAATATGGCTGAAGGCGGCTGCAACGCTTTCTTTTGCCCAGTTCTTTCTGTAGGCACAATATGCCCATACCGCCTTTTATACTTAGTTTTACCTTTACTTTTTTTTGGCGGAGCCTTACAGTTACCATACAGGCTTATTATTACAAAGTATTATTACAAAGTTTATACATTATTAATATTATATAATGTATTATATTGTCATGTATTGTAAACTACCAAAAACACACCAAACACCACTTTTATAAAGTTTTTACTACCTCTTTGACGTAATTTTTATAGCATTTAATAAATTTATTGGTTCTAGTTGACCGGTAATAACCTAATAATGTGTTCTTGTGAATGTCTAACTCATTTATCAGAGTGTTATATTCAAATATGTCTTTGACGTAATGTTTACAGCATTTATACCCTGATTATCGAAAGAAGGTGAGCGGCGGGGCGGCGCCGGCGGCGGAGCGAGCGCTCGGCAGTAAAAACATCCTTATTCATAACGTGTAGAAACGTAAAAAAACTCTGTTAAAAATTTGCAGTCCACTTTATTCCAATGACCAATTTACTACCTTATCACCACTGTTTTCAAATGATTTTTAACGTATATAGTTTAGTTTATACTGTGAGTTATATTACTAAAAACACGATTTACGAATTAAAAAAGTCAATTCTTTGTGTTTGATTTATGATAACTCTGCTTAGAAGCATCGGGAAAAAAGTTCCTATAGAGAACCTTTAGTCGACTTTCTTGGGAACAATATATCATAATTTGAGAGTCTTGTCATTAATATTTACGTCGTTATTAATTTATTTCTAAAGAACTGTTAACTCTTTTGTTAATTGAGATTTTCATTTCATTTTTCCTTTAATGCCATTAGATAGTTTCCACAATCAATATTCAGTTAATAAATTATTTCAATACTACTAGATGAATCCGTAATCAGTTGATAATTTAAATTAATTATCAACATTGCTCGGGCGAGCGTGATCGAGACGAGGTACAGCAACTGGCCAACAACATCGGAGCACATGCTTGCAACACACACTGCACATGCAGTTCGGAGGAGCTAAAAGGTTCCTTATTGTTCAATGTTGGTTAATCGGCATTGTTTTTACAATGAATTCTACGTCTAGAAGCAGGCGTTGTTTATAAGAGGAAAACTGAGACATGCAGAGGCGCGCGAATAAAATGGGTCCATTAGATGTAGACTATATTTCAACAGTCATTGTTGCGCTCTGCCTCGCAGTGATACAATCGTTTATATATTTATCGATTATGAGAAACCATTCCAATAAAAACATAAAACTGCGACGGAATCAACCTATATTTTATTCAAAGACATTGTTTACTGAATTTCATTTATCAAAGTAGTTTAATAGCTGAGATAACAGTACTTTAGAAATAAATTAGTAACGACGTAAATATTAATCACAAGACTCTCAAATTTTGATATATTGTTCCCAAGAAAGTCGACTAGAGGTTCTCTATAGGAATTTTTTTCCCGATGCTTCTAGGCAGAGTTATCATAAATCAAACACAAAGAATTGACTTTTTAAATTCTCAAATCGTGTTTTTTGTAATGTAACTCAAAGTATAAACTTAACGATGTACGTTAAAAATTATTTGAAAACAGTGCTGATAACGTAATTAACTGGCCATTGAAATAAATTCGACTGCAAATTTTTAACAGCGTTTGTTACGTTTCCACAGCGTTTGTAAATAAGAATGTTTTTACTGCCGCGCACTCGCTCCGCCGCCACCGCGCCGCTCACCTTCTTTCGATAATCAGGGTATGATAAAATATTGAATGTGATTGACCTCTTGTAATTTCATACTGCGGTGATTTTTATTTATAACTGAAATGTATTTGAAATCAAGTGACTTGGATGCGGTCGGCGGCGCTCGGCGGCTGCACGGCACGAGACGGTTGGCTCAATTGCGGTGCGTTTTCGAGGGGCCGCTTATCACTGCGCCTTAGTTACGCCGTCCATCTGACCCTAGTGGTTCAGTTGCGGTGTACCGATTATAACCAAGCAGTCATTATCGAAAATAGTATATATTTTTGTGTCTTTTATTACTGAATAGTTCAATACATACGTACAGCATACATTAATATTATCATAATATGTAAATGCTTTGGAAACAAGTAGCAGTTTGTAAGATTTTAATCACCGTAAGATATGTAATAAGAAGGAAAAAAGTAATAAGGAAATATATTAAACCCAAAAAATAAATTTCTAATAACTTAATAATCTGTAAAATGAAGACACCTCAAAAAGGCCGTCAAACAAAGTATTAACAGAAACCGACCGTAATAATAATCAGGAATATGCATTCGGCAGATAAACATATAAAAAAATAAATAAAAACAAAGTAAAAATTAATAACTGGCTGGCCAAAATCAATTGGAAGAGAAAATTTAGATAATATCAACACTTCTGTTTAAAGGGAATAAACCAATCTGCTCTGTATGTTTGTCACTGTGAGAGTGGAATGAGCGGGTGTGCGAGGTGTGTGTGTGTGTGTGTGTGTGTGTGTGTGTGTGTGTGTGTGTGTGTGTGTGTGTGTGTGTTCGTCTGTTGGCGAATGCAAGTCGGGGATGTCCTTCTGTCCAGTGGTGTGAGGAGGGGGGTGGGGGTTCATGCCTGTTTTTGTTTGGTTTTGTTTGTCCGTCTTTCCCTATCTAGTTGCACCGTAACAACAACAGTAAGAATTGTTGTTACATTGTTTTTCAAAATACTAAAGGGAAGAAAATTCCTTAATTATTTATTTATTTTTATTATTTTTAAAATGTTTGATTTACATTCCTTTTTCCGGTTTTGTTTCCTTACATTTTTCATCTCGATTAATATTAAACTTAAAACCCTGCCTGATAACGAGACTCTTTCACGCACGGCCAATAAATCCTACGAAAAAGAAATTTTATATTTAGAACTACTGTAGTCATATGTTTTGCAATTGTTTAATTTGTAAAAAGATTTTACTGTGGCCGATACCTGTTTTTCGCTGGATAAGCTATACTAAAGTAAAGCTGATTTTTATTTAATAGAACCCTCCTATTATTCTAAATGCATTCTTTTCAGAAATTTCAAAAGCTACTGAGAAGAGATGTAGACATTTAGACATATAGCTCATCTCTCACTTGTCCGATGTTGATGATTAATATCTCAAATTATTTTAAGAGTATTTTAAGACCAAAACGAACTACATACCTTTGTTATAATGAGAGATAGCAAGGAACTAATTCAAAAAAATATTGAAAATACGAAACGTCCATAAGAAATGTATAGGGGTAAAATTTTATTTGAGTATATCTTTTTAACGGATGCATATTTAAAAAAAAACAGATTCCAGCATTATAATCAGTGTAAAAATCTAGTTCATAATGATGCGTCACAACACCATCTTTTCATTAAAAAAAAAAGTTGATATCCATTATGGCGGATCCAATATGGTGGCCGAAAAATATTATCCTGTCAAAATATAGGATTAGCCACCCAACAATGATAGGCGTTGGTCAATATCTCAAAAATTGCAAGTAAACAATGCAGTGAGGAAACTTTTATTAAAAGTTATACGGTTTTAAGCCATCTTGGATATTTGAATTTGCTCAAGGGTGACAAAGTGGCACCCGGCAGATCTGAATTATGTAGGACTTGAAGAAACAGAAATTAACAAAAAACTTCGGGTGGGCCTCACTTCTAGGTTTTTTCAACTGCAACCAGACTATTCCCTTAAAAATTCATTAAAAGGTTGATTTTTTTATTTTTTGCTAAGCTTATCCCAAACTCTAATAGAATAAATCGCTTGATTTGTAATCCAAGGTTTCAGTTCAAAATATCGAGTTGAAGGAGAGGATAAGACTTTTTAATTATTTATAGCGTTGGTTATTATATTGATAAATTTATCAGTACATATATTAATTTACATCGAAACAATTCTAAATGGCGGCCCAATCAGAATTAGGCAAAATATTAGACACAGTATCATCATATGCTATTGACAAATATATTTTTTTTGGAATTGATAAATTTATTAAGAGAAAATTTCTTTTGAAAAGGAAAATGAATGAAATGAATGAATCAGTTATGGAGGGCAGGGTATGGAGAAAGAAGGTTGGGATGGCTAAAGGAATGCAAGATTGGAATGTTTAATATCCCCATCACTAGCCTGCTGGCCGTGGCAGCCTCCTGTGTTTTACTTGCCTCTTATCATGTTTGACTATTAATCATCATCACGTGACAATTTTGTTGGAGCTACTGATCATTTAATTCAAATAGGATTGAGTCGAGTTACAAAGATTGAACTAAATTTAAATTTTAAAAGCAAATAATTTTTATAATTTTTGGATGATTATAACTTTTTTTACATAGTCGGATTTGAATTAAAAATGGCTCAAATGAATGCCAAAGATCACTTGAGTGTTTTAATATCAGAATGAATACAGGGACTTAATTTAGAACTTAAACACAAATCTTTAAGTACAATAAAATTAATTCTGAAAAAAGTATTTTCTGTAGAACGCGGTTTTAAAACTCATCTTTTACTTGTCATATTTAAATGGTCAATAGTTCAAAAATTTAAGCCATTAAATCACCGAATCCTTTAAGACCAAAACGTCATACTTGGATTAAAACAAGAGATATAAGAAAAAAATAGTTTATTTCGGTATCGTTCATAAGGAATGTAGAGGGAAGAACTTATATTTGAATATATCTCTAGAAATATTCAATATAAAAAAAAGAATTGGAGCTTTGTAATAGCGTGAAAACATATTATTCAACAATCCGTCAAAATTCTATATTCATATTTAAAAATATCATGTTTTATATCATCTAAAGTTATGAATAAAAAATACAATCGTTGGTATGAAAAAAATTTTAGGATCTTTTATTTGACATAATAACATATCTAATACAATAAAATTATTATAGAAATCCGTTCAAAGTACTATTGAAATCATTCCACTACAAAATCTTTACATTTAATTTTTAGATCTCCAAAGCAAAATAACTGTAAACAAATAAAAGTAAAACATCTGATTCACACCAAAATCATTTTAAATACTTTCAGATAGTCCATAGTCATATTCTGACACCCTTCCCCTTTTGAGGCACGTGGGCCACGTGTATCTCAGCATTTTCGTTAGTTTCACTCTTTGTCCACACCTTGTTCTGACCTCATTTATCACTGGATCTTGTAACTGCACAGGTCTTAAAATGTTCCTAGAACTCGTTGTCAGTCTTGCTAGACGAACTTGTCCATCTTAACCTGGAACAAGTTCTTCCACGACAGCTAAAGGCCAATTCAGACGTCTCTTACTATCTGTACCGATTGTAACCAGTTCTTCAGCGGTTAACGGTCTCATTGACTTTTTTGACTTCGTCATTAGTAGTCCTAAGTACTCACTTCGAAATATTTTTCTGAAATCCTCTTTCAACTTTTTACGGTAACGTGCTCTGCAATTCAACGAACCGTGATTAATTCAATCCACATCAGGCGTTTTTAGAGTTTCCTGTATTAGTAAAAATATAGAGGGTGTCAAAGGAACCAAATCGTCAACATCATTGGATATATAGTTTAGTGGACGTGAAAATGGCTCAAATGAATGCCAAAGATCACTTGAGAGTTTAAAGATCAGAATGAATACAGGGATTTGTTTAGAACTTAAAGACAAATCTTTAAGTACAATAAAATTAATTCTGAAAAAAAATTCTGTAAAAAGCGGTTTTAAAACTCATCTTGTACTTGTCATATTTAAATGGTCAATAGTTCAAAAATTAAAGCCATTAAATCACCGTATCCTTTAAGACCAAAACGTCATACTTGGATTAAAACAAGAGATATAAGAAAAAAATAGTTTATTTCGGTATCATAAACCGAAAACTGACTCACAATCGCACAAATTGGTGAGAAATTTCTCGTATGTTGACTAGCTTTCCCAACAGTTCTCCTCAAAAGTTGTTTCATTAAGCCTATTAATCTTTCCCACCACTCACCCCACCAGGGAGATGACGGTGGATTAAACTTTCACTGAATTCGTTTGATTGTACTGTACCCGTTCATTTTGTCTCAGTCCAGTTCTGAGAAAGCGTTGTTTTTTCAAGCAAAATTTGTAGTATTGTCACTATACATTACTAAAGGCTGTGTCACACTAGGCTACTTACTAGCTGCTATTTAGTAGCGGCTAGTGAAGTAGCCGCTAGTAAAAGCTGTCACACAGCAAATGTCGGTAGCGGCTACCTAGTAGCAGCGATTCAGCCAGTCGCTGTCAATCTTGTGAAAATTTCGTCTGTTGGTATAAGCCGGGTTGAATTACGGCGTTTAATTTTGATGTGCGTTAGTGATGTTTGTCTTGATTTAATTGAAAATATCCGCAACAAGAAGAAACGCTCCTGGGTGAGAGAGTGGATTAAGAGAAGAGACAGGCTGGGTGCATCAGGAACACTTATTAGAGAACTAGCTGTTGAGGACCCGAAATCGTACTACAATATTATGAGAATGTCCGTAAATAATTTTGATGAGCTGCTAACCTTGGTAACTCCTTTAATTAAAAAACAAGACACAAAAATGAGAGTGGCAATAACATGTCGAACAAAATTGGAGATAACCTTAAGATATCTTGCTACTGGTGACAGCTTAAAATCCCTTCAGTATCTTTTCAGAGTGCCACACAATACAATTTTTAAATTTCTACCAGAAGTGCTTAAAGCTATTTATGAAGTCATGGAACAATTTATACAGGTACGTAAACGGTATCTTATTCATTAACAGGTTGTTAATGAAACAGGTTGTTGACAGGTGCATTCAACTTTTGTACATGTAATTTATCCATATTACCATATTATCCATATTATCCATATTAATCCATATCACTGAGCAACAATAAGGCTTTAAAAAAAGAAATTTTAAATAAAAAATCAATTTTACTGCTTACAAAATCTCTCCACAAGAATGTACAAAACGAATGACAAACAAATAAAAAGTTACCTGTACATGGTTTTTATAACATTGTTTAAAAAAAAAGAAAAAAAAAATATATATATATATGCTACATGTTATTGTATGTATTGTCATCACAAATATAACCACTAGTCGCCAAGATTTACAAGTGCTTGTTGAACAATGTCAAGCCCCTCAGTATTAAAGTGTTCTAGGCGTTGATTGTACAAATTAGGATCACCACTATTGAAGCCACTAGTGTTCGAGGGGATTGAAGGAGGTAGTGGTTGAACTTGGTCAAGCTGTGCCAAGCGCTCCTGGGTTATCATTTCTTGAAACTTGTGCTGCAATAATATGAAACTGCGCAGTGGCAACTCACGCAGCTGTGCCGCTATATGTTTTGCAAAATTATCGTATTGATCCTCACCTTGCGCTTTCACCTGCATACCTTCAGAAGCAACATCTGCAATCCCTTTCAATTTATTTAGTGCAGACTCGAACCAAGATGGATATTTTGTGGTACAGTTTGATTTGACAGTTTTAGTTGGACGAGGAGCAGGGCTGGTACAGGCTCTTTTAGACGGCAAGCCATCACTTAGTGTTTTATTCCCTTCTACCTTTGATGTTTTCTCGACTTCAGAACCAGAAACATCAACATCATCTCCAAAAGCTAGATCCTCTTGCCCTTGTGTTAAGGTGACCATATCCTGAAAATAAATATACATATTGAAATATAAACAAAACTAATTTATTTCAGGTTCTTCAGACTGAAGAAGACTGGATAGAAATTCAAGATGTATTCCAAACAACTTGGAATTTTCATAACTGCTGTGGGGCGATTGACGGAAAACATGTGCAAATTAGGCGATCATACAATTCGACATCTACATTTGACAACTACAAAGGAACTTACAGCCTAATTTTGTTTGCATCTGATGACGGAAATTACTGTTTTCGTTACATTGATGTTGGAAGTGATGGAAGAGCCAGTGACAGTACTGTTTTCCAAACCTCAACTTTGATCAGTGCTTTGGAGCAAAATTTATTGGGACGGCCGGAGTTAGGGGTTTTTGTTGGCGATGACATTTTTCCTTTAGGTTCAAATTTTCCTTTAGGTTCAAATAAAGGCCTACCTCTCCTAGCTGTGAATCGACTAAGAGGCTGTAAAATGCATAAGTGGTTAAACATGAGTACACGTAAATAAGCATATCCAGGCCTTCTGACCATCACGTAAGAAAAATTCCAAGTTACTATTTTGATATCTCTTGCATTTTACACATGTTTGGATAACCGATTTTATTATTTTTATTACATTTTATATCCAATAGTTTTCAATGGACTTAAAATTAGAGAATCGTAAGAAATCTGACTTTTAATATTGTCAGTAACTACGTAGGCCCTAATGGATTATTACGGGTCTATTTAATATGAGCAAATATATTTTGATCTCGTATTTTTAACTTTGTTTAACTTTGGGATTCCATTGAAATCCTTTGAGAAAAACTTTCCCAAAAGTAATAATAAAGGCTAAACATTAAATTCTGACGCTAAACGGATCTCAAACTTTAATAACTATGTCAGATTAATGACGAAGCCAAGTTAGAGAACTCATGTGTTGTAGAGCGACAGTAATCCACAAAACTTCTGCCGCCGCCAGCAAAATGTAATGCCATTATTTAACTCCTAAACTTCATTCCCCCAAATATTTTGATTTACAAGATAAATGGGTTTTATATGTGCCCTCTTTTAGAAGTATTATTTATTAAAATTGTCAATAAATCCGTGTCAGTCATGATTTAATTGAAATATCTTTTCGACGCTTACTACTAACAATAGGTCAATTTCATCAGCAATGACGTAATGGTTTTTAAATGTAACATAGTTCGATATTTCAAAAGTTACATGTTTGGTAATTTTGATTTATTTACATACAAAAGACTATGTAAAGTTAGAGGCAAATCAATTTTTATCTAGATTTGAATCGACGTTAGGTAACTAAGGCTTCATATTACAGTAAACGAAGAGAAGATTTGAAGCAATACAAAAAGTGAAAGAGACATTTTTTTTATAGCTGACCTCCGGATACCGGTAAATACTAATTAAGTTGTATATACCTGCTTCACTATAAAATTAAAGAAAAATCCTTTCTTAATTTAGAGTAATTATTAAATTAGTAGGGGGTTAATTTAGTAGAGGGCTATTATTAACAATACGAGTCTGATGAACCTTGGGGTGTGGGTCCTAAACCAATATTTGTATTAGTTTCTTATAAGCTTACATCTTTTTTTGGTAATCTATACATAATTTCAAAACTTTCAAAAAATCCAAAAATGTTTGAAATTAGTTCCATACTTATTCAAACATTTTGTAGTTAATAAATATCTGTTGTTTTGTATATTTTGTAGTTTGGACAAGTACCCTAAATATTCAGCATGCCTGAAATAATTCATATCTAAGCCAATAACTAAAAAAGATAAATAAATAAAACTGAGCGAGTCAATATCTGATTTTAAATGTTCAGATGCTAATCTAAATTCATAAAACGCGCTGAAAAAGCTTTAATAGAACTGGAACCTTCATATTGGTGCTAAGACGTTGGTAAGTTCTCACTATCATGTAACTTGCAATAGACTTGTTTTTGTTCGAGACTAAAAAAGGCTAAATGTAAATTGTTTGAATAGTCTAATAAAAATGCCAGCTGAAAATACCCTACAGTTATACTTTTTAGAAATTTCTTAGAAAAAAGTAGATACTTTTTATTAAATAGAATATTTTCACCGAAAAAATTAAAAAATCATAAAGAAAATCTTCTAGGCTGGCTTTGTAATATTTTATTAGTAGATACTTTTTAAAAATAGAAAAAGTAGATACTTTTTATTAAATAGAATATTTTCACCGAAAAAATTAAAAAATCATAAAGAAAATCTTCTAGGCTGGCTTTGTAATATTTTATTAGTTATTCAAAAAGTAAAGTAAAATATTCCCCATTAAAATATAAAATTGCCGTCCCTGAGGTACTTGTATTTTATTAATAGTGTATTTCTTAGTAAATCTTTAAGGAAATAGGAGGGAAGTAGAAAGAAGCATGTCTTTCCAGATATAGAACTGAGGGTAATTATTGGCAAAAGTTTTATCGACGTATCAATGTGTTATTTAAACTAAAAAGTGACTCTTATTCTATCAAGACGAGTCAATTAGTAATGCAATATATTGAAGTTATATGCTTAGCTTGATCCCCTTTTAGCGCAACCCTATAACTACACAACTTGGCCATTAAAGGGAAGTGCGGCCGTCAGTTTCGCACCATCTCCCGCTCATCTTACGCCCGTTATCCTTCAGCTGTCCTCGTTCTGAAACATTGTCCAGTAAACGCGATGAAACATCACACTGTAAACATGTTTTCGCGCCCTCACTTCCTCACTGATGTCGCACTAGGCATAAAACGCTATACGCTGTAAAGTCTCGTTGGCGGCATTTTAAAATTGGTATGGGTTAAAGGAAATTAATCCCTGTACAGGGTGAGACAGACCACCCGTGCACATAGTTTTACGGGAGTGCGGTTTAACCTAGTAACGCCAAATAAAATTATTCCCCCCTAATCAATTATGAAGAATTCATTTAAAATATTTACAACATGATCTGAGCACAGGGTGTTCCAGAAATGAAGGTAACGAGTTCGAATCTCGAAATTTTCTTATGTAAACCTATGACACATTGTAAATTTTCCGAAAGGTCTTGTTTAGAGGAACATTTTGGTGGAAACAGAACCTAATTATCTCAAACCGTCTTAAGATGGCGGCCATTTCTTTGATTTGTTTGCCTATTGACGGAATACCCTGTATTTTCGAAACCGCTACACATTTTTTTCAGTTCTGATTGAAAATTCGTAATCCCGGTAAACTCAGCTTTACAATGACGTGTTACATGTCACAATAAAGCCAATAATAAAAGTCATAATAAAGTCTGGCTAAACTCCATCAGTGTTAGAGGTTTGTTCTTGTTCACTCCTTGATTTGGCCTCAATAGGAGGGATCACAAGCAGAAGTCTGGAATTCTATGCGTCATTCATCTGGTCTAATCCACAACGCGAAGCAACTTGAAGAGGTCCGAATGTTATCAAAGGCGTGGACTCTATATTATTCTTTTACTACGAGCTAAGACATTTCAATATGGCTGTGAAAAAATTCATAACCATGTTTTTATTAAATTATCAGCTGTTTCTCAACTGAGCTAAAAATAGGAAAAATAGCAGAACATCTAAACGAAGACTTTACTCAATAAGCCCCGAGTTTAGAGAACAAGATCAGCAATTTATCTATACAATATGTACTTTAAAACAGTGGCGCGCACAGGAATCTTCCTTGAAGGCGGAAACAGCCACCGGGAGCCTGGGGTGTATGGAATACCCCCAGTTGGATGGGGGGGCCGGGTATTGGTGAAAATTTGATCATTCAACTCGTATTTTTAGGCGATCGAGAGGCCTTAAACGTATTGGATAGCTACATAATTCCGAACTAATCAAGGCTACCCCCTGATCGGAGTCTTAAAAAGTTATATTCTCCCGGAAGTACGAGTAAAATGTCCTTAACATAACAAAACAAGTAGGACGTTCACTTTTCGCAAACCTACTTGTCCTTTGCCCTCTATCAGTAAATAAGCTTACAAGCGATTACTTTTACCACCGTTCACGTCGTTTACATATGTCAATGTTACCGTCGACTACTCGTTTGCTAGTATTGCATTTCAACCGACGGCGTCGTTCACCCGTAAAGGTAATATATGCGTAACTTTATTTCACCACGACTATACAACAAAGTGATCAGTGTGGAATAATGACTTCGGAGGACTTAATGCTATGTATTGTAAAACGTCAATTATAGTTACAATTAATTATTGAACTATCAAAACCGCCAGAGCAAGTTAACTATAATGAAACTTTTAAAGGGTTAGAAGACCTTTGGGAAGTGATTTAGATTTTTTCATTTACTTTAATTGTTTTATCTTTTACAAAAAATAAATTTGAAAATAATTCAACTGTGTAAGTAAACTTTCCCGGTTTGTTTTCAGAGAACGCAAATAACGATGAATAAGTTTCCATTATTTAATAGCCTTTTAATAAAATTAAACATTATCTTTGCAATTATTAATAATATTTTTTAGGATTTAAGGAGATATCCTGTATATATGACTTTTATGCACTACTCTTTATATTTGTTTCGAACTTTCCCATTATTTAAAAACAATCATTCACTACTGGAAACACTTTTTATCCCTCACCTCGGCAAAAAGAACCTTGAACCCCTGGGGGTACTGTCCCGTTCGTCCCTTCCCATCGGTGCCCCCCTCCTGAACAGGCGGAACAACTGAAAGGAAAAATATTGAATCTCTCCACTCAAAACTGTTTTAAAAATAAGCTTATAATGGCGAAAAGTATCTAAATCGCATGGTAAGTAACGAACGGATAAGAAACATTACATACTGATCATTTTCATTTTAAAAGATTGAAAAATACATCATTAAAATTGTTAAATGTTTGTTACCAAGTAAATTACGTTACCGGTACGTTACGGGATGTGTTTTGACAGATAAATTAAAATACTATGAAACCTCTCAATCTCTTGAGGCCCAGTTTGTGAAGGTTAAATTAGAGGGAGGTACATAAAAACACGTATTTAACTGACGATAAAATTGAAATAAACTAGCAGCTTATCCGCTTTTCCTTACTTTTAGGTGAACTTGGCCCATTATCTGGGCAGCCCTTGACATGTTTTAGGGTTATTTATGTGCAGTTATAAAGTGATAATAAGAAATTAATTGCTAATTCATTTCTGGGTTTCTGGGGGAACATATGCAATGGTTGATAATTGAAAATTATATCTTTAAACTCCTGTTTATAGGCAATCTAGAGGCCTAAAACGTATTGAGTAACTCAAGAAATCTGAACTAGACACCTGGTCGGGGTTTAGAAAATTTGTATTCTCCCGGAAGTATGAATAAAATGTCCTTTACATAACAAAAGATGTAGGATGTTTACTTTTCGCAAACTTACGAGTATTAAGATCCCTTACATATGTAAATACTTTGTACAATCTATAAATGATCATTAACAATAGTTGACTTGGATACGAGTTTGTCATTTTCAATAACATGTTAGGTTTTAATTAGGTTTAAAATTAGGTTATAGGCTGAAGGATTTCAGATTTTCTACTTTTTAACATTTTAACTATTGTGTAAAACAAAATTATTTTACTAATCAAAAATAACTTATTAAAGTTTACTGTTAAGAGGTTGGATTGCTTAGTTACTTTTCAGAGTCACTGATGTACAGAAAAAGGTCATTTGTTACGGAAATTGAGGACTGTGATAACGATTTAAAGTAAAAGCAAGCGGTTTATGCAATTTAACTTAAATAGCCTATATTTTGTATCCAAAAAGTTATAAGTACCAGGATCTCTCATGAACTCTGTTTGTCAGTGGATCAGGGATTCGGGGGTGAAAGAGAGGGATATGAGGGGGCTGTTACTCCTGCACCCTCATACCCTTTGAGTCAACCCGCATCTCTTCTAGATTTGACTTTAGAAAATCTTGGTAAAATATCAACAACAACAAGTTTTTGGGAAGCTTTGCCTGGCAGAAAATAATGATATTTTTTTATTGCTCAAGAAAAAGTGTTTCAGTTTATGTTTTGCATGCGCTATTAAGAATAATCAACTATATTTTACATTAGATAATTAAAAATTGATTTTCACTGCCGGAGTTGTCTAAATGTATTTAAAGTCCTGAAGAAAGCAAATTCAAGCAATACTTTCCTTAAAAAATACTAAAAACCGAAAACACCCAGAAAGAAGGAGTTGTCAAAAAGGGATTATGAGGTTTAATTTTATATGAGAAACTTTTAACGAATTGTTAACGGTTATATGGCAGAATTAACGACACAAATTACAACCTAATCAATAGATACCCTAAAAAAAAATTCAAAATTTTCAATGAATGAATGCTTTTTTTCTCAAGAAAAAACACAAATTACCATACTCAAACTTTGCAATAGTTTTAGATTTATGACAAAGGTTTTAGGTTTTTGACGTGGAAAAAATGATATTCAGTCCCTCATAATTTTATGGTATGCATTCAGCTAAGACATTTGGTTACGTAACGCCATTGGATCGGATCGGAGCTTTTACAAACGCTAATGGCCGGGATTTACTTATTAACTTCTTGATTAGAGCGATAAGTGCAGTGGCGTAACAGAGGGGCCCACGGGCCCGCAATGTGTGGGCGCCGGGGAGGGGGCCGCGAACGGGAACCGTCAAGCGGAAAGCTGTGAGTGGGAAATGGCGAGCTGGAACCGGCGAGCTAGGGGGCCCGCTAGACGAGTTGAAGACGAAAAATTTGACGTCATCAATTATTGTATTTTATTATTCATCCAATAAATGTATTTAATAATTAATAATATTATGTTAATAATAATGTGTTGTTATTGTTTTATTTTGTTGGCCTATTCAATGATAAGAAAGAGGGTTAACGTTTTAACTTGGGTTATTAATTATAATTCCACTTATACTGCTTATATCTGAAACCAAGTAACATTTTGAAACATTAAGTTACCTGGAATCATGAGCGTTTACTCGAGCTTTTAATATTGCCATATTAGCAGCGCTGTTGGCAACAATATTGATATCAATTATGATAAAGGCAATAAAATAACTAGAAATAACTATAAATAGTTATTTTCTAGTGTAATTTGAAATATTTGTCATAAAATCCCATTTCCAAAATAATACAGACACAAAAGGAACGCAATTTTGTTGTTAGTAGAGTGTCGATCACGGCACGATAGCTGCTGTCCATGGCCACCGCGGCGGCTGATAACCAAGCTGGGCCCAGGTCTATACATATTGTGAGTCCCAGGTCTATAAACTTCGTGGGCCCCTGAGCCTCGGCCACAACACCGGAGGGCCTTAAAGGGAGGTATTCCCTAGCGGAAGGGAGAATCTGTAAAATTGGATATGAACTAAATTTTTCTGCGTTTTTGACAGAGTTACCGTAGTCTAGAAGCATAAAACATATAAAGGAACTCCAAAAATTCGTATTAATTGAAAAACAAGTTTTCCCTATTTGTTGGGATCAGAAAAATTTGGACTAAACATATGAGTAAGTTTTTAAAGTGTCGTTTGCACAACAAATTAAGTTCAATATTTATCTTTCTCAAAGCTACTTCTGTCATTTTATCGGTGAACTCGCATGAATTTTTCACCCGTAATTCATGTCTATGACGAATCCTATCATTTACTCGCTATTGGTAAATCTGTGTGATTGTCTTTTTCGGCCGTTCACAAAATTCACCAATTTAAAATATTTCTGCAATTTTCTGCGATCGGTAATTTTTACTGCGGCCCTTCGTGTAATTTGATACATCATTCACCCCAGCGATCAGAAAACACTGTTGATTTACGGCCGTTAGCAAAGTATACCAACTAATTGAACTCATGTGCGTTTTACTTTGCGTAGCACCATCACGCCCAAGCTGAATAGAAACATGACTTTGGTCCTATTCATCTTGCATCTCGCCGAGTTGGGATTTTTTATATATATTTTTAATGCTAGCAAAAACCTGTTGAGGTATAAAAAGGTGGGCCTCAGGAAGAGGGATTTTATATGTTATACTGCAGCATGAAAACATGAAGTCACAAGCACAAGCAGTATAGTCAGTCACAAGCACTACAGTTATACAACCAAAAAGCATTGTTTTACCATGTTTTGCGTGATAAGGTTAAAATGTTAATTTGTCGCTTTATAATTTTATTACTTTTAAGTTATAAGATCGCGCCACTATCATCCCGATCATCACACTCATCCTTCACTCATATTCAGGGTAACGTCCTCCATGAGGTACCTGTCTTATTAAAGTGATTAAGTGATTAAGTTAATATGAACATGTCGTTCAAAGCCTCTGAATCCCAATTAAAAAAAAAACAATAAAACTACTTGTCCCGGCCCCCCAATATCAGACTTCGTTGACATGACCTCTCAGCAGCCCTGCCGCTATTAACCTTATATGACGTTATTTAATCTATATAAATAAAAGACAAAACCCATTGACTGACTGACTGATCACAGTTTCTCAAAAACTATAAGGCTTAAAGCCATAAAACTTGGCACTAATATTATTTACAGGCTCTAGACGCGTACTAAGAATGGATTTTGCAATATTTTCTCCCAAAAGACTTGAATATAGTATATTAGGAAATTCAAAATGGCGACCATTTTTAGCTTTCAATGCTAACTTTCCCAAAAACTGCAAGTCGTAGGGCCATGAAACCTGGCACAAATATTCTTTATAGGCTTTAGATACGAAAAAGATAGGTTTTTCAAAATACTCTCTCTTAGACGACTAAAATAGAGTACCTATTTTATGAAATTCAAAATGGCAGCCATTTCAGTTTTTTAAAATATGGATGGGAGGCCTATTGAATATTTTCAGGGGATAGAAAACGTTCGAGATCCAATCTACTAAAAGAATAAAATGTACAAATTTATTTCGGTCACCCTCTACATTTATCTAATGACACTAAAGCTACTTGCGTTGTACGACCCTACCGAAGTACTATATTGTACTAGTAGATATACCCGCAGCTTCGCCTGCTGAAAGGACAACTAATTTTAACCCTGAGAGGGGGCTGGTAATTCCACCCTAGATTAAAATAAGAATATGTAATGTTTCATCTAAAAATGTTTCCCTCATGATTAGCAAATGCTATGGATTAGTATCCTCCAATTAGCCAATACAGAGAATGAGCGTTAAACCGGGATGTACAACAAAAACTCTAAGGGCAGGTTTTAAACTCAACATAAATCTGAATTTAGTGCGTTAAAAAAATATGGAAAACTGCAAGAAAAAGTATACAGACAGCAAATGCCTAGGCCAAAAAACTATTTCCCAAACGCTTCTCAATCAGACTGGAGATCAGGTTACTTTGCTACCGATAAGGCAGAATATTGTAGTGATAGTTTGTGTTTTGGAACTGAATTCCCCATTACTTAAGCAAACCCTCCTAAAATTCTAATTTTGGATACTCCGATTCTAGTGCATATACATATGCTCGAAACTAAATAGTCATACTGAGTTTTGAAGATTATAGTTTCAGTACTTATTTGTTTAAAAGACGGACAACAAATTTTACTGAAGTGGGAATACAAAATAGTACTTCGGGTGGGTCCCACAACGCGAGTAGCTCAAGTTGCATTTGACAAATATATATAGTGGGTGGCTGTAATAAATTTGTACACTTTATTCATTTAGTAGATTGCATCTCGTACCTTTCCTATCCCATGAAAATATTCTATAGTCCTCCCATCCTTAGTTTCAAGAACTGAAATGGCCGCCATTTTGAATTTGATAATATACTCTATTTTAGCCATCTGAAGGAAAATAGTTTTAAAAACCTGTCTTTGCTTGCATCTAGAGCCTTTAAAGAATATTTGTGCCAAGTTTCATGACCCAAAGTCTTGTAGTTTTTGAGAAAGAAAACTTTGAAATAAAAAAATTATCGCCATTTTAAATTTTATAATGTACTACATTCAAGACTTTTGAAAGAAAATAGTGCAAAACCCTTTCTTAGTACGCATCTAAAGCCTGTAGAGAATATTTGTGCCAAGTTTTATGGCTCTAAGCCTTAAATTTTTTGAGAAACAGCGATCAGTCAGTCAGTTAGTCAATGGTTTTTGGCTTTTATATATATACTAGCAGATATACCCGCAGCTTCGCCCGCTGAAAGGATAGCTCATTTTAATTCGATTATATTATGCCTTGTGCAATTTTTAGAAATAATTAACAAATGGACAAATTTATTTGGGTCTTGTGCGTGCAATTAAACCATTAAGATGCAGCTGATTATTCCACTCTAGATGAAAATGAGAAAGTGTAACGCTTCCTCTAAACATGTTCCCATCATGACTAGCAAATGGTATAAACTAACTTCCTCCAATTTCCCAATACAGAGAATGAGGATAACCCGGAATATAAAACAAAGAAGACACTAAGGATGGATTTTCGACTTGACATCAATCTGAATTCTGAATTTAGCACGTTTTTGAAAATAAACCGAAAACTGTAAGAAAAAGTAGGAGGTAAATATCTTGGCCAAAAACCTATTTCCCCAAAAAGTTTATCGTTAAACTTTTAAATTTTATTCTTTCAGTAGATTAGTTATCGTACCTTTTCTGTTCCCTGAAAATATTCTACAGGACTCCCATCCATAGTTAGAAAAAACTAAAATGGCCGCAATTTTGAATTTTTTCAAATAATGTATTTTAGCCGTCTGAGAAAAAATATTTTTAAAACCTTTCTTTTTCACATCTAAAGCCTATAAAGAACAATTGTGGCAAGTTTCATGGCCCAAAGTCTTGTGGTTTTTGAGAAATTAAGCTTTGAAAGCCAAAAGTGGCCGCCATAATGTATTTTATAATATACCATATTTAGGCCTTTAGAGACAAAATATTGCAAAATCCTTTCTTAGCACGCATCTAGAGCCTGTAAGGAATATTTGTGCTGAGTTTCATAGCTCTAAGCCTTATAGTTTTTGAGAAACTGTGATCAGTCAGTCAGTCAGTCAATGGGTTTTGGTTTATATATATATATATATATATATATATATATAGATTCCCACTTTTGTAAAATGGGGTTTCCCCAAAAAATAAATATATTTATACTAAACTATAGTATTGAAACCCAGGGAGGTAACTTCATTTCGAGTCCACTAGCAAATGAATTTCCAAAATTAATATGCTAGGAGGATTTCGATTCCAAAAAATATACCTACTATTACTACAATAAGTTTGCTTTATTGATACCTGAGTGATAATTCTTAATAATTTCTTAATCATTCTTTTTGAGACAGGTACGTTACCCTCATGGAGGACGTTACCCTGAATATGAGTGAAGGATGAGTGTGATGATCGTGATGATAGTGGCGCGATCTTATAGCCTTGTTACTGTTTAAGGTTGGCACGTTCCTTAGACAGGACTGTTAATTAATAGCCCAACAACCAGAAATTAATTTAATTATTTAATGGCAGGTGGCTCCAGTAACAACCATTCAAAAAGCTTCTAACTTTTCTCGGGATCGGCCCGGCTACCTACAAGTTTGTAGGCGGGCTCTATATCCACTACACAAACCAGCCAATTTCTTTTTGTGGCCCAATCCCATAAGTGATTGAGCTTTATCGATCTTGAAACGCTCGGTTTTTGCCTAGATATTTATCGCCTAATTTTCCTTATGGTTTTTGGTCTATTTTCTAAAATCTGAGAAATTCAGATTGATGTGTAGTCGAGAACCCGCCCTTAGCGTTTTTTTATACCCCGGGTTATCCCTCATTCTCTGTATTGACAAATAGGAGGAAGTTCATACCATTTACTAATTATGAGGAAAACAATTTTTTAGTAGGGATCTTCTACTATATATTTGTCAAATACCACTGACCTATCAACGCACAGTCCAAGCCATAAGACCTAGAACCTTGAAATTTTGCGTGGACGTTCCTCTTAGGGCGTAGGCATCCGCTAAGAAAGGATTTTGCAAAATTCGAAAATTCAAGGGGTTTTTGGCGAGGTCGAATTTTTCAAATTTTTCCATTAGTCCGGGAGCTGGGGGGTCAAAAATTACGTCATAAGGTGCACATGTAAAAGCTGTGCCATTTTGAAGGGGCATCCTGGGGGGTTTCAAAAATGGGTTTGTGGGACCTCAATCTGGGGGCTTCCTCCAAGGTGGACAAACTTGAATGTGACTTTTTTGTATTCTCCATAAGAATAACATTGGGATGAAGTTTTCAGGTTTGTTGCAACAGGTATGTACAAATTGGGTGGTTTTAAGTCAATATCCAATAAACCTGGACTAGAAGAAGCCTTATGCCAAGTTTTATCATTATATGTTAAAAAATAAGGATGATATAGACTTTTATTTTCTCCCCATAAGAATAACATGGGAAAAATGTGTGCAAGTTTACTGCCACGGAAATGCAAAAATGGGGGATTTCAGGCTAATATATAATAGTTCTTAACTAAATTAAGCCATATATCAAGTTTCATTAAGATATGTTGAGACATAAGCGAGTTATACGATTTTATTTATTTCCCATAAGGTTAACATAGGACGATGTTTTGAGTTCATCACCCTCAGTATCTCGGTAACCAATGAACATAGAGCAATGATTCAACATACCAAATTATTTGTTTTTTGAGCTGAATTCAATGGTGTGAACTAAAATTTGATCATATAAATTGTTCTACATGAAAATTGCCAAAAACCCATTTTTATGGGTTATTTTCAAGTTTGTCCACCTTGGAGAAAGCCCCCAGATTGAGGGGTCAAAACCCGATTTTTGACACCCCCCAGGATGCCCCTTAAAAATGGGATAGCTTTTACATGTGCACCTTATGACGTAATTTTTGTCCTCCCAGCTCCCGGTCTTTAAAAGTGTTACGGACGATCTTTTGTTTACTTTTCAAGGTTCAATCAATCAGCCAGCTGAGCTAGCTTCACAATAATGTACATAAGCTGTTACAGCTGATTATAAATTGATTTCTTTCATCACGGTTTTATTATTCTTTTGTTTATTTATTTTATGGACATAATTATGTACTATATAAAAGTTACATTTAGTTTGATTTATTTTATGGACATAATTATGTACTTACTATATAAAAGTCACATTTAGTTTAGTTTTAGTACCTAATCTGTTTAATCATAAATTCGGTATATGGCATTATCTTTATTTCGGCAGCGGGAGTTGTAATTATGCCTGATACGATGATTTTGCGTTTAATCTAATTTGACCTCTATAATTTAAAGCCTGAAGGGCGTGGCTGCCTTTTGTGGTTGAATCTTGAAACTGATTCCCCACAAGACTGAAAGAGGTGGCGATGTATATAGGGGGGTACATTGAAGGGGGTACGGTATTTTATAGTCACCGATAGACTGTGCTGTAATAGCATAATCTAATTCTTTGACCTATTTATATAGGAATCCTTAAATTATAAAAATATCTGGGTTTTAAGGTTTTTGGTGGAGTCAAAGGATTTAAATGTGCCCGTATAAATGTAATGGATGATCTTTTGTTTACATTTCCGATTTAATTCAGTCAAGCAGAGGGTAATTAGCTTCACAAACGTATACGTTATTTCAGCTAATTTATAATTTGATTCTTTTTATCATGGTTTTATGGTTGTTTAGTCAATTTATTTAGGTCATACGCACTATATAAAGGTTGAATTCAGTTAAGGCTTAATCCATCATTAATTTCTGTGCCTTATCTATTTAGTCATAAAATGTGGCTCAATCTTTATTTAGGCAACGGGGGTTTTAGTCTTTCCACAATAAAATAGTTTGGCGAATTCCTTTTTCATCTAATCCGAGGGTGACCTGGCTTTGCACGGAAATAATAAGTGCTGCAGTCTGTAGTTGATCTTTCAAAATATATTGAAAACCGTCCATATATTAAGTTGTAAACCAAGTGACTCAAGTTTGTAACACTGTCGACGGATAACGCCACCGTTCCGAACAATTAGCTCTTTATTGTACTAATTTTTTATACCCTATTTGTCGTATTGGCATAGAAATACGTTAAAATTGACAAATTTCATGTTAAAATCGGCCTTTCCGTTTTTGAGTCATGACTGAAAAAATAAAACCTACATTATCTACTGTAATACAAGTATAACTGGTTTTTAACCTATACACAAAGCCATGGTATGTAAACAGGCCACTACATAAAATATTCCTTGATATAACTTTTTTCATTCAGCCCCTTCACATTAGTCAAATCAAGGTTAGACTATAATTTTTATCGTGAGAGAAGCCACGGGAACTGCTAATATAATATAATATGTTTTAGTTTAAGTTATTTAACATTCCAGCGGGCGAAGCTGCGGGTATATCTGCTAGTTTTCTATAATTAATTGTTTGCCCACTTGAAGGTGGCATACGTTCGTGATTTAGTGATGCAACTTTATCAAAACATGATTGAAATAGTAAATAGGCCAATACCCCCGTTACAGCAGACCTGCATACTCAGCGAATTTCAAATGCAAAAAAGTATTTCCATCCAACATAGCTATATATGAAAAGTTTTTGTAATCTCCATAAGAATAACATGGGGAATGAGAATGCAGGTTTGCTGCAACCGGTATGTCAAAACTGGGTGGTTTTAGCGAATTCCCCCTATAGGGAAGAAGCTATTACCGTAGGTCTCATGGTAAGACCTAAGCTCGGGACCATTATAACTTTTCGTTTTGGGGCCCCCAGAAGCAAAAAACACTAGGCTATTCGTTCGAATGTTTGTATTCGTGAAATTTGTCAATATCTTGAAAACTAAACACGATAATTAAAAAACGGGGGCGGCATTGATTTTGGTGCAAAAAACTGGTGTTAAATGATGGGTCACAACACCAACTTCTTATTTTAAATAACTTACCTCATTTCAAAATGGCTGATCCAAGATGGCGGCCAAAAAAATTACATTAGTGAAAGTTGAGTGTAAATCGCTCAACAATGATTGATGGTGGTTATTCGTCACTATCTAGCATTATTTTGTGGTTATGGGCCTATTTTATGAATGTTAAAATTGGTTGAAAATAAATAAATTAAAAGTTCTCATATCTTGAGAACGAATCGAGACATTAAAAAACGGATTGCGGCATTGTAATCAGTGAAAAAATCTAGCTTGAAATGATGGGTCACAACACCACTTTTACATTTAAAAAATTATTTTGGATCCAATATGGCGGATCCAAGATGGCGGCCGAAAATGAGTACCCCCTCAAAACGAGGTACCTACTACCCAATAATGTTTGGGGGGCTGGGATAATTATTTTAGAAATGTAAAAAAAGTAAGGGGGGGACAATTAAAACTCACCCTGTATATATATATATATATATATATATATATATGTGTGTGTGTGTGTGTGTGTGTGTGTGTGTGTGTGTGTGTGTGTGTGTTTGTGTGTGTGTATGTCTGTTAGCACGATAGCGGCCGCAAAAATAGTCCGATCTTTATCAAATTTGGTACGGACATGTAAAGTGGTAATCAATTGGACGAGTTCATGAACCAGCCCGATCGGACGTTAAAGGGAGGTAAACCCCCCAAAAATGGGGTTTTTGAGTTTTTTTTATAGAAAAATAATATTTATTGAATTTTTGTTGGCACCATTGAATTCAGCTCAAAAAACAAACAATTTAGTATTTTGAATCAATACTCTATGTCCATCGGATACCAAGATAGTGAAAGTGATAAACACAGTACGTTGTCCCAATGTTAACCTTATGGGAAATAAGTAAAATTCTATATCTCGGTTATTTCTCAACATATCTTGATAAAACTTGGTAAATAGCTTCTTCTAGTTCAGATCTACTAAATATTGAATTATAACCACCCAGTTTTAATATAACTGTAGCAGCAAACCTGCATACTCACTCCTCGTGTTATTCTTATGGAGCTTACCAAATCATGTCAAATCTCGCTATGTTGGATTGAAATATGTTGTTTTGCATTTGAAATTCGCTGAGTATGCAGGTCTGCTGCAACGGGGGTATTCATTCAATTATTCATAGATCTTAACTAAAAGAAGCCATGTACCAAGTTTTGTCAAGATATGTTAAGATATTATGAAGATATAACACATTTCATTTCCCTTAAGGATAACATGGGGAATGAGGATGCAGGTTTGCTGCCACAAAAATGGAAATTTTGGGGATTTTGGACTAAAATACTTGAATTCTCATCTAGATGAAGCCACAAACCAAATTTTATTAAGGTATGTTAAGAAATAAGCGAGATATTAAAGTTTACTTATTTCCCATAAGGTTAACGTAGGGACAACATACTGTGTTTACCACTTTCAATATCTCGGTAACCAATGGACATAGAGTAATGATCAAAATACTAAATAGTTTGGTTTTTGGAGCTGAATTCAATGGTGCAAACGAAAATTCGGTTATTTTGATTTTTCTATGTGAAAAACCCAAAAAAAACCCATTTTTTGGGGGGTCTATACCCCTTTACCCCTTTCCAGTGATCAGATTGGGCTGATTTTTGAACTCATCCTAATAATGACTACTTTACACGTCTCTGCCAAATTTGATTCCGATCGAATCATTAATGCGAGCACTATCGTGCTCCCACACGCACACACACACGCGCGCGCGCGCACACACACAGACACACACACACACACACACACACACACACACACACACACACACACACACACACACACACACACACACACACACGCACACACACACACACGCACGCACGCGCGCGCGCGCACGCGCACACACACACACACACACACACACACACACACACACACACACACACACACACACACACACACACACACATATATATATATATATATATATATATATATATATATATATATAAATTCAAACGAATGGTGTTTTTGCTCCTGGGGGCCCCAAAACAAAAACTTATCATGGTCTTCGGCTTAGGTCTTACCATGAGACCTACGGCAATAGCTTCTTCCCTACAGGGATAATTCGCTAAAACGCCCTTTTATGCATTATTTCCCTTCATGCAGTGACGAAACTGCTCATGTTGTATCAGTGGGCCAAAAAACTCATGGGGCCCAAAAATTAAATGTGCGGGTGGTCCGAAAAATCTGTTACGTCACTGGATACGTGGTGTTGCTGTGAGAAAAGAAAAACGTCTCGTGAGAACGATATTCCTATTCTATATTGCATACTATTATACTATATTTCCAAAACAGTACATCATAACTACAATAAGATTAAAAATCGATTTGTAGTGTTGATATTTTTTACCTCTTTGCTTGTATGTGTATAATGTGTTTTATTTAGTTACCTAGCAATAGTTTGGTTAAGAAGAGAGTTGATTGTAAATACATAATGTTGGTTTTGAAATACATAATGTTTCAGATGAGTTGGAATACTATTATTTAATGATAATATTATTAGATGGTGGCAGCTTAGAGGATTTCCACCTGAAAGTGCAATCACGTGTGAAATGGCAAGTAAAGGACGTAAAAAACGTAATTCACGGAGACAGATGCATGAGGATGACTGGGAAGATGACAACCAAACTGAATCCAAACAAATGACAGAAAAGGGATGCAGCTAGGGTGATGGGGTACTTGCTTATGGAGTGACGTGCAGTCTGGTTCAAATGATCAATTTGACGTAGACGACGCCGGAAGAATTTTCCTTTGCGCCAAACGAATGTGTTTCTTGGAATAACCGATTCCAAAAATATAGAAGAGGTTACGATTTGGATGGCACCTCTGATGCTCGTCAAATTTACGTTCTTTAGTTTACAATGGGAAGCAGGAGTGAAGATATTTTTGACTCGTTTTCACCAAAAGCTGAATCATATGACGAAGTTCTTCAGAGATTTGATGAGTACTTTGTTCCCAGAAGGAATATTATTTATGAAATGACAAAATTTCTTAGGCATAAGCAAGGAAGTGACCCATCCAAAAATATATAACTGATTTACATGGTCTTGCAAACAGGTGTAATTGGGGAGAACTGTAAGATTATTAGTTCTAATTATTGGGATGAACAATGAGACTCTAAGTCAAATCAAATCAAATCTGTTTATTTTTCACAATAAATGATTACACAACAACACATTATATGAAGTATCAAGAGGCCTCTGCGAAGCAAAGCTTGAGTGCAGTGACCGAGTCGTCACAAAGTGTTGCAGTCCTTGAGAATGTCCACGGCAAAGATAACACCGAGGTACTGATTTATTACAAGATTTAACAAAGAAATAATGAAAATCTAAATATAAACCAGATGCAAATGAGCATAAATTACAGGGGAAAAAAGAACCACCAACGTGCTAGCAAGCGAGCATGCAAATATACCGAATTAGACAAATTAAATAAAAATAATAATTCATCAAAAAAGTGGAACTCATGGCAGCCAAACTCATCATTCAAGCCGTCGCGCGTCGCATTCTTTCCTGTTATCGTACATCGATCATTCAACCCAAAGATTGTGGCCATGCACACACACACACTACCACACCCACGCACACGCACACACACCTACCCACACACACACACACACACACACTCATACTCACACGTACTCAACCAATCAAACACCCGTAGACCTGCATTCCCAGTTCACACATGCAACGAGAACATCTCCATACACTCACAGATACATACACAGGCGTAACTTACTCAAACCATTTCCTACATCCTACATGTAAAAAAAGGTGATCATGGAAAGTGATAAGCTCCAATCAGACTCTCAACTTACTCTAGAGATGGTACCTAATGCGTTGCGACAAAATGAAGAATTACAGTGCCAAATGCGGAAACTATGAAACAATCATGTTTTTGCAGTAAATAAAAGGTCGGTGCAGGTCAGTAAAATAATTCCATCGGAAGGGAATCGGAACCAAAGATACTCCGAAGATGATAAGAGTAAGAAGTGCAGTAAATGTGGATATAACTGGCACGGGACCCTAGCCGAATGCGCTGCGAGAAAGACCAAATGCAACAAATGTTCCGAAATAGGACATTTTATTAAATGTTGTCCGTCTCAAAAAAAGGTGGATGGGAAGAGCTGATGACAAGGAGATTAAACCAGATTTAAATGATTGAAAACAAAGTCAGTTTGAAGAAAACCAGAAAACTAACATGCGCTCGGAAGATGGAAAACAGAAAAAGTGTCGTAAATGTGGGTTTGACTGGCATGAGTGCCCTGTAAGAAGAACTAAATGTCACGAATGTTCTGAAGTCGGACACTACTTTCGATGTTGTCCTCTCCGAAGAAGGTGGCTAGGGAGGAAAACGGTAATAGAAATGGAGAAACGAGATCCAGAGATTGAAAGTGATTGTAAGCTTTTTGTGTTGGTAATGTGTGTATTAGTGAAAAAGCATGAATACAGGAGTTGAAGGCAAGCTGTGGTGACCAAGAGTTAGGACTCAAACAATTTAAACTTGACACAGCAGCTGATATATCTATGGTCTCCGTCAGTGCTATTAGAAATTTAATTAAGACCTTGCCTTTCGGAATGTGTAAAACGCCGGTGTTTAGCGCAAAGAATACGGAAAGAATAAACCTTTTGGGGACCCTTAAACTGAAGCTGGAACATATAAGGGTATCTTGGTTAATGAATTAGCATACATTTCTGAGGAGGTTGCTGTTCTACTGCTCAGCAGACGTGCCTGCGAAGCGCTTTACTTGGTTAAAAGAATTTTTGAATTTGTATACAGTATACATCTAGGCGCGGGATGTTATATTATGAAGATGTGTAGACATCTTGGGGCGAAATGTTGTATTGATATTTTTTACCTCCTTTGTCTTTATGTGTAACATGTGTTTTATATAGTTATCTAGCAACAGTTTGGTTAAGAAGAGAACCAATCAGCGAACTTTCTGTTGGTTGTAAATAGAATAGTAGTTTAGAAATAATATAATATTTCAGATGAGCTGGAATGTACTTTTATTTGGTGACTAGCCGACCCGGCGAACTTTGTACCGCCTTTTCAATGGATTAATCATCTGGATATTGAAGTGATATCCATCGTCTCCTCGCCAAAACATCAACGGGTATTGCAAATTGTTATATGAACGGTGTGTTTCATATATTTGTTGCAGTTGCTCAGTACCTCGACGTATAAAAACAATATCGCGTGATTCCAAGGTTTCACCAACAATCAAGATTGTAACTTCATCTATAGAATAGAATAGAATAGAATCGAATAAATTTTTATTTTCTCAATAACGATGACCAAAAAACCCTACCTACCATGATATTAAAATTAACTAACCTAATGTTGAATTTGCAACAAATTATCTACATCTTCTAACTGGATCTATTGTTGGACGTTAAATCTGCGTTCATGTGTTCCAGCTGGTCGTTTATCCGATATGATCACAAGTTTTTCGTCATCAATAGAGGGATGCGCGCCAACGTAGTTTTGAATGGCCTAGCCAATGTATGATTCATGAGGTAGTTGCTGCAGACCTTGAAGAACTGCTCTATTCATTTTTGTGTTAATCTCTATACGCCGATCAAGTTGTTCCTCCATGTTCACATAAAATATATTTGTAAGAATTTATGTTGTGCATCTTCAAGAGGCTTCAATTATCCAATTCTTCGGTGAAATTGGCCATGAATCTGTGAAGTCAAAAGTTAAAGTCAGTATTGTATTTTAGAGACAAATACAGAGACCTACCAAAAGTTTTAAGACTATTGAACCTAAATAGAGCAAATTTTTTATCTTATTAAAAAAATGAACATTTACTCTTTTCAATATAGGTTGCCTTAAAAGTTGGATAAAATCCGTGTTCTACGACATTGCCCGCTCCAATTGAAGTTCTTTGAAAACTGCTATTGTACTTTCTTTTATTGGCTAGAAAATGTTTAAATTCTGGTGTTTCGCAACGAAGCAACGAATGCCATGCAATGGCTCAGGAGGCGGAGTAAAAAATGGTATTTTAACTTTGCCTTTAAGATAGCACAATCCAGATGTTTCATCAGCAAACTTCAATGCAATTCAGTGTTTGCAAACAACTCCATTGGACCAAAAAGAACTAAATGATGCGAACCACAGTCCATAGACTGTGTGCGAACTGTAATAATTTGTGGAATCGTATAGAAACGCTGCCCGATTCAAATCAACACTTGAAGCATTTCTTCTAGCCTGTCGAATATTAAATCGCTGCTGATCTGTGCCATTAACTCGATGATTTCTCTCTACCAACAGAGTCATTTCTCTGGCTTCTACTCTTTGCTCTTGTATTTGAGAAGCATGAAGTTGGGCCATGTTACCGCGGCGCTGTTCTCGTGCGATTTCTCGTTCTTCTTCAGTGGATTGATTTGCAATGTCCCGAAGTCTAATAGCATTACGGCTTTGTTGTGATAGATTAGATCTTCTGGGTCGCGGCATTGTTAATAATAATTTTAATACGATAAGATGTACCTATTAATAACATCCCAACAAAACAGACAAATCTCAAGTGGATTGATTACAACAATGGCGGCTCGTGAGTTTATGTACTGGTGGTTCAGAGCTAATAACATATACATGATACCAATGTAGTATATTAGAGTTATTGTCTTAAGCCAATCAGTATTTAAAAACGTTAAATGCTTACAAGATCGTAGTGCCTGCAATTCCTGATGTACCTGCATTTATACACGAGTGTAATGCTTATAGTCTATAGGATTAAGACACTATACCTTTGATGATAAATTGTATTATGCTAATATGTACATTAAAATGTTAAATCCAAAATTAATTAAATCAATAGCGTTATAACCGTTGCTCAATAGCTTAATTACTGTTCTTACAGAAAGCTATGGTGCGGCCGCTACGCCTATTGTTTTCTTTAAATAATCAGAGCTTAAAATAAAACGCATAATCGCATAACTGAAATAAACGTATTTATAACTAAAAATAACATAGAAATCACACAATATTTAAATAAATAAACTTAAACATCGCCCGAACCAACATTATCAAGCTTTACAGCGCGCGTTCCGTAGGGTGCTGCTGAAACAGAAGTGTTTATGAAAGAAACTACTCTTTCGGAAGAGGTCGGCCAATGTCGTCAACGCTCGGCTCGCCGCTATCAGACAGCATTAGCGGTAGGTCCATTGCTTTCAAGCAAGCCCCCCTCCGCTCCCCCCACACCCCTCGCCCAGCCAGCTGGGTTCATTCGGCGAACTGAACCTCGCTCTGCCAGTGTTGCGTGAGAGCTTCGCCCGGACGCAAAAATTGTTTTTTGCCATGTTGCTTATAAAAGTATGTTTAACAATGTGTTTTTCTACTATTTACTTAAAAAATGTATTGTTTTTTATTATTTTAGGGGGTTCACTGAACCATTGAACCTACACACGAGCCGCCACTGGATTACAATGTTCCGGAACCTAACTGCATTACGGCTCTGTTAGGAAAAGTTAGATGTTCTGGATCACGGCATTGTTTATAATAACCACGCAATCGAATTTATTAATTACACTCGCACAAAAAAACAAAGAAAAAATTAAAAAATAGCAAAAAAATTAAAATAATTACTCTAAACAAATCAACCGGTAACCTTTCTATGCTTTTTCAAAACAATCACAGACAACATGAAACAGCTGACAATGACACTCAATGACGTTAGCTGTCAACTGTAGAAGATAAAGTGACATATTATCAGCTGATGGGAAAATATTTAAATTGGTGTATACATATGATCAAAATGCATCATGTCTTTTCTTCATAAGCTTAACATACAAACTTTACATGCCAGTGGGGCTTAGCCCTAAGGTTAAATACAAAACTGAATATGCCTATATGTTGACCGGAGCAGAGACGAATCCAACAAATCAAAAATCATTGAAATCGGTCCTGCCTTTCTCGAGTTATAAATGGTGTAACTAACACGACTTTGTTTTATATATATAGATAGATAATATTTAAACAGATTTATGTTGCTGCGGGCTGCACCAATCATCACCAGAACCGATCCTTTTTTCAATTATGAGACACTCGCATTTGATCTAGTCAATAGTCGGTTCAACCGATCTGTATCAGTTGACGCCATTCTATACCGACGAAGGTGTGTATTTTTTGCCTCGGCTGTAGATAAAGTATAAATGAAAAACATCTTATTTGTTATAAAATGATTTAATTTACATCCAGTAAAATATGCAATAAAATTTAAGAAAATCTTCAAAAGGGCTAAACTTAACTCACCAAGACGAATAAGCGTTTGAAAAGCCCCTTCCAATGTACACACCAAAACAATTTTTCCTTTAAAACCTTCTTTAAAACCAAGAAAAGCTTATATCGGGAGAAGCACTGAAGAGTAAAGTGCAGTGTTGTCAGCTGACCAAGCAAAATAGTCGTCGAGGAGCACTTAATGGTGGTACATTAGCGTTGACACTGCGATTATACTACGTGAGGCTGTTATGGTATTAACAGATCATTAAAAGTATGTTACCATAACTCGTTTTGATTTATATATCCAGATTAGTTGCTTTCAATAACAAAAACGTTTTTAACAATGTTATTTACAAGGAATAAATTTTCTAGTACGGTAATATTGAAGTTCATTCTGCCAAGGAGTAGTGTATCTAGGAGTGTACCTCCCTGCACACCTTTTGGATAATAAAACTCTTGGAGAATCTATAAAGTATATATAATGTTTTTGCACTAAGCAACTGTATAGTGCTTATATAATTTGCTGATAAAAGGGTTTAACATTTTTAAAAAAACCTGTCTTATTGTGATTATCCATTTGGTTCTTCAAATAATCATAAAACTAATTGAAAGCTATTTCTACTTATTTTATATTGAGCTCTATTGTTCAAGGTCGCAAAGAGTAGATCTGAGTCAAATTCATAAGAGTCATAATCGAAACAATAGAGGAGGACTGAGCGGCAGTGTTAGGGATATTAAACATTCCTATCTTGCATTCCCTTTGCCTTCCGATCCTCTGTCCTTCCCCTTCTTTCTGTGACCTTTAACTGTTCTTCGGTATTTTAATATATTACAACTAAAACTGTTTATTTTTTGTTCATTCCCATTCGCGTGATATACGTCTATTATTGGTTAAATTCCCTTACTTAATTACTTTAATGATTATTTAATTAAAGAAGTGTCAATATTAATTTACAATAGGTACATTTTTTTGTAAATGTGTATTACTATAACTTTACTGGTCTCTGAGTACTGATTCAAATATTCACACTAGAGGAATGATATTTCAAAAGAAAAGAATACATATATATTTTGTCGTACATATATTATATGAATGCTTTCATAAAAGATTCACGGTAATGAGGCGTGAGCGAGATAATTTCTAAAAATGGAAAAGAGGTAATGAGACAATTTCCATCTGAGTATACTGGGAGAAAAAGGCGAAGCTTCAAAGGCATTTCTAATTAGAGGCTCAGGCTAAGGCTAGGTAGCAATTAGCAGAGTGCACACTCATACCAATGTGAAATATTCTTCAACCGGACACATGGAATGTAATAATAAAGCATGTGTTTTTGCAATTATTTGTACGGCCTACTTTATACATTATTTTTTAGCTAAACAGTCTTATAAAGTTAGAAAATAACCTAAGAAATTTCCTGATTTTTGAGCTGAGTATATTATTCAAAATAAGATTCCTATTTGATATTAATTTGGTACCAGTCTTCATTTATGACAGTCATCTCATATAAGAGAGAGCAAAAGAAAAAAAAATTAGTGTACCTAGGAGGTGTACCTCCCTCTACCTACACATCTTTTGGGAATTAATTCCTTGCATGAAGACAAACACCTTTTGTAATGAAACTGTTGCCAAGTTAATTAAATGAGTGTATGCATTTACCATCGCATATTAAGTCATGAATTTAAAACATTAATAGGCATCAACGTCATTTTGATACATTAGCGGGGACTAATGTGACCTACTGTTTGTTGTATCGAGTGAAGTTCCTACGTTATAACATTTCATACTTTTGTAGCCATTTTTATTTCTTAAGTCAAAATATATCAAAATCCTTGAAATTGCTTTGTTAAGGTTTCAGCACAAGCATTTGAAATAGTTTATTTAAATTATAATGACGATATTTACAAGTAAGTATGCCAACTTTTACCCAAATTCAAAGTAGTCTTACGACTGTTAGCGTGTAGCTCTGTCACTGTCCAGTTATCTAGGCCTATTTTATTTTATTTTAGATGTTGAATAAAAAGTTGATAGTAGATTTTTTGTCTACCTCTTTTTCTTAACTATTTCCTTATTCTGTTTTGAATCTAGGGTCAATACTTAAGATTTTCTTTTCTCTTTTCCAAACCACAATGATGTCGAACGACTACTTGGTTCGTCAGCATAGGCCGCGTAAACTTCTTCCAATTCTTTCAAGCCTGGTAGGATCCTGAATGCATTCACTATTATGTTGTTATGTTGTGGTGTCTATTGTTTATTAATAGGTCTCCTTTAAAATTCCAGGACGTGACCAAGTGTTCCTATGTCACTGCAACCTTAATTTCGGTGATTGTTGCCATAATATTGGCCGGGAATAGACTTAACAGCAGGTATTTCGATATTCATTTTTTAAATGTTAACTAATTAGCTGTTTTATTTATTGCACTGAGCAAACAGAAAGACTCCACTTTTTTATAAGGAAGATTACACTAATCATTGAAAGACTGATCTCTTAGATTTGTCCCAATATTTTTAGATGTAAGGGTTTGTATTACATTTGAAGGCAAATTCTATTGATCATTTATAATTTCTTCTTGCAAATTAAATTTGTTTTAGCAGATAACATTCCTTTTTTGAAGTCATTCGTAATTTTTAAATGTAACTTTTCCACAGCATATTACATTTGTATATCAATAAAATAAAGAGGAACCGATTACAATTTTAATAGTAGGTGTATTATAGTGTTGCAGGTGTGCCTTCCAGCTTGCTCTTAAAACATAAGATCCTCTTAATGAGACAGAGTAACATACAAGATAAGCATTTTAATGGCAAATAAAGGATAACTTATTTAACAAATAAGTCTTTGTTGAAGTCATTAGTTGGGACCTCAATTATAGTTTTAACTTAACGACGTATCCAATAAGTATTTTGTAAGTGAAAATAATAAATATTTTTAGTTAACTTTTTACTGTCCTAAAACTAATTTAGTCTGATTTAGGTTGACACCTAAATTACATGATAATGTATGTACATGTAGAGAAATAAAAGAGCTTATTGTATGACATATTACGAATTTGAAACTGGGGGAAGTGTATTTTGAGTAGATTACAGCAACTGTCACAGGCTGCGAACGTGAGCAGCTTCGAAAGTAGATGACGTCTTGACTTCGTTCTTCGGCATGCGATCTACGTTTAAATGTGTTAAAAATATGCCATCCAATGGTTCGAGTTTGCAATCTTTTCTTTAGCTTAATGTCGAGAAAGCGCTATGTATCTGTGACTTAATGGTTCGGAATAGACAGAGTAACATACCAGATAAGCATTTAAATAACAAATAAAGGATAAAATGCTGCTCTGGTCATATATTATATAAGATATTTGGTGAACCCAGCAGACATTTTCATGCCTTTGACCATTTACCCAAGATCGCCTGTTCAGTTAGGATGAAGTGGATGGCTTACAACCATTTCGGGAAAATTTTCAAATATGTACTAAGTTTCATGGCAAACGGACCAACCGTTTTCGAATTCATGAAATTGAAATATGTATATATATACAGGGTGTCTCGCTTAAAGTGAACCAATAGCTAAAGTTTTTGCGTAACATCTGACAAAGAACTTCTTATAGGGGATTTCCCTTGATTTTTTTGCTGCTGTTTGGGATCACTTGAAAATATTAAAAATAATTTAGCCTCTTTGTTTGAAATTCATTGTTGGTGATGGTGATTTTATATTTTGATTAGGATTTTTGCGGACATTTGCCATCACTGATTGTAAAAAACAAGTTTCACGACGTTTCGGGATCTGGAATCTGATCCCGTCTTCAGGTGGAAGAAAACCTAGAACATAACAAGATTAGTAAAACATAGCCAGGAAAACCTGGGAAAAACACAGCTAAAACAGAGAACTGTAAAAGCAGTCACGAAAACAATAAGCTGAAAAGAAAAGCAATACACAAAATAACACAGGAATAAAATATAATTTGTTTTCGTGACTGCTTTTACAGTTCTCTGTTTTAGCTGTGTTTTTCCCAGGTTTTCCTGGCTATGTTTTACTAATCTTGTTATGTTCTAGGTTTTCTTCCACCTGAAGACGGGATCAGATTCCAGATCCCGAAACGTCGTGAAACTTGTTTTTTACAATCAGTGATGGCAAATGTCCGCAAAAATCCTAATCAAAAAATAATTTAGCCTCATTTTTCAATATGGCGTACATTTTTGATTTGTCTAACGGAACACCGTTTATTTTATACAATTTTTTTTTACTTTTTGCCCAACTTTGGGAATAATTTTTATTCTTTGACTTTTTCCTACACCTAATGGTCAAGACGTTTAATTTTCTATTTAAAATGCAAGGGAAATTTCCTTTAGTCTATACCTAGAAAACGGTTGGGTTGAAATAAAACATACTAAATAATCATAGTGCCTTAAAATGTGATTTTAGTTGAGGATCAATCATAAAAGTACTTTTTACGCGAAATTCACTCTTAGAAATGTCTTATATATATAAACAAAATTCAAACAGTCGTGAAACTATCGATTCTTCACCCATTGAAAACAGTTTTTATAACTTATCCAATTATAATCCTACTAAACATGAAATGTCAGTATTAAATAAAGGTCTAACGTTTTCTCCGACTCCACCAACCTTCACCCAAATCAACTTTGCTGCCGATGCCATAAACTTTGCAAGAAACTTAAGGATCAAACATAATTCTAGCTTATATAAAAATGCCTCAGAGAGTAAACTAAACCTCACTATTTCCCTAAAGAAATCCTAAATCAGGATGGGAACCTGATCCACTCCCCTCTGATCACCCCCTAGAACAATTCATAATCCTTATTTTGGCTAATGTATCGAGTAATTCGTTCCCAGAAACCCTCCATAAGGAAAAGAACATCTCAAAAATAGAAAGAATGGCAATTTTCTCTAAAATCCAATGAACAAATAACTATCCTTCCTTCTGATAAAAGCAACACCATAGTTATTTTAAATAAAAATGACTATATTCGAGAATGAGAAAAGCAACTTAGTGATAACTTGACGTACAGATTAGTTTATGAAGAACTAGGTATTGACTTTCAGAAGAGAGTAAAAGATTTCCTAATAAAGAAGGACCTAAAAAAGATTTTAATAAAGAAGCCCTAGCGCTTCTCACACCTCCATCTCCTCGCACTCCGGTCTTCTACATACTACTGAAGACACACAAACCTCAAAGACCTCCTCCTGGACGACCAATTGTATCAAGCTACGGATCTCCTACAGAGCGAATTTCTGTCCTGTTGGATGAAGACTTGCAACCGATGGTGAAACTATTACCATCATACTTGAAAGAGATCCAAAATCTACTGTCAAGACCGCAGGAAATCCCACAACCTTTACATCCAGAAACGCTCCTGGTGACTGTTGATGAAGAATCACTCTATGCTAATATACCGCACCGAGGTGGTCTAAAATCCCCAAAAATTGTGTTTGTAGAGGCGCCTCTTACATATGAACCTAGTTTAGCAGAAACTGACAACATAAAGAACCAAAATAGTAAAATAAAAAGTAAATGCATTGGAAAAAGTGGTGTTACCTAGATTTAAATACCTTACTAAGTCGAGACTCGTACACCAAACATGGCCTCCACCTCAACCAAAAAGGTAAGAATATTTTGGGGGGGGGTAAGGGAGTAAGTAATGTTACTACGTTCTTAACTGGTCATTCACTGGAATACTTACCCTAAACTAAAATAAAAATTCATTAACAAAAGCTAACCTGTTAAAATTTTATTAACAATGAATAGTCCCACCTAAGTTAATCTAGTCTAAAGTCCGTGTGTTTGTTTTACACAATGTTGGTCCAATATTGCAATATAAGAATTTTGTATTTTAAATTTCAGTGGCAAATTAACTACGCTACACAAGGAGTTATCAAATATAATAGCCGGTATCCAAAGAGGTAATAATAAAAAAGTACGTTCATAACTCAATTTGGTATTGTCATTTTTTGTTTTTTTTTTGCCATTTTATCTTGTCGATAAGCAACAATCGATTCAATATTAATGCATTTATATTCTATCCAAACTCTATAAATAATGGACGGTGGTTACAAGCTATAGAGTGTGAACAATTTACTGAACACTCCATGATGAGTAGAATAATAGGATACGCAAGCAGTGAGCTGATATAATTCTGGATTAATGTCACTTTATAACACATCAGCTTTTGAACTTAGCTTCATCAATAATCTTGTTCTCTTGATGAAGTTTGAACCCCTTCTAACAACGAGCTAATCGCTCCCACAATGCATAAAGACAGGGCTACAGTTTTGTCACTGAATTCCAGATTGATTTTAACCTTAAAGTATCTTCTAAACCAAATAAAGCTAAATTTGTTTTCTGGTTAAACAATTTTATTTTTACAATTCTGCATTACTACATTCGTACTTAAAAAACATCCCTTTTTCCTTAACATTCTTGTGAGTGAATTAAATCCCTCTTGAAAAGTTTTCAAGCTAATAAACATTGATCCTCTTGCATTATTAAACGAAATCTTTTGTTTACTTATTCACAATAATAAACAAATTCGCAACTCCCAAATTTTTTTGTAGCTATTTCGTGTTTTTAACCCAAAACTATTGCATAACCGTGATTTAACGATTGGGTATAATCAAATTACATGGATTTAAGTAAATTCAAAAATATAATATCAGACCTTTCTTACAAATACATTTACAAATAACTCTTTTTCCTATCATCGGTTTTAGTTGAGTTTAGTGTCCGTAATAAAAAAAAACCGTTTATTTATTTCTGTTATTCTGTACAAACAATTCCAGACTTTTCACAAAAAATCAAGCTTTGGGAAGTCTATAAAATTAAAATTAATATTCCTAAAATTAACTCCCTTGCACAGTTTTTCTCTAGCAAACCTTTAAAATTTAACACAAGTAAAACTGGGCATCTGTATGTCAGCACGATAAACGATTTTGTAATTGACAAAATCAATGTTAATATTGGGGTCTTGCTTGGACCTAACAAAATTCAGTGGACTTTCTATGAGTGAAGTTTGATGATTAATTTGGTGGGACCAAATTAGCGAGGACAGAATAAGGTAGAGTGGCAGCTCCGATAAGGAGATGTACAATGTATGCGAGCCCATGCCACCATTCTGGATTGTCCTAAAAAAGGAAGTCACTCTAAAAATGCTACAATTTTAATTCGCACGTTTCGCACGTTCGCACGTTTCGATTAAAACCGTGTTTTAATATACTTTGGATTGAGATAAAATTATGAAACTTGGTATTAATATAACCCATAAGCTTCTTAGGTGGTGGTATGACAAAAATATTAATAACGAGCTCTGTATATTTTAAATAACTTATTAACTTTGGAATTTTTACATAAGCTTGAAATCATGCCATGAAAAATTTAGTCGGCTGCTACATTTTTATTTTTTGTTCAGGTAATTATCGTCTGCACAAACGTTGTAGCTAACAGATAAACTTTACTCTTTGTAGTTAACTTATTTTCAGCTCGCCTAGTTTTGTCGGGATTGCAGGTTGAACAAAGCGGTATTTTACTTTAAACGCGTCATCCGCGAGACACTGCCCCGGTCGTTCATTTTTCCCCGCGTTGCGCCCAGGCATAGAAAAAAGAATCACAACACATGCTTGCCTATTGATACATAAATAGCAAAATAGATTTTTTAAAACATAAAATTACCACATTATTACTGGTTTAAGAAAATCAGTTTAATGTATTTTTTGAAACATTTGAAGTAGAACCGGTTCAATGACAATTGAGAAGCGGTCAGATAAGCCGAGGACTGCTAGAACCGAGGCCGGATGTACTGAAGATATTAATCCTTCTAGAATACAGGCAAGATTACATACACTTATGCTTAATTGATTATTTAAGCTTTACTGGTATTATAATTTTCTAATATAACTGAAGTAGTACCTATTTGTTGGTCACTTCGTTGACAAGAAGATTATTCTAGCTAAACTGCTGCAAGAGCGGACTAGTTTTATGAAAGAGGAAATTTTCGAGAAACTTTGTACATTTGTTATCCGCAACTCACGGAAGTGTCGTCTTTAAATAAATAAAGGTCAACACCACCAGGGACACTGGTAGCAACATCATTAATGAACAACTTTAAGAGAATCGGTCCGAGGATCGATCCTTGAGATACCCCAGAACGAACATTGATTTTCCTAGACATATGTTTCCAAAGTCCTCCACCCTCATCAACGTTCACAATTTTAACAAACTGTGAACGTCTAATCAAGAAAGAAGGCATCCAGTCAAAGATTTTCCCCTAATGCCAAATCTGTTTATTTATTCAAAGAACAGTTTGTGATTTACCATGTCAAAAGCTTTGCTAAGATCCAGAAATAATCCAAAAACAACCTCTCTACGATCTAGAGCCCTTGAAATATTATTTAAAAAACTGAACATAGGGCCGATGGTTGAGCAGTTTCTTTAAGCCAAATTGTTTAGTGAGTTTTTTTTTTCTAAAAATGAACATTAGTTGTAAAACTCGATTCAAATTCAGATTTGCTCTTTTCCATAGTTTTCCTGCTTTTAAAAACCTATCATACGATGGTTTTGAACATGTGAGCTGATTCTAAATTATATTTCTGGAATTGTACCTGTGAGCTCGGCACGTTGGCTAATCTAACGCCAATCAAGGGCCATAGATGGAACATTCAGCTTATAAGTGCTGAAGTTTGGTCTGGAACTGTTCAAACCCAGGTCTTGTTACCATCCATCCAAATGGTTCTGTTATGCTCGGTAGGGTCATTAATTCATCGCCCAACAGCAAATGTATCTATTTCAAGGTATTAACATTATTTTTCAAGTTAATTGGCTGAAAAACCTTTACATTCACACATTAAGCGCGGAATAAAAATATTGGATGTGCCTTAATGGCCATTAAACTGAGAACGAATAGTAATATTCAGTTTGCGAGCACATACTTAATTATAATAAAAACAAATTTAAAACGTAACTAAGGTATGATTGCAATAAGGAACAATTAAAAATACAATGTGAGATTATTACATACAATTTTGTGCTTTACCTCTTCGTTTTAAAAATTTTCAACTTGTCAAGTTAAATGCTTTAGAGACGAAATTTGCTTTAAAATATCTTATGAAGGAAAACGACTGTTGTATCTTCAAAGTTTTCTTTCGTTTATAGGTTCCAATACTTTTGCTCTTGTTGAAATAACGCCAAACTTTGAAACACGTTTTGTATTAAAGTGAAAAGGTAATCCTCTTTGTACGCTGAGTATCTTCATATTCGATGGCATGAATACAAAATGCAAACTGATCATTACACCGTTTCATAATTTATAACATTAGAACACTGCTTTCAATAGATCAATAAGATTTTTCTATTTTACTTAAGATTTCACTTAACGGATTTATTTGTTAAACATTTATTTGTATAACTCCACTATAATTATTGTACAATAATAAGGCTTGACAATGTTAAATTTGGATTTTATAGGTTTAATTAAAATTATTCTTTGTCTTAGGAGGCTTAAGGCAGTGAAAATACAGTTCAAACAATTTGACCTATCAATCGCGTGAAGAGAGTGATAAATCTTTATGAGCTATAAGACTCCAACGCGATACATTAGAAAGCTCTTTGTTGGGCGTTTCACCAATTTGTTTATTTAATTTATCGCCACTCAACTATTTATGGGTGAGACATTACGAAACCTTTCTCGGAACTTACCTGTTTACTTTTACCATTTATAACCGCTGTAACATTTATTTATGAAATGAAATTTCATATATTTTTGTTCAATGCAAAAACCTCCAAGGAAAAGTAAAAAGGGCTAAATAAAAATTATTAGTACATATTTCATAAACTAAAGGTGTTTTTTATTATAAATGAAATTATTTAAAGTAATTTTTACCGCTTACGCATTACTACTCGAAGATTACTGTTATGGTATCTGCATAAATTTCATATAGGCTGATATCAAAAATGTTGCATACAAATAACATTCATGTTTAGTAGAACACGAATTAATATTTTCATACTAAATGACAAAAACATTGCATCAGACCTGCACACTCAGCGAAATTCGAATATTTAAAAACATATTTCGATCCAACATAGCAAGGTGTGCCATTTTTTGTTTTGTTCATAAGAATAACATTGAGAATAAATATGCAGGTTCGCTGCAACAGGAATGTTAAAATTAGGTGGTTTCATTCAATATTTAGTATTTCCGAACTCAAAGAAACCATTTACCAACTTTTATCAAGGTAAATGAAGATATAAGGAGAAATATCAGTTTTTAGCAAATTTCCCCTATAGGGAGGAAGCCATTACCGTAGACCCAAGCCCAAGACCATGATAATTGTTCGTTTTTGGGCCCCCAGAAGCAAAAAAACACCATTAGTTTGGATTTTTGATATGTATATATACATACATATATATATATATATATATCAATTCATATTCTGCATATATATATATATATATATATATATGTGTGTGTGTGTGTGTGTGTGTGTGTGTCTGTTAGCACGATAGCGGCCGTAAAATGGTCCGATCTTTATGAAATTTGGTACAGACATGCAAAGTGGTGATAAATGGGAGGAGTTTGTAAACCAGCCCGATCGGACCAGCGGTAGGGGGGGGGGGTAAAGGAGGATAAACCCCTTCAAAAATGGGGTTTTTAAGTTTTGTACATATATAAATTAAAATAATCTAATTTTGTTTGCATCATTTAAATCAGCTCAAAAAAACAAATAAGTAACAAACAATTTAGTATACTGGATTATTGCTCTATGTCCATTGGTTACCGAGATATTGAAAGTTGTAAACACATTACGTCACCCCAATGTTAACCTTCTAGGAAACAAGTAAAATTCTGTATCTCGCTTATTTCTCGACATATCTTAATAAAACTTGCAGTAAACTTTGCTCTTTGATAAACTTTTACTTTTTAATAAACTTAAGCAGTTAATATGGCCATATTCAATTCATATTTCACGCATAAAACCAAACTTTCCATGTTGAATTTTAACGTCCAGTCAGGTTTATGCTAGGATTACTTCTCCATAGCTAAGTGTATCTTGAGAATGAGAATTAAAATAAACTGTCAAAACTAACGTTTGCTCTGCAATGCACACGAGAAACTAAAATTTGTTGGATTTTATAGAAACTACCATCGTATTACAAACCATTAGAATAACTGAAAACATTTAAAATAATGCAAGTGATTTCATAGTTTTTGTACTTGGATTTATCACTTGGTCTAATTTAATAGATTATTTGCTCATTATATTGCACTTTTATTTGAACATTATATTTCATCAATAGGCCTATGTACATTTTGAAAATCATGAGTAATTTGATCATCGTAAGCAACTTTGAAGAATAATAAATATTGAATCAATCAGATTTTAAAGCTTATGTAGAAAAAATATATAAACATATTATTTTTAATTTTGGTTCAACTGAACTCAGAAATTTTTGCATAGTACAACATACATGAAATCATAATAATACAGTATTTGGTTAAGGCTCAAAAATAATGACACACATTTTTGTACCATTCCTTTGTCAAAACAATACTAACAACATCCATCAAGTCCAAAGTAATTATGTACTGAAAATCTAAGGTTAAAATTACTATTAAAGTATTATTTAATTAAAAGTAGGAACCATTATTAATTTGTAATGAAGTTCATCAAACGAATTTTACCATCGCTTGGTGCAATATTAAAAAACAGTAGTGATAAAAGCGATTTAAGTATAGAAACCTACATTTTTCAACAAATTTTCACATTCCTCATAATGAATATAGCCACAGCAATAATATCACTACGAACAGCGTTAACTCGTGATCAAAAAGATAAAAAAGCTTCAATCGTAGAAAGAAAAAATCAGTGATAGTTAAATAATAACAGCACATTCAGAAGTTTACACAACAAACTCAACACTTCATAGCTTTAAACACAAGAATAGTCGCTCTCACTCTTCAAAATAACTAACAATAACTAACGCGTGTTTCATCTGCTCCTGTTTGCGATGAGGGAAGAAATAAATGGAACTGTTCTTCTTCAGTAAAAATACACTGTCCAGTTCTTTAAAACTGGGTAAAACACACAGATTTGCGCTTGCTACTTATAAAACGCGATAGCATTGCGAAACACCATGCTATCATTTTGACTGGTGCAATCTGACTGTATTCTGGCGATTCGCTGTTTATACGGTGAGAGTAGTAAAACACCGTTATTTACGTAAGATTCATACGTACTGGATAACGTATAACTGGATAACTGGATTTCAACTCTGAAATAACGTGCTGTGCAGTCAGATTGTTATAGCGTCACGGACTAGTCTAGAACAACAATGGTAATTGATACGTCCCGAAGTTACTAGTTTGCCGTATGTGAAAAATCATCCAATCATATTACTACATAAATCTTTTCTTACACGTGTTGAGCCTGCTAGAGGGAAGACTGAGATACGGTACACCGTGTGGGAGACAGACAATTTATTATTACCAATAAATCTTCTTTTATAAAATATCGTGACAGTTAACCGGCAGGAACGGACGTTTCATGTGACAATCCATTGTACGTGATATCTCGTAGTGCCACCACTGGCATATACTTTTTATTCACGCTTTGACATAGCAGGCCTGCTTCATTGTTGTTTCCTGTCAAATAAAAAACATTAATGGAATCATTAAAATTTATGACTAAATTACATTAAATATCTTTTGGTAAAACGCAACATACAAGGACTAGTATGTTTACAAGGCTCACTACCGTACTTCCGTAATATTTTAGTCGATTATAATTTTAAAATGTTTTAATTTATAGTCGTTAATTTTTTTCTCTTATCCTTTGCCTCTTATGGCTATATTATGTTTATTAATCACATATGTTTCTACAACTAAATGTTTTCTCAATATATCATCATTTAACAGTATACACCAATTTTCATACTACTTTTGAGAGAAAAAATGCATGCAGGTGTTTTTTTAACGCTACCTTTTTTTAAGATGGAATGATGCAGAGATAAAAAATATAAAATCAGTATTGTTTTGCTATTTTTTTAATATTTGATACAACCTATTATTTTAGTTTTGTCACATTCCTTCATAGCCTTCATTATGTGTCCAAACAATCCGCCATTGCCATTAATTCGAAGTTGTGCTCTCTCCAACAAATTCCTAAACACGTTTTGTAAATTACCTCTTTGAATTTCTTGTATTAAATTTGTTATGTTTGTTTTGAGATGCTGAAAATCCTGTCATCCTGTGATGCTGAGTCCTGTTGTTTTCGTATGCCTAACTTTTTCATTTCTCCAAAGAAAATAAAATAATATACAGCGGGGTCATATCAGGGGATCTTGGGGGGAATAATCCTTCACTTTCTTTCTGAATGACATGATTATCAGGTGAGGTATGATTATTATTTGTTGATTTTTTGGGCAACACTCACCTATATCAGTGCTGAGTAATTGAAGGTTCAGGCGTCTGGATAAAAACACAAAAACACAAAAAGGTGTTTTTTTGAGTTCATGGCTATCCATGAACTCAAAAAAACACCTTTTTGTGTTTTTTGTGTTTTTATCCAGACGACTGATTGCGAGTGCCGTGGATGGATCACAGTTTACTATTGGAGCCTTCTGTGATCCATCCAAGGCATTCGATTCAGTCAACTTTGAGATTCTCATTGAGAAACTGAGGTTCTATGGAGTCTCTGGCGCTGCACTTGGCTGGTTACAGTCATTCCTGACGGGCAGAGAACAGAAAGTGGTGGTGAACTCGGATGCACAGAGTGGCTATTGTAAGGTGGTTTCTGGAGTCCCTCAGGGCTCTATATTGGGACCTCTTCTCTTCCTGGTATATTGCAATGATCTTCCCAATCTAACTTCTAAAGCACAGGTTCTTATGTATGCCGATGATACATCCATTGTCTCCTCAAATCTGAACAAATGTGAGCTGTCCCAGAACTTGCTTGAAACTGTAGATAAAATAGAATCATGATGTGATGTAAATGGCTTGAGATTGAATCCCTCAAAAACACAATTCATTAACTTCCATATAAATCATAGCAAATACCCTCAATCAAACTCTTCTTATCTTCCTTCTCATTTCAACTCAGTAGTTTCAACAAATTCTTAGGACTTGAAATAGATTCCACCCTCTCCTGGCATCAGCATGTCAACTCACTTCTTCCTAGGCTCAGTAAATCATATTTTGCTTTGCTTGCCATATCTCAATCTGTTGAATTCAATGTACTAAGACAGGTATACTTCGCATACTTTCTTTCACTCATCTCCTATGGTCTGCTGTTCTGGGGTAATTCCACAGAGGCACTCAGGGTTTTTAAGATGCAGAAAAGAGTAATCAGAATGCTCTCTGGCTCAGGTCCTAAGAGATTCATGTAGACAACATTTCAAGGAGTTTCATATTCTTCCTCTTCCATCTTTGTTTATTCTCCAATGTCTCTTGTTTGTCAAATTCAACTCCCATGGGTTTTTAGAGAATTTCCCCTATAGGGAAGAAGCTATTACCGTAGGTCTCATGGTAAGACCTAAGCTCGGGACCGTTAAAACTTTTCATTTTGGGGCCCCCAGAAGCAAAAAACATCATTCGTTCGAATTTATATATATATATATATATATATATATATATATATATATGTGTGTGTGTGTGTGTGTGTGTGTGTCTGTTAGCACGATAGCGGCCGCAAAAATGGTCCGATCTTTATGAAATTTGGTACGGACATGCAAAGTGGTAATCAATTGTTCGAGTTCGTGAACCAGCCCGATCGGAACACCGGAAGGGGGGTAAATGGGGATAAACCCCCCCAAAAATGGGTTTTTTGAGTTTTTTATATAGGAAAATAAAATGTATCGAATTTTTGTGGGCACCATTAAATTCAACTAAAAAAACAAACAATTTTGTAATTTGAATCACTGCTCTATGACCATTGGTTACCGAGATATTGAAAGTGGTAAACACAGTACGTTGTCCCAATGTTAACCTTATGGGAAATAAATAAAATTCTATATATCGGTTATTTCTCAGCATATCTTGTTAAAACTTGGTAAATAGCTTCTTCTAGTTCAGATCTACTAAATATTGAATTAAAACCTCCCAGGTTTAATATACCTGTAGCAGCAAACCTGCATACTCATTCCCCTTGTTATTCTTATGGAGCTTACCAAAACATGTCAAATGTCGCTATGTTGGATTGAAATATGTTGTTTTGCACTTGAAATTCGCTGAGTATGCAGGTCTGCTGCAACGGGCGTATTTGAAAATAACTTTCATCATCAATACACCACTAGGAATACTTCAGTTTTACAATATCCCATTCATAGAACAACATTTGTTGAGAATTCACCTTCATATTTCTGTTCAAAAATTTACAACCATTGCCCCAATGAAGTTAAGAATGAGCCCTGCTTCAAAAAGTTTAAAAAGCTTGCATCTGACTTCCTTCTTCAAAAATGTCTCTACAGACAGTCAGAGTATCTCAATGATAATCGGAGTTTCTCATAACCTCTTCTATAGCCTCTGTGCGTACCTGAGTATCAACAGTCGGGGCCGTGGATTTGGTTGTGGAATTTTTCCCAGATGGAAGCCTCATTGTTTTATTGTATGACTTGTATAGTAGTTTTAAGTTCAATTTGTAATGTATGGAAATGTTTTGACTAGTCTACTGCCCACGCAGATTCTGCATGTAAGGGCGTATTTAGATGCTGTAAATAAATAAATAAATAAATAAATAAATTATATAAGTGAGTGTTGCCCAGAAAATCAACAAATAACAATCCTTCACTGATAAAAAGAATTGTAGATTGCGTAAAAAGAACACCCTTAACTTCCTCTGGTAATCTTTCACTAACAATGCATTAACATCATAGCAATCATAAGGCTTTTAGATTAAACAAGCGAAGAAATAATCTAAAGAATAACAATTCAAAATAACATTAACAAAATATTCTATACAATAATCTAGAAAACATTCACAGGTAAATACATTAAAAAATTAAGGAAATATGTTTATAATAATATTCAGATGAATATTGTTTGTAAAATTGTATTTTTTAGAACTATAGGACTAAAACATCAGCTGTGATTGTTTTAGTACACTTATCTCAAACATTGTCACTGTTTCATTCGTTTGTTATTGCTGTTTGATTTACATTTTGTCGTTTTAATTTGTTTGATGTTTTGTTGCTTGTCGTTAAAGAAATCATGATGGCGGTATATCATGGTGTTTTTTCGTTGATATTTTGTATATCGAATTAATAAACAGAAGTTTATTGGGTTGATGTTGGTCGGCTGGAGCGTAAATGCAGAAGGGCTAGTCCTCATTTCGGATTTTTTTTAAGTCTACCCAAAGAAAAAAAAATACCCATCCCAGTCAACAAAATACCTAAACATAATGATTGGTAGCCTCACCTACTCAAAACAAATACATAGAAATTACTTTATTCCACGCATTTTATGTAATATTTTAATAATAAATTTTGTCGTTTTCAGAATATATTGCTCCTTTTAGCTCTACACCATTGTTAATCAATTCTTTTATGAATTATAAGAACTTGTAACGTTGAAATCAGACGTAAAGTGGTATTCAATAAAACTTTGAAAACTGGCATAGTTTTTTCTGCATTTTCACAGCAACTAAAATTTGGTGATGGACGTTTATCATCTCGTTATTTGGTTTTCATTTACAGGGATCAAGAGCGTAAAATTGAAGCGTACTCCAACATTCTTAAATCTATTTAGATCACCTCAAAACATTGAGGAGAGTAAGTTCAGTGGTGGTCTTTTTAGGCCACTATCTTGAATCAACGATATGATAAACATTTTTTATGCAATGATTGTGTTGTAACCAACAATTTCTAACACGATTTCTACGATAAATATAATGCAGTAATTTGTCAAAAACTTATTTATTTGTTATCATTAGAAATTGTACAAATTATAATTGTGTTAGTTGTACAGCTTTATTCATAACTGGTTTACCGCTTAAGAAAAAAAGAAGAGTTAATTTATAGAAATTAACCCATAAAGATTTGACCTAGACCATCGCCAGTTATTGTAAAGCCTGTCTCATTTGATTTTGACGTTTTTGCGTTATTAACCTAAAAAGTTTTGGTTAAACATGCTGTTCAGCTGATTGAACTGTGACTGTTTTAGGAATTTACATATTAATAAGCAAGGATGATTTTTGTAGGCCTAATCCTTTTTCTTCAGTTTGTATGTTATGTAGGAAAAATCTGCGCACCCAGTTAGAAAACTACCCTACTTTCTTGAAGATGTGCACAATCTAATTAATTATAGTTTACTATGATTGTTGAGAGTTCCAGAAAAATGAATATTAAATTTGAAAAAAGTTAACATGAGATTGTGAGTTTGTAAATGATTATTTGTAGACCATTTACCTTCCAACAAATAATAAAAAATTTCTTTACTATGTGTTATTTTATTACCTCTTCGTGAATGTTCTTATTTGGTAAGTTATATTAAAGGTGTTCACAAAAATTCCGCTAGGAATTCTGGATATGGTTACACAGATCAAAACTAAGAAAAAAATCCTATAAAGCAGGGTCCTAAGATGCTCGTTTATCCATCTGTCGGCATGTAGGCCTATGTGTTTTTAACATGATTTTGCATAACTTTTGAACCACTGAAAACTGAAAATATTAACTTCAAACTTGGTGCGTATATGTTGACTAATAGGACCTATTTTGGTGCGGAGTATCAACTTTCTAATTTGTACCATTTAAAAATATTAGCCATTTTATATTTTAAAACTTAATATCTTAAAAATCGTAAATTTTGCGAATGTTGTACTAAAGACAAAAAATATTTCATTTCCTACAACGCCATATATAAGATTATTAAAATCAACCCACATTTAACGGAGTTATTAAGATTGTTCTAACAAAATACATGCTTGTTATATCAGTTACAGCAAAATTGAAACAACTCCATTAATTTGTGGTTGGATCTTAATAATCTTAATATGGCTTTTTAGGAAATAAAACTGCGCCAGCTTACTTTTTTGTCCCTTGTAAAATTTTCGTAAAATTTACGGTTTTTAAGATATTAAGTTTTTAAATATTGGCTGTAGCTTTTAAATGGTACAAAATAGAAACTTGATACTCCGCACCAAAATAGGTCCTATTAATTAACAAATATGCACCAACTTTGAAGTTGATATCTTCAGTGGTTCCAAAGTTATGCAAAATCATGTTAAAACACACTTTCTAATTAAATACCAATAGACTGATAACCGAGCATTTTAAGACCCATCTTTACAGAAAATTTTTCCTTAGTTTTGATATAAGTAACCATATCCCGGAGTCCCGAAGGGTTTGTTGAACAAATCCTGTGTATGTTAAAATTTATTTATTTTTACTTTAAAACTGTGTTTGTACTGTAATTTTTTCGTCCAAGCTGCCCTAACCATAGCTTGAAATAAATTGCGCGAATTGTAAATTTATCGGTAATTTAGGCGTGATGGAATCCTAAACAAACAAATAATTAAATAAATAAGTTTATATACGTTTAGATTTATAATAGCTAGTAGGAATACAAACATAAATTACAAAATTCCAATGCTTCTACGACTCGTACTGGACTAAAGCAGTGGACGCTGGTGTGGCGTGGCATCAACTGCGAAAGAAAAATAGCGGAGCGGCTGAAAACCAGTTGCTCCAACGAAAACGGCTCCCCGCGACAGCGACGATCGCGGAGCGTCAGTCGCGGCGCGTCAGCCGCAAGAGTCGCTCCAACGAAAACGGGCCTTTACCTGTTACTTCTTATCCTCTGTTTCCGCCTCGCTGGTCCACAGGCTGTGTCCACGATGTAATGAGTCTTTCCAATGGTGTATTTTACATGTTACAAAATAATTGGACGTAAAGTATATACTGACGCCCCACAGACACCAAACTGGGACCAGTACCTTTTTGTTTGAAATTTTGTTGACAAGACTGCAATAATTAAAAAGAGTCAGCCTTTGGATGTGAGGTAAAACAACTTATATCCTTTTAATAACTGGTAATAATAACTGGACATATTCAATATTCTTTCTTGATTAGATGAAGTACTTATATTTTTACTAATTAATAAATTTAATTGATGCAAAATGTCCATACATTTACATGAACTAAATTCCTTAAAATTTCTATTACTATATCAGTAATGGTAGTATCGTGTGACAAACTCACTCTATCCTCACTATCGCCGTGCACTCGGGCTCGTCTGAAAATTACCAAAATTTAATAATACAAGGTAACTAAAATAATTTTATCCCTATGTCTTTTACTTTCATTTTAAACAAGAAAATTTAATAAATCTGACCTAATAATTTACAATTCTGGTAGAAAACATTTACTTTGAAACATGTGCAAAATCCTTGCAAGCTTATATATGAAAGCTCTTTACACAAAAATTCTCAAAGTAAATAAATTATAAGTTGTTATGTTGAAATTAACAAAATTACATCACATTAAGCAAATTTACATATTGGAAATTCAAAATAAACTATACATACAATACTTGATTATTTCTTTTTCACAAATAGTATTATTTTTAACTTACTTTTTCAACGAGCAATGCTAATAATTTTGGGGAATAGTGCAAGAGTGAACTATATCCTAACTCATAATTAATGTTGCCTCCAAATCACAAGAATGCACAGGGGTGCCAACAGGTCAGTCTTGAAAAGTAACAGTATTGTAACTGTATATAATATTTTATACATATAATAATTTGTTTGATTTTTTCAACCTAGTTTTAACTTCGTTCAGTTTTAAAATAATTCAAAATTAAATTTCATACAATTAAATCAGTACATTTACTGACATATTGCTCGACCACGATACGATCCATGACATAGGCCTTAGAATTCTTAAATGTACCTAGGTATTCTTAAATACCTTGAGCTTTACCTAATTTTAAACATTATTAAATTACTTTCAGACCTTTATGTACCAACTGTGGTAACACCCCGGAATTTTCACAGTGATTGAAATACATGCCAATAAACAGTAACCTAACAAAAATACGGAACTAATTTACAACCAGTAACTACTAAATTACGTTTAGACCGTTATGGTGGTAACACCCCGGAATTTTCACAGTGATTGAAATACGCGTCAATAAATAAAAACCTGACAAAAAAGACGAAACTAATTTATAATCTGTAATTATTTTAACAAAACGTTTAAATATTCGTATTTTTGGCCTTATGTAGAAATGAATAATCTAATTAGTGTGATATTTGGTAATTTACCACCGGTGTCTAACGTCGTTCGGTTTCTGGAATTACCACCGGCCAACACGCGCCATTTGCAGCGCACGGATGATTTACCCATTGTAAGGAAGGTGGTGAAGAGGCAACTATTTACATTTAGTTATTGAAAAAGATATATATGTGCAGCTATTCCGGGTCTTCGAATGATGCTTCCCGTTGCTTTGTATTTTTTTCATCATTCACGTATAAATCCGTGTTTGCTCTTAGACTTTTGATGGTGTGCCTAGTATTTTGGTAGTCAGCTGTACGGATAGCTCCAAAACTGATCGGGCTCTTGATAATGATTATGTTATTTATTCATTTATTCAACAAACGTTAGCTGGTTTAAGTTAAAGACAAAAATGTGACAAAGTTATCACGTATACCTTTATTTTCTCAAGAAGATCGAGGCTTATATGCACCAAATGAGCCTAAACTACGATGGCACAGCCTATGCAACTCAGCAAAGCTCTAAAAGTGCTTTTAAAAAGCAATAAATTAGATTAATGGAAACAGCGCACTGCCGGTGGTGAACGTCAGAGTTTTGTAAAGTTTGCTGTGCGCCACCGCACCGGTGGCGCACGACGGAGTAAGGGTACAAAATCTGACTATTAATTCCGTCGGGCTGGACGTGTTAAGGACTCTTGTTATGCCCCTCCACAAAGTACATTAAGCGCTAGAGCATATCACAAGTTGATTTGTCAAACTAGCTTTAAATGTTTCTTATATATTTTTTTACAATGACTAACTGTTAAAATTCCTTTAAATATTATTTGTATTAACAATAAGCAATTAATTCTGGAAATTCTAGCACTCAGTGTTTCCATGTGCTGTTGGAATTTCTTAAATATTTATATTGATTTTTACACATTTTAAATTTTTTCTTTGTTATTTAATCTCTAATTGCTGCTATTTATTCCTTAAATGAATATTATGATACATAAAATAGTCGACGAAGTGATCGTATTTTCTATAATAATAATTCTAGATAATTCATGTTTTAGGTAGTAATACTTTGTGATAAAGTGCACTAAAGGGATATTCATTTATCAAGAAAAAGGCTCTACCAACTAGTATGAGACTAGCTGGTTTATGGAAATTCTTTGTGATTGCTATGAAGCACTTCATAAAGAACTAGGATGAAATATATAGACGGACATGGGTTGCGAGTGTGAGATTGTGTAGTTGAATGAAACCAGAGCTGTGTAGAAGCGATAAATATGGGGTGATAAATCACGACTCACAGTGTTACCCTGTATCAGGTTCTGCACCAGTTTACAACACTCGGTGCATCATTTCATTCACTTTTGTATCGAGAAATATGTTGTGATAATCAATATAAAAAAGGAACCGGTTATAAGAAACAAGCACATAAAGTGTATTAATATTTTTGTTTCAGATACCATTGGCATTTATAAAAAGTTATGCTCTCTCCATCAAATTCGCGAACACGTATTACAAGGTACAGCTTTAAATTTCTTGCATTAAATTTGTTAAGTTTGTTTTGAGGTGCTGAGTATCTTGTGAATTGTTTTCGTACGATAATTACTACTTTACATGTCTGTGGCAAATTCCATACTTCATGACAATATTTAGTTCTTCATCTGTGGTATTGCAAATAAAGTAGGTTTTAAATGGTTATGAATAGAAAAGGCCACATTTCTACTCCAAGGTTCTGTGCAGTTTTAATAGTGTAGACCCGTTTAGATTTGCACGCATGAGCACATGCGATTTGAATGAAATTTGGCACATACATTTAAAGTGGTAATTATTCAAACTAGTTCGAAAAACAGTCCCATCGAACCATTGGAAGAGAGATTAAGGGAGGATAAACTCCTCTGAAAATGGGTTTTAGTATATTTCATACTGGAAAAATACAATTTATGAAAATCTGGTTCAAACCAACGGACTCAGCTGAAAAAAACATAATTATTTAGAATTTTTAACTATTACTCTGTTTACTAGTTACCGAGATATCGCTCGTGGTAAACGCAGTACGTTATCCCAATTAATGTTAACCTTAGGGGAAATAAATGCAATTTGATATGTCACTTATTTCTCAACATATCTCAATAAAGCTTGGTATATGGCTTCATCTAATATATATTTTCTGGATTGTTGCAAAAAATATCTCAATTTCTCATTTCCATGGCAGCAAACCTGCATACTTCTTCCCCATGATATTCTTATGGAGAACATTTTTTGTGCGCTCAACTTAGGATTTTAAATAGATTCTACTTGACTTAAGGCTCCATGTAAATGATAAATTGAAGCATTTGAAAGTCACAACGGGGTATTTTATAGCTTACAAAGATTTAACGAAAATAAATACTAATGGAATTTTATAAAACTTCTGTTGCTCTGCAATTAATAATTTGCAAGTCAATAGACTTACAATTTAGTTTTTCTTTATTACAGTTTAATTTTAGTGTATTTTGCTGCAATTCCAAACTAATTAAAAATAGGTATGAACCAGACTGTTAAAAAAAATAGTAGGTTACCGTAACATAGAAATAAGGTTGAATCCTCAGACCCCAGTAGCCTTAATAACGTCGTTTGGGACAACTGCTTGGAAAATTAGTTTCTCCGATTTTCCACAAGATTAGCTCTATCAAACGTAGGTTTGTTTGTTTCTTACGCACTTACAATGTTTTGGAAAGCATTGGCTAGTGATATATTCGTAAAAGTTTTGGTCAAAAAATAAGGGCTGCTCAGAGTGCAATTCTTAAATATTAAATATTTTAAAAAGATATAATACTTTAAATATTGTCCTATTTCCGTATTTTAAGTAGTGTATAGAAATTATCTTCACAGCGCTATTAAATGATTTCGAATTGAATAAAATCATAACACGTCTTGTGGCCTGATGATAAGATTTCATATATATGGTGTAATGTTAAAAACTTTAATATGAATAATTATTCAGCTTTAAATTCACTAAAAACCTGACTAGTTTTACATTTTTCAAATGCTGTAGTTATAAAATGATATAAAAGTAAACATAAAGTATAAACACAGCTGACAACATACAGTGAATAGTCTATGTAAATAAAATTAGAGTTTTGCCTGTACATCGCTTAGAATAATTAAATTATTGGTTATTTTTGCGTTTTGAAGGTCAGAGAATCCGAATCAAGCCTTATCTATATTTTATGTCTTTCTGTCTGTTGGTAACGCTCAACATCACACATTAGACTGCTTTTCACGCAAAATCTAGAGGACCGGCATGGCTGAAACTTATTTTCTGCATTGTACGCACATATGAAAAGGTTTTAGACGAATTAAAACTAGCGTAAGTCTTTTTGAAACTAAACAGCATGCTTCTAATAAACGAATTTTATTTGATTTCGACCAAGTTTGCTTTTAATTTCCCCACATAATTCAAGGGGATGATGTTTTGTTTACATTTTCAGTGTTCCAAGCAGATGGTCGTTACGTTCACCGATGGATTCGTCGTTACAGATGTTTTATGATTTCATTCAGTTTTATGTTTTGGTTTCTAATATTTCTTTTCAATTGACATGTACTATACAGAGTTAATATTTAATTTAGTATTGAAGATTACTAGCATTTAATCCATAGCTAGTTTCCATTCATTATCCTTTTACCCATGGATTTTTCTCATCTATACATATAAAAGGCAAATCCCTCACAAATTTATTCACTTATCACTAATTCTCCCACTATTCATCCATCTAGAAAGCTAAAATGTTGTACACTCATTCTTTAGGCATGAAATAGGACAACTAAATGATTTTCATCATTATCTGACCCTCGAACTCTGCCGCAGACCAAGTCCGCACACAGACCCTCTCAAAGATCACATATTATCCCTATGCGAGAATATAAAGTGATGAAATATTTGTATTCAAACAAATGTTAAAAGCAAGATATTCAGTAGAATATGAAACCAGCTGTCTGGAAAAAATAAAATAAATCACTGAATAGAGATACTTAAAAGACCTCCCTTCCTTATAACAGCTGTTAATGAAAGAGCTAATTAATGTAAACCATTTATATTATCTACATCATTTTTTAAAATTGCGGGACAGCTGTCATCTTGTTTTTGTTCAAAATAGACCCTAAAAACAATAGAAAATATTTTGTTGACTTTTGATCAAGGCATTTTCTTTTCTACGTACATATTACATTTTCATGAAACAGGAAACTGCTTTAGGATTCGCTAAGTTCGCACGGCCAGCTGCGAAGGGGGTATTTCCTGCCTCAGGGCCACTCTGAACTATAGCACTGATTGAACGATAGGCCTACTGAGTTTAAGCCTTCCCAGACAGCGATACCCTTAGGGGTTTTGTTGGTGGGTTGCTGAGTTTGCTAGCATGTGTAGTATAGAGAGGCGAAATAAAAATGCCTCGTGCGGGAGGCAGCGATAGTTCTAAATACTCCCGTAATTAGACCTACGTACTTAGCGGATTCCTAAAACATCGTTCTGGCTCATGAAATTATATATACTTTATATTTGGTAATACCACTGACCTATCAACGCACACCCCAAACTAATTGAACTTGACTTAGAACCTTGAAACTTTTTATGGATGTTCCTTTAGGGCGTGAGCATCTGCTGCGAGCGGGTTTTTCAAAATTCGAAGTTTTAAGGGTTTTTCGGTGGGGTCAACGTTTTGAAATTGTTCTATATAGTTTAACAGCTGATCTTTCGTTTAAATTGTCGATTTTCATTCAATCAAGAAGGCGGTTAAGTTTCACATACGGATACGTCTTTACAGCTGATTTAGAATTTGATTCCTGTTATCATTGTTTTATGGTTTTTTTCTTTTCTTTTAGGCGAAATGTACTAAATAAAAGTTCAATAAAAGACATCATTAGTTTTTGTACCTTTTCTGTTTTATCATAAACTCTGTATGTGGCACCATCTTCATTTAAGCAGCGGGTATTATAATTTTTATCGTGAGCGAAGCCACGGGCAAATGATTAAAAAAATTAAAGAAAACAACAGGCGATATTATACCTCACATCATTCTTCCCTCCTTCATTTTGGAAGTTAGTCCTAGAAGTATGCAGAAACACGTCTTACTCGGGGATGATTGGCGAAGTTTTGATGTCATGTAAGCTACCAGAGTCGTCAAAGTCTTCCTTTTCCTTAATTTTTTTTCAGAATCTCCGGCTGGATTCATGTATCTTAGATTTACTTTTGTCTCTCGACCATCTTAAAATCTTGCCAAGGTGTAATCAGGATTCGCATGAATCAGGTCAAATTCTTCTACTTATTTTGACGCACATTTTTTTCATGATAACTTTTCCAAGAGTAGTCAACCACAGAGGCAATGTTACACCAGTTGCTGATTTTCTTTTGTGAGTAAACACCCTTTCGTTAGGAGTAGCATTTGTCGAATTACAAAGAAGATGTACAGAGCGTGAGGCATCATTTAATACCATCCCCCATTAGGAAACTTGTAAGTTTCTTCACAGAGAATAATCTAACAGAGGTCGCTTTTAAATGGGACTTCTGTTACGCCGAAGTGCTTACTAGTTGCGTTAAATCAATCTACAGTTAATTTACTAGTTACTAGTTACATCCATGTACTAGCTACTAACAGTTAAGTTAAATTAGGAGAGGGTAACGACGGTGCTGCTCTCTCGCGGCGTTAATGGTGAACTGTTTTTCTATAAGTCCTCGACACCAGCGTTCGACACCAGCTGAGCGCAACATTAGAAGATACCTCTATTTGATTCTCCCCTGTGGTTTCTTCTTTTCAAAGCTGAGGAAATCGTTTTCCAAATAATGCCATTGTATCTTTCTACTTTGCCATTACCACAAGGATTATAAGGTGTTGTTGCGTGACCAAAGGCAACCCCTATAATGACATAGGAATCTCCTCAGATCTTCGGACATGAACGACATGCCTCGATCAGTGTATGTATGATGGAAATCCAAACATGGAAAAACTGATAATAAGGCTTCCATTACAGATTCAGTTGATAAGTTTGTTCAAGGTATTGCCTAATGATATCTGGGATACTCGTCAAAAATGGTCAACATATATTTGTGTCGATTTTCAGATCCTTTAAAATAAAAAATAAGCCTTCAAAAAGGTGCCGTGGCTTTAATAAAGTTGTCCTTCTTATTGAAAAATCAAGTTCGCGCAGAAACGCTTTGCAAGATGGTATTATTTTCCGGAACTCTTCCAATTGTTAGGATAGATTTTCAGATTTTACCTAATATGCCATTCTAGTCACTCCGGGGCGACACAAGAGGTTGTGTTATGAAATCAGTGTTCTTTTGTGTGAGTAGTACTGTAAACCCATGAAAGAGCATCGGCAGCTCAATTTTCTTTCCCAAGGCCATATATATTCTCGTAGTTGTTTGTCGAAAGTTCGAGACGCCAGCATACTATCTTCTTTTTCTTGATCTTCCGAACATGTATTGTGTAGAACATAAAATATATAGACTTTTGATCAGTTATGAGTTTAAATTGACGACCGTAAGTACATTTTCTCAGTGCTTCTACAATACGCTTTTTTATCAATAGAAGAATGTTGTCTTTCTGATTTCGATATTGTTGTTTAAAAGAAAGCCCCAGGTCGTTGATTTGAGTGAATACAGCTGAATTAGAAAATTCCAATGTGTCTTTTTCAACACAGAAATGTATCATCTTCAACATTAAACACAAAAAATTCTTGAATAGACATTTTAATGTTCTGGAAATCTTCAACCAGTTTTTTATCCATCGGGAATGTCTTACACTTTATAAAAACATAAATTGTGTCATTTCAAAAGAAAAAAAGAAAAGTAATAATACATGGATCCATTTTGAGTAAAATGAAAACATACCTAGTGCACGTTTTTAGCGATTGCTATATTCACTTATTGGGAGAACAAGAGGCCCTAAGCGTTCTGGAACAGGCTTAAGTGTCTGGTTTACAATGCTATATTCCAGTAATTTGATTGAATGATTGGAAAATATGACGTTTATTTATTTATAGTTAATTTGTATTCTTCACATAATGTATGAAGCGATTCAAATTTTCGTCACGATCCTCTTCACCATTGCCACTAATTTTCACATCATCTCAATACACCCTTTAACTTTTCTTTCTTGATTATTCCATCTTTTGTTCGTTGAAATGCTGCTACTCCATTCGTAACACCCATGAGAGTTTGAACGAATTGCCATAACTTTACCGTTAGCTTCAAATACTTTATACTCAAAATATCAAAAATCATCTGTCGAACTAAAATCTTGTTCATGAATCGAACCATCACGATTAAGAAATATTAATATTTGCAATACACCACCTTCTGGGGGTTGTTACCAGAAATAAATAGATAAATAAATAAAACTTATCAAACTTGTTATTTATTTTTCTTCTTTCTAGTAATTTATATTTTATAGTGTTTCTGTAGTTTGGTATGTATCGTGAGTTGCTATCTGTAAATAATTTAAATGTATTCTTAGCCTGGATTTCAAATAATACAAAGTATGATGACAAAAGCTAATATTCATTTAACATATTTCAAAATTCAGATAAATGAGATGTATAAATTTCGGTTTAACAACGTATATTTGACAATAAGATGAGATTACTCTTCAATGGCTATGTAAGACTTAAGCTCAATAGTGAAATGTCCTAGACTTACCTACAATTGCATTTTTAAATCTGTTCACGAGTTCAGGCTTATTATACATGGTCTAATTAGTTTTTTATTCTGCTCAGGGATGGGAACTCGTGTCGGGAGCAATCTCAAATTGTTGAAGTCTATTGAAATTCTAAAAAAATGTCTAATTGAGTTTAATTTTGATGACCAGTATTTAAAAATGCCAATTTGGTCTCATAACTAATATGACCGAATTCTTAAAGTTCATGAAATGAAATTTTGAAGACACTTAAATATTAAAAGTTCAATAAAAAATATCTTGATGTAATTTATGTCTGCTATTTTCAAATAAGTCTATATTGAATTCATAAAATGGCAGTCTATAAAATGTTCCTGATTAGGCTGGAAATGGTAGGTTCAAGATGCTCTTACCGCCTGGATACAAAATTCGCCCAGCTTAAAACATTTCTTGATGTTTTAATTAATAAAAGGTTTTGAATTTAAAACAGTAATATGGGCTATTTCCCTACTTATTGGCACTAGGAATTAACATCTAGTCCAAATTACTGGTGATCAAAAATATAGGATCAGTGTCCTTGAGTTATGGTTGGTAATTTTAACACCTTGAAGTTTACCGCCAGAAGATGAGGTAGGTCCAGTTGCAGCACATGTACCTTCCACTGTTGTACTTGGGGTTCACAATGTTGTTGAAGAAAATATTTTAAAATTTGAATCAGTTATGAAACCTATTTATAATTTTGTATTGCATGAGATTATTATATTATGACTGCAACGTCCTTACAATATTCATAATAAAATATAATGATGAATTATTTAGGAATTTTACATTTTACTACAAATTATATTTGGTGGAGTCTTTTTTCATCACGAATTTAAAATGAATAACTCATAATCAAATAAATTTTAACTATCTGATGGGTGATTTCCTGAGGGATTATGTGGTGATAAAAGGATACTTTAAGAGAATACACAAGAATAGGAATATTAAGTAAATTATTTAAGGCAATAGTTCATGAAATCTCTTAATATTCGGTACCTTAATCCTATTAGTATTGTTGAAAAATGATGAATTAGGAAATAAACATTACAAGAGAAAAGAAAAATATGTATGTGGTGAAATGAAACATTACATATTTTTACTCGTCTGCATTAAAATTATTTTTTTAAAGTTCAAGGTAAGCACAAATTTTATAAACATCTAATGTACATTCTGTCTCATTAATATTTTAAATTGGTAAATAAAGGCTCCTAGACAGTACTTGACCTCCCTAGCCAGGTTCAATTTCATGGAAAATCCAATCGTAAAATATTTAAGCTGAGCAGAAAATTATATTTTATCTCTTTGCTTAAGGGCTTTTGGTATTGAAAATTCCTTTTTGCAATATCTGTTAATCATATGCAAAAATAAAAACAGCCCCAATTTTACAATATTAAATTCTTGAAGGCATGAGGCCATGTTTAATATTCATTTCGGGACTCCCAGATGCGAAAAACACCAACGTCCACGCAATATACATCCTAGCCGTTAACCACAGCTAATTTTGCTGGAAAAATAACTATTTAATTAATAAATTATACTATATGATTTGCAGTTTGTAGCTTGACAAATCACAGTACCAAACGGACGGATTACTTCTGATCGTACATGAACAGTACATTTCTAACTGTTTAAATACACCCTTAAGGTTCTGGTGGTGAGTGTACTTAAGGTTGAAATTATATTAATTAAATATAATATTTCCTTATGTGTTTTTGTTCCCATTATGATGACAAATGGTATGAATCGGCTATTTGTCAACACATTCTTATTTTACAATTTAGTCTAAAAATGTCGGACGACACCTAACTAACCCTTTTATTGAACTTACAAAATTAAGTCTCAGGTTGCGTTTGAACAAAGAAATAAGAGCCACCTTAAGAGGATATAAGGGGTATAAAGATTTTTTTCACTGAAAACCGTGATATGTATGAGTTTAATGGAATTTTGAAATAACTAAGTGTTGAAAATAAAAATGACCATTATTTGGAAATGGTATGAAATAGAAACATGATTCCGCATTACAAAATAGATTTTTTAGTCTATGCGAACACAATCGGATTGAAATTGGCACTCCAATTCGTTTAAAAGTAATGAATTTGAAAACTATAAATATGGAGACCCTATATCAAAAATATGTTCGTCTTGATTCAAAGAACAAATCCAAATGAAATTGTCTCCGGATAGTATGGATACACCTTATTGAATGAAGACTGCAAGAGGAAGTTTCTTAATGAGTAGCCAAAAATTAATAAACCTAATTCCCAAAAAGGGTTTTAATCACGCTGAAGATCAGACCTCTAGTTTAGCTGCCAGAGGTGAAATGTATGATAGAATGAGATTATTTCACTAAATTTAAATATTTTTTTTCACACTAATCCTCCAACAATTTTTATTTTAAAAATCCCATCTTAATGGATGCATCATCTCTGACTGGAATACCTATGCAAAGTTTCAAAAATCTAAGCTCCGCATGATACTTTGCGTTAAAGCAATAAGCAATATATGTATTTATTTTGGTGATTCCATAATCGCGGTTAAAACTTCAAATTGAAAATGCAGGAAATGACATTCAACAGTGATTCTCGGTGATTCTTGGCTGACAATAAAACAAATAAAAAACAATATGTGTTTACGGTGTGCAATGTTAAAACCGCTTTAAATTTAAAATTCTCATTACTTGGCGCAGAAATAACATTAATACTGCTTGTTTTCACTATTATTCTTCTTTTATAAAGGCTTTTCAAATTAGTTTCAAAAGGTAGGGTTGAATTTTGCAACACCAAAAAGCTCCTCTTTGTCATGTATGTGTTTCCGGAAGGTGTTATTTTTAATTTTGTTAGTAACAAAACAAGGGAGTGGGATCTCCTAAGACACGCGGTATAAGCATTGACAGTATGAAAACCGAAAATTCAAATATTTTTCCTAACGTATTAACATTTTGTATTTTTCAAAACATAGAGACAACGATTTTTACTTTGAAGATTTATTAGACCCATAGATCTATGGATCCCATAATCCATGATAATAACTAGAAAAATGTTAAAAGTAATTTAACATGTAATCAAGTTGTCCTTCTTCTTATAAAAAAATCAAGTTCTATCCCAGAAACGCTCTTCAAGATGGTTTCTGCAAAAGGTTTTTATTTGATGGGGGAGTTCAACACCCATCAACCCCATACTTGAATGAAAGATCCCAACAAGACAATTTCAGGTACAATATTACTTTTTGATAAAATTTTCTTTATGGGGCACAAATTTTAGGAAAAGGGCTGAACAGCTGTTTCAGCTACTTTTTATTTGTTTCATCTTGCGGGACACCGTCAGCTAGTCAAATTAATCAATATTTATAAATCTATTTTTGTGGTTGAGAGAATCAGAAATATAAAATAAAAGCATTCTTGACAACTTTTTTTAAAAGAAGCCTTTTTTAAGTTGAAAAATTGAAACTGCCGCCATTTTGAAATGAAAAAATATCATAATGACATTTTAATTGGAAACGGTTCCTTACTACTTTCAGATTCATACCAAGTTTCTTTGCAATATGCTTAAAAAAATGTTTCAATAAAAAAGGCAAAATGTGGATATTTAGGTAGCGAAGCGTATTTGGGAAAAGTTATTCTTGTTTTCCTTTTAATTAGGTCCCCTGAAAATATTCCTAAAGTTGTTATACTTACTTAAGAGACACTATTTGTAAGAACTTAATGCATGCTGTTATTAATTGCTAAGGTTTTAAAACATAATAGAACGAAAATTGATGCGTGTGACACGATAATACATGGAAGTGCTAATATTAGTTTTCGTTGATTACTAATCTGTAAAGAAAAAGATAGCCTAATTTTATTTCTAACTTTTTTTGGTAAGGTCTTATTGAGATCCCTATATAATAGCAACGCTAAGGACTTATCAAAAATACGATATGACAAACAATGATGTTATTGACTGTAAAATAAATAAAAGAATAAATACTGATAATATGTCTGTAATATTATATTGGGTTGGTTCGTTACGCAGTGTCAATTTTGGAGGATTGTTTACCTAGTACGGAGCACAAAGCCCTCCTTGATTAGATGGGGTTAAATATGCACCGGCTTCTACCAAACTTCATTGTAGCGGGCTTAACATTTCAGGCACTGTGGCCAAAATACTAACTTGAGTTTTGGAAATAAATTTCAAACAGCGCCTTTTTTGCGAGTTCCACTATCATAAATTCTGTATGGCGTTAGAGCACAAATCATATCTATTATTATTATTGTTCTAGATTATATTTTACCTTATTTCATTTTGCCCTAGGGATAAATGCATGTAAACATTAAGTTCCATCATTTTTATGTCAAGGCAAACTTCGATAATGTGAGTGGATTAAAAATTTCACTATACATTATTGTAGTAAAATAGTTATCATTTTTAGTCCAACTTATTTTGCATGATATAATTTGCTTTGGCTGTAATGATTACTTGTTTCAAATTACAGTTTGACCAACGTTTTTGTACATGCGGCCAAAATATGCAGACATGTGGGTATACTGAAAGACGAATTTCCCCTTCAGGAAAGAAGCTATTCCCCTACAGGAAGCATGGTAAGACTTAAGCCCCGGACCATTAAAGTTTGAAGTGTTTATGTTAAAAGGTTCGTGAGATATGATTAAATACGTAAAAACTACAAACAGACACGCACATACGAAAAACGAAGCACTTTGGGACCTATGTTTATATGAACTTTTTTTCTTATTTTTATTTCTACTATTATATACTGAAATATTTTGCCATAATTTCCGGACACCATGAATATATATACATATATGTGTGTCTGTAAGCAAGATACCGCTCGCAAAAATAGTCCATTCGGAATGAAATTTGGCATAGTCGTGTAAAATAGTAATTATTCCGATGAGTTCGATGAGATCGGAAAATCTGAAGTGGGGTTAAGGGGGGAAACCCCTCCAAAATGAATGTTTTGGTATTTTACATATAAAAATTAAAATAATGCAATTTTAGTTCACACCATTGAATTCAGTATGAAAAACACATAATTTGGTATTTTGAATCATTGTTCTATGCCCAGTGGTTACAGAGATACTGAGAGAGATAAACATAGTACGCTGTCCCAATGTTAACCTTTTTGAGAATACATACAATTATATATCTTGCTTATTTCTTTATGCGTCTTAGTAAAACTTGGTTTGTGGCTTCATCTAGCGAAGTTCTAATGTATTTTAAACTAAAATCCCAGATGTTTACATTTTTTGTGGCAGAAAACCTACATATTCATTTACACAATGACCTTATGGGAAATAAAAAAAAGTTGTGTAGTTTACTTATTTCTCAACTGAGTTATGATAAGACTCAGCCCACGTTGTTTTACTGACCGACGATTGTACTACTTTAAATACCCCCGTTGCAGCAGACCTGCATACTCAGCGAATTTCAAGTGCAAAACAACATATTTCGATACAACATAGCGAGATTTGACATGTTTTTGTAAGCTCCATAAGAATAACATGGGGAATGAGTATGGAGGTTTGCTGCTACAGGTATATTAAAACTGGGTGGTTTTAATTCAATATTTAGTAGATCTGAACTAGAAGAAGCCATTTACCAAGTTTTATAAAGATATGTTGAGAAATAAGCGAGATATAGAATTTTACTTATTTCCCATAAGGTTAACATTGGGACAACGTACTGTGTTTACCACTTTCAATATCTCGGCAACCAATGGACATAGAGCCATGATTCAAAATACTAAATTGTTTGTTTTTTTGGGCTGAATTCAATGGTGCCAATAAAAATTTGAAAAATTTTATTTTTCAATGTAAAAATCTCAAAAAACCCATTTTTGGGGGGGTTTACCCCCCTTTACCCCCCCTTCCGGTGGTCCGATCGGGCTGGTTTACGAACTCGTCCGAATAATTACTACTTTACACGTCTATGCCAAATTTCATTCCGATTGGACCATTTTTGCGCAAGTTATCGTGCTTAAAGACACATATATATATATATAGATATATATATAGATATATATATAGATATATATATAGATATATAGATATATATATATATATTTATGAAAGTGAACGAATGGTGTTTTTGGCATCTGAGGACCTCAAAAAGAAAAGTTATGATGGTTTTAGGCTTAGGTCTTACCATGAGACCTACGGTAACAGCTTCTTCCCTATAGGGGAAATTCGCTAAAATAATATTATATTCATATTCGTTTAAACTATTAATGAATATATAAACTAGACTTTCATTAATAATCAACTATGTTGTTCTCCTCCTTTTCAAATCGACTGTAGTTTTTTATCAATTTAACAATTGACTAACATTCAATTGATAATTTAAACCAATATATTCTTTTGGTGACCAAGTGTACCAACGCCAAAAAAGATAAAATTCTCTATCGTGTTGTGTCGCCTGGTGTGTGGCCCACCTTACTGGGGCTCACAGGGCTGCTAGGCCTGTGTAGATGTTTTACACAATATGGTGGGATCATACGAATTTGAGTTGATCTTAAGTCCAATTAATTGAAATATGAATAAAATGAATAAAATTAACATAAATGAGTTTACAAGAACCGTTTGCAATCTTACAATGAACATTTCAAGTCAACTTATCACCTAAGACAAGCTCTTGAATAATGAACACGCTTGATAGAGTTTTATTACTAGCGTCAGCGGTCCTATTTTGGTAGATTGGTCTTACCCATAGCACGGCCCGTTAAACAGATCATTCCAAGTCCAGATTAGACTGCGGGATATAACCCTATTCTCCGGATAGTCTCGTTTAGCCCAAGAGGTTAAACTACTTTCTCTGAAATGAAGCACATGCTAGTATTTCCTCTTGTAACCGCAAACATATTAATTTCAATTACATTTAATGTTTTAATGTTAATATAATCGGAACCACAATATTTTTTCGCGACATAAATATTCGTAAACGATTAGAATTGAACTACATAAAAGTTTGGTCACAAATAAACCGTAGACGTGCATGTTATATGGTATGCCGTGTATGTAAAACTAATGAGAAATATGTTTAAAAAAATTTCCTTCTAATTGTTCAAGTATACATTCTTACTTACGTGAGCGATTCTAGTAAATAGGCCAGAAAATGTAAAAAGCTTACAAGAATCACTTTAAAAAAGTACATATCATAGAAAATTTATTTGGTTTTGTTTTTTACTCCAGGGATGGATAAAGCAACTACTACCCGCTTTCCACATTTAGTTTTTTTCTGCTTTTTGTCAATTTACATTTTTGATGTACGATAATTTCCTTAGCTGCCTGAAGAATATCTCTTTTTATTTAACATGCGCGGTATAATATAAAATAAGAAATGTTATATATCATAATACTTAAGTTCAACCTATATGGATATCAAAGTTTTAGGAAGTATAGAAAAGGGGTATTTATTATATAATGCATACAAGGATTTAAAAAGTATCACAAATTTATGCGTATGCCTATGATAATTAGTTGTGATAGAAAGCGAAAATTAGCAAATATATTAAGAATACTATGAGAACTACATAATCATTGAAAAACATAGTGCATTTATTTTCAATACGAGGAGTTGGAGAAGGAATGAATGGCAGAGGACGTAAAAGTATTTTGGCTTTGGAGACAGATATACGCTATAGTAGCTATAGTATACTCACGTTTATTCTTTTCTAGCAAGTCAAAATGAGAGGTTTACCTGAAACATTAAATTAGAGATGTATAATCCAGGTTTACAATTTCAATCATTATATCCTATAAGGCTCTTTTTCTAGACGAGGGCTAGGCTTAGACGTTTCTATGGACATTCACTGCAGCTTATCTCTTTGTACACCCTCAAGGTTGCAGCATTGTCACAAATAGCAAATTGCCACTGGTGATTGGCGGGATTCGGTCCCGAGACCCAGGGAACCGAAGTCCCGCGTTCTACCACTACATCAGGCCGCTCCCCTCTATAAACATTGATAATTTGTCTGTTCCTAGAAAATTATCTTGGAAAAATTCTTAGAAAAATAAGAAATATAAAATTGAGCTTAATCAATTTATTAATCTTATTAGTACAACCAGCAAAGCATAGCTACAAATTTCCAAATAGATTATTGTATGCAAGAATTGTCTTTTTGGTCCAACTCAGACCTCGCTCCTATCATTGTAGCTGAAGGAAAAGTCACATATGTGGTACACGTTAAACCACAGACCGTAGAACAATCTAGATGATCAGTGGCCCCTTTTTTTGAAATATGGTGCCAAAACATTACAGTAACAATCCTATAGACCCCCAGTGGTTCTCATGCTGGAATTTTAAACTAAAAATCAACACTTATACATCTGCTTTTAATAATTAGTTTTCTGTTTTTCGACAAGTATGTTTTATTACGTGTTCCTAACATGGCAACCCAATGTAAATGTTTGAAATGAAGCGAATTTCACTAATCTTCAAACTTTTAAGACCAATGGAAAGTATAATGCGTGTGTACTATTATCTACAGCTTTAACGTGTTACACAGCTGCCAATTTACTTACAGAGCTTGATCTTTGCAACTATAAGGACATAGAGATCACGCTCTGAGTGTGTGTGTGTGTGTGTGTGTGTGTGTGTGTGTGTGTGTGTGTGTGTGTGTGTGTGTGTGTGTGTGTTTTATTGTCTGAGGATTTTATGTGTGAGGCTGCCGATTTTCTTGCAAAACTTAACCTTTGAAACCAACGGCACTTGAAATCACATGGAATTTGTGTTGTATTACCTATATAGTTGAACGGGAATGTGTTTGATTTACATCCTGTTACAGATTGTCTTTACAGTCTAAAAATCATATTGCTGGTTTGGTAACTGTATTGAAAATTAAATCGAAATCAAACATCTTAGGTTCCAACTCCAATGAAGTTTCTGGCGTATCAAATACCTCATAATACTTTTGTAAAAGGTCAGCTAGTTTGAAAAATTCGTTTGAAACCCCAAATAAAAGTTGTTTTAAGAATGCACGGAAATGCAAACATTACTTTCTGATAACATCCTGACAATGAACGTTACTGATCATCTTCAATCAATGTTTTGATCAATCCCATTGAAGTAGAACGTGTGGTGATGCAACCACAATTGTTTCTGAGCTAAACCCTACTCCACTGAATCGAGGTACTTAGTGCTGATATTAACCGGAACGAGGAGTATTAGCAAAACTCTCTACCATCGACAAATGAAGTGAGACCTAATAGCTTACTCAACTTCAAAGTTACTATTTAATCCCATTCATTACTTTTTCACATAAAAAATCAATAAAATGCTTTTTACATAATTAATTTGAGAAAAAGGCATTTATTTACTTTTTGAACAGAGTTGCTAATAAAAGTTTATCTGTTCAAACATTTACTGGTTAGTAGAATTAGCTCTCTTCATAAGTAGTATTGTTTTCGGTAAAATGAGTAGCGATTAACAAGGATTTTAGGCAATTCAAGTACCTGTAATTAATTGTGTATATATATATATATATATATATATAGGGTTTTTTCCAAACTTGCTCCCAAATTGATTCTAAAACTAAAATAAATTTTATTGTTCTGTTTGCTGGAAGCATCTGTGAACACGGAGGGAGGTATATTTCACATTGAAATTTCATCCTTTCGAAAACCCCCCTTCCACCGCAACCCCTAAAACCCAAAAATTTCAAATGGCAACATACTTTTTGTGACACGTCAAATTAAAGAGCAAACATAATTTTTGTTTAAAAAAATTACAATTTTCTCCATGCGTTCATGAAATAGTTCATTAACTACCACGTCAAAGAAAGTGTGCTTTCGTCATTGTAGCCTTTGTTAGATCTTTATTTGTGAAAAAGTAAAAGAGATTATGGTATGCTGAACGAGGAAAACAACTATCACCATCGGGGCAGACATATTTCATAATACAACTTTACACCCTTTCCAACCCCCTTATTACCCCCAACCCTAACATTAAAATTTCAAACATTATAGTTGAAACTGTACGCCATTGTGACACATAAAATCAAAGGAGATAAATAGAAACAATTAATCTTAAAGAAAATTTTAAATCTTAACACAAGGTCTCAAGATACTCCTAGATTAATAGCTTTTATCGGGATTTTTTTGCTATAATTAATCAATATCTTGAGAAGTGTGCAGTGAGTTTAATTTTTTAATGTTTTCCTTCGATATGTTACAAGGGCAACTAACTGTCATATTTGAAATGTTAATGTTTGGGTTGGTGGTAAGAAGGGGGTTATAGAGGGTGTAAAGTTTTATTATAAAAAATGTCTGTCCAGATGGTGATAGTTGTTTCCTTCATAAGCATACCAGAATCTCTTTAACTTTTCAATAACAAAGATCTAACAAAGGATACAATGGTGAAAGTGCCCAATAACGTGTGCTTTCTTTGACGTGGTTGTAATTAATGTATAATCTTAAGAACGCATCGAGCAATTTAATTTTCTCTTCTAACAATATTTTTGTATGCTCTTTAATTTCATGTCAAAAAGTGTATATTTCCATTTGCAATTTTTAAGTTAGGGGTTGGGGTGAGAAGAGAGTTGTTGGGGGGATGAAATTTCCATGTGAATTTTATAAGTAAATTTACTAAATGGAAGTGAATTTACTCATGGAAGTTAATTTACTTCTCACCGCGTCGACAATTGTTTAGGTTTGTGAATTGTATACGTAGAAATTCTTACATTAATCTCAGTAATTTGCAAACTTTAATAAAAGTGCCTCATGATGAATTGATGCAAACACTAGTTTAGCTTTGTAAATATGTAGATAATATATTTGGAGATTTAATAGAATAGAGATTGGAAAAAATATTCTTGTATTGTTTGTAATAATTACTGAATAATAACGATGTATAATTGTATTATATTTTAAGGTGAATTCGGTTGAATAGAAAAATATTAGGAGAGGTTGAAATCCTGATCCGCTAAGACAAAGAGGTTTGCGTGTGCTATTACCATAACCGATGTGGAGTGACCAGGAGAGTGGCATAATCTCGGTAAAGCTTTTGTTCCTAGAGGGCTCGTAATTTTTGCGTTTTTAAGACACGCCGCTGAGGGTAGAATACATGAGGCGGTTGATGTAAAAGTGCGATGAATATTTCTAAAGATAGAAATTTTTTTTACATTTTTACTAGTATTAGTTTAGTATTTACAGTAAGTCCGGATAAAGAATCAATCGGCCAAATTTTAATTTCGAAAGTTAAAATATTTTATTTTAACAAGCTAAAACATAATTTTACAGTTACAATCTTGCATTTGCAAATTGGTTTTGAGTTTCTTTGGCTGCTTTCTGCGTGGCATCCAAAACTCCAACATAGACGTATTTCTGAACTGAGGCTATTTACGTAGTGGATTGTAGGACAATTAAATTCCGATTTTTGTGCAATGTTTGACTTCATATGAAATAGATTATATTATGTTTTGCTTATTTGTAGGACTATATATTACTTAGGTCTAAACAGCTCAATAGTTTTCACGTTCAGTCAGAACATGTTTCTGTGAATACATCGTCTTCAGCTGGTTCTGTCTATGAAGTTAAATTTATATTCCATAATGTTTTATGGACTTGCCATCAACATTTTAAACATCAAAACACAGTACATATATATTTACACACGAACAGACGTACACATGACACAAAGTATTCAAATTATAAAAAGACAGGCCTGTTCACTAGCAGAGGGCAGGGGGACAGACTGACTGGTTTTCCTTATCCTAGAGCATCGTCATTCTTTTCATGTCTATTGTGGTCAGGTGTTTTCTTGCTGTGTATCAGAGAGTTAAAGATGGAATAAGAGCTAACATTTAATTTCTCATTTAAAACTATTTCCTGGGAGGTGTTATTTGGATCATTTATATATTTCATACTCTTCCAAGGTATTTAATTTCCTGCCTTTGCTGCACATATGTAAAATTTCCAGACTTTCATTAATTTGATTTATTGAATGATTTTCATCAACTAAATATTGGGCGAAGGTGGATTTTTGTTTCTCAGTCGCAGGGTTGGGTCTATGTTCTTCAAATCTTGTACTAAATCCCCTCCCAGTTTGGCCAATGTAAATACTAGGGCATTCAGCACATTTTAATTTATACACTCCAGTACTCTCATTTTTGTTACCTAAGGTTGATTTTGTGCTGAGGATATTTTTAAGCCTGTTAGAGGTTTTAAAAACCAGATTTAAGTTTTGGTTTTTCATGGGGTTTTTAAACACCTCCTGTATATTTTGGCTGTATTCTACACAAACATACTTAGTCTTGTTATTACTAATGTCAAAATTATCATAAATGCCCCTTTTATTTTTTTGTTTTTTGTTACGAGATGAGCCTGTCCACGATACCGCTCTCCTACCTCTGGCATTATGTTTTATTATTGCTACCTCCTTTGGAACACTTAAAGGCCTATGTATCATTGAATTATATGCTCCCATCTTTTGTGAATATGAATGATACGAACTGGCATGAATAGTTTGGTTTGTCGTGGTAGGTTTTCTAAAGATATTAAAAACAAATCTATTGTAGCTTTTATCCAAAGTTAGGTCGAGAAAATTAAGATGGTTTTCATTTTCAAGATCAATTGTGAATTTTAGTTTTGGGGCTATTTTATTAACGTAACTGTGGATTCAAGTCTTGTGTTTCCACTGAACAACATTAATGTATCATCTACATATCTGTGGTAAAATAAAATTTTCTCTTATATTTGTTGGCGTCTGATATACAGGGTGGAAGGAAGTTAGTCAAAAGATTTTATGTGATAAACTACATGGTATTTCTGACAAAATGGCACAAATATAAGTTTCCATAGCCTTGCAATAAGTGAATAATAGATAAAATAATATTTTTTCAAATTTTTTGTCCTTGCTCGGATTAAATGGCTATAGGTGCATCTACGAATGTATTTTTATGGATTTCATTCCCATATTTAGAATCCTCATAAAATTTCAAATAAGAATAATACAGAAATATTGAGTTTAAACGCCCTTAAAAACTCTTGTTTTCTAATTAAAGTCTAGGTTTGTGTTTTTTGAGAAAATTTAAATTAAGTTTGAGGCGTTATTTATCTGTTATACTGGACTGTAAAATGTGTCAAATATCATAAAAACTTGGCATTTTAATAAGATTTAAAATGATGTATAAAAACCTACTACTGCTCTAATTCATTATTCATAAATTTAGCAGTATGTGAAGAAAAACAGGGTAAGGCTGAAGTTTCTTTTCTGAAAAAAAGCCTGTATGTCCCTTAATAAAATGGCTATAACTGCACTAAAATCCATGTTGTTGTTGATTTTATTACCATTTTCAGAATCCCCGTAAAATTATAAAGAAAAATAATAAAGTATAATTAGGACGAGTCATCACTTTGAACTTCTGTTTTATGGTTAAAGTTTGAAATTCAGTTTTTTTACGAACACGAATTAAAGCTTACGACATTAGTTTTATTTCATATTTGACTTAAGAGTATGTTGAATATTATCAAAATATTGTTCATTTAATAAGCTTTCAAATGATATACTACACTTCAGGTTTTATTAACATGTAACTAAAATATTATATCATTTTAAAAAGTAGGTAAGTTTATTTTAGGGCTAAAATACTGCTAATGACTCTGTAATATGATTTTACTTCATCACAATTAATTAGTAATACATTATAAGTACCCGGATAATATCTTAAGTTTAGTATATCATTTGAAAGCTTATTAATTGAAGAATCTTTTGATAATATTCAACATACTCTTGAAGTCAAATATGACACAAAACTAATGTCGTAAGCTTTAGTTCGTGTTCGTAAAAAAACTAAATGTCAAACTTTAACCATAAAACAGGAGTTCAAGACGATGACTCGGCCTAATTACACTTTAAAATTCTTCTTTATAATTTTACGAGGATTTTGAAAATGGTAATAAAATCCATAAAAACATAGTGTTTAGAATAGTTATGGCCATTTTATTAAGGGACATACAGGTTTTTTTCAGAAAAAAAAACTTCAGCCTTACCCGGTTTTTCTTCAAATAATGCTAAATTTATGAATAATGGATTAGAGATATAGTAGGTTTTTATACATAATTTTAAAGCTTATTAAAAGGGCAGGTTTTTTGTGATATTTGACATATTCTACAGTCCAGTATAACAAAGAAATACCGCCTCAAACTTAATTCTAATTTTCTCAAAAACCACAAATCTCGACTTTAATTAGAAAACAAGAGTTCATAAGGGTGTTCAAACTGAATATTTTTGTATGATTCTTATTTGAAGTTTTACGAGGATTCTAAATATGGGAATGAAATCCATAAAAACACAATCTTTGATGCACTTATAGCCATTTTATCTGAGCAAATACAGTAGAGTCCCACAAACCTGGACCTCGATAACCCGGAATTCTGGATAACTCGGAAAGCCTACCAGAGCAATAAAGTGCACTGAGATTCAAGGCCAGAGCACGGTGTTCTGTTATAAAACAGTTTTGGTTTTTCTTTAAGTTTTTTTATAACTGATAATGTAGTTTTTGTATTTTTTACTAAGCAATAAACAAATGATCTTTTATAGAAATAACAGAAACTATTCCTATTTTTTCTTATGTTCACAAACCCGGACACCGTTCGGTCCACATTAGTCCGGGTTTGTGGGACTCTACTGTACAAAAATCTTGAAAAAATATTATTTTATCCACTATTCACTTATTACAAGGCTATGGAAACTCATATTTGTGCCATTTTGTCAGAAATACGATGTAGTATTTTATTTTTATCACATAAAATTTTTTAACACTAACTTCCTTCCACCCTGTATATTATGTGTTTTCAATATTATATGTCAGATAAGATTCTAGAGAGGGGTGAGCCCAAAGCTAGGCCATTTATTTGGTAGTAAAATTTACCATAAAAAGTCAAATAGTTTCTCAGAATTTCTGTGAGTAGTGTAAATAATTCATCTGCTGCTTTAGGCAGAAGATTTTATGATTTTGGGTGTTCAGATACAATTGCCAAAGTTTCATCAACGGGTACGTTTGTATATAGATTTACTATATCGAATGATGGCAGTGTATAATGAGATTTTATTTCGAAATCATTGATTTTATTGATTAAGTCATATGAATTTCTGAGGCTCCAACTGTTTTCAAACTTAATGTGTGCCTTCAAAATAGTTTTCAGATGTTTAGCTATTTTGTAAGTTGGTGCGGTTGTATAATTTACAATTTTTGCTTATTTCTCGATACTCGAATAAAACTAGGTATATCACATTATATGGTTGAGATTTACTAATCACCCATATAAACATTTCAATGGACTAAACCTGGTTACTCATTATATTAACTTTATGGGACATAAATAGAATTGTATATTACGCTTATATACAACTGGAAATAACACCCACCTAAATAAAACCTGTTATGTGATGTTATCTACTTGAAACCTAATTTAAAGAGAAAACTCAATTTATTTTTTTGCTGCAGCGGGGGTGTTATTAAAGAAAGAAAGGCTATTTTATTTCTCAGTTACTTAACTTTTTTGTATAGTACTTAGTGAACTTTACATGTTATCCATCCCATGTTATTGAACAAAATCTATTCAATATGCTCATACCAATATGTTCAATATGTTCGATCAAGCGTCACTACTTGTTAACTAACAAATTACTGCTATAATAATAATAATAATAATATCCAAACAATTAATAACTAAATGGTTTAAGCAAAAGTTGTCAGTAACAATTGTTTTACAGTAAACCAACAAAGTGCTAATAAGATAACAGACTTGTTTTGTTTAAATTTCTTGCGAAGATTTAGTTTCTATTTCATTTTAAAGCTTGCCAATATTTAAAGCAATGCTATACAGTACGATGGGAATTTATAGTTTTATGATTAAAAATGACATGGTAATTCAGTGGTAAAGTGGTGGCCAAGTGAGTCGGAGGAGGCTGGATCGATGCCAGTAGCGGCCGACTCGGAGGCTGTCCGATCACCAGTGAACCTCGTGCTTGTTTATGGAGGTATTCAATTCTTCTTGTAGGTAACGCTGTTCGGATCAACTGGTCAGTGAGGTTAATCGAGTAATGATCCAAAGGAATTTAGACAACGCTATGTAACATTAGACTATCAACTCGAAAAACTTACATAACAATATCTTCACCATACTAAATGTCATTACAAAAATAATTATACTGATTTGTTTAAATGAAAGTATAAATAGAAGCAAATATGGGCTTAATATGTCCGATTTTACAGGTGTGTAGATTCTGCCAGTTGGAACAATATGGTCAATATTAATAGTCAGTCTGTGTGCTTACAACGTGTCACGAGGCATGTCAACAATAATTTGCCTAAAAGCTTATAGAAGCACCTTGCTTATACTTTCATATGAATGTAGAATGTAATGACAAATATTACCCATGTAAGACTATTACACGTCAACGGCTCAAACAGGTTTATTTATATTATTTGTATATATATTTACGAATATCTGTAGACTCAGGCTTAGTCATTACACCGTGTACAGTATTGGTCATTTAATCTCCAATTTATTGACGTCAAAAAAATCAAGTTTCTTCGAAAATTATCTTTTTAGATTTTTGATTTTACAGTAAACCTTACTTGTATGTTATTGTATGTGTAATTTTGGTTTGAACTATATATATGCTTATATACGTATATAAAGTTATTTAGAACCAATTTGTACTATGTTTTAATTTACCCTCTTGGTGACCCTTTTTGAATCGTTTATTTGCGATAAGAGACAATCAATCGTATTATGATGTTTATTACTGGGGAGTTTATGTTCAATGATAATAATCTCAGATACATAACGTCGCAATATGTAAAGTTGGCTGTAATATGAATCTAAGGTTAGCGGATTAGTTCATATATATATTGTTGTTTTTTTCGAGCTGAATTCAATGATGCAAAAAAATCAGGTAATTTTTTCCATGTAAAAAACTCAAAAACCCCATTTTTTTGGAGTTTTCCCCTTCCGGTGGTCCGATCTGGCTGGTTTACGAACTTTTCAGAGCAATTACCATTTACATGTCCGTACCAAATTTCATTAAGATGTGAAAATCTTTACGGCCGCTATCGTGCTAACAGAAAAAAATATATATATATATATTCGATCGAATGATGATTTTTACTTCCGGGGGCCCCAAACTGAAAAGTTATGATGGTCCCGGGCGTAAGCCTTACAGTGAGACCTACGGTAATAGCTTTTCCCCTATAAGGAAATTAGCTAAACCTATTCCAGTACAGTGTTATGTGTACTGTAGAAATATCATGAAAGTAACAAATTAGCAAAATTAGACCCGATAGTATATTTTTACGTTAATTTACAGTAATTTATTTTACTGTTATGAATAACTGTTTCTTTAATGGTAAAAATTGTCCACGGTCTTTCACAATTTCTATGTCACTACTGATGATAAAGACGCAACATAGTTTCTAAATAACAGATGAATGCAAGTCGATTCAAATTATAAAAAATGAATCCATTGAGAATTTTGAAATTTATGTAACTCTTTAACTCACGGGCCCTAAGAGACGAGAAACACTTTGCCTAAGTACTTAAACGAGATACACCTTGTCTCCACTCCCTTCAGGGAAAACTATTCTGGAGTAAATGTTGTATATCAAATCCAATCAATATACAAAGACTTGGTACGTTAAACTGATGTATTCTGCTATTATTTCTCAAAATGTCAATCCCAAAATGTATTTGACATTACAAAGTACATTTAACGTTGGATTAATATAGATTTTTAACTAGAATGCACAGTAATAATTTAAAACTATTGCAGTATTTCAAACTTTTAACCCTTAAGTTTACTCACCTCATAAATTTAGTCTATTTTTAAATTTACTTTTTTTCGAATCTCCAAAACACTATACCATTAATAGTGAATAGTTTCCTATGATTTGAAAAGTATTAAGATGTTAATTAAAATTCAAAATTTGGTTCAACACAACTTCTAAGCCAATAACAGTTTTGTAATTCCATGATCTATATTTACCCATAGCTACTGTATTGCTGTAAATAAAAATATGGGCGACATGTATGTTCGTTGTACTATGTTCTTGTAGTGTGAAATGGTGTGAGAAGAAAGAAAGTTACCGAGAGATTGCAATCGCTCATGTTCCGGAAAGGAGAAACTGTAGGGCTGTTGTACAGATCAATTGACCACGGTTTTAGGGCAAACACACAACAAGGCATAAGCTCACTGTAGTATTTAAAGGTTGAAAAATATTAAACTTTCAATATCGCATAATCTGTTTGATTATCACGAAGGCCTACAATTTCAGAGTAAAAGAAAAGTCTTTACCAATGAAAAATTAAGATAAACTGCAATCAGTGAGTGAAGACACTGGATAAATGGAATTTTAATATTACCATCAACTGCCAGTATTGGTAGGACTCTAAACTCCCCTTAAACTAATGAATCAGCATCTCATCGACAACTGAAACTTAGTGCTCGCTGACGATTGTTTAGAAATATCTAAAAGGATACTGTTATATTCAGTTGACATTTTTTGTTTATGACGTGGCCTGGCTTAACAGTCGCAAATAATGCATTCTGTAGTGATTTGACAGGTCTTCTATAAGGCAGATAGCATATATTTGTGATCATTTGGATTTTTATAGGCTCTTTTTCCGTCGGTGATTAGTCAAAATGTTCAAAGTTAAAAAAAGACAATTTATATATTTCTACACTGAAGCAGAGGGATCATTGCACAGCCTTTAGTCAGAAAAAAATACGTCAGCCTTCAGTCAGAAACTAATACTTACTGGTTCAGGCCTATTTCAGGCTATTTTTAGCGAATTTCCCCAATAGGGAAGAAGCTGTTACCGTAGTACTCATGGTAAGACCTAAGCCCGAGACCATGATAACTTTTAGTTTAGGGGCCCCCAGAAGCAAAAAACACCATTTGTTCATTTTCATAAATATAGATATATATATATGTGTGTGTGTGTGTGTGTGTGTGTGTGTGTGTGTGTGTGTGTGTGTGTGTGTGTGTGTGTGTGTGTGTGTGTGTGTGTCTTTAAGCACGATAACTCGCCTAAAAATGGTCCGATCTTAATGACAGCTGGTACATACGTGTAAGTGGTAAACACTCGGACGAGTTCGTTAACCAGCCCGATCGGACCACCGGAAGGGGGGGTAAAGGGGGAAACACCACCCCAAAAAGGGTTTTTTGAGTTTTTACATTGAAAAATAAAAATAATCCAATTTTTGTTGGCACCATTGAATTCAACTCAAAAAAACAAACAATTTAGTACCTTGAATCACTGCTCTATGTCCATTGGTTACCAAGATATTGAAAGTGGTAAACACAGTGCGTTGTCTCCATGTTAACCTTATGAGAAAAAAGTTAAATTCTATATCTCGCTTATTCCATATCTTGATAAAACTTGGTGAATGGCTTCTTCTAGTTGAGATCTACTAAATATTGAATGAAAACCACCCAGTTTTAATATACCCGTAGCAGCAAACCTGCATACTCATTCCCCATGTTATTTTTAAGGAGCTTAGAGAAACATGTCAAATCTCGCTATGTTGGATTGAAATATGGTGTTTTGCACTTGAAGTTCGCTGAGTATGTAGGTCTGCTGCAACGGGGAGTGTTTATTGAATTAAAACGTTGAAGTTGTAACTCAATTGAGATTCCTGCAGAAAATAAATGTAAAACTAATATTTAGATAAGTGAGGACATTAAAATGTTAGAGTCTCAAGGGTTTTGGACTCAAACCTTGTTGTGATGATAACAAAATATATTCAAAACCTTCGCAATCCCAAAATACATAAAGGACAAGTATATTCGAATTCTTTTTTTTTCAAGTCAATTTTTACAACAACAAAAAATACCTCCGTAGCAGCAGACCTGCATACTCAGCGAATTTCAAATGCGAAACAACATATTTCAATCCAACATAGCAAGATTTGACATGTTTTGGTAAGCTTCATAACAATTACATGGGGAATGAGTATGCAGGTTTGCTGCTACAGGTATATTAAAACTGGGTGGGTTTTATTCAATATTCAGTAGATCTGAACTAGAAGAAGCTATTCACAACCTTTATCAAGATATGTTAAGAAATAACCGAGATAAAGAATATTACTTATTTCCCATAAGGTTAACATTGGGGCAACGTACTGTGTTTACCACTTTCAATATCTCGGTAACCAATGGACATAGAGCAGTGATTCAAGATACTAAATTGTTTGTTTTTTGAGCTGAATTCAATGGTGCCAATAAAAATTCGGTAAATTTTATTTTTCAATTTAAAAAACTCAAAAAATCCATTTTTGGAGGGTTTATCCCCCTTTACCCCCCCCCCCCCCCCCCTTCCGATGGTCCGATCGGGCTGGTTCACGAACTCGTCCGAGTGATTACCACTTTACAAGTCTGTACCAATTTTCATCAATATTGGACCACTTTACGGCCTTTAGCGAATTTCTCCTATAGGGAAGAAGCTATTACCATAGATCTCATGGTAAGACCTAAGCCCGGGACCATGATAACTTTTCGCTTTGGGGCCACCAGAAGCAGAAAACACTATTCCTTCGAATTTTTATAAATATATATATATATTTATTTATTTATTTATAAAAATTCGAAAATATATGTGTCTGTGAGCACGATAGCGGCCGCAAAAATGGCCCGATCTTAATGAAATTTGGTACAGATTGTAAAGTGGTAATCCCTCGGACGAGATCGTAAACCGGCCCGATAGGACCACCGGAGAGGGGGGTAAAGGGGGATAAACCCCCCAAAAATGAGTTTTTTGAGTTTTTTACATAGAAAAATAAAGTGGTAAACACAGTACGTTGTCCCAATGTTAACCTTATGGGAAATAAGTAAAATTCTACCTCTCGGTTATTTCTCAACATATCTTGATAAAACTTGGTATATGGCTTTTTCTAGTTCATATCTACTAAATATTAAATTAAAACCACCCAGTTTTAATATACCCGTAGCAGCAAACCTGCATACTCATTCCCCATGTTATTCTTATGGAGCTTACCAAAACATGTCAAATATCGCTATGTTGGCTTGATATATGTTGTTTTGCATTTGAAATTCGCTGAGTATGCAGGTCTGGTGCAACGGGGAATTTTGCTTCTAGTGGCCCCAAAACGAAAAGTTATCATGGTCTCGGGCTTAGGTCTTACCATGAGACCTACGGTAATAGCTTCTTCCCTATAGAGGAAATTCGCTAAAACGTTGTAATGGGCTCTTCAGTCATTTCCAGTTACCAGTAATGTATTACAGATGACCATTTAACATCACTTTTTTGGATAGTATAATCTAAATTATTAGTTTTGAGGTAAAGAAATATGTTTCACTAGGGATAACACGAAGCCTCGTATAACGGGGCCTTATGTTACCTTATTTAGGTTTTACAGAATAACTTGGGTTTAAATTTATCGCTGCTTTTTTATACTTTTAATTGAATTTTTTGGTAGGTTTATGGGTTTGAACTGTCATCATCGCATAGACTTCTCATAAATTAACAGTTAAAACAGCAAGATTTACTTCTTCGATAAGCTATATAATCTTTGAAGCCTAAATATGTAACATGATATCAGCTCCAACAACAAAAAAAGTTAAGCCTATTAGATATACTGTGGACTCGCTAGATAAAAATTCACAGGACTACCATTTTTCTTTGAGATATACGAATAGTTCGACTTAGTAAGAGTTATGAAGAAGTCCTTAATATATTTTATTTACAAAAGTAACCAAAGTTTTCTGGAAATGTGGTTACACTTACTGACTCGGTCATCGGTAACCAAGTGAGACGGTTGGTATTTAAGTATTTAATGGGTTCTTGGTAACCAAGTGAGCCGGTTGGTATTTACTTATTTAATGGGTTGTTGGTAACCAAAAGAACGGTTGGTAATGGGTTGTTGGTAACGATTGAGAGGGTTGGTATCCATTTCAGTGGGTTATCGCTGATTCATTAAATCGGTTGGCATCTACCTACTTAATAGGTCATTTTTGGCTTGTAAGGTTTTTAATTTCAACTCTATTAGTGGGTTATCGTCAACCGGGGGTGTCAGTAGTTGATTTCAACCTATCTTCTCAGTTGGTGACTACAGAGTAAGTCGGTCAATATCAACCAATTATGTGGGTTATTATCAACCAACTTAATTAGTTATGACCATCTACTTTACTACTCGGATGCTGTTAACCTAATCGCACTAGGTTAGCTTTATAACCCATCAAGTTATAAAAGGAGGGCCTCTGCATACTTTCCTTTTCCCCTGACATTTTAATTATTGAGGTTTACTTAAAATGCCTGTGCAAAGTTCCGACTTGGATTTATTAGGGTGATTTAGTTTTTTATACCCAAAATTAATGGACTATAATGATTTTTGTTTGTTTTATAGATAATGATATTCCTGAAGAGATACTTATTTAGGGGCAATATATTTCTGAACTGTATACGGATTTCATGATGAGTATGATTTATCTTATTGAAAGTTTTAAGTATACAATATTAAAGAAGTACACAGCCTCACAGAGTGGTCTAAACAGTAAATTCCGCTGCAAGGACGCAACAGACAGGACTCTGGGCTAATAGGCTGATGCTGCTGCCGGCTGTGTAACCGGATTAAACATTATTGATATGAACTGAGCGAATGGTTTCAATACATGGAACATTATACTGCATTACTCGGAATATTATATAGTTTCTATATTAAATGTTTTGGCTTCTTAAACACCTTAGATGGGATATATTATATGCATTGCTTTCTTAAGATAGTAGAAATTTCAATAAACGTATGCTTGTGTCAAGGCATACGTGAGATATTCATAATATCAAATAATGCTATTTTAATGTTATAAAATATGTAACTCAATAGATATTGTTTTTGGCCAAATTACTTCAACACCTAGTTTTAAAAAATAAGATGATCAATTATCTAAGCTACTTACTATAATTACGTGAGTAAGGAAAGTAAGGTTAATTTGATGTGAAATTTATTTGGAATTACATTCATTTTTTATATCTTTTATTGCGGTACTCCCTTCTTAAAATGATAAGTTATTGACATCCCACAAATATTTACAGGTATTGAAAGTTGATGAGTTTTTTATTGTTTATTTTATTGGGGGGTTATCACGCATAAACCAATTAACCTGATTTTTAATGTGGCGATACCGTAACTCATGTTGTGACTACTATACATGTATAGGCCCACTTAAATTCATTGAAACCCCTTAAAAAACGTATTGTTAGCGTGTAAGTTTCCAATGGTGACTTAGCAGTAAAATGTAAATAAACCCAAATGAAATTTAACTAGAAGTGATTATTTCTAAACATTGCAGAGGAGTTTTAAGGTGAGGTAGTGTGGAAATGAAAAATATTAAAGAGCATTCAAATAGGTTTTTTTTATAAATGGAGACATCTGTGCATTACAAACTTTTGAATGTTTTTCTTTTATCGGTTTATTTAATATTAAAAGTAAAATAAATTATAGAGCATCTAAATGAGGGTTTTAATACATAGACCTCTTGTATATTGAACATTTTAAAAGGATTTTTCTTTCATTGGTTTATGTCTTATTTTCAAACTTGAAAATCAATAAATAATTAAAGTAGCATTTTGTTAATATCAAAATATGTATTTTGAATATTGTTCAATTAATAGTTTTCAATATCATATTTTGAGTTTTCTGGTCTCAGGCGTCTTATGTAGGAGATCTAGTAGTTAACCTTACTTAAAATTGAATGTCAGACTTTTTTAACACTTGAATTATCAAACGTAGAATACATAGGGAGTCTTTGAGTCAGGCGATCGGCTAAGTTGCGTTTGAGTAACTCTCAGGGACTCATTATATAACGAGAAACGTTTTTTGTCGGTTCCCCGAAACACCGGGTGTAAAAAGTGTCGTATAAAATGTGTTTCGTGGTTTTGTATTGTATGATTTGTTCTGTTTTAAAGAGGATTTAACTTTATGTAGGACAAACGCCATAGCCAAGAGGTGATTAGTTGTCCAATTATACTTTTATTCAGCTGTATTACCCCAATTAATCTTGTATTTCAAGGGGAAAAGGATATTTTTGACTCAACTAGTCAAGTTAATGAAAACTCAATTAGTGCAATAGTGGGGCTGCTGGCGCAATTCGCATAAATCCAATTTGACATCTACTTCCGGACCTGTGTTGTCATCAGCTGTGAGGTAGCTGTGACGTGTGAGGTGGGCATTTAAAGTTTAAATGTCCGGCTGTGGTAGGGTATTTAAAGTTTAAATTTCCGCTAGTGGATCAAGGTCGGCTTGGGTTGTTTTTAAAAAAGTTCTTGCATTTTCGGAAAATCCAAAAATGCAAGATATCTTTTTATTTTTTATTTTTTTTACAAAATTATTATTTTACATTAAGTTTTAAAAGTTTGTTCCCAAATTTGAAAAGTAGTTTGTTGTCGGTGCTGAAGTTTCTTGCTTATTTCATTCGTCTTTATGTAAGTTGGCAAAGCACATTTTTCGTTTTGATTGTTTGTTGCATGAAGTTCCAAAGACAAGCTTTTCCGTCAACTTGATCTTCAGGTATTTTAAAACATTTTTCTTTTGCAACAATAACATAAAAGTGGTAGATTATTTCTTTTGGATGACATGATGGTTGTAGCTTGTCTTTAACAGAACTGAGTCTCTCAACGTTAAGGTTTCGTTTTTATGTAAAGTATTCGAATAAAACTATCGAATAAAATTATCGAATAGTACTATCGAATAAAATTATCAAATAATAATATCGATTAAAAGTTCAAGGTCATCCGTTTGAGCTTTTAAATAAATACAACATCTCAGTATATAAAAACATATGCTGATATGTTGTTTTTTATCTTTTTATTTAAAACATATTTTACAATACAATATTTACAATGTTATTTTAATCTATAATTTTTGTGTGATGTGCAGAGTGAGTTCCGTAGAGTTGTTGCCACTCATTCCATGTGACACCAAATATAATGATCCTGGCTGAATTTCCCGCAGATCTTCATTTTGCAGCAACTGGACAAATCGTTTTGGAAGATATACTTGAAACTTAGGTTCATCACCTGGTGTAAATGGTGCATCGGATAAACATGCGACGACTGCGTCTCCATGCGTTGTATCAACTTTCTTCATTTCATGAACAAAATAATGTTTGTGTTCTTTTAAGTCTGAACATTTTTTGATAATTAAAGTATCTGATTTTGAATGCGAGTTGAATTGTTCAACTAAAGATTGGAGAAACTGTTGTGATGCCATTTTCTTCACTGAAGATGTTGTCTGTTCGGAGCATGGAGTAAGAGTGATACTCGGGGTGTGTTGCATCCTCGTTTTTATAAACTTCGGAACCCCCACCACATTCTTCCGTTTGTTGTAAGTAAGCAGCCAAGTGATATGCGTTTTGTAACGCGCATTGAGATTGTTTGTGTTTCGTATCTATTGTAGAAACGCAAATATTTCTAGCATCAAACTGAAAGGTTATGTCTACTTTTATGCTTAAAACTTCTTTGTTTGTGTACTGTTGTATCCAATTCTTTTTTTCCAATCGTCTGATGTATATGTGCGTAAATTGTTTGCAAAAATGAAACATGATTTTGTGTACATTGTTGTACGGTAGAAAACCTTCAAACCAATGGATATGATGAAAATTATTTGTTAACCATATTTTTGTTATTTTAGCTTTTGACTTTAGTTCATGGACAGAACACGGTGCTTCAAATAAGAACGGGTACGCCTCTTGTGTGAGCAAATCTAAAATTGCCAATTCTTTTATGATAAATCTATCATCGTTTCCGCGAAATGCTTGAAATTCAATTACACAAGGTTTTGCTGCCATCTCTTTAACCAGTCTGCTTATCACGGTGTCTGCCAATCAACTGTTTTCCACACCACGGTAGGTTAGTTATATAAACCAGGCTGTACAGTTGTAGGCGCTTTGGTGTATGTTTAACGTGGGCACCTTCCCCGGTAGGCCTACCACACGATTTATTCTTTTGTTAAGTTACATTGTAGTATTTAAACTTGCTGAGTTTCTTCTGTATTGTCGTTGTTGTTTCTTCTGTATTGTTGTTGGTTTCTTCTTCTGTAGCTTCCGTTGCAATTTCGGTAAAAGGTTCAAAGTTTTCAACTGCCTCCACATTTCCACTTCGTGAGGTATTCTATTAAAGATGGATGTATCTATTGGTCCGTATTGTAAAGTGCTGTCAGGTTGTTTTTCGCATGCATCTGCCAAATATTCCTTAATAACAGAGCTTGAAAATACCAGTTGTTTCATATGCCTAGTAATAGGTGATACTGCATAGTTTAAAATGTAGAATTCTTCACGTGTTAGTAGAATTTTATTTTCAAATTGTGTCGAGTCTCTAATTCTTACTTGTTGTTGATTACGATGTTTAATAATGTCAATTTCATTGTCACAATCCAAAAGTCGAATGTTAGTTTTTCTTCCAAAGAACCGGTTGGCTAAATAACATTCAATAGGATGTAGATGTTTTAAAGGAATCCCGAGCATTTTCTGAAAATAAAACCATCTTTGTACCATGGTTCAGTATTACTGTGGGAGAGTAATAAAAGCTATTGATAGTTTCATTCGATAGTTTCACTTTGTGGCAGCAATTAAATGCAAAGTGATTAAACAAACGCCTGCCATATTTTATCCCCACCACTACCCCCACCGTCAGAGGTACCCGCAACACCGGCTTTGCAATAATCATTCCTGCTACACCTCTAGTCACGTAAACAACTCTAGTCATGTCTCTCTCAACATTCGCAGGATCCACTACAACACTATCAATCTCACAACCAACAAGGATATAGAAATTTTTAGTGAAGAACTAAAACAACTTATAGCCACTGGGTTCGGCTTATCTTTGGAACTTTATGCAACAAACAATCAAAACGAAAAATTTGATTTGCCAACTTACATCAAGAAGAATGAAAATAAGCAAGAAACTTCAGCACCGACAACAAACTACCTTTCAAATTTAGGAACAAACTTTTCAAACTTAATGTAAAATAATAATTTTGTAAAAAAATAAAAATAAAAAGATATCTTGTATTTTCGGATTTCCCAAGAATGCAAGAACTTTTTTAAAAACAACCCAAGCCGACCTTGACCTACTTCCGGACATTTAAACTTTAAATACCCTACCATAGCCGGGCATTTAAACTTTAAATACCCTAACACATCCGGGAATTTAAACTTTAAATGCCCTCCTCACACGTCACAGCTATGTCACAGCTGACTACGTCACCGGACCTGAAGTAGCTGTCAAATTTGATTTATGCGAAAAGAGCCAGCAGCCCCACTATTGCACTACTAACACACATATAAAAAAGCTGACTGATTGTATTGCTTCTCATTTCATGTTCCTGAAACAGCTCTCCTCACCGTTTTATACTGAAATATAGTTCAACGATTTCCACATTTTAATATACTGAATTCACCATCCTTGTCAAAGATAAAAACACAGATAAAAAAGTTTTTATATACGCTAGGAGTGGAGGGCGCGGAAAACATTATCATGACCACTACTTTCCGACCTAGACAATGACTCAATCCCCCCCCCCCCCTTATCAAGACATTCATAAACCTCAAACACAAATTAAATAGAATACCACGAGCTGTCGTCCACATCGTACTTTTTCTAATATATATTTTCATTAATTTTTTTATAATTATAATAATATAATTTATAATAATATAATTATAATATAATTATAATTATATAATTATAATTATATAATTTTTAACATTATATAGAATTCAAACCACCCAGTTTTAATATACCTGTAGCAGCAAACCTGCATAGTCATTCCCCGTGTTATTCTAATGGAGCTTATCAAAACATGTCAAATATCGCTATGTTGGATTGAAATATGTTGTTTTGCATTTGAAATTCGCTGAGTATGCAGGTTTACTGCAACGGGGGTATTTTGAATGATAAAACACTATAATTTCAATAGTACCGTGATCGTACGATTGTTCTCCTCTTCTACTCCAGTTCTTCTCTTCTTAATACAGTAAAAAACGAGCAGCTGGCGTCCTCGTTTTCAGCTGATTCTAATACTCCCTAGGGAGAAAAAGAGCTTCTTTAGCCCCACAACGCATGTGATAAAAACTGTCGTTTTCGTAGTGTTATGACGAAAACAATGTTTTTAGGTTCTTCCGAAATAAACAAATATCTGTTATTTAGCAAAATATCAATTTTTTAAAACAAATATCAGCTGTTTATCAAAAAGTATCCTTCAATACACGGGTAAAAGTGGTTTACATATTTACCATTTCAACTACTCGTTGAATCTCGCTCTTGTATATGGTCTTGAATATGTAATGTCCCACTTTCCACTCTTGTTATGACATATACTATTATTTTCCATTTTCCAAAAAATAATTAGAAATTTTTGGCCACATAAAACATTTGCTATGACAGTTGGGGGACCAAAACCTTCGCTAAGAGCACTCACAGGTCGTCTGCAGCATGTCTAGCGTCGCATTGAACGATTAAATCTGAAATCTATTTGAGCAGTGTGCCTTAAAATTAAACTGTATTATTATTTAGGTAAGCTAAATCTTATTTGCGTCGTAAATTGTATGTGGTGGTTTATATGAATATTAATGACTGTACCTTAATTTTTTATGATTTGAAATATTAATACAATGTAACTAATAATATATATTTAAATGAAATGTGGTATTCGTAATAAAAGCAAATATTCACGCTTCAACGCCTTGTAAATTTCATAAAAAAAAATGTTTTGTTGAAATGACGAGAAACACACACTTCATACAGGGTGAAGTAATAATCTGGAAATAAAATAGTGAAAGTAGAATTTCATGAAATTTGTATATAAGTAACATTAAATATCAGAAAACTATTATGACATGGTATTATCAGCATTGAAACCTTGAACATCTCACGGCGAGGAGTCCTAGGAAATTTCAAGGAAACTCTGAGTCGAGTGCAAGATCTGCTGCTCTAAGGAACTTATCCTTAGAGTTCCATGTTAGTCCAGGCAACGAAAGGTTATAGAGGGAATTGCATGGATCGCAATTTTTGTCTTTTTAACTTTGTTTGAACTAGTTAGGAGTAAAACATATCAAAAGTCCCGCTCTTAGCCCTTGAGCCGGCTGGGCTGGAAGGGCCTAAAGGTACTATGTTTTGGTTTTTCCTAAATATCTTGAAAACTATCAACTTTTAGTATTCCCTATTACATTTGAAAATTAAAGAAAATTAAATTTCTTTTAAGAAAAATACAAAATATGTCTACTTTGGTCCAACCGTTTACAAGATTAACCGTTTACAGCATTAAGGAAACATTGACAAAACTTCCAGTAATTTGACTCATTATTTTTCAAGGAATTATAACAAATTGTAATGTTTCCTAGAAAAATAACGTTTTTTGTGAGCTCGCCAACGCCTTAATTTTAGACCAATTTTCATGATTGAGGTGTCAAATTACTGGAAATTTTGTCAATATTTCCTGAATGCTGTTCATTTTCCTTTAGGTGAAAAAAGCGTTGCCCAATAGGGCATCTATGTTACCCACAAATTTACATGTATTTCTTATGGAATGGATATTTGTTTTTAATATTAACAAAATTAGTACTTACCTTGTAAACGGTTGGACCAAAGTAGACATATTGTATAGTTTTCTTACAGAAAATTTAATTTTCTTTATTTTTAAAATTTAATAGGAAATACTAAAAGTTGATAGTTTTCAAGATATTTAGGAAAAACCAAAAAATTGTACCTTTAGGCCCTTCCAGCCCAGCCGGCTTAAGGGCTAAGGGCGGGGACTTTTGATATGTTTTACTCCTAACTAGTCCAAACAAAGTTACAAAGTCAAAAAATGTGATCCATGCAATTCCCTCTACACCTCTTTTTGAGCATTCATTGCCTGGACTTTGTCTTAACTCCTTGTAAAAAAAACAACATTGGGCATGTTGGGTTACCTTGCAGACAGGAAGGTATCAAAATACGATATTGGCATTTCCAGTTACAATTACAGATCCTGAGTTAAAATTGCATCTAGAGTATTAATTATAATATATCATATAAATTAAACATAGAGTATTAAAATAAATGTCTTATTAAATTTAAATGATTCGTAATATTTATGCAAGGAATTGTAATGATAGGAGATGACAGCGTTGAAAAATAATGGTAAAATTATGTGTTCATGACAAGCACTGTCGTCTTTGTTTAGTTGTAAGCCTTAGTATACTGTAGTTATTAATACAAATTAACAAAACTTTAAAGTCTGTTCTTAGCCGTCAACTAAGAAAAAGGTTATCCCTTGCGCTCACAAAGAAATATGTGTATCCACAAAACTCCTATAATGTTTGTTATTACTGCTAACTGTTTGTAGCGAATTCAAACATTCGATATTATTGTAAAATTACTGTGTTTTACTCTAAAGAATAGTTTTATTAGTTTTAAATGTTCGGATTTTCAGGAAAAAATCCGGATCAACAACAAACACCCTAGGTGCCTAAAAAACTGTTTATTTTTAGAATTGAAATACGAAAGTTAGCGGCATAGAAGGCGATGGCTCTCTTTGATGTATATTCGACAGCACTTGAAACCTCCCTCTCAACACGCTCATTTGCACCTCTGTGAATTCCACCATATCGTGCGCGTCCATCTGGTACGCTCCGTTTCAATCACTATCACCAATACCATTGTTTCGTGTTGTAAACCAGAACAAAAGATGGACTATTCACAAACAAAATAAGATCTACTCGCATATGATTCAGAAATAATTAGTTTTGCATAAAATTACATTTTATTTTTTTTTACAAAAATAAAAAATATCTATTAATTTCCTACTGTAAAGTTTTATGCCATTTAATACGGATGTCCCAGCAAAACAGTCAGCCAATCATACTTTAACGGGAGAAATTAACAATCTTTGAATTTTTTGTGTTTTATGTAATACCTGTTTTGACTCGAAAGTTACGCCTATGCACGTGTATCCCAGGTACCTGACACGTCCCTAACACGTACGCAGGTATCCCAAGATGTCACCTGCGTTTGTGACACGTCCCTAACACGTACACAGGTATCTTGGGATGTCACCTGCGTTTGTGAAACGTCCCTAACAGTTACACAGGTATCTTGGGATGTCACCTGCGTTTGTGAAACGCCCCTAACACGTACACAGGTATCCTGGGAAGTCAATCTGCGTTTGAGACACGCCCTCAACACGTACGCAGATATCCCAAGATGTCACCTGCGTTTGTGAAACGTCCCTAACACGTACACAGGTATTTTGGGATGTCATCTGCGTTTGTGAAACGTCCCTAACACGTACACAGGTATCATGGGAAGTCACCTTCGTTTGTGAAACGTCCCTAACACGTACACAGGTATCCTGGTAGGTCACCTGCGTTTGTGAAACGTCCCTAACACGTACACAGGTATCCTGGGAAGTAACCTGCGAAGTCGCCTGCGTTTGTGACACGTTCCTATCGGTGATTTTCGGGCTTATGATAAAATGTAATGTTTTTTTCATTTATGCGGTGGGTCACAGTAAATTAACATTCAACTGCCGAACGAATTCTATCAGTTTATTGAATATATATGACATAGGCCTGCAGGTTAATCAATTAAACAATACGTTTTTAGGAGTTTTGTAAATCAAATGAAAGAAAATTGAAAGCTTCAATGTTCATTTTACGAAGTATCTAGTATTTTGGAGAAACTATTTATCCTGTCGAGAACCCAGGCATGTGATCAATCATTTAGTGTATCATTAAGAGTCTTCCTAATAATGTTGAGCTCATAGTCTCCATAATTTTGCTACAACATGGAATTAATGAAATTTGGTACAGACGTGTAAAGTAGTAATTATTTGGAACAGTTCGAACACCAGCCTGATCGGACCACCGGAAGGGGGGTAAAGGTGGATAAAACCCCCCCAAAAAGGTTTTTTTGGGGTTTTCATATGGAAAATAAAAATTATTAAATTGTAATTAGCACCATTAAATTCAGCTCGAAAAAACAAACAATTTAGTATCTTGAATTATTGCTCTGTGTCCATTGGTTACCGAGATATTGAAAGTGGTAAACACAGTACGTTGCCCCAATGTTAACCTTATAGGAAATAAGTAAAATTCTATAGTTCGCTTATTTCTCAACATATTTTAATAAAACTTGCTTTGTGGCTTCATCTAGATGAGATATAATATATAATAGTCTAAAATCTGAGATATTTCCATTTTTGTGGCAGCAAACCTGCATACTCATTCCCCATGTTATCCTTATGGGAAATTAAAAAAACCTTCTATATCTTACTTATTTCTTAACATATCTTAATAAAATTGGTATACAGCCATTCTTCTAGTTCAAATCTGCTAAATAACGAATTAATACCACCCAGTTTTAACATACCTGTTGCAGCAAACCTGCATTCTCATTCCCCATGTTATTCTTAGGGAGCTTACAAAAACATGTCATATCTTGCCATGTTGGTTTAAAATATGTTTTAACGCATTTGAAATTCTCTGAGTATGCAGATCCGCTGCAACGGGGGTATTTTACTATTAAAATTAAATGCCGTCATACCACAAATATATATTACAGGCAGGGTTCCTATCCTCTTAATTTGCAACTACATATTTGGTCTTTAATATCAATACGAACATAGAATAAATTTTGCAAAAATTTTACTTTGATTGCCCGTTAATTCTTTTATATTTAAAGTGTCTATAAAGTACACTCGTACATGCATTCAATAAACTTCTTAAAGTTTTTATTAGTATTCTTTATTTATTTAAAGATTATTTACTCAACATAATTTTGCCATACATATTTAAGACATTCATATCATGTTGTGAGGACCCGTACATATATAAACTTATAGCTCAACTAGTTATGGCTCATGTGATATACAGCAGTAGTTGTAATCTCGCAAACTTCCCCAGCGCTTTAGGGAACAGACAGTTTAATTCAACCCCACAGAACAACCTTCTGAGAAATATTAAAATTGTTTATTTTGCATTAATTGATAATGTATGCCATATGTATTTGCCCGATATTTTACCAATTTAAATATTTTATGTACTTTCGTATTGCATTTTTTTTTAATATTTGAAAACAATATACCTGGTGGTCCTCTAGGAATGGGACGAATTAATACATTATGAGTTAAAAAATTTGTTTTATTTGCATTTCTTCATTTTCATCTGCTAATAATATTGTTTATTGTTAAGTAGAAACGCTCTTGACGGCCAAATGTAATTTTATTAAAAATATTCAGTAATATATATATTTAGATATTAGTTCTTGAATTAGTTCACAAATATGGGTAACTATAATAAATACGGAAAGAATTAACTGAGTTCCCTTTAAATTCATTTTATTTGCGACATGTTTCGACCTTAGGCCATTTTCAAGCAAGTTTTACCTAACCTCTTCATACAGTGTTTATATAAGTCACATGGTTAAAATATTAACAAATTAAAATAAATATTACAGTTTTCTTAAAATTAGTTTGCATAAAATATGTATATATAATAAAGTGTATAATAATCCTTTAAAATGAATTTTTCAATAATCTTGCTTTTTCAAATATCGGATTTTGTGTTGGTATGTGGCTATTTAGTATATTTTGGGGCTCTTCTTTGTAGCCGGTACATATGTAGAATGCCTCTCTAGAATTCATTATTTTTCCTTTATTTGAAAATGCGATTATTTATTTCAAGGGTTTCTTTTATATTTTTGTAGTTATGGTTTGAGGTAAGTAAATGCTCAGCAAAGTTAGATTTTTGCGTCGTTAGATTATTACTTTTTAGGGCTTGCAAGTGCTCGCGGAATCTTGATTTAAACGATCTTCCTGTTTGTCCAACATGAAGCTTTTGCAATCCGAGCATTTTAATTTGTATATACCTGCTTGATCATATTTATCTTCTTGGTTGCTTTTCTTAGTTGATTTCTTATTAATTAGCTCAAAGGCATTGTTATTTGTTTTATATGCGACTTCGTAGTTTGTTGATTGAAATGTTTTTCTTAAGGCTTTATTTAGTCGTGTGTTAAAAAGGCATACTTATATATTTCTTCTCAGTTTCTTCGTCTCTTTTTTGTTTCTGTTTCTTCTTTACTGTTCTTCTCATCATTTGATCAACGAATTTATTGTTGGAAGCTAGATATTTTATGATATTCTTTTCCTTTTTGTAATCTATTTGTTTCATAGGTATATTTAAAAGGCGGTTGATCATTGCTGTAAAACCAGCCATCATGTACTTCCAAGGGGGGTGAGAATGAGATGGTATCATGAGGTCTGACTGTGTCGGTTTCCTATATATTTTAAGGCTGTGTTTGTTACATTCTTTTTTTATTGTTAAGTCTAAGTAATTGATTGATTCGTTTTGGCTTTATTTTGTGAATTTTATTTTTTCTGATAAGGTGTTTAAGTATGTTAAAAAATCTTCACTGTCGTCTTGATTTCCTTGAAAGAGGCATAATATATTGTCTACATATCTTACCTAATATTTTATTTTGGGTTTAAATGGGTTTGTTTCATTATCGATTTTGTTTATTTTTACATGATGAATGAAAATGTCAGCAAGCAGTCCAGATAAAGGTAATCCCATTGCAAGACCATGGGTTTGTTGATAAATTTCAGAGTTGTATTGGAAATAGTTTTGTTTAATACAATTCTTTGTTGGTTTTATAATGTCATCAATTTCTTGCTTGGATAAAGATTTACCAGATTTCAAGTCTTCTTTTAAGATATTTAGAGTTTCATTGGGTGGGATGTTTGTGTACATGTCCTTTATGTCAAAGGATATGAAAATACAGTTGTCGGGTATATCTGTGTCTTTAATTTTGTTTACTAAATCAATATTGTTCATTACATTATATTTTTTCCCCAATTTAAGTTATTTTTTATTTTATTGTTTAAATACTTACAAAGTTTGTAAGCAGGAGCGGTTCTGTAATTTACTATTGGTCTGATAGGAGTGTTTTCTTTGCGGGTTTTGGGTAAACCCCTTGAATATATGAGCTTTAGGGTTAATAACTTTTAGTTGAGGTTTTTCTTGTTTAGTTATTGATTTGCATTGTGAGATTATGTTGTTTGTAGATTTAGAAAAGTCTATTGTGGGGTCTTTGGGTAGTTTCTTAAAAGTGTCATTTGAAATGAAGTCTTTGACTTTTTTATCATATTCGTTTTTACTTATAATTACAGTAGTATTACCTTTGTCGGCTTTAATGATCATAGATTCTTCTCCTTTATGTTTTGAAGATATATAATTTATTAATTTTGTATCTTCTTTAGCTGATTTTAAGATTGTATTTTGTCTTAGTTCAGTATTAGTTTTCTCTAAATCATGAACAAAATTATATTTCAATGGTTCACGCTTGTCTTTTTCAATATTTTCTAAGGATGCGTCAATGTTTATTAGGTCATTTGTGAGTTTGTTATTTTTGAAGTCTAGATTTATACTGTATTTTAAGGAGTTTTCTAAAAGAAAAGTTTCTTCTTTAGAGAATTCTATGTTTGTTAAGTTTTTTATTCTTGGGTAAAATTCTGGAAGTTTAATGTTTAATAATTAAGATATGTAGACGATATATTATGCCTCTTTGAAGGAAATCTGGACGACAGTGACGATTTTTTAACATACTTAAACTCCTTATCAGAAAAAATAAAATTCACAAACAGGGCCGGATTTCCCAATAGGCCCAGTAGTCCCGGGCCTATGGGCGCAAGCTTCCAGGGGGCGCATGACCGAGAGAAAAAAATATAAAAAATATAGAAATAAAAACAAATAGCTATAACTGAACATATTTTTTAATTGATTTAAAAGCAAATCATAGATACATTCGCCCGGCAAAAAGCAAGAAGGAAGGCCCTACAATAATAAAAACATGTGTAGGAGTGCTTATATGATTATAATGGGAATTATTTATTTCTGTTTGCGCTAGTATTAGGCTAGACTTATAAATACAATTATTTATGTAGGTCACACTCGATGCATACTATTAATAGGGGTTACACATTTTCATACTTTCAGTTTATATTGTAGAATTAGAACATGTGTGGGAGTGCTTATTTGATTAAAATAATGGGAAATATTTACTTCTTCTGTTTGCACTTGTAATACCTGATATAACTAGTAGCATCTGATATAACTTTATACTGATAGTCTTTAGGAAAGTAACTTTAACCAGACTAGGGGGCGGAAAAAAATATTGGGCCTATGGGCGCCAAAATTCTAAATCCGGCCCTGAAGAAAGCCAAAACGAATGAATCAATTACTTAGACTTAACAATAAAAAAAGAATGTAACAAAAACAGCTTTAAAATATATAGAAAACCGACACAGTCAGACCTCATGATACCATCTCATTCTCACCACCCTTGGAAGTACATGATGGCTGGTTTTACAGCAATGATCAACCGCCTTTTTAATATACCTATGAAACAAATAGATTACGAAAAGGAAAGGAATATCATAAAATATCTAGCTTCCAAAAATGGTTATAACAATAAATTTGTTGATCAAATGATAAGAAAAACAATAAAGAAGAAACAGAAACAAAAAAGAGACGAAGAAACTGAGAAGAAATATATAAGTATGCCTTTTAACACACGACTAAATAAAGCCTTAAGAAAAACATTTCAATCAACAAACTACGAAGTCGCATATAAAACAAATAACAATGCCTTTGAGCTTATTAATAAGAAATCAACTAAGAAAAGCAACCAAGAAGATAAGTATGATCAAGCAGGTACATACAAATTAAAATGCTCGGATTGCAAAAGCTTCATGTTGGACAAACAGGAATATCGTTTAAATCAAGATTCCGCGAGCACTTGCAAGCCCTAAAAAGTAATAATCTAACGACGCAAAAATCTAACTTTGCTGAGCATTTACTTACCTCAGACCATAACTACAAAAATATAAAAGAAAACCTTGAAGTAATCGAATTTTCAAATAAAGGAAAATAGTGAATTCTAGAGAGGCATTCTACATATATACCGGCTACAAAGAAGAGCCCCAAAATATGCTTAACAGCCACATACCAATACAAAATCCGATATTTGAAAAAGCAAGATTATTGAAAAAATAATTTTAAAGAATTATTATTCACTTCATTATAAATACATATTTTATACAAACTAATTTTAATAAAACTTTAATATTTATTTCATTTGTTTATATTTTAACCATGTGACTTATATAAACACTGTATGAAGAGGTTAGGTAAAACTTGCTTGAAAATGGCCTAAGGTCGAAACATGTCGCAAATAAAATGAATTTAAAGGGATCTCAGTTAATTCTTTCCGTATTTAGATATTTTTTAATTTCAAAGTTGACAATTGTATCACCAAGTAGTTCTGATTAGCTGTAGTCGACTATCTTATTTTAAACTAGACATAAGATATAAACTTAGGACTTAGTCCTTTTTCACGGGTTATTCTCATAGACAAATAACTGTTATGTAAGCAAGAGTGTTTCATGGTCTATTAGTTTTACCAATTTCAATAAAACAATTACATTTTTATTTATAAAAAAATTTAGAAGCTAGTTTGTGATTTTTCCTTTGTGCAGTTCAATAAATAGCGATACCCTGTGTTTAAAAGCGTTTTGATTACAAAACAAACATAACGGTTAATAGAATAGTTGTTCATAGTAAATGCCCTACAGGGATTATAGTAAGCGTGGGCAAAATCATCGCTAGCTTTAAAAATAATTATATAAAGCACGATGCCAAACCACCGAGATGTCAAACCACATTTTGTAACGCAATTTTCTAACGGAAATCATTACAGTTCAAAGTTTACCTAAGGTCACATGTTACCAGCTCAAATTTTTCATTCGGTCATCCGTTTGAGTACGAATTTGTGCCATTTTACTCAACTTAAAGTAATATTAACATTTCTGTACATATCAACCTATGGTTTCCTTAAAGGATTTCTTCTGAATCCTGGTGGATCGCCGTTTTAGTTTCTAGACCTTTTTTTGAAGTCCGTTGACGGATGACTTTAAATATTATTTGGCACATCCAACAATCCACTGTACCATAAAATTTATGCTTTAAACTGAATTTTTCTAAAAACAAAAACTCAAAATTTAATCGCAAAACGAAAGGTTATAAAATGAACTTCTCCAAATACTTGTGCATAGATCTTATTTGGCCTTACTTTACAAGGAGAGTCAAAATAATAATAAAATGCATAAACTTTTAATTTCAAAGTTATAATTGTTTTGTCAATGTCACACATCTAAAAAAAAATATTTTCTTCCATAGAGGAAACTTAAACATACATAATTATGTCACTATATCCATGTATTTTAACACATAGGATTTATAACTCGTGTGACAAGACACCCACGTGGAGGTAACGAAAAAATAATAGAGGATAACAGGCACCCGACTTTTAAGGAAAAAAACAAATAAACACAATTATCGAATTATGGTTCAAAGGAAACTGAAATCAATAATATTGGCCCAAAATGGTATCCAATATATGTTATTAAATAGACGATCAGGTAACCAAGCCATGTTTTATTTGACATAAAGACACATGCTATTGAATAAACTGTTAATTTTACTGGGTTTCGTTTAAGAAATGGTTCCTGAAAGGGACAACCCGCATGAAACTGCAAAACTAGCCGTAGACCCTGTTATTTACATTTCATTCCTCAAGTTAATTAGAGTAAGAAAAAGGAGATTAAGAACACTCTTTTAAAGATCCTTAAGGGAGGGTGCAAAAGTTTTATTCATTTGTATCACTGTTTTAATTGATTACAAAAACAACTGTAAAGGGAAATTAGACGATTTCTTAAAAGCCAATACACTTATTAATAGGACATAGTTCAATGCGATAATTTCTTTGACCAGCTGTAGTTCTGGGTTGGATAAACCTTTTGTGACCGGGTTTGCACTGTTGTTTTCTAGCTCGAGGTATGCTAACGTTAAATAATTTCAAGACCTTCACCAAGGGCCGTGCCCTAGGAATGCCAAAAATACATAAACAACAAAATAGTGTTGATTAACATGAAAATTGCATAAATAAATTTTTTTTTATATGTTCAGTACGATAATTAAGGAATTATTAACACTATTTCCAAATTTTTCCAATATTTTAATGGTAAAATATTAATAATTTTGAAGAGCTGTAACTTCTGGATCATCCTTTTACAACCGGGCTTGCGGTATTGTTTTCAATTTTTATAGAGCTTTAAAATGAGGTACATATCGGGGTATGCTTCCATTTACGAATATCAAGACTCTATCATGGACCATCCCCTGGACATGCAAACTGTCAATTGTTCATATCGAAATATGTCTTTTAAAAGAAAATACTCAATTGTAAAGTTTCGTTTAATGTTTTTAAGTATTTTGAGCGACATTTGAAATATTACAGATTTTTGCTGGACAGTTGATGTCTGTTGTAATTAAAATTTAAATTGTTTATTGTCCTTGATAATTTAGAGTAAACAATGTTTGACAGTTCCGACAACGAGGAAGGCCATAGCTCAATAGAACAGACGAACTATATTCTTAGACGTTCGCACAGCTGACTCTTGTTAATTTTAATCTTATTTGATTATTCCTGCCACTAAATCATCAACCCAAAACTTCAATTTATACAACCAAGGATATAGCCGGGTTGCACCATTGTAAAGAACAACAATAATGCGAAACAATTGGGCAAAGCTATCCTCCAAGTAAGCGTGTAATAATCATAATAATGTTATGATTATTCATAACATTAGATTATGCTTAGCACCTGCATTCGTTGAGCTGTAACATTCCTATGGGTTTATTTTGGGCCCCGATGGGAGACGAAGTAATCGTTTTACTTCCTCTGGCAGACAAATTATTATTTTACTCGCCCATTACGAGGAGTTCAGAAGAGTCTAAACATAGCAAGTGGGGGAAAAAAGTATTTTTGAATATTTTTTTGTTTTGTATTCTTGATAGCTGTGATGATACTAAACTTTGTTTCGTTACAAATTACATCTGTTGATATGTATCGTGTATTCTATATGTATATGTTCTGTTGTAAGCATCTTCTTACGTTGTTTATATGATTGATTTCTATTACAGCGTAAAGATGATATGAAATCTATCAGTGCCTGTGGCGGCCAAGGATTAGATCATGATAGCTTTCTAAATGCCTAGAAGTCATATAATTAGTGAAAAATAAGAAAGTGTGTCGGATTTTGCCTTTTTTAGGAGTAGGTGGATAATGTTAAAGCTAAAACGTTGAAATGAATATACATATCTTGATGATACAACTCCCTTACTACATATCATATCAAATACTCAATGACTATTGAAGTAATATTTTTATTACGTCATTATGAAATAAAACATCTTTCAAATGCTATCAAGTAAAGAGTAATTTGAAAACGCTAGGAAGCTCATTTGCAAAACTCTTTTTGAGTCAACTGGCGCATTAGGGCAATCTACCGAGTAATTCCATAAAGAATTCGCCGAAAATACGGTGAGCACATTTAAATTTGATTTAATGTTTAACGTTTATTTCTTTAATTAAAACGGTTTGACTGACTTAATAAATATACAACCACAATTTTCGCCACATTAAAACAAGCGACCTCAAACATTAGATTATGATTGGAATGTAAGCCTCTTAAATCTTTTTTGTGAATTTTCCTTTCTAGGGAAGTAGTTAATAACTTGGGTGGCATAATGAGATTAAAGCCCGGGACAGTGCTATTTTTTCGTTTTGAGGTCTCTAGGCCAAATAAACACCGTTTGTTCGTTTAAGTATATGTGTATATATATTATGTCCATAGTCATGACAACTCGAGTAAAAAGTTTGATCATTATGAAATTATAAACAAACTTGTAAGCTACATTCATGACTGAGTTGAACACCCGGCAAGATCACTAAAAACTACTAAAAACTTTACCCTAAAACCTTTTTTGATAAGAATTCATTTTCAGGGATAAACATTTCTCTACAAATTACACGTAGATTTTGTTTAATTCATTGAATTTAGCTTAAAAAAACTTAGCATTTTGAAGTACAGTACTACTCTTTATCGATTGACTACTACGATATTGGGTGGGCTAGGTGTAATAATCTTTTAAATATTGTTCTTAAATCTTCCTCAAGGGAGTAAAATTTTTGGGATAATGGGATTAACCCAAATTTTTTAAATGAATAAGCCTAAAAATGGGAATTATAAAATAACCATATGATTTATGTAGCTAGTTGATTTCATACAATCATTTGATTTGTTTTCATTTTGATAGATTTGAAGTCATCGATTGAATGTCTGCTGATATTTAAGTACTATAACGAGAATAAATTATTTTCCAATTAATGGAAAGATATATATCACTAAAGAAAACCGATTCGAAACGTTGTTCATTTCCCTGTGTTAAAAAGCTCATTAAAAATGAAATATGAATATTCTAGAGCATTACCATGGTGTAAAGAAAAAAGAAAGTTGTGTGCACAGTCAGCTGGTATGGCGTATTTGGGCTCAAGAAACTAGCATACATAGTGGTGGTTTGGTAAGACGGCAGAACTAAGACCGTACACATAATGTTTTGATTGAGTAGTATTAAAGTTCATATTGTAGTCGTCGAAAGCGTTGATTGCATGAGCCCAACTAAGTCACATCAGCTGACTCAGCATTTTTGTGTGCAGAGTCAGTTTTTTGTGTCTTACAGTCTTTTTCCTTAAACCATGGATTATTACAACATTTACATAAATTATCGAAAACAAAAATTTCTCTTACATATATGTTGAATATGGTTACGTAATAAAAATGCTATAGCAATTCAGGAGATTTCTAAATGATTTATTTTTAAGTACGCAAAGGTGAGCATATTACGTACTCCGGTTTGCTGCGACGGGTGTGTTCAGTTACTTATTTTAAAAGAATTATTCACTATTGTTCTAAGAACTGTCTTTCTTGAGTAACTTCTCTGTAATGGATTGAACTATTTATAAGAATAAATATATAAAACGCCTTTTAACTTTTTTTCTCTGAATACAAAGAAATGAAATCATCCGTGTATATTGGTTGCTCTATGTATTACTGTCAGTGTATTTGTAGCTAATGAAAATGCTTTAATGTTCTACAAACCACTTGAGGCTTCAAATAACAGTTTGCGCATTTCATCTCGAGCTATAGCAGAGTCAGCTCTTAGCATGCCATGGTGGGGAAAAGGGATACTTTTATAAAAACATTTTTCTACAGCCCTGCTATTTGTCAAACGTTGTGTTTACCAATATCACATATGTTGAAAATATCATGTGAAACGGTTAGAAACATATTAGCCATAGCGGAGATATAATGCACGAGCTTTACTTTGTATTTATTCAATGTTGTTAAACAACCAACAAACTTTTATCTTGTTAAATCAAACATTAGGCCTTCTGAAAACGCGTTAAGAGAAAAATAACTTCGATTAGGTTAAAGTTCATGTCTCACATTTTTAATACCTACTAGTTTAATACTTGAATTTATTTTATGATTATATCACCTATTCGAGTTTGATTACTGCGGGAGCTAATAAAAACACAAGGAAAAGAACAATAGAACAAATGATTATACATAAATTCGTGGTTTATAACTTATGCTGATATGAAATCTTTTGTCCCTTGTGTACAATACATCCCAAAATGTTTGGAACACGATTTATATGCACTCTGAGTGAGCTCGTTTATATAATATTAAAAGACACATAATGATTTCAATAATCACATTACTTTAAAATGCAACCATCGCTAAAGGCTACAACATAAAAGTGAAGACAAAAGGCAGAAACTCGCAGTGGAGGAACTTAACAGAAGTCCAGAAAATATTGCTGCTAATTAGCACCCGGTGTTCTTCTTGTCGAGGTTTTTTTAAATTTAAGACCATCTAGTTTCCACTGAAACGAATGCCTGCGTCAATGTGTTGATTAATTGAAGTATTAGTTTCTAGGTTTTAAGCTCGCTAAATTATTTGTTAAAAATACTTTAAAAGTGACTTTTTGATAATACATATCAACCATGCACGAATATTCGGACGTCACGAATCAGACGTCAGTTCAAGTCAAAAATAGTATCGAAAAAATATAAATTAAATACATTTGCAGTTCCGTTACCAATTAACTACTTCTTTTTTGGTGGATAATATTGATGCGCCAGAGTTTTAATTTTTAACGCTTTAGATTAAGATGTATAATAATAGTACACTTTTGTGGTAGACAGTTTTTCAGTTGTAAGCTTGATTCAACACAAACTTCTTCAAATGCCGCCATGAACACCCGTTATGTTTCATGACATCGTAAAACAACCCTACATTTAAACCAACCATTGAAAATAAAAATATTTGAGTTTGATTTTTCCTCTAGAAAATTCTCAAATGCTTTAATCATAAGTTTAAGCTAAACTCTAGTGATCAATCCCTTATCAATGTCCAATATTACTGAGGCTGTTAAAAAAGAGAGTGCAGTGGACACCATAGCGACCGTGCGCGAGTATTTCAAGTGATATTAATTATAAAAAAGTGAAGAAATTATTATATAACCAATTTATGGATTACGATGGGAGAACCAATCTCTGGGACTCTGTTATTTTAAAGAACTTATCAGTGGAAATACAAATGTAAAACCCTACGAATTGACCAATATTTTTTCGTAAATAATGAGGGGTCTTCACTCAACACGTCTTTCAATCGAGAATTTGGGTGGAGGGAGGAAGCGGGTCTTAAATTTTTTCTAAGTGCATTGTCAATACCATAAAGGTGTAGTTTTTGAGTTTTTTTTGTAGTTTTCTTCTGTAAAGGGAGGTATATGAAAACCACTTATATTTGTATTGCTTATTACAGTTGTAATTATTGTAATAGACTTTGGTTTCAGTAATATTTGATCATATATTACTTTACAAAGCTACAAAGTTGACGATTAAAAACACAGATTACTTTTCGTAATATGACTCCTTTAAAATGATCAAACTATAACAATCAACATTTGTAACAATCGCTACATATTTCAAATGACTAAAGAATTTGCTGTTAATGTTTGGAGGGGTGATTGAAATTTATCGACAATCAGTCTGTGACGGTGTGACAAGCTGTCACTCGCAGTTCGATATTACTCCGCCCCTAACGTTGTTCATTTCACACCGCAACCTTGGTGATCAGTCAGGGAAGCTAAACTGAAGTTTAAAGAATAAATATAATTGTATAGGGTTCCATTTTTCTTAACCAAATACTTCTATTAAGTTATTATAATTATGATACATAAAAAAATTGTTGCAGCCAAACTGATTAGTTAAAATAATTATGGTCTCAAAACATAATTAAATTATATATTTCTTTTATTTTTTTCTAATTGCCTTTGGACATATTAGTGGACTTTTGGCAAGACTCGCACTGTGCCATTAAGTGTGGGACCATAATCTACCAGAACATAATCTGGATTATGTTCTGGTAGTGTGCTACCAGAACATAATCTGTTCAAAAAGATGTATATATTTGCTTACTACATTTCTCTGATGAGGCATTCATAGCAGCATAAGCAAAAAAAATTGTCAAATATATTCCAAACCTCTCCAGAGTCAGTCTCTGGTTACCCGTCGTAATAGAGTTGAATGTTTTCGGAAGCCGTTTTTTCTTGCCTTTTAGCGAATTTCCCCTATAGGGAAGAAGCTATTACCGTAGGTCTCATGGTAAGACCTAAGCCCGAGACCATGATAGCTTTTCGTTTTGGGGCCCCCAGAAGCAAAAAACACAATTCGTTCAAATTTCTAGATATATATATACAGGGGTGCTGAAAAGTCCCGGAACGGCTAAATATTTTTTGAACCGAATTGGTTTGGGAAAACAAACTTTGCACATTCACTCCTATGTAAAAAAACTACTTTCTGATGTGTTTATTGACTCTTGGCCCCCAGAGGGGGACGGCCCACAAGGAGTTGGTTCAAAATCTTAAATATAAGCATAGGTCAATATGGACATCATTTTAAAGGGCTAATGAAGTAGAGTTCAATGCCGCAAACCGCACTTCAAAAGGTTCATTCATTACAAAATGGCGGCTGATCAAAAATCTAAAGGAAATACACAGTGTTCGCTAAAAGATTGTTTAAACATTGTTTGCAGTCTATGTCTGAAGGATCTAAACTCCGGAATTGTTTGTCAGACCTAAAAAACTATCTTTTAGGGTGCCGTAGAGGATATTACCTCCAAGGGGGGATGACCCACAAGGAGTCGGTACAAAATCTTTAATGTAAGCATAGGTTGATATGCACATCATTTTAAAGAGCTAATCAAGTAGAGTTCAATGCCGCAAACCGCACTTCAAAAGGTTAATTTGTTACAAAATGGCGGATGATTAAAGTTTTCAACAAAAATTCATAGGCTTAGGTTTGTTGGGAGGGGGGGGGGGGGTGGAATAAAAGTTTGAACAAATCAAATTGCTTGCCGAACCCTATGCCTATGTATTTTTGTTGAAAACTTAAATCACCTGCCATTTTGTAACCAATAACCCTTTTGAAATGCGGTTTGCGGCATTGAATTTTATTTGAATAGACCTTTGAAATGATGTGCATATCCACCCATGCTTACATTAAAGATTTTGCACCGACTCCTTGTAGGTCATCCCCCCTTGGAGGTAATATCCTCTACGGCACCCTAAAAGATAGGCTTTTAGGTCTGACATACAATTCCGGAGTTGAGATCCTTCAGACATAGTCTGCAAACAATTTTTAAACAATCTTTAAGCGAACACTGTGTATTTCCTTTAGATTTTTGATCAGCCGCCATTTTGTAATGAATGAACCTTTTGAAGTGCGGTTTGCGGCATTGAACTCTACTTCATTAGGCCTTCAAAATGATGTGCATATTGACCTATGCTTACATTTAAGATTTTGAACCGACTCCTTGTGGGCCGTCCCCCTCTGGGGGCCAAGAGACAATAAACACATCAGAAAGTAGTTTTTTTACATAGGAGTGAATGTGCAAAGTTTGATTTCTCAAACCAATTCGGTTCAAAAAATATTTAGCCGTTCCGGGACTTTTCAGCACCCCTGTATATGTGTCTGTAAGCACGATAGCGCTCGCAAAAATGGTCCAATCGGAATGAAATTTGGCACAGGTGTGTAAAGTAGTAATTATTCGGATGAGTTCGTGAACCAGCCCGATCGGACCATCGGAAGGGGGGGTAAAGGGGGGTAAACCCCCTCAAAAATAGGTTTCTTGAGTTTTTTACATAGGAAAATAAAATTTATCGAATTTTTCTTGGCACCATTGAATTCAGCTCAAAAAAACAAACAATTTCGTATCTTGAATCACTGCTCTATGCCCATTGGTTACCGAGATATTGAAAGTGGTAAACACAGTACGTTGTCCCAGTGTTAACCTTATGGGAAATAAGTAAAATTCTATATCTCCGTTATTTCTCAACATATCTTGATAAAACTTGGTAAATAGCTTCTTCTAGTTCAGATCTACTAAATATTGAATCAAAACCATCCAGTTTTAAGATACCTGTAGCAGCAGACCTGCATACTCATTCCCCATGTTATTCTTATGGAGCTAACCAAAACTTGTCAAATATCGCTATGTTGGATTGATATACGTTGTTTTGCATTTGAAATTCGCTGAGTATGCAGGTCTGCTGCTACGGGGGTATTGAGTCATAGACAAGTCTCCATGCTTCAACTTAAAAAATTGACAAGAGTTAAAAAGTCTTTCAGTGTGCGATTTGGCTATTTCTGTTTTGATAATGAAACGGTATTGCATTTTGGGACTGATTTTTTTTACTTAACGCCTGTTATAACTAATTGCATTATTGTAGGTGTCACGCTGTCCAGTTCAATGCAGGACGCGTTTCACATTATTACAGTGCATCATCAGCTACCCTACTATTTATTTACTGTGCTTTAAATCCAGTAAGACATGACTATCACTTATGAGAGGAAATATAAATAGTTCTAGGGCAGCTGGTGATGCACTGACATAGTGTGAAACGCGTCCTACATTAAACTGGATATTGTGACACCTAAGACAAAAAAAAGGTAAGCCCTACAATAATACAAATATTTTAAGACAGTTATAGTCAATTTTTATTCGTCACCTTAAAGTAGTTAACAGTTAAGCATGAGATAGTAAAAACCAGTTAAAATATTTTGTCCCCGATTTCGTCAGTTAGTTTGAATTTTTCAGTGGACAAGTGGGTTTAAAGTGAATGAGTTTAGTATCCAAGAAATTCATGGCCTGGCTCCTCCGTAGAGGGAGAATCAAACACACTGCCAACTTTCAAGTTTGAGTCGGGCTTTGAGTTCTTCTATGTTTTAGGAGAGGTTGATTGATACGTTTACGAACCGCCTCTAAGGACACGGTCACGTTGGGACGAATCTGATGCGAACACCAACGAACGAGCAGCAGAGAACGCCATACTTCCTTGTGGCGTTTACTACTGCTCGTTACCATGCATTCGCTTTAATGTGTCATGCCCTAAAGTTCCAATAATATTACCCATAATGGGTACAGGAAATAGACGATTCACTATCTGAGCAGTGATTGTAAACAAATGGTTCGATAACATTGGTGTATGTGTATATAGATTAAATGTTTTTAATAAAGGCACTTAAAATACAAATAGTCTAAAACCTCTCCCCAATTTACGTCCCATGGACATATTCGATGTATAAAAAACATTCGAATTTTCTTAGGGCATTATGTTGTCAAGAGGTCTTTAGCGGATGAAATTATCAACCAATTTCCTGAATCTGATTAAGACATCATTTGCTATGATCAGATTCACAAGTTATTTGGGGAAATAAATTAAACTTGTCCCAAAAACCAATATTTGATACCTGTTTTTGGAAGTATAAAACAAAAAATTTTGGGGTTTTGTGTCTCTAATGGTCAATTTAAGCCCCTTGAAATTGATTTGCTAACTGACGTAAACGTTCATTGTGCATACTCTCAATTAATTCGCTTTTTTAGAACATACTACCATATATAGTAATTAATTTCCCTTAACCTTAGTCAAAACGGTAAAAGTTTTATTTTATTTTATGTTGTTATGTTAAATTAGGCATGTTTTTTATACCACTTTTATTAGAGATGTTCCATCAGCCTCATTTTTATTTTTAGCCTATGAGCTACATCACATTTAATACTATTCATAAAACCCGATTTATAACTTTAATCTTAAAATACTGTGTTAAAATTAGTTTACAAATATTACGTTAAATGATAATTTATATATTCATTACTTATTACTTATCATGAGTTACTCAAATACCTATTATGAAATTTTTATAAAGATGTAGGCTAAAGTTTTCTTCCTTGAATTTATTTTATATTCTCAAAAACATATATTATAAAAATAACCACAAATACGTTTATGTTAAGTATTTTAATGGCTACAATCTCCCATGACGGTTCGCAAGTTATCTCTTAGACAAAATCAAGGTTGGCGGGATTGATCGTAAAAGCTGACCTCAAAACCTTCACAGAGAGCGAGCGAATACCCGGTCTCTCTATGAGAAAGGTCATAGCTTCTTCTAGTTACTCACAATGTTTTAAGCGAATCCAACTTCGGTTTTAATAGCATCTAAACGTGTTTTGAATACTATAAACAGTTTCTTAACAGTTTTAACAGTTAATACTCCTAACAGCGTTTCACTGTTAGGAAAAGCTACATAAAACAACAAGTTTAATAGGTATTTATAAAGATATCTAAAGAGAGTTTAACGCATGTTTACAGATTTAATCCTAGATTATTATGTTTGTGGACTTCTACTTAAAGGATAGGCAATTGGCTTAAACATATGTTTGAATAAAGTTTTATTATTTACAATTAAAAAGGTTTTGATAATTATATTGATCACCGGACCAATGACGATGTTTTTTACAATTTTTTTATTGTAACACATGTAGAATTTTACGCTGATTCCTAAAATGACGATCGGTTTTGTTGAAAACGTCAACAAATCTGGGAAAAACGGGATAAAACTGTCTGTTCCAAAATACTTAACTGTGGGAACTTTAATTAAGCGGATTTGCAATTTGTTTTAAGATTTGACCAATTATAAGCGAGTGATCTTGAAATAATTTTAAAATCAAATACCGCTACATCCCTAATCCAGTCTATCAAGAGGACACAATGGGATACCTGGGTATTGTGTGGGGAACAATTTTAACCCACCATAAAAGAGGTTTTATTCTTGATGATCAACTATCCATCCTATCTTCAACATCTGAGGACGCGTAAAAAATCAAGGCGACATACCTTTTTATATTTTAATTTATAATGCCAGGAAAAACTAAATAACCTAACCTAACAAACTTAACCTAACCCAACCTAACCCAGTGTAACTTAGCCAGTCGTTCTTTCGACCCCATTCATAACTGAATACGTTTGGATAGGCTAGGTTAAGAGAGGAAGGTTAAAAGAGTGGTTAGAGAGCTACGATCAAAGTCTTGTAACCATTTTAACCCAAAGAAGCGGATTACCATGGCTAGTTTAAATATTATAGTTTGTTCAAAGTTTTATTTAAAAAATTGCCTACGTACATTAGGAAAAATTTATTGATTTAGGGTAATTATTATGCCACTTTTGGGTATTTTTCCCATAAAAAAGGGTAATTACACGGTCTTTAGGGTAAAATAAAAAATACTATAGGACAAAGTACTGTATTTCATTCATACTTGGCTTAAAATACCTACCTGGGTACGTCGGCATGTCAAGCAATGTATAATGTACGATTAGTACATTCAATATATAAGCAGCGAATTTACGTAAAATAATAATTCAAAATGCTTGATTCTTAATTTTTTTTAAGCCGAATTCAATCTAGAAAATTAATTTTACATAATATAAATAAATAGGTATTAAATAAAAATTATTTTATTTTGTTGAAAAACCTCCTTAGAGTTAAACCAATCGTACAGGTTTTCGAACTTGAAGTAATAAGTGTCACTCTACACGTATGTAACAAATTTCATCGCGATCGGACTTTTTACAAAATGTATCGTGCCTACCGTTAAATATATGAACGAACGGTGTTTTTGGGGTCTAGGGACATAAAAAGGATCAAAATTAAATGTTACGGCGCGGCGGTCCCGTGCTTAAATCTTACCATGCCGCCTACGGTAATAGCTACTTCCCCATGGGTGAAATTCGCTAAGAGGTAGCTGAATTGGATTTGCATTGAGCCGGTTTCTTCAACTGAACCGCACCACAGTCAGCGCTACTAACTAATTATATATCCTATTTGATACTGGAGGGCTAACCTACCTATATTGTTTACTGAGACAGACGCCGATAACGCTTGCAGTGTGCAAGAAAGGCATTTGGAAAAATAATTTGTAACTGTATTACGGAAACTTTTAGTTGTATTCAACATCTATAATAAATAAAAATCAATTCAATGAGTGATAAACACAGTACGTTGTTCCAATGTTAATCTTACCTAAATAAATAAAAAAAATCCTATTTCTTTGTACATCTACAACTTTTTTATTTGTGCAACAAACTGGATAATTATTTTTTTGTTTTCTTCGTATGTTTTAGGACAAGGTGTGTGTGAAATAAAATTTTTAATTCGACCTTAGGGCTCTGTCCTACAGGCCTATAAGGTTACTTGACCATGTATGCATTCTGTTGGAGTTACTTGAGAACTATATCAAATCATATCCATATGTTGACATGTAAACAAATGTGAATCTGAAATATGTGTTTGTTTATTTACACTTGGATTATTTACTTTTGTAGTTCGAGGATTTTGTGAAAATAAAAAGTCTAATCTAAAGTTAATTTATGTATCTGAAGAATTCTGATTATATGACACGTGAATTTACCTTTTTATCTAACTAACCTTTTAGGATGTACAGAAATGAAGATAAATCCTTATAGTTTTGTTTGGTTTTCGAAAAATTCATATTGCAAGCCTTATATGAGTGTGTGAAAAACTGCAGTTTTTTATTTGACCAGAGAGGTTGAGAAGTGTTTGAGTTCATAGTTAACCAAAATCGTGGCTATATTTTAAGTTTAATATTACATTGATTCAGTATTATTCTGATTCTTGAAAATGCCACATTACCCTCGACGCAACAACCTGGGCCATAGAGAACGCAGTGCTATGAGTGAAGGAAACTTTCGGGCAAATCAAAATGACAAGCAAAACGAGTCTCGAAATTAAGACGAATGTGCTTTATTTAATCTAAACCATCAACGAGGAGATCTTGCATTCAATCCCCATTCATCGCGTTCAGTTCAATTATAACGCGATGATCGATTACAGTTTATTGCCAATAGTTGCTATTGGCTCAATGAACATTTTGTGTCAACAGTTGCAATGATTATAGGTTTAAATACCCCCGTTGCAGCAGACCTGCGTACTCAGCGAATTTCAAATGCAAAAACATATTTCAATCCAGCATTGCGAGATTTGACATGTTTTTGATAGCTACATAAGAATAACATGAGGAATGAGTATGCAGGTTTGCTGCTACAGGTATATTAAAACTGGGTGGTTTTAATTCAATATTTAATAGATCTGATCTAGAAGAAGCCATTTACCAAGCTTTATGAAGGTATGTTGAGAAATAATCGAGATATAGAATTTTACTTATTTCCCATAAGGTTAACATTGGGACACTGTACTGTGTTTACCACTTTCAATATCTCGGTAACCAATCAACATAGAGCTGTGATTGAAAATACTAAATTGTTAGTTTTTTTGAGCTGAATCCAATGATGAAATAAAAATTGGATCATTTTAGTTTTTCCATATGAAAAACGCAAAAAACCCATTTTTGGGGGGTTTATCCCCCTTTACCCCCCCTTCTGGTGGTCCGATCGGGCTGGTTTACGAACTCGTCCAATTGATTACCACTTTACATGTCTGTACCAAATTTCATTTCAATCGGACCATTTTTACGGCCGCTATCGTGCTTACAGACACATAGATATATAGATGTATAGATATAGATATGAAAAAAGAAGATTTTAAAAGAGAAAAAGACACAATATTATACCTGGCAATAAAGAATGGATATAAACCATCAATAATAGGGAATATGATAAAAAAGAAAACAAAAAAACTCGAAAAAGAAAGAAATAATGCCAATGACAATGAAAAGAAGAAATATGAATACATATGCCTACCTCATAACACCACACTTAATAAAGCATTCCGTAAGACTTTCAAAAATACCGAAGTAAAAATTGCCTATAAAAATAAAAATATAGTAGTTTTCATTACTAGGAGCGAAAATGGCTCTTTTTGGTACGAGATCGCAATTTACAGGCGAGGCGCAGCCGAGCTTGGAAATGCCATCGAGTACCTAGGAGACACTTTTGCTCCGTGTGATGAACAACTATTTTCATCATTATGTTTAAATAACCATTTAATCGTTAAAAAATTAGACTACATAATTTTGAGGTTATCCAAAATAGTCATCGTCATTTACACATCTATTAGTTGTTTACAAACACAAGTTAAGAAATCGTTCAACCTTTCAAACGTAACATAAACAAATTTTGACATTAGAGTACGGCAAAATTTACCATATGTTTTTTCAGTACTCCTATTCGAAGTGATAAAAAAACGATCATTTTGCGTACGATTTAGAGAACTAAAAACGGCTGTTTTTGGGACAGTATGGTGAAAATTCTTTTAAAATGATTAATAAAAGATTACAACCAAAAACAGAAAATAAAAAAGATGATTATACAAAAGCTGGCGTTTATCAACTTAAATGTGGTGATTGTAATAATATCTATATTGGACAAACAAGAAGCAATTTTAAAATAAGGTACAAAGAACACTTGCAGGCTTACAAGTCAAAAAATTTAACAACAATGAAATCACCTTGAGAACACCTTATTAAAAAAAAAACACAATTTTACTAAAATAGATGAAACCCTAGAGAATATGACAAAGAAAAATTAAATGTCAAAGAAGATTTATGGATATTTCCAAAGAAAAAAGAACATCCTAACAAATTTTTAAATTCAACTCACCTTTCACAAGGAAATATAATTTTTGAAAAGATTTACCAATTAAGAAGTAAAAATTTCAAATAATTTATATATAATTCAAAAATTTATTGTAAACTGTCTGTTAATTTAACATATATTAACTTATTTGTTTATTTATATTATTTTGAAATAAGTTATCTATACATGACTTGAAAATGAACTAATGTGTCGAAACTAGTCGTCGAAATAAAAAATGTTTCAAAAAAGGGTACTTTGTTTCTTAACTTAATAATGTTAACTAAAATAATATATATATATATATATATATATATATATATATATATATATATATTTATATATATATATATCTCTGAAAATTCAAACGAATGGTGTTTTTTGCTTCTGGGGGCCCCAAAACGAAAAGTTATCATGGTCTCGGGCTTAGGTCTTACCATGAGACCTACGGTAATAGCTTCTTCCCTATGGGGAAATTCGCTAAAAATGAAGCTCCTGTAAATGTGCTGCACCAGTGGCCAACTACAATTGACACGATTGGCATATCAGGTTGAACCAGGCAAAACTCCGTTCCGTGGAATACGTACATTTTGGAGATTCTACCAATTAAAGACGGCAGAGTGACTACTCTCCCAGAAACATACGTCGAAAATCCGCGACATATGAGCACGAGTGCGCTCATGATGCTAAGTTGGATGTACGTCATTATGGTACACCAGATTTGTTTATTACATTCACGTGCAATTCAAATTGGTCAGAAATTCTACAGGAATAATTTCCTGGCCAATCTTGCATTGATCGCCATATTACCACAACAGGTTTTAAAAGAAATTGAAGTTACTCATGGATTTTATTGCTAAGCATTGCATGTTCGGTGAGACGCATTGTGGGATGTATTCAGTAGAATGGCAAAAACGCGGGTTGCAACACGCACAAATCCTTATTTGGTTGGTTGAGAGGATAAAACTGAATGAAATTGATTATGTGATATCAGCTTATATGATGAAGAATATCCATTCAGCTAAAAGTCGGGTCAGTAATTATTATTGTCTTGCGAAGCATTAACTCACTACGGTTTTGAAATGGCACTCAGCTGACGGTGAAAAAATTAATTATCAACATAATTACGGCAACGATTTCGCAAAAATAAATATACCCCCGTTGCAGCAGACCTGCATACTCAGCGAATTTCAAGTGCAAAAGAACATATTTCAACCCAACACGGCGAGATTTGACATGTTTTTCTAAGCTCTATAAGAATATCATGGGGAATGAGTATGCAGTTTTGCTGCTACGGGTAGGTTAACACTGGTTGATTTTAATTAAATATTTTGTAGATCTGAACTAGAAAAAGCCATTTACCAAGTTTTATCACGATATGTTGAGAAATAAGAGATATATAGAATTTTACTTATTCCCCATAAGGTTAACATTGGGACAACGTACTGTATTTACCACTTTAAATATCTCGGTAACCAATGGACATAGAGCAATGATTCAAAATACTAAATTGTTTGTTTTTTGAGCTGAATTCAATAATGTCTACGAAAATTATATTATATTTATTTTTGCATGTAAAAAACTCAAAAAAAACAATTTTTGAAGAGGTTTATCCCCCTTTACCCCCCCTTCCGATGGTCCGATCGGGCTGGTTTACGAACTCGTCCAATTGATTAGCACTTTGCATGTCTGTACCAAATTTCACAAAGATCGGACCATTTCTACGGCCGCTATCGTGCTAACAGACACATAGATATATACTATATATATATATATCTAAAAATTCAAACGAATAGTGTTTTTTGCTTCTGGGGGCCCCAAAACGAAAAGTTATCATGGTCTTGGGCTTAGGTCTTATCATGAGACCTACGGTAATAGCTTCTTCCCTATAGGGGAAATTCGCTAAAACTACAAAGGTGAAGACGTTTTTATTCCACGTATCCAAACAATTCAAAACGATACGCCCTTTGATTTTAATTAAGCGGCAACAATTTCCAGCAGCTTGCATTTGCAATGTCCGAATGAAATGGACAGTCGTTGAATGATTGTGGAAACAACTTAGAAAATCCATGATTTTCACATGGCCAATTGTATGTCGACTGTAGCCGTGTCGGAACACTAAACAAAACTAACAATGTTGCATATTAAAAAAGCTTTAGAATAAAAGCTATGTTGTTGGTGTGACTATTTTGATATTCATTCAAACTAAATAACCTATATAAAGAAGACAGGACAACGTCTGTCGGGTCATCTAGTTATAAATAAATCGTAACCGGTAGTTAATAAAAGTGTATTAATTTCACTATATGTTGATTTCGGTTAGGAATATTTAGGAACACTTTTCATTAAATGAAACTATTTAATCATCTGTAAGTTAAAATTAAAATAGGTGTACAACATTTATTTTTTACATGTAAATAATGAATTGGCAAAAATGTTTTACTTTCCTTTTGAATACTTCATAGTCTTAGCCAAAGCCATGACGGGATTCCTATCGTTAGATATAACGTATGTCAAAGTTTATTCTTAGAATATAGACCGAGGAAAAAGTCCATCGAGATATCAAGCGCAAAGTTCATGGTCAGTGTCACTCACTTCCGACTCTCCTTTTTAATGTCACTGTCTGACATTAAGAAGTTTCTCTTTTATTAAATAAATAAATTGTACAACATTAAATTGAATCAGCAGATTGGATATACATTTATCATAAATGAATAAAGATGATCTATAAACTCAGCGGTGGCTCATAAGTTTATCAGTAACTAGACACAACTTATTTTGACATATTTTCTTAAGGAAACCAACTAAGGAATTGCGTATAATCAGTGACACTACATCGTATCGTTCTTAGCTAACATGTTCATCATATAGGTGAATTACAATCTTTATTTGTTAAAAATTAAGTCGAGATAATAAATAACTACTCATTAAACGTTCTAAAACAAATATGCCTAATTCAAAATCACAATAAATAAATTCAACCAAAAATAAGTTCATTTAGAAGTTAAATATAAGAGTATTTGTTTTAAGTAAAATACACCAATTCATCAGCCAAAAAGTATGGATTTTGCTTCTGGAATACTTTTGGGGGTAGTCGTCTGCCTGCTCGAAAAATAGCTGGTAAATTTATTTTCTTAACATCTCTTCGTTCGAATTGTAATGATATAAAAACTACTAATTGCTGTACAAGAGAATACATATATAGTGAAATCGTCTATTTCTTTAATGCTTTTATACTTACCATTTCTACACACTAGAAAAAATATTTATTTTGGAAAAGTTTCCAAAAGCAGACTTTGTCCGAAATTAACTGTGCCGCTTTGGTAAATAAATTTATAAACGGACAAGAGGGCCTGTCTCAGTTGACAGAGTACATGTCAATAAACTGTCACTTTTTGCTGTAAACAATCTCACATTTCTTTCCAAATATACGTCTACAGCCTCATACCAATCTAGAATAAGTTTCAACTTAAAACTTGGCTTGTGTATTCTCGGACGTAATATGGTAATAGAGGAAAATAAAAATTATAAGAATAAAAGAAATCGCCAGATATTCCTTCACAAGCTACAAACGTACGCTAGATAGTTTTTTCTTCACGTTAGAATCTCTGTCCCTTTCGGCATTCCTCAGTTGTCCCTTTTGTGATTCTTCATTTGATGATTAAACTCTTGCTATCCTCGATTCTAAGGGTCAATCTGGGACCCGTCTCTCCTCTTCTGGCGCAGTACGGAGAGAACGAGGTTAGATACAGCTTTCCTGCTGTGGTCGCCATGCAGCATATTCCCCATGACATTGCCTGGGGTTAGATGGCCGCCATCAGAGTCGACGAGGGCAGTCCGTACTTCATTAAAGCGACGGCACACGAAGAAAGTGTGGTGTACGTCATTTCCAACGTGTCCACAGTACGTGTACCTAGACAAGTAGACCTTGCCCATTCGATGCAGGTACAGATGGAAGTACCTGATAGGCTAAGTAATAGCCTACCAGTAACTGGATGAGGCATAAGCTTACCACCCCGAAATAACGGCGAAACACGGCTCCAGTTTCCTGATGAGGTGTCATTTCCACCTTCCAGTCTTGTCTTGTGTATCATCGACACTTCTAGGCGGCTTTTGTTCGGCCGTTCGGCCACTTGCCAGCTCGGCAGCTTCTTCCCGATCCATTTTGGGTGAACATACCTCGATGTCTTCCTCTCTTGTGCCAATGATCAATGGGTATGACTTCCGCTATGATCAAGACGGCCGCCTGTGAGGTCGTGGTGCGAGGACACGACGCTGCGTGCGCCGCTTCTCTGTATCGCCAGCATGTGAGCTCGGCATTCCTCCAATTCCGTTGCATCTTCCCAGATCTCCGCTTTGTAGAGCTTTGTGGCCTGTGCCTGTGCAACAACCTCCGTTTTCCTGACTATGACCTCCGATTTTGGCCGTCAGACTTTCGAGGCAGGACCTAACTTTAGCTGCTCTGTCACACATGCTACCGATGTTGTCTCAGTATCGCTTGTTGTCCAGCACCTTCCCCAGATACCTGCTACTCTGTGGATCTTGTTGACACTGGCATCGGTACGTTTACGAGTATCACTTAATCGTCAATATGACTGTTTCTGTTCTGAAGAGAGCCAGCTGAAGGCCATGACCGCGCACCCAGCCTTCCTCCACGTGCATGACCTGGTTTAGCCAAAATCGGGCTAACTCCGCAATTTGGTCAGTGATGACAGCCGCCACGTTGTTGGGGTATCCCACAAGGAACGTTACCCACGTCATATCCGGTTTGATCTCGAGACACCAGTCCGTCTTGAAAATCAGCCGCCACCGCGCCGGTCCCTTAGGTAGTCTCTCACCATATTATGGCGAGGAGGTACCCAGACAACCTGAACGTTCTTACCAGTGCAACTTGAATATCGCACAATCGTGCCTATTGGATCGCGTTCTTTACATTAAGCGTGACCGGCAGCATGGCTTGCGTCAGCGAATCTACATGAGGTGACGGTGAGTGTCGGGTGGCCCTCTCTGAACCCACAATGACGGCCGAGAGATCCTGGTAGATACTGCCGATTATTTAAACAATTTAACGTAATAATAAACCTAATTAAATGAAAAATAATATATCACGTACAAAAAGAAACGTAGAGTATGAGTTTCGCAAATTTGGGGAGTACTATTTGGTGGTTTTATAAATATACATTTCTTAAGAAATTTACATCAAACAGTACTTTTTAATGTTAATAGAAATTAAATTCGAAATGGAATACTTTATTTCCACTCAAGAAAATATACATAGAAATTAAAAACAATTTGAAATTGGAATAATTCCTCATCAAGGCCGAGCCTGAGCGTGGGGAATGAGTTCATACAGTTCATCCTGAGCACAAATCATTTAAAATTTCAGAATTGATTCAAGTATGTATGCATAACTAATATAGAATATAAAAATACCCCCGTTGCAGCAGACCTGCATACTCAGCGAATTTCAATACAACATAGCGAGATTTGACATGTTTTTGTAAGCTCCATAAGAATAACATGGGGAATGAGTATGCAGGTTTGCTGCTACGTGTATATTTAAACTGGGAGTTTTAATTCAATATTTAGTAGATCTGAACTAGAAGGAGCCATTTACCAAGTTTTATCAAGATATGTTGAGAAATAAGCGAGATGTAGAATTTTACTTATTTCCTATAAGGTTAACCCACCTATTAACCCATAATGTTAATCCCCTTTACCCCCCTTCTGGTGGTCTGATCGGGCTGGTTTATGAACTCGTCCGATAATTGCTACTTTACACGTCCATGCCAAATTAAATTAAGATCGGACCATTTTGCGCGAATTATCGTGCTTAAAGACACACACACACACACACACACACACACACACACACACACACACACACACACACACACACACACACACACACACACACACACACACACACACATATATATATATATATATATATTTATCTATGAAAATGAACGAATAGTGTTTTTTGCTTCTGGGGGCACCAAAATGAAAAGTTATCATGGTCTCGGGCTTAGGCCTTACCATGAGTACTACGGTACCAGCTTCTTTCCTATACAGGAAATTTGCTAATAGTAAAAATTATCAACAGAACAGATAGAGCCACAACAAAAACAAAAGAGGGTTGTACTAAAAAGTAAGATTCCTGAGTCTTGGAATCAAACATTCAAAGAAGAGAAACCCTCTCAAACACGCACACATTCATACACACACTCGCTCTCACATTCCCATGCACGTCACTCATACACTCTTTCACTTACACATGCACACTCACACTCACATACATTCTGTGGAAGTAATGGTCAATAATAAAGTATATACTAAATAGTTGTTATATACTATATATAGAAAAATATGTGCGGAAACAATTTTTCGTTTAATTTTTGTCAAAAAAAAAGAGACGATTTCAAAGGGATTATGAAGCAAAACGTAAAATTGTGTAGGTACAAGAGTAGGTATATCGTAGGCCCCATTAAAATATAGTTTCTGGTGTTTCAAAAGAGTCGACCTAGCTTTGTGAGCATGGTATATTAGTAATTATTAAAACTAATTAAATAAAATATAAATAATTCATTATTCATAATTATTACAGAGTTTTCATGATACAGCAGACTAATTTTCTATTAGCTGAAAAAACATGATCTCGATCTAATAAACGAGTGGCAAGTACGAAAGGTGATTTTTCCAATAACTTATCTACTCTATTTTTTTACCTCTGCCAATTACTTATCAGTTCTAAGCTGTACTTGATGCATTTTTTATTTTAAAAGTGAGTTCAATTGTTGTTGATTGAGAAGCTCTTTGCTAAATTATTCAACATAAGCTGGGCATACCCCGATTGTAAGATGGAGCTGCCAATGAATCGTGGCTGAGATGGAGTAGATGGAAGCCAGCCAGGATTGATTCCTGTAGCTGTAATTTCTCTCATCCACTTCCTATTTCATCATCATTTCATATTATTCCTTAAGTTTTAAATAACTCTCATTTTATTTATTTTTTTTTTGCTTAAATGGAATTACATCAAACAAATGCTTTTTACCAGCTTAAATCAGTAATTGTTTAAAATGTGTTTATGAGTCCTACACTTTCAACTCGTTGAAGGGATAAAACGTAGATCATGAAATCAAAACATAATTTTGTGAAGCCTAAAGTTTTTTGGCCACGAAAATAGAGGTCAGTTTTTAATTAATTTATATTGCACATACTTTGCACAAAACAAAATGGCTTTCTAACTTATAAAAGACAAACTTATTATTGAGATAGTAGTGTAAATTACATTCTTTAATGGCAAAGAAGGAAAATTTAACCTATCTCAACACCGATGGTAAAACACTGTGTCAGACACTAACCCCTGAAATATGTTATAAATGTAATCCGTAAATTACAGTCATAATATTATAGTAAAACATAGGATTATACTATGACGTAGATAAAGAATTGTTTAAAATGTATATGCTAACTTAAAATATATTTGTTGAAGCCTTACACATACTTCCTGTTATTTTTTATAGTTTTAATCAAATGAAATATTTAAATCAAATACCGTAACAGAACGTGGAGGGCGACCGTTCAATTAACTAAGTAAATTATTAACCGTCCCCAGCGCCAGGTGTTTACAAGGTGTCACCTGTTATGTCAACAGTTAATTACGTGTCATCAAGGGCAGCTTAGGGTAGTTCGCGTATGTATGCTTGGTGTTGATATTAGCAATTAATTGCATAACTAAACGTTGCGTAGGTATCGTCCCACAACGAACTACGCCAATTCAACCAATTTCATTCTCTGTTTACAGGTTACTGGTTCAAAGTTTAAAAAAAAAAATACCTACCTTGATGTATGATATTTTTTTCATTCAAAAAAAGAGATCACTGTTATTACAACGTTTTTTGAAATGTTCCCATAAATTACTTTACGTAGGCCTTTGCATGGGCGCGTGATTACTCTAGGCCTACATGTTTTTCAGCACAAATATTTTATATTTGCTTTAAAACTGTAATTTAATTTATTAAATGCTGAATTACAGATTTTACAAGGGTTAATGTACACCTAAGTATTTTTGGCTTACGTTTTAGTTTGTAAAACTGAAATCAGTCTCTACCGCCTCATGGGATCCTGAGAACTGCGAATATTTTTTAATATACATGTTTTGTTTATTGATAAACGTTGATTCGGAGTGAATGATAAAGCTTTTTCTTGGGAAGCGATATAGAGGGTGTCCCATAATAGTCCCGGGCCCCCACTGACTTTTTCCTATATTTTTTTCAAATATCAATCCCACACCACCCCCAATTAATTATTGTTGTGTAGATATTACTTCATTTTAAGTGGGTACCTAATCTTGGCCGCAATCTTGGGTCCGCTATATTGGATCCAAAATAATTTTTTCACGTGTAAAAGTGGTATTGTGACCTATCATTTCAAACTAGATTTTTCTTTGATTACAACGCTGCAATCCGTTTTTAAGTACCTTGATTGGTTCTCAATATATGAGTTTTATTGATTAATTTATTTTCAACAATTTTAAACATTACAAATTGTTAAAATAGGCCCATAACCACAAAAAAGCTACAGTGAGGAATAATCACCACCAGTCATTGTTGAGGTATTTCCACTCAACTTTCACCTACGTAATGTTTTTGGCCGCTATCTTGGATCCGTCATTTTTAAATGGGGTAAGTTATTTCAATATGAAGATGGTAATGTGACCCATCATTTCAAACTAACTTTTTACGCCGAATTCAATTCTGCAACTCGTATTTAATTATTGTGCTTAGTTTTCAAGATATTGACTAATTTCTAATAACAATCTAAAAAATATTAATTTTTTAAGAACTACGTTTTATAGCTAAAAACAGGTTCTGACATTGAATTCAGCGTAAAAAGTTGGTTTGAAATGATATGTCGCAATAGTATCTCCATATTTGAAATAACTTACCCAATTTCAAATGGCAGATCCAAGATGGCGGCCAAAATATTTACATTGGTGAAAGTTAATAGGAAATAACTCATCAATGACTGAAAATGGTTATTCTTCACTATGTAGCATTATTTTGTGATTATTGGCCTAGTTCATCAATTTGTAATGTTTAAATTGGTTGAAAATAAATAAATTAAAAGTACTCATATCTTGAAAACCAATCGATATATTAAAATACCCCCGTTGCAGCAGACCTGCATACTCAGCGAATTTCAAATGCAAAACAACATATTTCAATCCTAAATAGCGAGATTTGACATGTTTTTGTAAGCTCCAAAAGAATAACATGGGGAATGAGTATGCAGGTGTGCTGCTACAGGTATATTAAAACTGGGTGGTTTTAATTCAATATTTAGTAGATCTGAACGAGAAGAAGCTATTTACCAAGTTTTATTGAGATATGTTGAGAAATAAGCGAGATATAGAATTTTAGTTATTTCCCATAAGGTTAACATTGGGACAACGTACTGTGTTTACCACTTTCAATATCTCGGTAACCAATGGACATAGAGCAGTGTTTCAAAATACTAAATTGTATGTTTTTTGAGCTGAATTCAATGGTGCTCACAAAAATTGGATAAATTTTATTTTTCTATGTAAAAAACTCTAAAAACCCATTTTTGGGGGGGTTTATCCGCCTTTACCGCCCCTTCCGGTGGTCCGATCGGGCTGGTTCACGAACTCGTCCAATTGATTACCACTTTACATGTCCGTACCAAATTTCATGAAGATCGGACCATTTTTGCGGCCGCTATCGTGCTAACAGCCACATATATATATATATATATATATATATATATATATATATATATATAGATATATATATATAGATATATATATATATATATATATATAAATTCGAACGAATAGTGTTTTTTGCTTCTGGGGGCCCCAAAACGAAAAGTTATAGTGGTCCCGAGCTTAGGTCTTACCATGAGACCTACGGTAATAGCTTCTTCCCTATAGGGGAAATTCGCTAAAACGGATTGCGGCATTGTAATCAGTGAAAAATACAGTTTGAAATTATGGGTCACAACACCACTTTCACATTTTCAACATATTTTGGATCCAATATGGCAGATCCAAGATGGCTGCCAAAATTGGGTACCCACTCAAAATGAAGTATGAACTACCCAACAATGTTTGTAGGTGGAGTGGGATTGATATTCGAATAAATATAGGAAAAAATTAGGGAGGACATTCACGGCGGTATGCTCAACAATCCCTGATGGAAACATTTTTCTTCAGTGGTAGAGACAAGTCGTGGGTCTCTCTTTTTTGGGATTGCTGTGGAATATTTACACTGAGAATCTCGATGTCCTATTAGCAGTGTCGGACTCATCTTCCGGGGCACTTATCTTTATTTCCTTCGCTAATTACTTTAAAGAATACCTTTTGTTTTTCCCCATTAAATAATTCCTCGTTGGGGAATTCATCTGCTTTAAAGTTGGTCTTAAACTTCCTTTTTCGACCCAATCATGCCTGGATATAGTGGCTGAATTAGTTTACCCCTTAGTTTACTTTAGTTTAGTTCCCCTTGGCCTGGATCATGGCCTCTAAGGTGTTCATCGGATACGTTCACGTATATATTGAGGATGTCCTTTGCTGATCTCAACATTTAGAGAGTGTCAACGAAAGTTGCTGCGCACACAAAAAGTGTGCTCAGCCTCTTCTGTTATGAAGAGCCTTTTCGGACATTTTGAGCTACCGACGTATCAAATTCTGTGTAAAAAGGCTCGGGAGTACATGTGACCGGAAAGCAACTGGGGTAAACTTCGTAAAAAATACTAACACCGAAAGTTATGGTCATATATTATTAGTATAATATTATTTGTTTAATAATTTCCTTCCTCAAATTAAATCAGCTTTTATGAGAACTTATTCTAACACTTTCAAAGGAAACAGCGTTTGGCAAAGATGGATGAAGTTTCTTTGAGCTGTTCTTTCATTCCAATGGATCTAAGGTATAAATAGCTTATTGGAATTGAACCCCTGTGATAAAAGCCTCTAAACTGTAGCTTAAAAAGATTTTTTTTATTACGGTTAATATTTAATGTTACGATTTACAAGGGTTTTTGCATTGTACGGTATAACAGGACAAATCAAAAATATTTCTAACTGTATAATAACTAACCATATTTTCATATTGTTTGTTGAATTGTAATGAGACCGGGTATTTGTGCTGATTATAACCAATTGTGTCAAATCAGGGGAAAATTTACTTATTCAACACAAAATATCATGGATAAAAACCCATCGGTACTATAAGATAAAATTGAAATTTGCTTAGAGTTATATTAACTAGATTACTGTTCCAGCTCAGATCAGCAGTTTTACTTGAAATTGTATTATTCCAAAAGAACTGCAATGACCCAAACTTTGCATGACTGTAGGGCGTAGACCTTAGAAAAAACCGTGAAGTCTAAGAAACCGACAAACCTACGCCTTATCCCCTTTTATTCTATTCTAAATTATAAATTACCTATCAATTAATTCATTTAAATTGTGCAGTGAAAGCCATATATTTTTATACTTTATTGTTTATATAACAAAAGTCCAGATTAACACATTTACAGCCAACAGCCAGCTGATATTAATTATGGCATATGTAACACCTTTACAATTACACATAAAACCTAAAGATCGGTTAAGTAGTAACTGATGAATAAGCATTTCAACTGTGTTATTATGTATAGGATAGAATCATCATCATAACAATAGACTTAGACAAAAGTGTAGATATCCCCCCCCAATAACTTCCAATGGGGCAAACTTAAGGTTAATATCACAATCCATAAAACGATGGGAGCTTTTTTTTCAAAAATGGCATAACTTAAATGTCAATACCCCATCTTACCTTTTTTACGAGCTTCATTTTTGGCAAGTTACACTCAGAATATCAATAAATCCCCGTTTTGGTAGACCAGCACACTCAGCGAATTTCCAATGCGAAAAACACATTACAATCCAACAAAGCGAACTTTTACACGATTTCTTAATATCCAAAAGAATAACATAAGGAATGAGTATGCATGTTTGCTGCAACATGTCTGTTTAAATTGGGTGGTTTTAATTCAATATTTAGATGATCTGAACTATAAAAATCCATCTACCGAGTATAACCAAGATATGTTAAGAAATAAGGAAGATATAGATTTTTTACTTCCCATAAGGATAACATGGGGACTGAGTAAACAGGTTTGCTGCTACCAAAATGTAAGTATTGGAGACTTAAGGCTAATATACATTAGATCTCATCTCGATAAAGCGAAAAGGGCGTAAGTCTCAACATTAGACATGCGACAATAGCTTATCTTTTTTAGGAAATTCGCTAATAAGACACGACAATTGACTTTTATCTCAGAGTAATGACTTTGCCTCTTGCCACCCACCCCCGCCCCTAAAAAAGGGGATTTTGAGGGCACACCTAAAGGTTCAAATCTAAAACCACTAACGAGTGACCCCTCGTTTTAAAAGATTTTTCAAAGGAAATGGCATGGGGCAAAGCCAACGTCAGTGCTGCATCCCCTAATAAAATGTCACGTATTTAATTTGACATGTATTTAATTTTTTAAATTGGTAAAAGGAAACTTGCTTGCCCATCTCAAATGTTAAAATACCTTCCATCTTTTTTAGGGATGAATTGACCTTTGGTTTCCACTAAAACCCTCTAAGTACCCTGGTTTGGGATTTTATTTAGGGGTGTGATATCATCTTCAGGTTTGTATCATTGCGCACCTCTATTGAAGGGCCCCTCGATATGAGTCTATATTGTGCAATTGTCCCGAAATTGCTTTTCTTCCTGTGAAGTGATTAAAAATTTTAACAGGGGTATCCCTACTTTTGCCTAGCTCTGTATAATAATAACTATACAACATTTAGTTTTTGAGAGTTATGTATGTACTTTGTTACACGTACTTTCCTAATATGTTTAGCAAAACAGTCTTGCTTGACTTTCTTATAACTGATGTAATTATTTGATATATACTGTATATATATATATATATATATATATATATATATATATATATATATATATATATATAGGATTACAGCAACATTATGGTTTATTTTGAATTATAAGTATAGTCAAAACTGCTGAATAAAAGATCAACAAAAAATGCCAGGAAGGTAACGTTAAAAAATGTTCCTACTAAGGCAGTTATTTCCAAGAGTTGTGATCTCTAACTATTAAAAGGGAAATGTATACATAAATAATTTGTGCAGAAGAAATTGTTAATATTGTTGATATATATCAATTAGTAGTATCTGCAGGATACAATTTTCATTCAAAAATGCCTGGTGTGTCATAGCGTTACGATGAACTCACAAGATTGTGATATTTTTGGATCCTATCTGGAAGTGGTTTCACATTTGAGCTGCTGCCAGAATCACGTAAACAAACATAGCCTATCCTCTTTTACAACTCCAGTTTTCAATTTGGACGCTATAAATCACGAGAACGCCTTACTGAGTAAAACCCGTACCACACTAAAATATTACTCATATTGGACTGTTTCCTTCCACTCATAGGCAATTATAAAAAGTAAACTTGATATGAATAGATAAAAATGTAAAGTCATTGTTTAATACAAAGTAGTATAAATATCATTTCGTATAATACTTTCAGATAATAAATTAGCGAAGATATACAGAGATTGTTTGATTAGGCTCAGTGTATCTTTCATTCAGGCTGTTTTACCAGGTCGTATTTGTTCAGCTTTAACTTGTTCTACTTCGCTCTTAAGCCTACCTTAATAATGTACTAAAAATCCGATAACGCTGTAAATACTTATTTCCGGGAATGCAATGACTCAAGTTTTCATATTATTTCGATACAGCCAAATGATAACAGCTAACAGATTTAACCAACTGAAATAAATTGTAACAGAAATTGTATAACACAAATTTCTCCCAATATCCAAATTGTTCAGGGTGTTTTTTTTAACGCAACCCAAAACTTTATTTTTTCAGTGAAGGATTATTTCCCCCCAAGATTCCCGGTTGACCCCAATATATTTTTTTTCTATAGGGAAACATAAAAAGTAAGGCCTACGAAAATAATTCACAGGATATTCAGCTCCTCAAACAAAAATAACAAATTTAATACAAGAAATTCAAAGAAGTACCTTGCAAAACGTGTTCTGGAAAATTATGGACACAGCACAACTTTATACAAACGCTAATGTCGGATTGTTTGAGCACATACAAACTTAAATAATAGGCTGTATAAAATGTAAAGATAAATAAAACAATCCTCATTTTATATTTATATGTGCATTATTCAATCTTAAAAATGGGTTGCGTTAAAAAACACCCTGTATAATCTACGACTTATAGTTTTGAACCTGAATTATCTGGGTGATGTCATATTATAGAGTGCTTAAAGGTTTGATACCAATAAATTTTAAAATAAATATAAAAAATATTATTGAGATATTTCATTTCTGGAAATTTTAGCAAATATGCATACTCATTTCCCATATTATTCTTATGGAGAAAATTGACGTATGCTCATTTTGGGATTTGAGTAAATTTTACTTATTCGTGGCTCCGACTAAACGATTTATTTAAGTATTTGAAATTCGCTGAGTATGCAGGTCTGCTGCAAAAATATGCCAACAAAAAATATAAATATGCCAACAAATAAGGAGTATATCGCATTTTTTTGATATAGCTATGGCTATAATTATGTTTTATATGATAAATGAGTTTGAAGGTTTTCTGCCACGTTAATTTGAGAAGGAGGGATTTTGGCTGAAATGCGATAGGTGGTAATTATTTAAAGCCACATACCATGTTTTACTAAGATATGTTCAAAAACAAGTGAAATGTAGAATTTGATTTATTTTCTGTAAGGATAGTATTAACATAATATAATGTTTTACCTTCATCTACATCTCGGTAAGCAGTCAACATACTTTATAGCAGTAATTTAAAATACTAAATTAATTTCCTTTAGTTCAGTGTTGCAAACCAAAATTTGATTATTTTGATTTCCTTTATATATAATCCAATTTTTAAGGATTTAACCTTCTTTACCTCTTATGGTCCGATTGGGTTGATCTTCAAACTCGTACACCTACATAAATAGATAGATATGTAGATAAGAGAACACAAACGTAGATAGATAGTAATTAGAGTTAAAAAGTTCTAAACGAATTGTGATTTTGGCAACGGGGACCGTAAAACGAAGTTATCAAGGTCTCTGGGCTTAGAACTCACCGTAAGACCTTAGGCTATTAGCTTCTTCCCTAAAGGGAAATTCGCTAAATCTCCTTTTACATTATCTACCTCTAAAAGTGCGTTACAATTTTCATATCAGAATAAAATATTGATTCGAATTTCAATGATACATAAAAAGGAATTATATAGAAAAGTAACCTGGAATGGATTAAGCCGTTACAGCCACACAATGGGGGCGCCCAGCTGAGAGGTGATAAGGCTAACGTCGCCGATCCTTTGATACGAATATCAGGGCTGAGAGATAAAACCTTCTGTTTCGTGTTTATTTCGCAAATAATTTTACCATTAATGTGCGAGGAAAACATTGTAAATTTGAAGAAAATAATATATTTGATGTATCATAAACTATATAGTTGTCAAAAAATAATGAAATCCCAAAGGTCTCACGTATAACAGAAATATTTATCCAAAGTTTTTATTCTCTTTTTCGCTGAACTTAGAAGGTTATACCAAGGTCACACTCTAACTTTGAATTAATTTCCTTAGCTCATGAAAAACAGCAAACACATAATTTTTTATTTATTGGCAGTTTTTATCTTGAGCGTAAATTTTCACCGCTTAGTACTGGAATTCATAATTCTGTCTTTGTAAAACTGATCCATAGACTGAATGGGAACCTTATAATATCTCTTGTCGTCATTGAGTACTTAAGAAAAATTCATGTTACATCAGTTAAATATTTCCAGCGAATTCAAATGCTTGAATTTATTTTAATACAATAAAATTAAGGTCTTACATTTTTTGACCACAATACTAAGATAAGTGCAGGCTTAAATATCAATGTCGTGTCCTTGACCTTTCGATTGTATGACATCTCAATAATCCATTGTTTAAATTAGACATAAACTAAACAGTAGCATTATTAATTTGTAATAAATGTCCAAAACAATTTTGAGAATAGTATCTGTTGTGAAAGTAATAAGCTGATTTTGAATATCAGAAATATGGTTAAAATTATAATATGTTGATTAGCTATTAATTTATATTATAAAGGATTAAATAAAGCCACATGAAATGAAACAATTTTTCATCTCATTCCAAAATGCAATGTAAATTTACCGGCCAAGTAGTTGAGAAAAAGAGTTTACGATCTATGATCGCAAGTTAATTAAATGGTAGGGGGAGGTTTTTGATATAACATCTTAAGCCGGGAGTGAATAAAAGGAGTCCGAACGTTCAGTTACTTCAAGACTTCTTGTTCTCATTATCAGGGTGAATTATGACGGTTATTCTTCTCACTCTTCGAGCTCCTAAATTTCCTGCGTTCGTTTTAAAATTCCTACCGAATCACATTCCTTTGTTTGCATTTGGGACTTGGAGATTGTATTCATTATACTTTTTCCATTGTTTACAGTTTTGATAACGTATATATATATATATATATATATAATAATATTTTCCAGCCGTGAATAATTACAAAAAATTTTATCTTTACTTGGTGTTAAGCACATGAATTCCCTAGTCATATTTATCGGAGCCAAAAAAATGAATTTTGTTCGTAATTTCGGTACTTTTTGCGAATATCCCCTACAGGGAAGAAGCTGTTACTGTGGATCTCATGGTATGACCTGTGCCCGAGACCATCATAACGTTACGTTTTGAGGTCGCCAGATGCTAAAACACCATTCATTCATTTTCATATACCGGGTCCCCTATGAAAAAATTATGTCAGGTTTGATCAAAAAAATATCAGAACCTAAACAAACCTTGATCAAAACTGATCAAATTTGCGGGTTTTTTTGGGACTTTTGACTATCAAATCTGATCAAATCTGATCAGGGGTTTGTTCAGGCTGATCAAGGTTGATCAGTTTAGTTCAGGATTCATCAGGTAAGGTTGATCAAGCTTGATCAGATAACTTCAGTTTCTTCTACAGGATTGGTCAGGTTTGATCAGGTAATACTGATGTTTAATGTTTTTATAAAAACATTGTATGCATTAATACGGTTTATGTTAAAGTTTAATACACCGACATCCTCTTTTACAAATTAGATATATCAGTGTGTAACCTTTATTCTTCTGGCCTTATATTTTTTACTAGTTTATAAAATATTTTTATTCACAGATATTGTTAACATTGTATTTATACATTTTATATAAAAGTTATGTAGGTATTTATAACTAATTTGTATTATGATAAACTGTACATATCTCTATACATTTTTGTTGTTGTACATGGGCCTGTAAACTGATAAGGACTGATGAAAGCGTTTTGACGCTAAAGCCTAGGTTTTCAAAAAACGTATTATTGGATCATAAGGTAAGCCTTAATTAATTGAATAATGTCAAATAACGATCCAGAGGCTATGAACCCTAATAAATATAATTTCAAGTATTTCATGGTATAAAAAGTAGGCCTATTTCAAGTATTTTCAAGTAGGCACAGATAACGCTCTGTTTACATTCTGTTGTACATTCAAACTGTAGGCCTATTTGAATAAAATATGTTTCTAGCCTATGATTTGTGTTTATACCTGTAATTAGCTAAGTACACATCCTATTTATGTTATATTAGGCCTACATTATATTGGAAATATTGTAAGTTGTGGGCAGATAATGGATTTTTTTTGATAAAACAAAAACACAGCAAATAAACAAAACAGCAAAAAAACAGTAACCCGATCAATACGTGATTCATATCTGATCTTCTGCCGTTCGTTTCTAAATCAGACACGATAAAACATCTGATTCAAAAGAAAACAAAATCGAAAGTAGACGAACTTCGGTAGGCTATATAGTTTGTCGAGTAGAACTCAACAACCAATTCTATTGTATTTATTTCCGATTTGTTTTTACTCAATGGAAATTTACTAAGTTATCGATAGAATTTGCACAAGATGGCGGGGGAAATTGTTCAGTCAATTTATGTTAGTGGTAACTTATAATTAAGTTTTTGGCTAGGTTAGGGGAGAGTGGGGCAGCTTCATACAGGGGCACCTTCATACAGTCTAAATTTCCCGGCCTTACAGAAGAGCAGGAAACAAATCATTCATACCACCTATAGGCCTCCTTATGTACTACTATAAAAGTTTCAATTCTGCTGTGTATTTTAATTGGGAGATAGCCTATTTAACATTTACTGGAATCTGGGAAAAAAGTTTTTTATGAATATCAGGAAAAAGGGAGGTAAAAAAAGTAGGCATAATTAGTTTTTATATTTTTGCTGTTATTTATGCATTATTAGACAGCTCAATGTTTTGGACTACATATAAACACTATAACTGTAGGCCTAGATCTCCAATTTTAACTTATAAAAAAGTTATATGGTATTTGTAACATAACCACAGTTGGGGCACTTTCATTCATTGAAACGGGGCTGTATTGGGGCTGCTTTTGAAAATCGAGAGGCACTATCTCTCACGCTCTGCGATCTCAGCAGAGCGTTTGATTGTGTCTCACATGACATATTGATCAGGAAGTTGGCATACTATGGCATTAAAGATACTGCTCTTTCCATCTTACGCTCCTACCTTGAAAAGAGGACCCAAGTCGTCTCGATAAGCGGAGCTGTGTCTTAAGAACTTCCTGTGGAGTTTGGGGTCCCTCAGGGCTCAGTACTTGGGCCGACTCTATTCCTCGTCATGATCAATGACTTGGATGATCTTGGAAGGACCCTCATGTTTGCAGACGACACCTCTCTGATCTCTGCTGGCAATGACGTTGACCAGGTTCTGCAGACTTCTACCCGGCGTCTTGAGGTTGCAACTGCGTGGTTTCAAGCGAACCGTTTTCGTTTAAATGAGGATAAAACGCAACATATCACCTGCAGTCTTTCAAGAAATCTGCCGGATAACCAGGGTCCTGTCAAGTTGCTTGGGTTTGTGCTGGACAGCAAACTGGGTTGGGCAAACCATATTGACCGGACGAACAATAGGCTGTCTCGGATCTGTTACCTCCTGCTCAAGTTGAGGAACTGTGTGACCGAGTCTTATTTAGTCATGGTTTACCATGCTCTTTTTCATTATCATGTGTCTTATGGTTTGCTACTGTGGGGGCACTCATCGAGGGTTCAGGATGTGCTCAAGCCCCAGAAGCGTGCCGTCAGAATTATAACGAGAAGTGAGTTCCGTGCCCATTGTAAGCCTCTGTTCGCACGGCTTGGACTTCTCACGGTTGTCGGCCATTACATCCTGCTCTGCTTGCTGCACGTCAGGAGGAACATTGACGACCTTGCCACTCGACAGGATGTGCATTCCCACTTTACTAGACACCGAGCCCAGCTGGATATCCCAAGAGTGCGCCTGGCCAGGTCCCAGAGCAGTTATAGTGTGTTGTCTGTGAACCTGTTCAATAAACTGCCCCTCAGAACTAGGCAGCTGGATTTAGACACTTTTGATGGGGTCCTCTCAAACTTCCTTAAGAATAGGGCTCACTATAGTATCAACGAATTTCTTGAGGATGACCTCTCAGTGTTGTAGTCAGCCCCCGCCAACCGGAAGTCAAAAGTATTTTAAGTTAAGTTTTAGTCTTGAAATTTTAGTGTGTTCAGTGTTTTGTTCAATTTAAATTGAAGTATGTTTATTTTCTTGACGCCATCAATCCCACACTGTGGGTAAAAGATGAAGACATCAGGTATCAGGTATCAGGTACAAATGGCGAGATATTACAGGAAATTAACTAATAGAGCTAAGGCAGATGAAAATGTTTTCACAGTTAATTTTATGTCTAACTTTCATTAATAGTAAGTTTTAGGGCTTTTGATTTGCAAGAAATTGTACCAAAACTTATGTTTTGGAGCAAGACTTCATACAGCTTTATTTTTCTGTTAATATTTTATCAAGTAACATTGTGTAACCCTAATTTTAGGCCTAATTATCGTTAGTATGAAGTTTTTAAACAGCTTAAAACAACAAACATAAGTTTTAATGTTATTTGTTTCATTATTTTCCCTTTGTATGAATCTAACCCAATGAAGTATGAAACTGCCCCAATTTGGGGTAGTTTCATACAAAGTGCAGTGTTTTGGTAAAAAAAATGTTGATCATTTATATGAGAGAGAAATTAATTTAAAAACTTTCATGATAAAGGTTAGATGCCATGCAATATTAAATTAAAATTTCAGAACATTTCATTTGGAAATAAGGGAGCTAAAAATATTTAGAATTGATTGATGCGATTTTGTATGAACCTGCCCCACTCTCCCCTAATCATCATAAATCTAGGCCTATTGCTATATAGTTTTAGCGAATTTCCCCTATAGGGAAGAAGCTGTTACCGTAGGTCTCATGGTAAGACCTAAGCCTAAAACCATCATAACTTTTCTTTTTGATGTCCTCAGATGCCAAAAACACCATTCGTTCACTTTCATAAATATATATATATATCTATATATCTATATATCTATATATCTATATATATATGTGTCTTTAAGCACGATAACTTGCGCAAAAATGGTCCAATCGGAATGAAATTTGGCATAGACGTGTAAAGTAGTAATTATTCGGACGCGTTCGTAAACCAGCCCGATCGGACCACCGGAAGGGGGGGTAAAGGGGGGTAAACCCCCCCAAAAATGGGTTTTTTGAGATTTTTACATAGAAAAATAAAATTTTTCAAATTTTTATTGGCACCATTGAATTCAGCCCAAAAAAACAAACAATTTAGTATTTTGAATCATGGCTCTATGTCCATTGGTTGCCGAGATATTGAAAGTGGTAAACACAGTACGTTGTCCCAATGTTAACCTTATGGGAAATAGGTAAAATTCTATATCTCGCTTATTTCTCAACATATCTTTATAAAACTTGGTAAATGGCTTCTTCTAGTTCAGATCTACTAAATATTGAATTAAAACCACCCAGTTTTAATATACCTGTAGCAGCAAACCTCCATACTCATTCCCCATGTTATTCTTATGGAGCTTACAAAAACATGTCAAATCTCGCTATGTTGGATCGAAATATGTTGTTTTGCACTTGAAATTCGCTGAGTATGCAGGTCTGCTGCAACTTGGGTATTATTATATTTATTTAGGTTGGGTATGTTTTACAGCCCAACCCCTCCTCATGTCAGGGGGTGTTCCCTCATGTCAGGTATTTGAATAGGCCTATTTGACAATAGTTTCAGTTACATTGGTTGTTATCGATGTTTCTTTCAATACTGATGGTTGTCGGAACATTAAATCGATATAGTTAAACTCGATAAGCTAATACTTTCTAAAAGACATTTCTGGTGGGGCGTAGTATGTGTATTATACAGCAGATTAACAAATATAAACTATTCGATACCAACTATCAGCATATTATACAGCAGCAATCTGCTGAAAGTTTATGTTATGCTGATAGTTGACATCGAATTACCTAAATCTAAGCTCATGCGAAAACGAAAGTGATCTTCGCCCATGCTGAATTATATTGAAAAGTTCAGTTACCTACTAAACCTGAGTAAAACACATAAGATAAACAATATTTAGTGTAAAGATAACCTGTGAAGGCAGAAGATCAGATATGAAACTCATGCCCAGCAACTACCCCTTTTGAATTTTCAATTGCTTGATACTTATAGCATGAAGATGTCTACTTACTGAGTTTTTAACCTCAAGAATGCTTTGACAATAACTAACTTGGTCTATGGTCTATTATCTTTCTATGGCCAAATAGAGCCCTCATGTCCTAACCACAGCTTCACTATAACATATCACTATCACTCATATTAGCACAATAGGTACCCCATCGTTTTGTTGGCGGGGGCTGACTACAACACTGAGAGGTCATCCTCAATAAATTCGTTGATACTATAGTGAGCCCTATTCTTAAGGAAGTTTGAGAGGACCCCATCAAAAGTGTCTAAATCCAGCTGCCTAGTTCTGAGGGGCAGTTTATTGAACAGGTTCACAGACAACACACTATAACTGCTCTGGGACCTGGCCAGGCGCACTCTTGGGATATCCAGCTGGGCTCGGTGTCTAGTAAAGTGGGAATGCACATCCTGTCGAGTGGCAAGGTCGTCAATGTTCCTCCTGACGTGCAGCCCCCTCAAAACATCGCTATAATATGTTCATGCAACATTGCTTTAATAACAATTCAAATTCAAAACTGAAGAGGATTTAAACTCAAACAAAACGTAACTACAAAGCAATTAATTTAAGCATGTAAAGATAAAACAGTTATCTCTAGGGCTTGTGAGTTTAACGTCTACACAAAAATTAATTCAAATCAAAACTAACTAAACCAATAAAAAAGGAGTGAGCAGGGCTGAGGCTGGCAGGGCTGCCACTACAACCTCTTCGAGAACGAATGTTGAGTTTGAAACTTGATATATATATATATATATACATATATATATATATATATATATATATATATATATATATATATATATATATATATATATAAGTTCATAACCAAGTAAATAAACTATTATTGTATAAAAATTAATTGTATTTCTAGGAATATAAATGATTGAACGTTTATTGTCTTGCGAATGTTTGCAAAAATTATATGACAAAAAATATGTATTAAAGTAGACCTTTATTTTTATATCATCATTAAAAATAATGTTATAATGTATAAAAATATAAACAGTTTTAAATATTATTTTTCAATTATTATTCCATTTTTTAATTATTTTTTAAGGTTTATTGAACAGGTTTTAAGGCATGTAACAGTCATAAATTTTAATTTTTTATGTTAATTGCCGCCTCTGGAATATACAGGGTGTCCCATAAGTAAAGTTCCAAACTTTGGGAATAGGTTATATGGGTCAAAATAAAGATAAAATGTGGAATAACATTTATTCCAAAAACGCTTTGTTTACCAGATATCCGCCATTTTGTATTTTTAACAAAATATTTTTTATCTCCCAGGTTTTTTAATCGATATTTTTGAAACGCGGTATGCCCCTGTATCTAGTCAAGGTTGGTTTATGAATAAATAATCAGCATGATCGAATTGTCAATTTCAAAATGGTGGCCGTATAAAATCTTCAAATTGAAATACCAAAAAATGGTACATATTACAAAAGAAATATAATGTACAAAAATATTTAGACAATTTTATTTCCATTCCAATTATACCCAAATTATGAAGATCGGTTAACAAATAACTGAGTTATGGTCGAATTAGCGCATGGCTCAGCGCAACAATGGACTATTTTGCTAAAAAAATGCTGCCCCTCTAGCTAAATACGATCATAACTCAGTTGTTTATTAACCGATTTGAATGAATTTGGTGTCATTAGATGGGAAAAAATATTCTAAAAATTGTCATTCTTTATATTTTTTTGTAAAACCTACGGTTTTTTTGTTATTTAAACTTAAAGAATTTAAACGACCGCCATTTTTAAATTTATTATTTGATCATGCTCATTATTTTTTCATGAACTAACCTTCACTAGATACAGGTTCAAACCGAGTTTCAAAAAAATCTATTAACAAACTTGGGAGATAAAAAATATTTGGTAAAAAAACAAAATGGCGGATATCATGTAAACAAAGCATTTTTGTAAAAAAATTATTCTATGTTTTCTATTTATTTTGACCCAAATAACATATTCCCGAAGTTTGGCACTTTACTTATGGGCACCCTAAACAGGGTAAAAATAGTTTAATATTTTTTTTTTGTTGGAAGATGTTTCATTACTATAATAATTGTTAAATATACAACCCATCCATTGTTATTATACAGCTAATTTGATATTCTTGGTTAGGTAATTTGATAAATTTTGACATTCTTAACATAATTTCTATTATTCAAGCCTGAACAGTATGCCTGACCAAATTTGACCATTCAAGTTATAACATCCAGCCTTATAAAATAATCCTGACAAAATTTGAACAATCCTGTCAGGCCTGATTAAATATGCCTGATCAAGTCTGACCAAATCTTGGAGAAATTTGAACACTCCTGTCAGGCCTGATTAGTATGCCTGATCAAGTCTGACCAAATCTGATGATTGAAGTTATAACATCAGTCCTGATCAAATAATCATGAAGAAATTTGAACATTCCTGTCAGGCCTGATCAGTATGCCTGATCAAGTCTGATCAAATCTGATAATTCAAGCTGTAACATCAGGCCTGATAAAAAATTCCTGAAGAATTTGGAACGCCCAGGTCAGGCCTGACCAGGCTAGTTGATCGGTTTTGATCAACCGAGTCAGGCTTGATCAGGTTATTTGAACAAATCTGATCAAATTTGTTCATTTTTGATCCTGCTTGATCAAAAATGATTAAATTTGATCAGATCTGATCAAGCAAATTTTCACAGGGGGTGTCTCACCTAAAGTGAACCAATAACTAACGTTTTTACTATAAATCTGACAAAGAACTTCTTATGGGGCACTTCCCTTAATTTTTAACGCTGCTTTTTGGAGTCACTTCGAAAATTAAAAATATGGCTGCCATTTTCCAATATGGCGGACAACTTTGATTTTTCTTATGGAACACCCTATATTTTAGGGCGTTTTTGGATTCTACGCTTAGTTTTAGGAACTTTTTACTCTTTATAATTTTTCCCTAAACCCAATGGTTAAGGAGGTATGAAAAGTCAAAGTTAGATTTTTCCCCATTTAAAATGCATTGGGAAATTGTTGGTAGTCTGTATATCGAAAACGTTTGGGTTTAATAAAAGATACCAAAGAATAAAAGTGCCTAAACATGTTAGTTTAGTTGAGGTTTAATCTTAAAATAATTTTTAGTCGAGATTTAATCGTGGAAATGTGTTATTTTGAATATGATTTTACCCCATAAGGAATACATGGGATGGCATAGTTAAATGGACACAAAGCATTTTAAATGGGGAAAAATCAAACTAACTGTTCATACCTGCTGAACCATTGAGTTTAGGAAAAGGTGAGAAAGAATAAAAAGTTTCTATAATTAAGCGTAAAATCCAAAAACGCCCTAAAAAAAAGGGTGTTCCATAAGAAAAATCGAAGTTGTCCGCCGAATTGGAAAATGGCGGCCATATTTTTGAATTTCAAAGTGACTCCAAAAAGCTGCGTTAAAAATCAAGGGAAGTGCCACATAAGAAGTTCTTTGTCAGATTTATAATAAAAACGTTAGCTATTGGTTCACTTTAGGTGAGACACCCGGTTATAGGGTGTCCGGAAATTACGGTAAAATATATTAGCATATGATAGTAGAGGTAAAAATAAGAAAAAAAGTTCGTATAAACATAGGTCCTAAATTGCTTCGTTTCCCGTCTGTGAGTCTGTTTGTGATTTTTACATATTTAATTATATCTCAAGAACCGCTAAATGTATAAACTTCAAACTTGGTACATGGATTACCACTATGAAGAACTATTTTTGTAAGGAGTATCAAATTTCTACTTTGTACCATTTCAAAATGGCGACTGTTTTTGTTTTCAATACTAAATATCGTAAACACCATAAATTTTAGAAAAATTACACAAGATACAAAAAAGTTGCAAAATTTAATCTAATAAACGTTGATATTAATATTATGATAATTGAACAACTAGTAACAGAGAAATTTTAATTTTCCTGAATAAAAACATGGTTTTTACAACATCTTGTCTGAAATTTGCATGTTTTTATTCAGAAAAATTAAAATTTCTCTGTTATTAGTTGTCCAATCATCATAATATTAATATCATCGTTTATTAGATTAAATTTTGCAACTTTTTCGTCTCTTGTGTAATTTTTCTAAAATTTATGGTTTTTAAGATATTTAAGTTTGAAAACAAAAAACAGTCGCCATTTTGAAATGGTACAAAGTAGAAATTTGATATTCCTTACAAAAATGGTTCTTCATAGTGGTAATCCATATATAATGTTTGAAGTTTATACGTTTAGCGGTTCGTGAGATATAATTAAATATGTAAAAATCACAAACAGACACACAGACGGAAAATAAATAATTTAGGACCTATGATTATATGAACTTTTTTTCTTATTTTTACCTCTACTATCATATGCTAAAATATTTTAGCATCATTTATGGACACCCTATATATATGTATTATTTAATTCACAATTTAGGGCTACAAGGATTAATATAAATAAAATATACCAACCGTTATTTTAATTAATAATAAATAATAACCCGTTGTAACTAAGAATTAACTGTTTATTACGTGTTCCAATGAACAATTAAAATTTTAATCATAACAAGGACGATTAAGCTACTTCCAAAAAAAAAAAATTACGGACCTAAATCAATAAAAAAATGCATGATAAGAAAACTAAGAATTAACAAGAATCAATAAATCTAAATTGAAAAACAGATTTTATGGAAGTAATAGCAATAGTCGTAATACACAGCTCAACTCTAAAAAAAAGCAATAAGGAACCCTTATAACTACATGCACACATGTAAATGTAGAATGCCGAAGTACGTTTTAAGGCTATTCGTGGAAGGACAGTTTGGCCGATTAATATTTTATTTGGGATATATATATATGTAAATTTGCACCGAAAAAATTGTAAAACTATCCATTTTGTCCTAATTAATTAGGGCTCCATCGAATTATTCTAAATTTCCCACGCTAATCAAATGGGAGAATTGTTTAGCTTTGGAGGACCATTCTCCAGATCCATCAAATCTATAGAGCTGCAAAAGCACTCAAATTTAAGGAAATTTAATCTTATTTAAATTTGTGATTTGATACATTTTGGAGGGATGCATGGTTTTGAAATATAAATTGAAGTTTAAAAGAGAATCAGGCCAACCAGAAAATGGCGCATCCTCTGGCGACCCGGGAAACCAGGGGTCAAAAACTTGGATTTTATCAGCTCGACATCAATATCATATATGAAAACTACCCGACCTTTTGCAAATTAACCCAATAATTTCCTACGTATTCACTCGATTGTAAACCATAATATTATGGGAGAGTCTTAAGACTAGAACGAACTACATATATTATAAGTTGAAACTCCTGCAATGGATGTACTAAAAAGGATATAATTTGAAATAGTAATAACATAATAATTTGAATTTTTGAAATGATTATAATTTAATAACAAATTTAATACCGTACGCGTTACGTGATTGTAATCACGTGAGATTCTAGATTATTATGATGATTCACGCTATATTTACATTAAAAAATTATTACATCTAATGTGGCGGATCCAAGATGGCGGCAGAAAACGGTTATCATGTCGTAATGCTCTTACCATCCGTTTATTATAAGCAGTGGAATTAAAGCACAAAATTTAATTTAAATATCACTTATGGCATTAATCCCATAAATCTTTCATGCTTTTAACCTCATCTTGGGCGCCATCTTGAAATTGTGACACTTCCGGTGGTTAAACATTACTTAACTTTTAGTATGTTGTTAGGCACTTAGTAATAGTGAAATGCTGAACTCTCTCTCGTAATTTTTTTAAAGGACGTAATATCCCTCCATTACTACAATAATTAAACTCATTAAAAAAGTAACATTTTTACTTTTCATTTAAATGTTATAGAACCCTTGGGTTCAACTTTAAATGTTAAATAAAAAAGTTTCCTCCTCAAATCAGCTTTAGAATGAAAAAAATATTGAAATCGGTCCGTTAGGAGCCAAGATATGACAGATATACTGCAATAACGCGGCGGCCACGTCGGCCATCTTTAATGACCGCCATTTTAATGTTGGCCACAGATTTCGAAGTGGTTCTCCGACTGAAAAGTTCCCTTTTGGCATCAACTATGATCACTGTTCTGATTTCTCACTCAGCCGGCCCGGGTTCAACTCCCGGCCGCGGCTCTCAGCAATTTTATCATACGGAGGCGCTGTGAAAACAGGTGCCTTCGTCAAGAAGATCTCAAGGTTCGTTAAGGACCTTGGAATTTGACGGAGAGTGAAGGCCTGGGAAGCCTGGAAGGCGGAGGGTGCACAATAAGCTAATTCTGCTGCGTTGCAACACCATCGTCATGTGAAGCCATGGCCCCCTTAAACAAAAAACTATGATCACAGAAAGTGCCAAAAAGTGCAGTTTTTCTGCATATCTGTACCGACGTACTAATGGTCAAGTAGATCTTAACTAGATGAAGCCACATACCAAGTCGTACGTAGGCATATTGAGAAATAAGCAAAAGTACACATATTTTTATTTCCCATAAGGTAAACATGGGAAATGGGTATAAAGGTCTGCTGCAACATAAGTGAAAATATTGAGGATTTTAGACTAATATACATAAGAACTAATGTAGATGAAGCCACAGACGAAAAGTTATTGTAATGTGTATTGAGATGTGTTCCGAAATAAGCGAGATATAGAATTTTCTTATCCTCCATAAGGTTACCATTGGGAAAACGTACTGTGTTTACCACTCTTAGTATCTCGATAACCAATGGACATAGAGCAATGGTTCAAGATTCCAAGTTTTTTTTCAAGCTGAGTTCAACGGTGTAACAACAAGTGAGATGATTGGTGTAAACACAAGTGTTTTTCCGTATCTGGGGGCCCCAAAACGAATTGTTATTATGGTCCCGGGCTTAGGTCTTACCATGAGACTTTCAGTAATAGTTTTTTCCCCTCTAGGGGAAATTCCCTGAAGTTGGTATGTTAGTTGCCTTTTAAGTCTGCTGAACAACCGACCCAAGAAATATTAATTGAACAACAGGCTCATGAAATTTGCTGGAGGTGTGATATGTATTTTAGTCACATAATTCATAATTTGTTCACCTTGAATAATAAATTATATTTTATGAAATATTGCAATAATGGTTCGGTGATATTACATATTGTTTTACATCGACCAACATTTTAATGGTAAAGGAAGTTTATTTAATCCTATACCAAAGGTAAGCCTCCGTTTGGGTAAACTATAGAATGTCATGGAATAATACCCCTTAAAATTTCCACTTTCAAATTATCATTATCTCTTGCTTATGCACGAGTTTTTTTATATTACAACACGGTTGGTTAAAATAAAGGGTGCCATAAAAGTGACAGTTTTATAATACCAAAAAACATAACTAAACTGTTGAGGAAAATCATTGTATTAACTTTTAAATGGTGTGGGTAAAAGTGGGTAAGCGGATTAAACACGAGCTGGTGGATTAATGAAGGCGCCTGTGATAGCAAACAATGTGTTTTCTTTGATGAGTTATCTCGACTTGTACCGGGGAAATTCAACGTTTGTTCCTAATTAACTAACAACAAACGAAAAATTTACCTTTCTGCATTTAATTGTGTAAGGTTGAATGAGCAAAATGCAAATATGCTAAAGAAACGTTTTCATAGCTTTCACTATATAGATTTTAATCACTCTTAATACATTAATGAATAAAAAAAATACTTTAAGTCTAGTAAAATTACTTACTAAACTTACTATTTATGTAACTTTAAATAGTTACTTTGTTAAATAATCAGTTATTTCCTAAGCAACATAAGCATAAAAGAAAAATTTTGCATTTATTTTCATAATTAGTTACATTCTTTATTTCAATATTTTGGATTTTGAAAATGCTGATATATGTTACCCCAACCATTAATAGAATCAGTTCGGTAAGAATCTTTGGTATAATCATAAAATTGTTTTCATAATAAAGTAAAAAAACATGCTCTTTTCCCCAATATTTCTTTAGCAAACTTATATGTTTTTCTGTCTAGTCGCATTTCATAAAGAATCCTCCCGTTGCAGAAGACCTCCATACTTATCGGATTTCAAATATATATAAGTGAGATATTGCTTTTTTTAATTCAAAATGTTTTTCATAAATCGGTTATTTTTGGTGCTATGACTTTGGGAAAGGGCTTAAATTTTTTTTCTATTTTCTTAATTGATATATAAACTAAGTTTATATTCGGGGTTCCAACTCAAAAATGTCTATTTCCTTACATTACAAAAAATATATACATTAAAGGGTTTATATGAAATAATAAGTCCCACATAGGTCAATGACCTGTGCGTAGAACTGAGTCTTCACAATAAAAAAACTATTTGCACCCACTTCCACTTACATTCAAGTTAGAAACTAAAGACTAATTACATATTTGCAAAAAAGTTTTTATTATTAGGTGACAGCACAGACAGAGCGATAAAATATAAAACAAGAGATTTCTGACTGCAGTGACAATTTTGACAGAAAATAAAAAATAATTAAGAAATGAGTTATTATTTACGAAGTTAATGTTTCAACTATAAAAGAATATTTTTAAGGGACATTTTTTTAAAATTTTTATCAATTATAACTATGGTTCGTCGTAATCGTATCAACTTAGACGGTCACGGTATTCAAATGTCAAAAGTCAGTCAAGCAGTGTCATAAATAGAAGTCAGTAGTTGTTCGGAGTTTTGTGCGCCTATCTCTAAAAGCCATGCAGTGACCCGCCTCTTGTACACATTCCGTGAAGCCCCCAGGTTTCTTATCTCCGGCGGGACATTCCGGTACAAAATATTAGCAAGAAAAAATGCGTTGGTTTTATTTACTGACTTGATCGTTTTGGGGATTTGTATGCCGATGTTTTGCGAATTTCTTGTGGCATAAGGGTGGTTTATTGGAGTGATAATTAATTCGGAGTAGTGCTTTACTTTCACTTTTTAAACCAGCCCGATCGGACCACTGGAAGGGGGGGTAAAGGGGGAAAACCCCCCAAGAATGGGTTTTTTGGGGTTTTCAAATAGAAAAATAAAAGTAATCCTATTTTGGCTAGCACCATTGAATTCAGCTCAAAAAACAAACAATTTGATATGTTCAACCACTGCTCTATGCCCATTGGTTAACGAGATACTTAAAGTGGTAAACTCAGTACGTTGTCCCAATGTTAACCTTAAGGAGAATAAATAAAATTCTATATCCCGCTTATTTCTCAACATATCTTAATAAGACTTGGTTTATGGCTTCATCTAGATGAGATTTAGTGTATTTTAGTCTAACATCACCACAATTTCCATTTTTGTGGCGGCAAACCTGCATAATCATACCCCAGGTTATCCTTATGGGCAATAAAAAAATCCATATCTTCATTATTTCTGACCATATCTTGATAAAACTTGGTATATGGCTTTTTCTAGATCAGATCTACTAATTATTGAAATTAAACCATCTAGTTTTAACATGCCTGTAGCAGCAAACCTGCATACTCATTCCCCATGTTATTCTTATGGAGATTACGAAAACATGTACCAAAATCCACACAAACAGTTTTTTTGGGTGTGATCTCACTACATTGGATGGAAGTATTTTTTAGACATTTTAAATTCGCTGAGCATGCAGGTCTGCTGCAACGGGGGTATTTTTATCATAGAAAGGAGTGCTCCTAACAAATTCGAAGAAAATTACGCGCGCTCGCGCCCACACACACACACACACACACACACACACACACACACACACACACACACGTATATATATATATGTATATATGTATGTGTGTTATATATACATATACATATATATGTATATAACGTTTCGGATGGTATTTTTTGTTCTAGGGAGTCCCAAAACGAAAAGTTATTATGGTCCCATGCATCAAAGCTGCCGTGCAGGTGCTGCCAGTAACTCACAATTCCATAAGAAATCCGCTAAAAATCATAAAAATGGCCTGTGGATGCGAGTGTTTGGCGTTAGGAAATATCCTGGCTATGAGTCCCAGTAAGACTGATGTGTTCATTCGTCATTAGTGGACGCAACCAATCCTAGTAAAGAATTAATTAAACATCCTGCGCTTAGGGCTCAGTAGAGTATTAAGAGGATCTTGGCATCTGGTATCAACTTATATGTTATATATAACTAGCAGATATACCCGTGACTTCGCCCGCAGAAGGGATAATTAATTTTAAACTGAATCGTACACGCGATATGCAAGTTATAGTAACAATTGACGATTGGACTGATTTGGGAGGCTACGGGCTTGCGATTACACCCTTGAGGTATTGATGGTTTAATGATTGAAATGAGAAGGTGTAGCGTTTTCTCTAAAAATGTTTCCCTAAGGACTGGTATGACTTGGCCAACACGGATAATCAATTCAAATCAAAATTTCTTTATTCATACAAGTGTAGAAGTACAGAATGGTGTCAGTAAATATTACATTCTTAAATTAATCAACAACAATAAAAATTCCTTTCTTAAGACTGTTTAACGAAATTCGTTAGAATTATTTTCAACCTCTTCTTATGATTATCAAAGGAATGAGAAAAATCCTCTACAAAAAAAAAACTGTTCTATATTATAGTCTTTTGATAAGAAATATTTTCAAGTGTTCCTTAAATAAATTAAAGTGAGTTTTATTTTGTAAATTGTCGGGTATATTATTGTAAAATAGTATGCCAATATATGAAGTTTTTTTTTGTAAATTGATAAATTATGATCATTATATGCCAGCTGGTTGTCCTTTCTAGTTGAGTAGTTATGAGACGAATTAAGTTTTGGTAATTTATCCAAGTTCGATTTAATATAAAGAATTATCTGAAAAACACATAAAGTATAAACGGTCATAATACCTCTTTCTTTGAAATTTTCTTTCACAGAGTCTAGTAGATTTAATTTTTACATGATACGAATTGATTTTTATCTAATCTCAGGATGCTATTTAAATTATTAACAGATGTACAGAGCACCCATAAGAGATAACCCAGGATATGAAACAAAAAAAGAAGCTTAGGACAGTTATTTAACATTATAAAATAGAACGGAAACTGTAAGAAAAGTAGACGGTTAATTTATCTACCAAAAAATTATTTCCCCAAAACGTTTCTCATACCCATCAAGGATTGACTCTACATTTGTTCATACTGAGGCGAAAATTTATTGTATGGATATTATATTTTATGGAGTTGAAATCGCCATTACGTACACAAACCTCCTAACATTTTTAATTTTGAAACTCGCATTTCTAGTGGGTATGCTCAAAATGGAATGTCAATACATAGTTGCAAGATTCTATTTTGAGTACTTATTTATTTATTTAATAAATGGACAACCCATAAAAAAGTGTGAATACAATACAGTAATTTGGGCGCTCCGCACAACGAAAGTAAGTTAAGTGATAATAATTGACAAATTTATAGTAAATGTAATGGAACTTGTACCTTTTCTATCCCTTAAATTATTCTATAGGCCTTCCATCTATAATTTTAAATACTAAAATAGCCACCATGTTGAATTTTATGACCTACCCGGTTTTAACCTTTTTAAAGAATATATTTTTGAGTGCTTTTTTAGCATGCATCTAAAGCTTATAAAGAATAGTTGTACCAACATTACGGCCAAAGAGGCCTTAATGGCCTTTTAACATTTAATAATGGCCACCATTTTCAATTTTACAATCTACCCTCTTTTACCCTTATGAGAGAAAATATTTTAAAATCCTTTCTTAGTACGCATTTAGAGCCCATAAAGAATACTTGTGTCAATTTTCATGGTCCAAAGCCTAACAGTTTTTGTGAATCTGTGATCAGTGAGTGAGCGAGTCAACCAGTGAGTAAACAGTTTTTGATTATGTATAAGGTTAAGCAAAAGTGTGGATACCCCCCAGTAACTTTTTGACGTGTCATAGTAAGAAAACCGAATTAGGCATACCTTTACATAATGAAAAACTCCACTTTTTAACGAGAGTCCCATTTCTGCCCCCACCCACAAAATGGGATATTTTGGGGGCAGTCCCAAATTTTTAAATGTAAAACCCTATAGAATGACCCTCATTTGAAAGGGTTTGTCAAACGAAATACAATGGCGCAAACCGGAGGTCAATATAAAACTTCTGACCAAAATGGCGGTCATTTCAGAATGTCAGATGGATAAACAAACTTAAATAATGTGGGTTCCCCTTATTGACTATTAAATGGGTCACAATAGGTAAACTAAACTTAGCTCAACTTTATGTGACATAAAACTGTACTTTTTCATCACATAAACAACTATGCCCCCACCCCCAAAAATTGGGGCTGCCCCTTCGGGGGGGAGGGGGGGTAGTTTCAAAATTTGAGATGCTTAAACAAGCTAAAGCGTGGATACCCCCCTCCCCCCTAACTGTTTAAGGGGTACAGTAGGTAAACTAAACTCCGTTCAACTTGATACGATATAAAACAGTACTTTTTTATCACATAAACAACTTCATCACATAAAAAACTTCATAAAATAAACAAAAACAAGGGGGGTCCACACTTAAGCTTGTTTATGTTTATCGATCTCGGATAGTGGAACGGCCGCCATTTTGGTTAGGAGTGTGATATTGACCCCTGGTTTGCACCTTTGTATTACTTTTGACAAACTCTTTCAAATGAGGGGTCCTTCGCTAGGGGTTTACTTTTAAAAATTTGAGGCTGCCCCCAAAATACCCCATTTTGGGGGTGGGGGCAGAAATGGGACTCTCTTTAAAAAGTGGATTTTTCCATGTTGTAAAGGTATGCCAAGTTTGGTTTACCTACTATGACACGATAAAAGGTTACTGGGGGGTGTCTACACTTTTGCCTAACCCTGTATAAATAAGGCAGTACTGTGTATTGTCAGCGAGAAATAGAGCTAGCCAAAATAAAGATTTCCAAAGGATATTTATGAAAGATTGGAAAATACCTAAAAGTCAACCATTACTAATATCAAGTTCAGTGCTGATAGTTATAAGTATATACTTATATGGCTTGCCAACCTTGTTATTATTGTTTCACTTCTTACCATCTTCTTCATATTTTGTAATATTTTAATATTTTATTATTAGTCTCTCTGTACACACTTAACAATGAAATGAAAATTCTGTTGCAGTATTTGTTGAACGCTTCAGAATCAATATACAGAGGCGATATTGCACCTCTGAGCAAACAAAATATGGCAATGCCTCTCGTAACAAACGATTTGTTCAATTCTGGTTAAGAAACGTTGTTACTATTATTTTATTTTTTTCATTACACCACTTTACTCCTTCAAAAACAGCTGTACGTTTTTGTACCAATACATTTGTAAGTCTATTCCTCTGTGTACGCTTATTATAGTTCATGATGAACGCTTTTCTGAACTCTCTTTTTAATCAATTATCTAACATTGTTACATGTAATTGTCATATTTATTACAGTTTGCTGTATCGTAAGATAATGAAGGAATTAGTAATATGTATCAAATTGGAATAACTACAGTGAAAAATGAATATACTATCAAACATTTATTTTGTATTTACTTTTTATTAATTTAAATAAACAAGATCTATAAATAAAGCCCAAACTACCCGTCACTTTTGAGAAAACGTAAAGTCTGACACCCATCAATACTATACTTGAGTAGAAGGTGTCGGTGGGAAAATCCCATGAAAAGTATGAGTTTTTTCTACAATTTTCCTAAATAATAACTTGAAAAATAATAACAAGTTTTTAAAACGGGTTACGGTATTGTAATCCTAATAATAATGTTATAGGATTGCGTGAGATCCTAGCTTGAAATGATGTGTCACAACGCTATATTTACGTTTGAAAAAACTATTACATCCAATATAGCGGATCCAAGATGGCGGTATGAAACAATTATCAAGTCAAAGTTAAGTTTTTACCACCCGTTGATTATTAGCAGTGATATTATAACACAAAAGTCAATTTAAATATCACATATGTTAATAATTCCATAATTCTTAATGCTTTTGACCTGACCTTGGACGCCATCTTGAAATTGAGGCACTTCCGGTGGTCAACATTGTTTATCTTTTAGTACGTTACTAAGCACATAAAATATGATAGAACAAATTAGAACACTCTCTCATAATCTTTTACAGGGTATAGTCATATCACTCCATGACTACAATAATTAAACTCATTAAAAAAGTAAAATTTTTACATTTCCCTTCTATTAAATCAGCTTTAGAATTATTAAAAATTATTGAAATCGGTCCGTTACGTGCATCTTTAATGGCCGCCATTTTGGTGTTGGCCATGGAAGATTCCTTTTGGCATCAACTATGATCACTGAAAGTTCCATACTCCAACAAAAAATTTCAGTTTTTATGTGTGTAGCCACAGTACTAAATGGTATATAGTTTCCAAATATTTAGATTCCTGTGGCAGCAAACCTGGGGACCCCCCAAAGTAAACATTATCGGACATAAATTTATTTATCATATCTTGATTTAACTTTGTACGTGGCTTTATCTAATTGAGATTTACTAAAATATAGCCTAAAATTCCTCATTTCTAAATTATTGGGGCAGCAAACCTGCATACTCACTTCCCATACAGGGTGTTTTTTTAACGCAACCCAAAATTTTATTTTATTAGTAAAGAATTATTCCCCCTCAAGATCTCCGATTTTACCCCACTATATTATTTTCTTTGGGGATACCAAAAAAGTAAGTCCTACAAAAATAATTCACAGGATATGCAGCACCTTGCAAAGATGACAACAGTGGCGGGAATTATCGGCAACATCGACAACTTCGTCAGCAATGAAGAAAAATGGAACAGTTATATTGAACGATTTGAACTGTTTGTTGTGTGTAATGGAATAGTAAGCAGCAAAAACGTAAGTATGCTATTGACTGTTGTGGGACCTAAAACGTACAATTTATCGCGGGATTTGTGTGCTCCTGAAAAACCAAGCTCGAAATCATACGAAGATGTGGTAAAAATAGTGCAAGATCACCTTTATCCAAAACCTAACCTTATCGCAGAAAGGTATAAATTCAGTCAAAGGAACCAGCGTGAACATGAGGCCGCTGCGCAGTACGTTGCTGGGTTGAAAAAACTTTCGGCTTACTGTGAATTTGAGAGTAATTTAAATTACTATCTCCGCGACCGCCAAGTTAGTGGCATTCGAAGTGAGTCAACGAAGCAAAACTGTTATCCGAAGTTGACCTAACCTTCGACAAGGCAATGAAAATCATCACTGCGATCGAGGCGGCAGAGAAGGATGCGGCGACTCTAATACATGGCGGCGGAGGCAGCTACGCAGGTCGGCTGGAGCGAATGGGAGTCAAAGGCAGCGCCGGGGGCGGCGGCACCAAGGGCGAAAGCGCAAAATCTATGGGAACTGCACAGCGACCACACCGCACCAAGGGCCGAACAACGTAAATAAGTGTAGTGTCAAGTGCTTTTGTTGTGGCCGACTCGGTCACAGGAATAAAGAGTGCAGATTGAAAGGTTGTGTGTGTCATTATTGTGGAAAGAAAAACCACTAAGGTGTGTCGTTCTCGAGAAATTGGTAAGTCACCAGCCAATTTTCGAAACTCGAATAATAAGTAGGCAAATTTGAAAAACAATCGTGGTAAAAAACACAACTATGTTGAAAAAGCTGAGGGCAATAGTACAGATTTAGATGAAGTAATTTGTGACGTACCTAATCTATTTGAATGAATGAAAATGTAACAGAAAGGGTAAATGTTAAACCGTTAAAAGTAAATGTAATGGTTGAAAAGCAACCAGTTTGTTTTGAAATTGACACTGGTGCAGATGTCAGTGTGATTAGTGAAAAGTTTTATTTAAATAATTTCAGTTCTACTAAGTTGTCACTAAGTTGTCACTAAGTCTACTAAGTTGAATCCCGCCAATCGCCAATGGCATTTTCGCTATGTGATAATTCCGTGACCCACTAGGCCTAGCCTGAAGTCATGTGTAAAACGGTTCCGGGCTAGGTCTAGCGTCCTGGGATGTGAAGGGAGGACAATTAAAAAAAAAAAAAAAAAAAAAAAAAAAAAAAACTAAGCTGTCACCTAGTGATCTAACGCTGAGCTCGTACACTAATGATCCTATTGTCCCCTTTGGAAAAATAAATGTGAATGTTTCGTACCAAAATAATGAGAGGAAACTTGATTAGTACGTAATCAAAAGGGGGGCACATCCACTTATGGGTAGAGACTGACATAAAATATTAAATGTCAATATTTCCTTTAATAGTGGTAGCATATTTGACATGACTCAAGTTGAGAGTAAAAGTAAAGTAGCAGTCACACAGATAGTTCAAGAATTTCCTGAAGTATTTTCAGAAAAGCTTGGTGAGTACAAAAGTGACCCTTAATTTGAAGTTAATTTGAAATTAAAAGAGACCGCCAAGCCGGAATATTTCAAGCCACGTCCTCTGCCTTACGCCTTAAAGGCTAAAGTTGAAGCGCAATTGGAACGTTTAGCACAAGCGGATGGATGTTTTGTATTCTATAGATTATTGTGACTGGGGTACGCCCATTGTTTAAGTTTTAAAATCAGATGGTTCAGTGCGCACTTGCGGCGACTTTAAGGTCACCCTTAATCCTAACTTAGAAGTTGAAAGGTATCCTTTGCCTAGAGTCGAGGACTTTTTGATAAACTACAAAAAGGAGAATTGTACAGTAAAATAGATTTGAGCCAAGTGTACATGCAGTTAAAACTAGACGAACTTTCTCAAAAGCTCTGTACCGTATTTGCTCAGAAAGGTTTATTTGCTTATAAACGTGTACCATATGACATTAATTCAGCTCCTAGCATTTTCTAAAGAAAAATTGAACAAACATTGCAGTGTATGACAGGAGTAGAAATATTTTTAGATGATGTATATTCGGCCCTGATTTTGAAACTCATTTGTCTAGATTAATAAAGGTTTTTTATCTACGACCATTGCAATAAGCACCAATTACGGTATTACAATAAACATTATAATGATATACATTAAAACACCAAAAACCAAGCAGTACTCTAATGACGACTTTAGAGTACTGGAGTCACTTTAGAGTACTGGCTCTAGACCAATGAGAGCTCGGCATTTGACGGAAATAGTGACATAATAACAATTACGCAATTCGCACATCAGCTGATTGTTGCATTACGATTCATGTTTGAGTTTACTTATCCCATCAGCTGATTGTTCCACAACGATTCATGGTTCAGTCTGCTTATTTGCCTAACCTCAAATTTTAGTTTACCTATTCCATCATTAGTAAAAGTTATGAGTTTTGTTTAACTTTGGGGTAAATTTTGTCGTATATTGTTGGTCGTAGATAAAACAGTGTATGCAACGATTGTATTATGCCTTTAAGCCACTCGTGAGATATTTAGAACACTCGCTTCGCTCGTGTTCTAACTTACATCTCACTCGTGGCTTAAAGGCATTCATTATACAATCGTTGCATAAACTACTATCAACGTTTAAGTAAGTTTTGCTTAACGGTAAAGAATGAAAAATGTCAGTTTTTTGTTGTCAAGCAGAGTCCGTTGCATCGGACCATACATCACCTGATGTGAAGTCATATGGTCTGACTAAAATAAAGTAATCCGATTGGTCTTCATGATCACGCCACTTCCCCCAAGCCATCCTGATTCATCTGATCTTTCCTCTTCTCCGGAGTTCAGTACCAGCTCCCGTCACCCCTACATCATGTAGTCCGTTCGGTTTGTAATAGTAACTTACAAGTGTCATTATTTATTCTCGCCGCACCTTAAACATGAAAGACACGGCACTGGCGACGAGGCCGGTAATTATTCGGCGATCAGTTACGCGAGAGCGAAGTATTTCTGGCTTGTTAGCGCCAAAATAGTCGAATTTTCGGTCACCGGGAAAAGTGTTCGTACCGGTAGTGTATGTCCGACGACGAAGCATCACTCGATTCGCACGAAGAAGACTAGAATATTTCATCTTCGTTTCAAGATTTAAACCGTGAAGGTGCAACGATAACGACAACAGCAGTGGCGGGAATCATCGGCAAAATCGACAACTTCGACAGCATTGAAGAAACATGAAACAGTTATATTGAATAATTAATGTGTTTTACTATAATTATTGATTAATTATAATATGAATATACCACATCTTCTCCCCACTAAACAAAACATAACAAAACACAAAACAAACATAACAAATTTAAAACAAGAAATTCAAAGAAGGACTTTGCAAAACGTGTTCAGGAATTTGATGTTGAGAGCACAACTTATATAATTGTCAATAGCGGATTGTCAATAGCGGATTGTAAGCTAATTGCGCATTATTTAATCTTTGAATTGAGTTGCGTTAAAAAAACACTCTGTACTATTCTTATGGAGAACATTTTCTCATGCTTATTTACGGACGTCTATTGATTTTACTTGATGTGAGGCGACGTGTATAGTATTTACTCACGCATTTTAAATATTCAGAGTATACAGACCTGCTGCAACGGGAGTATATTTGTCATAGCTTATTGTTTTATGTACTTTTATATTGGTACATAAAACAAATGATACAATTTAACGAGTGCAAGATTACAAATATGTTCGATATTATCAAAGAAGTGGAAACAATCGTATGATTAATTACATTATCTTCGTAAATTTTGAGATATTATCAAAATCTTATGCACCTTGACAGAATCCCCGCTGCCGTTTGTTGTTCTCTCACCTCCACTCTTTATCAATTCAGTATTCAATTCTCCATCGAATGTAATGGTTAGAATTTTTAATTCATCGCCACATGAATTTTATATACATTTTGAATGTCTCAGAAGAAATTTATAAATAAACTTTTACAAAATATATTGGATTAATAAATGGCATTTTTTGGCAAGTTTTTTAATCTGTTATTTGTATAGTTATTCTTTTTCTTTTTTCTGACTGCTACCGTTCATTTTTTTTCTTTAACTACATGACGGATTTAAATTATTTCAGGTTTATTTAAATATCTATTTGTCACTGCATGTTTTTATAAATTGATAAACAAGCATAATATGCTTTATTCATTAAATTACTAGTCATTGTGTCAATTAAAATAAGTGCATGAAAATATGAAAATGGACATTAAATATGAGGCTTCCCCTGATAGAATATCAATTATTGAATGCTGCAATGTAATAGGGTATACTACCTGTGTTTTGGCATTGATGAATAAATAAATAAATAAATATTTCTATTAATTTTAGCAAATTTCCCCTATAGGGAAGAAGCTGTTGCCGTAGGTCTCATGGTAAGACCTAAGCCCGAGACCATCATAACTTTTCTTTATTAGGTCCCCAGATGCCAAAAACACCCTTCGTAAAAAAACACCCAGTTTTAATATACCCGTAGCAGCAACCCTGCATACTCATTCCCCATGTTATTCTTATGGAGCTCACAAAAACATGTCGAATCTCGCTATGTTGGATTGAAATATGTTGTTTTGCGTTTGAAATTCGCTGAGTATGCAGGTCTGCTGCAACGGGGGTATTTCTTATTAACGGTTAAGTTGAATAGTGTTTGCAAATAGTGCATCACTTTTGCTTATTAGGATAATTAAATGGGCCAAGGTACATTTCAGTAGGAGCAGGTGCAATATGTGTGTAGTACTAAGCTGTAAATGCATATTGTGTTTATAAAGCTCCCATGCTAATCCGTCATATCACTCACCTGTCTCAGCGTATACGGGATTAACTGATATATGATACTTGTATTGCAATAATCTGGCATTAATAATAGTTACTAAAACGCATGTTACTATATCTGATTTACGCACAGCTTGATGCAAATCATAAGAAAATAACGGCAAAACTGTCTTGATAGTTTGTATTATTTTTCATTCATCAAAACTTTACGAAAAGGAAATGAATCTGAAGAATTTCAATAATCATTCTATCGATAACAGTAAAATTAACACTATGGACATAAAACGTTTCTATATGAATTTTAAATCAAGAAATTTAGATCTTTTGTTTTCCTTCATGGGTTTTGTGTTAGTTTATCACTTCAATATAGAACAAAGAACAATATCTCATCACGAAAAAACTGTAAGTATTAAAATATAAATACTAATTGGCCACAAAACAGCTTTTTGCTACCAATCAGCTGTTTAGTACAAATCAGCTGTTTTCATACTTTTCATTTTTATGATAAATCCAGTGCATTATATTCCATTATCATTTGTAAAAAAATGTTTGAATGATTAAAAACACATTTGAAGAGGAAAATATCACATGTGTGGTATTTTTTTAAATCAGGAAAATAATATCTTTCCAAAGAAAAAGAAAACTTTTCATGTTACATTTAAAATTCTGGACTTGAGCATTATTCTCAGGAAATCATAAATGGCATAACATTTTTGACTGAATATTTACGTTATACGTAAAATTTCGTGTAAAGTTGACCCAGCTTACAGTCTCGTACCTTAAAAATAAGGAAGTTATTGGCAATTTTAGTTTTGGGGCCAAAATGGTTTTTTTGAACGTAGCGAATGAGTTTGGACGAATATTTTGAATTGCTCACCACCATTTTAATTGCCTTATTAATACGCATTACTTTGCTAATTTAACCTTTCTTACATCTCTTATACTTTACGAGATCCCAATGGTGTGCACAAAAAATGAACACACTGTATACATATATATTTATATAAATACATATATGTAAATAAATACATATATATAAATACATATATATATGTATTTATTTATATGTATTTTTTTTCTTGTACACCTGCCCACACATTTCTTGTCTTTTCTCTGCCCACACATGTCAAGCCTTACTTCACACTTTACTTTATTTTAAAAACCCGATATCAAGACTGGGATTTGTTATAAGTATAAGTAGGCCTAGGTGAAAATCTGTTTTATTCTCTGGAAATAGTTTAAGGAACCAAGGAAATCATGTATTTTATTTCAAATCCCCAGCTGCATTTTCGTCAAGTAGAGCTAAGTAAAAATATATCTATGTCGTATTTTTAATACAACACGTATTATTTTCATTTCAACTCATACAAAATTCTAAAAATGCTTTCAAAGACTATAGAATGATTTAGTTTTCTTTGAATGCAACTTTAAAAGAATACAGAAACACGGAATATAACTTACAACATTTTCTAAACACAGATGAAGCAAAGACTCTGAGGTGAATTCTTAAGAAATAAATATTCTAAGACTCAAGCTGTCGAGCCAGTTCAACAATGGAGGAAGCCGACTGAGGGAATATCGCCAATCCGTTTGCGACACTCAGAATTCGTCTGCCTTAATAACGTTTAAAGTTAAAAAAAGAATACGCCTTGCTCTTTCTGATTGGCAAAAATTAACTAAAAAGCTCATGATCATTGAAAACAAGCAACACACACAAAATACCTTCCGAAAAGTAACTTATTTTAAGAATTATCAAGTGCCTTCTGAATAGCGAATAATGGATGAATACATTGTAAAATTAACTTAATCGTACTTAGGGCATTACTTACTACATAATTACTTATGTAAGTAATAATTATGACTAAACATGAAGTACTTTTTTCTCTTTAATTTATATGTTTGACATTTAAGTCCGACATGTATGTAGTAGATGTTATTATTATCTTGAAAATAGTTTTGAAATTATTAGAAACAATTTTAATTTTTGTAAATAGTGACGTTATTAATTTTTATATGTTCATTGAATAATTCTTTAAGAACCCTAACTATTTTTACAATGTTGAAATATTGAGCTATAATATATTATTAATAGAAGCCACAATAGTGGTTTGGCGTTAAAGACGTACAATGGAAGAGCCTGCTGTGAGGTGAGAAGGCTAACGTAAATGATTCCCTTTAATATGGTTGTCAAGGCTACAAAGTCTCGTGCACCCATTTTGACCGTCAAATCTAAGGGGGCTTAGGTATTTGTACTTCTGATTCTATATAAAACTTATCGAACCAGTAATATAAATACTATAAATGGACAAAACCACAGATATTGACTAAATTATCTTTTTGTGTTACACATCTCGCTGTATATATATTAGATAAATGAATAAAACCACAGATATTGACTAAATTATATTTTTAATTTATCTGTTGAGGCAGTATCGATGTAAACACATTTCTCATTATCAAAAAGATTATTGTAATGGTTAGTTGCCTATATAATTTCAATGGTCTTTTGATTGAGCTGGTGTTATTTATAAAATTGATTAATGACACATTATATCCTAGATTTATACGTTTTAAATCCAAGACATTCAATTGATGCTCATAAACCCTCTTTTGCTTTGTGGTAGTTGTTTATTTATCATGATTAATGTAATAAAAAGAAACGTAGAGAAAAATTTCATATTTTAACCAGGATTATTCTTTCGTGCATATCGTTTTGTCGTGTAAAAATAGAACGATATGTATGTTATGATTGAATCATAACTATATCTTGTTATTGTTTGTTGTAACAATAATAAGATGATGTCCTGTTGATTTAAATATTTCAGTTATGGTATGACATAATGTTTAAAAGTAAACATTTCCAGAAGGTGGATTCATTCAAAATACCAACATATTATGTATATCTTTTTTTTACATTTTAATTTCAAATGAATGCCTTATAGCTAATTAGTTTTCTTTTTCCGTGTCCTTAAATTTAAAGGGTTTTTTGTACTTAGATTGGTCATATGTTTTAGTTGTGTGTCAAATAGACGTAAAAATCATCAAGTTTAATTAAACTAGTAACCTAAAGTTAACATGATGCTAAACCATTATTAAACAAAATACAGCTGTAAATGTATTATATATATATCAATTTTTATTTTACTCCGAATTCAATGCCGCAACCCGTTTTTAGCTATAAAACTTCCTTTTTGAGAAATTCATATTTTTTGAGATTTTTATTAGAAACATGTCAATATCTTGTGCACTAAAAACTATAATCAAACACGGGTTCTGGCATTGAATTCGCTGTAGAAAACTAGTTTTAAATGATGGGTCACAATACCAACTTCCTATTTGAAATAACTTACCTCATTTCAAAATGGCGGATCAAAGATGGCGGCCAACAAATTTACATTGGTGAAAGTTAAGTGTAAATCGCTCAACAATGACTGATGGTGGTAATTCGTCACTATATAGCATTATTTTGTGGTTATGGGCCTATTTTATTAATTTGTAATGTTTAAATTGGGTAAAAATAAATTAATTAAAAGTACTGATATCTTGAGAACCAATTGAAATATTAAAAAACGGATTGCGGCATTGTAATCAGTGAAAAAATCTAATTCTAAATAACGGTTCACAACACCACTTTTACATTTGAAAAAATATTTTGGATCCAATATGGCGGATCCAAGATGGCGGCCAAAATTGGGTACCCCCTCAAAATGAAGTATTAACTACTCAATAATGTTTGGGGGTGGTGTGGAATTGATATTTCAAAAAATATAAGAAAAGGGGGAAACTATTATGGGACACCCGGTATATATATGTATATATATATATATATATATATATATATATATATATTTCTTCCTCAGAATACACAAAACAAAGTAGGAATTTGATATTTACTTGATTTGCTCCAAAGATTATCCCGGTCATATTTTCTTATCAGTCATAGAAGAAATATGGCAGATTCTATCAGTTATATTGAGATCAGTCATTTGGGAAAGATTTCAGGTTGAGGAGAGCAGTATGAAGATGATTCAATATTGTGAAATATCAATTTCCCTTTTATTAATGATGGTAAGCAATATATTACTCATAACTATTATAACTAATCCAACAATTGCGAAAGTATCTCTTTGTCTCGTGAGAAATGTTTACGCAAGAACCGCGGATGGGACTAGTTTCTGAGTTGAAGCAAAGAGAAATCATTGTTTTTTTATCTGTAAATAAATATCTAATAAATACCTCCTGAATTCCAGGTGGTTAATTAAGAGCTTATGAATAACCATGGTTTATAAGTTTGGCAATAACAAGCACTATATTAAATGTTTATATCCAGTGTCACCTGCTTAATTTACGCATAATATTACCTGGCTCTTACTCATGTAACAAAGAGCCTGTTTATAAATACAGTATTCATATACTGGGTTTCCTAAGCTAAAACAGTGGAGTGCGCAGTGTAAAAATGTGAACAAGGTAAAATAAATGAGGGAATAACGTGATGAGAGTGAGAACCGCCGCTTTGTTTTGTAGACGAACGAGAAATCTTGCGAATGTTTCATCTACAGCGTATATTTCCAGTTTTTATTTCAATGAAGAATAAACTCGGGAAATGTCATAGTATTCATCATAATCCGGCAGGCGATAGGAGGAGGGAAGCGAGCGGCTCCTCCGACCAGCAGCTTGCAGGTAAGTACATTAGTTCCGGCTACTAAGCTTACTCGCTCCATTATCCAGGTTTAAGCCGAGGCACAATGTTAACATTACCTACAACAGCTCATTTATTTCATCTGTTGGCACTCTTTTTTACTGATACTTTTGTGTATTTAATGGTTATTACGGTTTGTGTCATAATATTGCAAATATTTTCAAATGGCTATATCTTAATCTATACGAAAGTTACACTTTAATATGGAACCAAGTATGGATTCCTTATGGGATGATACATTGTTTTTACCTTAGAAAACTATTGGAATGTGAATAAGCTAAAATGCTATACAGTTTTCGGGTCCTATAACGTCCTACAGTTTCCTACTGCTATAACGTCTACATCGTCCTTTTATAATTTCAACATTGGCTGTCACATTACAAGATTTATATAAAATTCAAGTGTGTATTATTTGATGAAAATTATAACTCTTAATGGAGTTGATTTATCTTCTTATTTTACCTCAAATCTACTTCAAGAAGATTTTTCTATATGTTATCAGGTGTTATTATGTTATCAGTTATGTAAACAATAAAAATATTAATATGAGTTTTCATTTAATGGTTTATTTCATTCATAGCTCATAAATTAGGCCTACAACATAATTATGTCCTACAAGAATAAAAATAGCTTGAATTGAGTCAAAATTATACTGTAAAGTAAGTACGGCATTTAAAACAATATTGAACTGGATGACACCTTGTAATAAAAAGTCTTATAGATTTTTAAATCAAACAAATTTCATGATCTTTCGAAAGGAAATAGCGTATCGCAAAGAATAACGGTGTGTCACGACTTTACTAAATTAACTTAAGGTCAGTTAAAATAAGTTTTTAATAAATAAAGTTTTTTTATGACAGCTGACATCAAAGAAAATTATCAATACTTTTACAATATTATTCAGACGTTTTTAATTTTTACGTTAAGTCACCTCACGTGAGTTTACTTTACCTACATTTGCTTAGTTTTGAGAAGAAAAAATTAATTGAGATATAAAACAGTTTACATTTTACAGAGGCCTCTTTTTCTGTATATGTGAATTTTTGTGTAGTGATAAATAGTATATTTCACTACTAGTCACGAAAGTAGCTCATTTCGGGGCAAGTAAAACACTATCGAGCCCCGAAATGGTACTTTTGTGACGAGTTGTGAACAGTACTTTTCATCACGATGCAAATAAGTGACCAAACTTATAAAAAATGATCCAAAATTTCATAATTTAGTCATTTTTCTAAAAGTAAACACAATACGGCTGAACTGTCTATTTTAGTTTATAAAGTCAGCTGGTTGAACTGTCAAATTAAGGAATTCGTTTGTTTGGGTACGGCAATATTTTGTTTTGGTACGGAAATGGTTTGTTTGGGTACGGGAATGAAATGTTTGGGTACCGAAAAAGCAGCTGATCATTACTTGTTTTGACGTAAGGAAATCGAGAGTTTTCGTAGAACTCAGCTGTACGGTAACGGGCAATTTTCGTATGCAGAGTGATGAAAAAGAACGTTAATAACTTTTACCAAAAGAGATGTTCCGGCACTTGCTCCAATACATCCGACCACACATTCACATGCTCGGCTTCACCTCGGAAGTGAAGTTTGGTGTTATTGGGTTCGAATTGCCTCTCAGGTGGAACTTACGCACGCCCCAGAAAATGCCACTTTTTGTACTTGAAATGATAAAACTATTTTTTATTGTCCTTAACGTTTTAATATATTCCAGACCATGAAAACCACGATTGTATGCATGGTCTATCAGTATAAAGTAAAAGTATTTTTTATAAAAACTTTGCGCCAGTGTGTCTAAAACTTAACTTCGTACGCTAAACACCTCAAAACCGACACAATTAGCTCATATTTAAACAGCTATAAATTTTAACAGCTATAAACAATTCGTAGAAATTTAATAACCTGCCTTGTACATTAAGATGAACCGATTCTATAAGATCCCAGAATGTAAGTGTAATCTACTATCGAGGATAAATTAATTTCTTGTAATATTTCGAATAGTTTCTCTCTACGAAGCCTGATACGGTATTTTCAACCGATGGTTGTCAGGTGTAAAAGACAGAGGCAAGTCAATGAATAAATCATGCGAGCAGCGAGCCGCCAGCTGCTGCTGCACATCCAACTTGCGATGAAATTTGCTTTTCGTCCGTTTTTACCATTAAACACTATAATAATTCCGTGGATTAAATTTATATATTTGAATCACATAATCCAGTCCATTTTAAATGAAACTCAACAAAATGGGAAATATTTACCTTAATTTGTAATAATAGGCAAGCATGATTTCTGTAACCCCCTTTTCTCAGACTGTGTGTAACGTAATAAAAATAAAATTACACTACTAGAATAATATACATTTTATTGCTAGGGACCAAGATGGCGCTTTTAGTACGAGGTCGAGTTTTCCAACCAAGGCTCGTCGAAAATGAATCGAGTAACTATAATCAGCTATAATCCCGTATGGTGAACAATACGTTAAACTACTCAATATATTCGGCTATCAACTTAAAAACCAAAAATTCACAGCTTGTTTACCTTTTATAGATTTCTTCCAACGAGAAAAGTTGTATTATTAATAAAGTTAATTGACTGCAAAAACTCAAAAACCTTTAAATACCTATAAATGGTATGAAATATCACAAAAATAATAATTATACCATAGAGAGAGCTCTGTGGTCGAACTGATAATGAATCCAGGCTAGCTGTATCATGGTTAGATTATGTAGAAGGAGAAATAGTTTTCAAAGTATTTTCGATAGAAACTCAAATTCCAATTTGAAGAAAATCAGCGTAAAACAAAGCCATCGTGAGTCTCAAAATAGCTAAATCCTAACGATTTCACAAGAAGTGGAAATTTATCCTAATAAGCGATATAACAATAGAAAAAAACAAAACTACAGAATATTAATTATTTCAAAACTTTTAGAAATACTCTAAAAAATTTTCTTTTGGACAATCTGCTATATTCCATAGAAGAATTTCAAGAGTTACAAGTTTAAGATAAGAATTGGGAGTGTAATTGATTGCCACGTTCTGATTTATTTGTGAAGTATATAACGTAGTGTAAGCTTAGACTTAATGTCGCCATTCATGTAAATTATTTGTATTAATGAATAAAGATATTATATGAATTAGAATCTGAATCTGTACTATTTGAAACTAAGTAATTACTTCAAGAAAGTAATTTGCATAGTGATTTAGAGGCTAAGTTTAAGAAAGTAAAATTTATGTTTTCTTGTGGTCTTTTTACCCAAAATCTTAATACACGATTTATAAATTTTGAATAAGGTTTTACCTTGTATTTTAAAGTAAAAACTTTTGAAAAAAATCTGTTGCCCAGTATTTTTATTTTCAACATTTATGAAAGAAGGGAAAATATTAAAGTACTAAAAATCGCCACCCTTCTAGTAGCGATGTGGTAGTTAGAGGTCGCTACCCTAAAAAAATGTCTTAACATATCTCTTAAGTGAGTACATTTTAACATACCAAAAAGCCTTGTGGGTAGACGGATAGTGGCTGCCATCTTAGTTTTTATGTTTAGTTTTGAGAGTGTTCCTAAAAAAATTAACTAAAACAATAAATACCATATAACATTTTAACATTTTATATATATATATTCCTGATGAAAATTCCCGTTATTTTTTTACATTCGTCAAAAACTAGCGAAATAAAAATCGTTTATCTTATAAAATTTATAGCAAACATCGTTTATGATATTCCAAAAATTACTATAAAATCACTGTGGAATTTCATGAAATTGAACAGTGATTGCCTTGTAAATGGTTATAATAATAATTAGGGCTGGGCAGAAGTCTGAAATATTTTAATTACCTTTAAAAACTAATAAAGATGTAATGAAACTTTGCCGCCTTCCGCAAAACTGCGAACAGCAAACGGGAACAGCAACATTTTGATTTGTACATGGGGCAGTCCACGATAGACATATTGAAGTTCTCAAATATGAGCATACCTTCAGATCTCAGGTTAAAGATCTTTCAAAGACTGCCACAAAGTCGGTTGCAAAAGGGTTAGTCAAACATAATATATAATTAATAATTAAAAATACAATTTAGAGTTGAAACGTTAGGAATTTTTGTATAAGACAAAGTATCTGCAGCTGTTTACCACAAATGGCTATTTGGTCTATAACTGACATTCCTTTATGATTTTTATATAATTTTTTTTTTCTAGAAAAAACTATAAAAATAATTTCTTTCAGAGGAAATATAGCCTTGGCGTTTAACTAAATAAATCTCCGGCTGTTTTTGTTTTCAAGAAGTATTATTAAAAAAAGCTAGCATGGCAAGTTATATTTTGTAATAATTAGCCACGTATCAACTAAAAAACTAATATTATAATAATAAGAATTACTATTAAAATAAGGTAGTATTGCAAATCATCTTTGATATACCGTACCCGGTATATTAGTCAAGATATTAATGTATTGAATATAAACAATATATAACAATCTCTTCATCCAAACTCATCACTGACTTCCTTCTAATTTCACATTCGGTTTCCATAGAAAAGGTAACTGAGGGCAATGATTATTATTGTTATAGGACCTTTGTAATCAAACAACTATTACAAAAGCTTTTAATATATGTTTATTATGTTACTTTTAAATCAATGTTACTATGTCTATTAGTGTGTAATTAATGTTTATTAATATTTATTTAGTAAATTCATTTTTGTTACTTTTTAATTGTTTATTGATTAATTATTGTTTATTATATTCTTTTCATTTTAATGTTATTTTTAAACATTAAAAAGTAAAATAATAATAATATTACTCTAATAATTTATTTTTAACAAACTTTGAAAATAATAGAATATCAAATCGGACTGTCATGATTGACAAAATAAATCAATAAGTGCAGTATCATAATGTGAACGTTATGAAAGCTGCTGGTTGTGCCTTTGAAGGGGTTCAATTAAGAGGAAACACGGTGTATGTGAGCGATCGGGTCGGTTATAATCCACCAGCTGCTGGTTAATCGTCCTGCTTCTTAGCGATTCTCTACCTCTCTGATCCCGTGAAATTTGATAATATTGTAGCAAAAGGAAATAGTTAATGAAATAATTCGCTATATACTGTATAAGTAAGTCTCAAACAAGTTTAATAACTTGAACATTGAGTACTACTCAGTCATTTTCTTTCCCTTGGGGGATGAGCCACAAGGAGGAAAAAGAAAACCTTGAATGGAAACATTGGTTGTAGAAATTAATGCTAAAACCACTGCCCCTGAAGGAGGAGCCTAACCTAGAGACGGTGTTTAAACATTTTTTTAATAAATGTAAACAATAATGAGGGTGGATGGATTTTCATGACCTATGCCAGTTTTCCATTTATATATCTAATCAAATATCAATCCGAGTTCTATAGATATTTTTGGCAAATATTTGAGTAATTTTTACCAATTATTTATTGGCTTCAGGCCACCATCTTGGATCTGCTTAAACGATTATTTAAATTATTTTTCAATTATGATTGTGGTGCTGTGACCCATAATTGAAAACCAGTTTTTAACACTAATAGCAATGCCACAATATATTTGAAAAACATCTGTTTGTACGATCATATGTTAAAATTTAGGACATGGAAAACCTTTAAATTGAATCTTAAGTTTAATTTCAAAAGGATATAACTTTATGGTCCAGTAAAATTACGAACACCATCAAAAAACGCTTTAATGCTCATTGAGTAAGTTGACTAGACTTTTAGTCAGGATACACCTTTTGAAGGTAGGTTTGCAGAGTTGTACTGTATTATATTTCCTAGTTCATGTAATTTAATGAGCTATCGATATGGAGAGGTATGAAATTGATCATTTATTCAAAAAGTAATGAAAAATATTGACGTGCCTAGTCAATACTGGTAAACCATAAATTAAAATTTTAGGGATGTTTAGCATATTGTACAATAAACCTTACTAGGTAGTACATACATACCTTTTTTACATTCTCCCCCCTAAACAAAGTATATGGAGAAAGTATTGTTTTCGTCAAAAATTTTCGAATTTGAGTTGTTAGTGGATATATTCGTTTTAGTGCTCCCTGAATCCAAAAAAGTGATTTTCGGCGTGGTGTCTGTCTGTCTGTGTGTGTGTGTGTGTGTGTGTGTGTGTGTGTGTGTGTGTGTGTGTGTGTGTGTGTGTGTGTGTGCGTGTGTGTGTGTGTGTGTGTGTGTGTGTGTGTGTGTGTGTGTGTGTAAACAAAGCTAGAGACGACACCAGTGGTCCGATTTTCATGAAATTTGGCGTGTAGGTATGAAGCCGTGTTACCTCCAGGCGTATTTTTCATTTTTTGAATTTGTGATTTTTAAGGGTATTTACCCCATAAAAACCCATCAAAAATGACAAAAATCCAAATTTCTCAAAAACGGCTCTAACGATTTTGATAAAAATTTCATGGTTTTTAGTGCTTAAAATGACAAACAAAATGACACCACCCGCATGTCTGTAAAAATTCAGGTTCAGAAGTTATGGGGGTTTAAGTGTTAAAAAATTCATATTTTTCAAATTTCACGAAATCTGTGATCTCTAAAGAAAATATACTTGCAACCATTACATTTGTCTTGAAAAACTAAATAATCCAATATTTTGAATCATTAGTTTACGTAAACTAGTTGCGGAGATAATTGATATTTTAGTTCGGCGGTAAACGCAGTCCGTTGTCCAATGTTATTCTTATGGCAAATATTTAAAAACCGATATCTCCGTTATTTACTAAACGATTTTGATAAAATTTTGTATATATTTGTGTGATAATTAATTGTTAATTTGTTTTATTTCACTATATATGTTTTCTGGTTTTAAATGACTTGAAGGGAGAAAGTATGTGTCAGTTTCCTTATACCGTTTATTACCGTTAGTAAAGTTAGTTCTTTGTTTAATTAAATATACTGTAGGATTCAGTTTGCTAGAAACGTGTTGTAACCTTTGTTTGATTTTTTTATATATATATAAAAAGAGCAAAAGATAATCCAACATGCTGATTTAATGAAACAACCATCACCCTCTTATATATTATGGTATATACCTTTCATGATATAATTTAACACCCTTTCCGACCCCCTTCTCACTTCTAATCCAAACTTGAAATTTAAAATGCTTACACTACCTTAGTGATTATTCATATTTAAAAGGATGTTTTTCTTTGAGGAAATTTAAAATGGTATCTCATATTCTCAAGATAAATGAACTACTGACGAATCCTTATAAAATTATATATTCACCATAATATATAAAATATTTATGCTGGTATAAAATATTGGACGTCCATTGTAACCTTAAGCAGCATCACCCAGTGAAACCATACAGTGAAAAGCAGAAAATAGGCAACATAACGAGTGAAATGTCTAGACTAAGGGAAAAGGATTGTTACAACAATGCATTAAATCGTTCTTGCACCAAGGGAGTTTTTTTAGCTCTTTTTTCCTCATCTTCACACTCAATTCTTGAAGATTCGTAATTTTATTTTATACAGAACAACGAAAAGTTGAAGAAATGACTCGCCCGTTTTCGCCTTCATCCAACTTCCTGGGTAAATTCTACATAGGCACTTAACGAAAATTTATTTAGTATCAATAGTTTTTTCTTCTTTTTAAAAAGTCCAATAAAGCAGTGTAAATAGTGACAAAACCCAAAAGACAAAAACATTAGAATGTTACTCTACTATAACATATTATAGCAGTTTCAGTATATGTTTTGATTATGGCATTTCAGAAAAATTATGATGCAAGTTTAAGTAGCATAATTGGTGCCTTTCTTTGTGTGTAAGGGGGGCCATTTTAGAAGAAACCGTTAAAACCTTTCAAAATAAGCGTGATTATGTGTGTGGGAGAGGTCCAAGGACAGGTCGAAAACACGATCGTGCATGAAGACTGCTTTGGGCAGAATTAGATTGGATTCAACCTGTGATGCAACTAACTAGTGAAATTAACGTACAACGTAATATCATCCACACAGTGTTTAAGGACTTCTTACACACAGGGTTGGGCAAGAGTTTGGAATATGTCAAATAACTTTTATTTTATTTTTATTTGCGTATTTTCTCAGTTTTTCGTACGATGAGGGGACGGCCCACGCTGGAAGTCTTGAAATTCTTAAACGAAAGCATTCCTCGAGTTATACCTCATTTTAAAGGTCTTAATTGATAGATCGCAACAGCGCAAACCATGATTAAAAAGGATGATTCAATCAGAAGTTACAGCTCCTCAAATATTTTAATGTTGGTCATTACACTTAAGGCTAAAATCAAGACTAATATCTTTATCAAGCTGTAACTTCTGATTGGATCAACCTTGTGAGGCGCGGTTTGCGCTGTTATGATCTACTAATCAAGACCTTTAAAATGAGTCATAACTTGAGGTATGCTTACCCTTAAGAATTTTCGGACTTCCATCACAGGTCGTCCCCTGGTCATGAGTAAATTTTTTGAATACGTCAAATTATCCTTATTAATGAGAAATACATGTATCTAAAACTAAACTACATCGTTCCGATTGCTTTATCAGAAATTAGACTTTTTCCCCTGATTTTACCATTGAGTTTAATGGCCAACATTAAAATCTTTGAGGAGCTGTAACTTCTGATTGGATCAACCTTTCGAGGCGCGGTTTGCGCTGTTGTGATCTACTAATTAAGGTCTTTAAATTGAGGCATAACTCGAGGTGTGCTTACATTTAAGGATTTGAAGACTTCCAGCGTGGGCCGTCCCCTTATCGTGCGAAAAACTGAGAAAATACGCCAAAATATTCCTATTTGTACTAGATACACAACTATTAAGTTTCATCACTTTCTGCAACATAATATAAAAGTTATTTGATATATTCCAAACTGTTAACATATGATTTATTTATATCATGTGTTTCATTTGACATTAACTTTTGTAAACATATTTGTTTTTGTTTATATGTAGAAATGGAAATATAGAAACACAATTTTTAGTTCTTTTAATTATAATGTGTAGTTTTATTTGTGAATTCAACAATGGCGACAAGTAAAATGGTAAGACAGAAAGAATTTGACCAGTTGCTGAAGAAGAAGAGGTTACTAGAATAACGACTAAACAAACTAAAAGATAATTTACCTAAATGTAAAACCTCCCTTGAGACATGTACCTACTACACTGACAGACTATCAACCATGTGGACTGAAATTGAAGATATACAATCAAATATTGAACTTTACACAGATTCAATAGAAAATGAACATTTTAAAAAGACATGTTGACCAGCTAATACGGTGTAGAGTACCCTCAACACAGTAAATAGAGGAGGAGGTGTTAACATATGATTTATTTATATCATGTGTATCATTTGACATTAATTTTTGTAAACATAATTGTTTTTGTTTATATGTAGAAATGGAAATATAGAAATACAATTTTTAGTTCTTTTAATTATAATGTGTAGTTTTATTTGTGAATTCAACACCAGACTTTTGCCCAACCCTGTATATCTCTGATCAACGCTACAGTTTCGAAATATTCAACCGTAATTGTTGTGTTAAGAGCTCTCCCAGCAACATGTAATACATACAATTTATTATATCTTTATTTCATATTAGGATTTTTATTTTCTATTCAAGATTTTCTTAAATTTTTTCCTTAGATTTGAGCTCAATCCAATGAACTAAATTACAAGGTTTTGTAGAGTTAATTAAAGCTTTGAGCTCAGCCCTTCACCTTTGTGGGCCACATCATTTAGTTCCCGTTGATTCGTGAATCAAGGAGATAATGACGGCTGCGTCGGAGCTCGCCCACTATTATTTACAATTCAAATGCAGCCATGTGAATGTTAATTGCGCTGTTGTGGACTCGTTGTGTATTGCAGCAATTTCTTCAAAAACAGTAACACTGTGGAGACAAAGCATAGCTACCACATACGCTAGCGCTGCTAAGATTTTGAGCATGCTAATTACAATTAACTATCATTGTTTAGTCATAACTTAAAATATTACTTCTTTAAGAATGAACCATACATTTTTGTCTAATAAAATTTTATGTTATGAAGTCGAGGAAGAAAGTGTTGCTTTAACATGAAACAGATTCTGATAATATGGCAAACAATCTGATGAACACGCTGAAAATTATATTTACGAAGTGTAAATCATTACTTGATGCAATATTACGCTGAGCTTTTGACATGTAGATGTCCAAAAGAGTAATTTAACGGTGTAATAAGCACAGTTTTTATATTCACATATGATCAAAAGATTGACTAAAACTGTGAGTTATACAGATAACTTTTCATGTTTTCGCCTAACCTATTGCTAGTGATTGGTGTTCGTGAAAACAAAAATCATCCCTCTATACGTCTATATTTGACTTTGAAATAAATAAGTAAGTAAAATTTGAAGTAAAATTATATAAAAAAGTTAGGAAAAGTAAATATAGGTTTGTATCAGCTACACATAAGAAAATAGCTACTAAACTACGGAAAGAGTTTGATCATATGAGGAACGTGGACCGAGGGGAGGGGAGTCTGTAATAAGTCTTTCACTGTTCGCTGGTTTTGTCAGGAATCAATTTGGTTTTTCTCGGCATTTTCTTTTCTGGCTACACATTTTATTTACTTTACAGATCTCAGGTTCAACGTTATTTTAAGAAGACTTGTAAAGGCAATATTCTTAAGAGATTCCTTTTTATTTATTCTTTAAATGTTATGAATAAAATGAAGACACATTCATTTCTTGCGTTTTTCCAATTTTTTATTGGGTTGTTCAGTTGTATTTTCATCTAAGACAAAGATTTGGTTGAAGCTTAACCTGTAACATTGGATCACAATTGACGTTGCACTTTACTCCCTTAGGACAAATAGCATTTCTCCCTCCTACAATCATAAATTAGTACCCAAAAATATAAACATTTATGTTATCCCCAAAGAAATGTTAATTTATAATGTTAGTTTATTATAGATTCAGATTATAAATTAATATTGCTTTGGTGATAACATGTATGTTTCACCAAACATATGTGCAGTATTTTAAATCACTGCTCTATGTCCATTGGTTACCAAGATATTGAAAGTGGTAAACACAGTACGTTGTCTCAATGTTAACCTTATAGGAAATAAGTAAAATTCTATATCTCTGTTATTTCTCAACATATCTTGATAAAATTTGGTAAATAGTTTCTTCTAGTTCAGGTCTCCTAAATAATTAATTAAAACCACCCAGTTTTAATATACCTTTAGCAGCAAACCTGCATACTCATTCCCCATGTTATTCTTATGGAGCTTACCAAAACGGTATGTTGGATTGAAATATGTTGTTTTGCATTTGAAATTCGCTGAGTATGCAGGTCTGCTGCAACGGGGGTATTTAGAGGAATGTAGTGGCACTGGCAACAGTAGCAAATTTTTGTTCTGTTTGTTATAGGTTATGTTCGAAGGATTGAGGAACGTATTGGTTCATGCAAGGACTACGTTATGATTGAAAGTACTCGCATGAAAATCCCGCACTCGCTTTCGCTCGCGCGGGAACTATCATGCTCGTCCGGAAAAACAGTACTTCCCGGCCCAGAAACGTAATATTCCATACCTTAATATGATCCTTTGCTCCATTAAACTGGATTGGAATCACATATTAACAAATAATATAAGGTGTTTATGCAATACACACAACAATTTTGTTCACACTTTCATGCTATTTTTACATTTTTTTCAGGAGTCTATTATCTAAAAAGCCTCCCAAAATTTTTAGGTTGGAAACAATCATGTTTATTGTTTATAAAACATTCGACATATTGGCAGATTGGCAACAACAAACCCTAAATCATGTGTTTTTATATTCAGCTCTGCCAACTTAATTCATACAGAAAATGTATTACCTCACTTTTAGATGCATACGGTTTTGTTTTCTTACGTTGAAATACTGAAGTACTTATTTATTTAAATTTAGAGTAAGCAAATTAAAATCGGCAGTGTTGCCATATTTTCTTACTGTCCATCGCAGCATTGCCTGATTTATTCCCAAGTATTTCTTATGAAATTACTTTTAGTCCCATGGGAGAAAGGTAGATACTTTTAGTTCCGTGGGAGAAAAAGTAATAATAATAATAAGTCCCTGGAGTATAAACTCGTACTGTAGTATTAAATTCCAGGGCCTAACAGACGACTAGACAATAGGTGGAGGAAAAAAGTTATCATTATAACTGATTTGTCTTGTTTAACTTTGTTCTTTAAAAATAATATTTGAAAATAATATATTTTAAAAATACTATTTCAAATATGTAGTATCTCTTCCACTTTCCAAAAACAATGTGGGAACCAGGAAATTCTCAACCTTAAACAAGCCTGTTTAAACAGCCGTTAACTGTCAGAAACAACTAAAGATTGTTACTGAAAGTTTTATTTTTTATTTTTTCTTGTTTGGAAAGCTAGACGAGTAGATTTTACTAGCACGGTAATACTGTTTATGTGTTGTTACTGAAAGTTTTATTTTTTATTTTTTCTTGTTTGGAAAGCTACACGAGTAGCTTTTACTAGCACGGTAATACTGTTTATGTGTTTCTATTTATTTATTTATTTATTATATTATTTTTGAGATTAGTTAATCTAATAAGGCGATTCGGACTCGATTGCATTAAGATTTATCTATTTGCTACCCTTTTTTCAAAGGAATATATTGGAATTTCTAACATAAAAATAGGCAATTGTGTACTGTTTATGACGATTAATTTATCATAACACTACATCTTATCATCTTAAAACCCTTTTGGCTTTAACCTCGATTGAGCGTTTTGTTAACAGGGTTACTAAAGTAACCGAAATAACACTATCTATATCATTCATGTACTTAATTTCCGGATCCAAGGAGTCAGGCTGACAACTAATGCTGTTGTTAACTTGACTTACGACACCCTCGTTGTTTTGGCATAAATCATATGTATAAAATTCCATCCAATTAATTGTATCTAACTGGACGGATAAAGGTCAATCTATAAAATTTCGAAAAATGTTATACTTAATATGAAATAAAAACTGACAATCGTACATACGAACAGGGTCTAACCAGTATTTGGCAAAAACACAATGCTAGGTTATCGTATAGTATCTTGACTAGACTTTGCAAGGCGATCTTTCTTGTTCCACCATACCGTGCTTTTCGTCGATAAGCTACTTAATTATCCATTTAAATTGGATAGAGGTTTAAGAATAAATTATATTTTCATGAAACGACCTAAAAAACGAGAGCGTTTATTTTGAAAGATCAATTCCGCATATTTGGAAAGACTAATAGTCAATCTGAAATTATTAGCCAATATAATATTCGTTTATAAATTAGTATTCAACATTACGATTTATTTCTGTAAGTACAAAGACAGCAAATGTAGTTTGATGAGTGAACCTATTTGCGATCTTCAATTTTCCATCATTAGGAAAAAAAGTCATTGGCTTTAATGGCCAAGAAATGGTAAAAGAATGAAACTTTTACTCTCTACGGTAATTTTGACTTTTGAGAAAAAATGTTTCTCACAAACCCGTGAGAGAAGTTTTCCTGACAAACCCGTAACTATCGCATTAGTCTTCAAAACTTTTCGAAATGTAGAGTTACGTTTGTTTTTGTTGATGTATTTGGGAAAACATTGAGACAAAAATAGTGATAGAACTAAGAGAGGTGGAAAATACATTTCCTTAATTTCCGGGTTCAAGAAGTAATATAGTGGTCATGCTGTCACAACCAACGTCGTTATTAACCCGCTCCTCCACCCCCTCACGCAGCGCTTTCCTACTCGCTACATTTGTATACTCTATTTCAAGTATATTTCTCTAGATATGATTCTAAACTTTCACAAAGTCTACCAATAGCCACAAAATTATTTATATTTCATTTACGACTTAAAGTCAATACATAATACGTAATTACACAATAATACCTATTACACAATTCATTAGGTAAAACAATTGTCAGTTTTATGTGAGTTTAATGCCAGATTTATATAAAAAGTTATAATATTTTTAATACGAAGTATAAGTAAACTTATGCGAATGCATAAGTTTACGGTGCGTTTGACGGTGATTTTACTGCTGCATAAGTCACGAGTTGCAGACAACAAGCAATAATACAAGAGCAAATTAATTTCCTAATTTAGTTCCAGTAACAATCACATGAGTTGTGCTCGACGTCGATGATATCAGTCCAATCCCGCTCCGCCCGCGGCCGTCGCAGCATCGATCCCTCGCATTTCAATCACTCTGGTCGCAATTGCAATTATTATACATTAATTTTTAATAAGGAATTGATTTTCAATTATCATGATCTTTTACCGACACATGATTTGTTTTAATAATAATATATTAATCATGACTCTGCAGATTGAGTGTTGTTAAAGTGCAGTTTTAACCTTGATAAATTATTCATAAAATTTGATTATGCACCAGCTCACTAGTTTCGATAGCTAGATGTGTATTAAGGGAGTAGTGAACAATATTGGAAGGACATTTTAGATTGATTTTTTTTAGGAAGGCAATGTAATTTACTCCCATAGTGTACACAACATTTCCCCCCTCCTGCAATAACCCAATTCCTTTACTTTCCATATTATAGCAATCAATATTAATTTTGTTTGGTTCTACTATAAGTAACTTCAATCTGGGAAGCTGAAACCGTTCATGCACCAGCGAAAAGCTGATTGCTGATTAATGCAATATTCTTACACGTTTAATTCTTCTTCGTTCTTACAGCTGGTTGTTGTCACTGATTTTTTTTGGTGATAACTCCTGCCACTAATCATCCTTTTGTACCTGTAAACCATCAAGCTGCAACATATTTGCATGTCTACGTGGAAATTAGAGGGTCCTATATTTTTTAATATTGGCTTTGATCACGTTACGCTCGTCAGGAGACAAAGTATTGTTTTACTCACTCATAAAAAATCCCATGAATTTTTGGGATCCCATTAATAAGCTGCTCAGACATTTTTAAAATTATTTAACAGAAAATTTACTAAGGTTAATGATAAAGTATATATTTTAACTTATATACTTTCCCCCAACTTTTATTTAATTACTTGTTCTCCTTTTAATTAGCGAGTAAAGTAAAATAATTTATCTCCCACCGGGAGCAAAGTCATTGATTTGTCTCTTGGTTAAAGATAAAGCAAAATTCATTAGAATAACATTAAAATCAGTAATCTTCAAAATAGTCCCTTCAAATTCTTCTTAGACGGGTTGAAGCTAAACAGAGTGCAAAATTGAATATGTACAACATCGACGCCACCTACCTGATAATTAACCCGTAAAATGTTGCAGCACTCCTACAGTTGTGAATGAAGACACATTCATTGCTTGCGTTTTTTCAATTTTTTATTGGGTTGTTCAGTTGTATTTTCATCTAAGACAAAGATTTGAAAAAACACAAAGTATAGTTTTGACAAAAAAGAGGATTGAACTAAAATTGAGGGGTTGAACTAAACGTTATTTATCAAATTCCCCAAATAATGCATTATTTAAACAAACATTAGAGCCAGTATTTCAATTTATTGAAATGTGGTATCCATCCAATCTAATGATCCAGTCAATCATAATCCTCCATCTGGTCCACTAATTCTGTCACTCGTTTGTACGTTCCCCACACCTGTTATCCTTTTAAGGTTTACTGCTTTTTGGCGGCTTCTACTGTGACGATTTTATAGCATTTATAATTTATTGGTTTATGTTCGATAAAAAAAATTAATACATTCAAAGGAAACATTTGTTTTGAATTTTTACCTTTAAATAAATAAAATTTTAGTAAAACCACTGTTTTGTTAAGTCTTTTACTAAATAATATACTGTTAGTCCTAGTTGAAACTACATTAGAAAAAATTATTTTAAACACTTTTGTCCTAAAGGTTTGGGAAAATATTGACTATTACTACTTAACTACCGGTGTTGATTATTTTGGCAAGGTGGCTTTTAAAAGTTGTAACCAAAATTTTGAAAAAAAACTTTCTCTAGTTTTGTATCAAACCAAATCGTCTGGAACGTTCTATTTTATTCTTACATGTTTATTTGTTTGAGTAATTTGTATTTAGTTTAAGTATAACTAGTTGTAGTAGTCTTTCTTTGCACGGCTAGATAAATAACTGATATTATTGACAATAGTTGACAAGGAAACAAAATAAAAACAGCCAAAATCTTAAAGGAATATACAATACGAAGCCCAATGAGATTTCAAGGTTATAAATAGGCCTACGTGTTGCATCGGTTCAAGATCTACCTTTGTGCAAAATATCAGTCTAAATTACTTCGCTAGTTTTTGTGTCTACTTCTTTTTTACAAAAAAAGAATCAAACAACCAAAAATTATAGAGAAAATACCACTTACTTTTAATATTATAGATTGCAAGTAAAATAACTGAACTTAGTTGTTTTTAATGTGTTTTTTCCTCCTCAGTGATCACTGAAGGTAGAAAACTAAAAAGAAATATTCTAAATGCAACATTTAATGTTTCAATGTCGTGATGTTCCAATGATTCTTACATAGTTATAGTTATATGTTATTGTACGCCAAAGTAAGTCAAACCTAAAAATTTTACTCTTGGACTTCATTGTACCTCTTAATTGAATTATGCCAAGGAGAAATTTTGTTGAATATAAGTTGAAACGATTATATTTTATGTGGTTATTTTTACACTGCTATCATTTTCCAGATTGTCCCTTAATTTTCTAAAACAATACAATAATCGTGTGCTCCGAAAACCTATTGCATATTGACCACTACAAGGTAGATAAATTTATGAAACATGCTGTAGATTTTAAATTCTGTTATTCCGGCACAAAAATCAGTTGAGTAGTTAAAAAATGCGGACCATTAATCAACACATCAAGCAAGGCCACATTTTTAGTGTGGCCTTGTATCAAGCAATGACTTAATGTAATGTTTTTTAGGATCATAGTTCTATAGTTCGTATAGTTGAAAATGAATCTTTTTTTTCCGCCCCAACAAATTCAATCACCAAGTTACTCGTCAACTGGGTACGAACTCACATTTAAATTTTCTATGGAACGTTTTCTATATAATACGCAAGTATTTGGAGGGAAATTAAAAAAGAAACTAGAAAAATAAATAAACTGTTAGAATAAATGTACATTATGCTAACAGTACGTTCCTTTAGGCAAGTACTTTTTTATGAGAACGAAATTTTGCTCATCATGCTAAACAAGTAAAATTAATACTGGCCTGTAAACCCATACTTCAGTATTAAGCTAACTGATTATATACACATACCAGCGACTCATACTCCTGTTCAAGGCGAAACTAGTAAGATCTTCAAAAATTCGTTAAGACTTGCAGCAGACCTGCATACTTAGCGAATTTCAAATGCAAAACAACATATTTCAATCCAACATAGTGAGATTTGACATGTTTTGGTAAGCTCCATAAGAATAACATGGGGAATGAGTATGCAGGTTTGCTGATACAGGTATATTAAAACTGGGTGGTTTTAATTCATTATTTAGTAGATCTGAACTAGAAGAAGTTACTTACCAAATTTTATCAATATATGTTGAGAAAAAACCGAGATATAGAATTTTACTTATTTCCCATAAGGTTAACATTGGGAAAACGTACTGTGTTTACCACTTTCACTATCTCGGTAGCCAATGGACATAGAGCAGTGATTTAAAATACTAAATTGTTTGTTTTTTGAGGCGAATTCAATGGTGCCAATAAAAACTCGATAAATTTTAATTTTATGTGTAAAAAACTCAAAAACCCAATTTTTGAGGGGTTTATCCCCCCTTACCCCCAGCTTCCGGTGGTCCGATTGGGCTGGTTCACGAACTCGTCCGAGTGATTACCACTTAACACGTATGTACCAATTTTCATTAAGATTGGACCATTTTTACGGCCGCTATCGTGCTAACAGACAAATATATATATATATAATACCCCCGTAGCAGAAGACCTGCATACTCAGCGAATTTCAAATGCAAAACAACATATTTCAATCCAACATAGCAAGATTTGACTTTTTTTTGGTAAGCTCCATAAGAATAACATGGGGAATGAGTATGCAGTTTTGCTGCTTCAGGAATATTAAAACTGGGTGGTTTTAATTCAATATTTTGTAGATCTGAACTAGAAGAAGCTATTTACCAAGTTTTAACAAGATATGTTGAGATATAACCAAGATATAGAATTTATCTTATTTCCCATAAGGTTAACATTGGGACAACGTACTGTGTTTACCACTTTCAATATCTCGGTAACCAATGGACATAGAGTAGTGATTTGAAATACTAAATTGTTTGTTTTTTTTAGCTGAATTCAATGGTGCCCACAAAAATTTTATTTTTCTTTGTGAAAAACTCCAAAAACCCATTTTTGGAGGGGTTTATCCCCCTTTACCCCCTTCCGGTGGTCCGATCGGGCTGGTTCACGAACTCGTCCAATTGATTACCACCTTACATGTCCGTACCAAATTTTATAAAGTTCGGATCATTTTTGCGGCCGCTATCGTGCTAACGGACAAATATATATATATATATATATATATATATATATATATATATATATGTGTGTGTGTGTGTGTGTGTGTGTGTGTGTGTGTGTGTGTGTGTGTACGGAAATAATTAACTGAGTCCCCTTTAAATTCATTTTATTTGCGACATGTTTCGACCTTAGGCCATTTTCAAGCAAGTTTTACCTAACCTCTTTATACAATGTTTATATAAGTCATATGGTTAAAATATAAACAAATTAAAATAAATATTAAAGTTTTCTTAAAATTAGTTTGTATAAAATATGTATATATAATAAAGTGTATAATAATTCTTTAAAATGAGCTTTTCAATAACCTTGCTTTTTCAAATATCGGATTTTGTGATGGTGTGTGGCTATTTAGTATATTTTGGGGCTCTTCTTTGTAGCCGGTATATATATACATACATATTGTTGAATGCCTACATTGTTGTTTATATGTACATACCGGTATATATATACGGTACATGTTGTTGAATGCCACTCTAGACTTCATTATCTTTCCTTTATTTGAAAATTCGATTATTTCAAGGTTTTCTTTTATATTTTTGTAGTTGTGGTTTGAGATAAGTAAATGCTCAGCAAAGTTAGATTTTTGCGTCGTTAGATTATTACTTTTTAGGGCTTGCAAGTGCTCGCGGAATCTTGATTTAAACGATCGTCCTGTTTGTCCAACATAGAAGCTTTTGCAATCCGAGCATTTTAATTTGTATGTACCTGCTTGATCATACTTATCTTCTTGGTTGCTTTTCTTAGTTGATTTCTTATTAATAAGCTCAAAGGCATTGTTATTTGTTTTATATGCGACTTCGTAGTTTGTTGATTGAAATGTTTTTCTTAAGGCTTTATTTAGTCGTGTGTTAAAAGGCATACTTATATATTTCTTCTCAGTTTCTTCGTCTTTTTTTGTTTCTGTTTCTTCTTTATTGTTATTCTCATCATTTGATCAACGAATTCATTGTTATAACGATTTTTGGAAGCTAGATATTTATTATATTCTTTTCCTTTTCATATTCTATTTGTTTCATTGGTATATTTAAAAGGCGGTTGATCATTGCTCTAAAACCAGCCATCATGTATTTCCAAGGGTGGTGAGAATGGGATGGTATCATGAGGTCTGAAAGTGTCGGTTTTCTATATATTTTAAAGCTGTGTTTGTTAAATTTTTTTTTATTGTTAAGTCTAAGTAATTGATTGATTCGTTTTAGCTTTCTATTGTGAATTATATTTTTTCTGATAGGGAGTTTAAGTATTTTAAAAAATCTTCACTGTCGTCTAGATTTCCTTAAATGAGGCATAATATGTCGTCTACATATCTTACCCAATATTTTATATTGGGTTTAAATGGGTTTGTTTCATTAACGATTTTGTTTATTTCTAAATGATGAATGAAAATGTCAGCAAGAAGTCCAGATAAAGGTGATCTCATTGCAAGACCATGGGTTTGTTGATAAACTTCAGAATTGTATTGAAAATAGTTTTGTTTAATACAATTCTTTGTTAGTTGTATAATGTCATCAATTTATTGCTTGGACAAAGATTTACTACATTTCAAATCTTCTTTTAAGATATTTAGAGTTTCATTGGGTGGGATGTTTGTGTACATGTCCTTTATGTCAAAGGATATGAAAATACAGTTGTCGGGTATATCTGTGTCTTTAATTTTGTTTACCAAATCAATATTGTTCATTACATTATAGTTTTTCCCAATTTAAGTTATTTTTTATTTTATTGTTTCAGTACTTACATAGTTTGTAAGCAGGAGCGGTTCTGTAATTTACTATTGGTCTGATAGGAATATTTTCTTTGTGGGTTTTGGGTAAACCTTTAAATGTAGGAGCTTTAGGGTTAATAACTTTTAGTTGAGGTTTTTCTTGTTTAGTTATTGATTTGCATTGTGAGATTATGTTGTTTGTAGATTTAGAAAATTCTACCATCACAAAATCCGATATTTGAAAAAGCAAGGATATTGAAAAGCTCATTTTAAAGAATGATTATACACTTTATTATATATACATATTGTATACAAACAAATTTAAAGAAAACTGTAATATTTATTTTAATTTGTTTATATTTTAACCATGTGACTTATATAAACATTGTATGAAGAGGTTAGGTAAAACTTTCTTGAAAATGGCCTAAGGTTGAAACATGTCGCAAATAAAATGAATTTAAAGGGAACTCAGTTAATTATTTCCGTATTTATTATAGTTACCCTTAGTTGTGAACTAATTCAAGAATTGATATATATATATTCGAACGAACAGTGTTTTTTGCTTCTGGGGGCCCGAAAACGAAAAGTTATAGCGGTCCCAAGCTTAGGTCTTACCATGAGACCTACGGTAATATCTTCTTCCCTATAGGGGAAATTCGCTAAAAATTCGAACGAATGGTGTTTTTTGCTTCTGGTGGCCCCAAAACGAAAAGTTATCATAGTCTCGGGCTTAGGTCTTACCATGAGACCTACGGTAATAGCTTCTTCCCTATAAGGGAAATTCGCTAAAACCCTTGCTCTATAAACCAAATACAGTAGTTCACCGGTCATAGATTTTATTTTTAAATTTAAAAGTAGATTTAACATAAACTTATCCACCCGGATTACAAGAATGGTCTGTGTCTCCTTAGTTTTAAAAATATAAAAATACAATACTATCGAAAAATATAAAATTCCGTTTAAAATGAACTATTCTTTAATTATTTAGTGTAACGGCATTTTTCCCCCTGAGTTACTCAACTGTTTCTTTTTAGAAAACTTAAAGCAATCCTATTGTGTTTTTATCAAAGGATCAACGCATGAAAAATTTGAAAATCCAAATTTCTTACCAATGTATAAAGAAATTTAAAAATCCATCCCAACAACTAACTGTCAAGTGTGCAGTAAAAAAAAAATATTGAAGCATTTTTCAGATGTCAAAGACAAATATTTACAATTCAGATGCAGTCATGTGGATGTCAAGAGGGCTGTTGTGGCCTGGCCGTTGTATAATGTAACAGTCCAACCAAAGCCACCCCAAACGGTACCCTGATTTTTGTGTGCATAGATGCGAAAAATATTGTTTATAACGTTTCAATTTACCGATACCCCAAAAATAATTAAAAGTGTATTTAATGATAAAATCAAATAAAAAATATACAGTTTCGATTTTAATAACTTGCTTCTTTATATGTATTTTTTAAATTATATATCTACCAGTTTGTTCAGTTTGGATTCGGTTTGTCCAGTAAAGATATCTTCTAAATAATTTCCAGTCGAATGGTTCTGTAAACATTCTGTCACACGGAATCGTTTTAACACATGACATGTAGCAAACAGAATGGGAAATGTGTAAATTAACATTTTGTGCTTAAATGGACACGCACACCCCTATCAATTTACACTTTCTGGGAGCTCGACAAAGTTCCATAGCTTAATGCGTTTCGTTGCGTTTACTTGCTTTTCGTTACCTGAATATACAGCGTGTTCAAAAAATGTGGGGCAATAATTTGCATAGTGATTCCTTGGGTCAAAATGAGCAAAAACGTTCATGTAAACATAGGTCCTAAAGTGCTTCGTTTTCCGTCTGTGTGTCTGTTTATGATATTTACATATTTAATCATATCTCACGAACCACTTAACGTATAAAAATCAAACTTGGTATATGGATAACCACTATTAAAAAACATTTTTGTAAGAAGTATCAAATTTCTACTTTGTACCATTTCAAAATGGCGGCTATTTTTTGTTTTCAAAGCTAAATATCTTCAAAATCGTAAATTTTAGAAAAACTATACAAGAAGCAAAAAAGTTGCAAAATTTAATCCACTTAATGCTGATAATAAGATTATGACAATCGAACTACTAATAACGGAGAAATTTTAACTTTTGTGCATAAGAACATTCAGTCTGAACATTGCATGTTTTTATTCGGACCTTTAATATTATACCCTATTTTTAATCTTTTACGTAATTTGTTCCGCCATCTTGTCACCGACTAAGGACAATCTCTTGCTTCATCGCGCGCGGGCCTATGCTCCATCTATTTGTACTGTGGTCGATGGTTTTTCGTAGTTTTCAAGAGACAATTTTTTGCTAATCTTAAATTCCATCCAACAAACCATTCGAACAAACCAAAAAGGTAAACATTGTAAACATATTTTATAGAAGTAAAATTTTTGTTCTATAGTTACTTTATATATATATATATATATATATATATATATATATAAAGTAATATATATATTATATTAGAAAAATTCTCTTCATAATTCAGTGTTAAACAGTTTCATTACTTTTCGTCCATCTAGTGAACTTCTTCAGATCAATAAAATGTATAAAAGTGTATAAAATATAAGAAATATAAAAAATAATAACCAAACAAAAAATTAACAGGTAAATAAACAATAGATATATGGAAAATTATGTTGGTGGTCAAAGATGAATAATAGCAAATTGTCATAGACCTTTAAATTATTTTGTCATACTATTTTATCGTAAATTTAAGCCACTTGGGTTTCTTGTTTGTAAAACTAGTTGGTGGGCTAATTCCGACTGTCTTAAATCAATGTTTGTTACATTTTTATTGTCATCTTCTTTTATTTTTCTTATGGCCTTCAATTTGTAACAATCTTCAAGTTTTTGTTCCTTGTGAAACATGGCATGTTTTGCTGCTGGTTTGTCTTTATCTTCATGTGTAATATCTGCCCTGTGTCCAGTCATTCGCACTCGTAAGTGGTTAGAGGTTTGCCCTATGTATTGTTTGTTGCAGTATTTGCAGTCTAGTTGGTAGATTACATTTTTGGAGTTGCAGTCCATTTCTCCTTTTATTTTATACTTTTTCTTTGTGCAACTGCTACTGAATTCATTTGTTTCGGAGATAATTTTACAAGTCCCACAACGTGGTTTTTTTGCATGGTCTGCAAATATTTTGTGTTTTGTTGTTGGTTTTTTTAGCTATGTTTGTTTTCACCAACATGTTTTTTTTTAAATTTGGAGGCCTTTTAAAGATAACTCTTGGGGGTCTTGAAAACAGATTTCTTGTTTCTGGTGCTGACTGTAGTATATTAAATGATGTTTTCATTATATTGTTTATTTTGTGCAGGCCAGGATAGAACTGTGTTATGAACTTTGGTTCATTTATTCCAATTTTTGTTGACTGATGAAAAAAAATTCACCTCTTTTATGGTGCAGATTTATTGACGATATCTTTTTCATATGACAACATGGAGAGACCGAACTAAATAGATTTCTCTAATCTTTAAACAACTATTCATCATTACGGTATACTTGGAATTACTCCACGAAAACTGTAACACTCCTTGATGTAGATGTATTTTTAGACAATGGCTATATAAAAACCAAACTGCACTTAAAGGAAACGAATACAATGCAATATCAGAACAACAAGAGTTGTCACCCTACATACATCAAGAAATCAATTCCAAAAAGTTTATCTTCAAGAGCAAAAAAACTATACAGTGAGAAGTCAGAGTTTGAAAAATACATCAAAAAATTAACCTCTTCACTTGTAAAATCAGGTTATCCTTCAAAAGTGATTGATAAACAAATAAGGCAGCCAAAGAACAAACAGTCAACAAAAATTGGAATAAATGAACCAAAGTTCATAACACAGTTCTATCCTGGCCTGCACAAAATAAACAATATAATGAAAACATCATTTAATATACTACAGTCAGCACCAGAAACAAGAAATCTGTTTTCAAGACCTCCAAGAGTTATCTTTAAAAGGCCTCCAAATTTAAAAAAAAACATGTTGGTGAAAACAAACATAGCTAAAAAAACCAACAACAAAACACAAAATATTTGCAGACCATGCAAAAAAACCACGTTGTGGGACTTGTAAAATTATCTCCGAAACAAATGACTTCAGTAGCAGTTGCACAAAGAAAAAGTATAAAATAAAAGGAGAAATGGACTGCAACTCTAAAAATGTAATCTACCAACTAGACTGCAAATACCGCAACAAACAATACATAGGGCAAACCTCTAACCACTTACGAGTGCGAATGACTGGACACAGGGCAGATATTACACATGAAGATAAAGACAAACCAGTAGCAAAACATGCCATGTTTCACAAGGAACAAAAACTTGAAGATTGTTACAAATTGAAGGCCATAAGAAAAATAAAAGAAGATGACAATAAAAATGTAACAAACATTGATTTAAGACAGTCGGAATTAGCCCACCAACTAGTTTTACAAACAAGAAACCCAATTGGCTTAAATTTACGATAAAATAGTATGACAAAATTATTTAAAGGTCTATGACAATTTTCTATTATTCATCTTTGACCACCAACATAATTTTCCATATGTCTATTGTTTATTTACCTGTTAATTTTTTGTTTGGTTATTATTTTTTATATTTCTTATATTTTATACACTTTTATACATTTTATTGATCTGAAGAAGTTCACTAGATGGACGAAAAGTAATAAAACTGTTTAAGACTGAATTATGAAGAGAATGTTTCTAATATATATATATATATATATATATATATATATATATAAAGTAACTATAGAACAAAAATTTGACTTCTATAAAATATGTTTACAATGTTCACCTTTTTGGTTTTTGAACCGTGAACTTATATATATATATATATATATGTACGTAATACGAAGCAAATAATCAGAAAGTTGTATTTGCTTTTTAAATTTTCATTTTGACTTTTAAATAATATTTACCATCTCATTGTTTTAAAGTAATCAGTCTTAGTTTTTAAATTAACCAATTTTTAATTCATTGTTTATTTCGTTATACATTGATTGTATTTTACACTTTCTATATACACGTAGTTGTAAATGTAAGAACATATGACTTGGTAAAACTGTCAATAATTTATATTTACAAGAGGTATCTGCGGTACAAAACACACACACACACACACACACACACACACACACACACACACACACACACAAACACAAACACAAACAAACACACACATACACACACACATATATATATATATATTTATATATATATAAATTTAACACAGACAGCTATTGAATTCTTTCTCATATTTTCAAAATACCTATATGCTTCGTGTAAGGTAACAAGCTGACTTTTTCTCACATTTTAAGGCCAAAAACATCCTTAAACGTGTCTTGTGTTTATGTAGGTAGGTAAGTTAATTAATTTTATAAAAAGCATAGTACACTGAAAGTCTAAAATGTAACTGCAAGATTGCAATCATGCACCGGGATATGAAAGGGTCCAAAGAGCGGGTACCGTACTCTTTGCTTTGTATAGCTTACCAATTAGTTTATAATAAACAAATTTTTTTCTTCTACGTAGTGTTTATTAAATGGGTGTCTACATTTTTTTGAAAGTTAGCAGCGAGAAATCCTGAAAGCAAAGCGATACGAAGTTACAATACGACGAGGATCAATATTCAAATCCGTTGCTATATTGAGAGGATTTGGAGCAGGTTTAATATGATTTAGAAAACAAAATATTCAACATATTGAGTTTATAAAAAACTATATTTTTATATTTTGTAAAATAATTATCTATTTATATTAATAATATGAACTGCAGAACGTTATCGAAATAATCATGTCTAATACTGTATATGACGTCGTTGAAAATAATTATTTTCAATTATAAATCTTGATTTCCTGTGCAGTAAAAACAGGGGTTTAAATGCTGAAAAATAATTAAAACAATAAATAGTGGTCATAAAATAAATATTTTCAACTAAATAACCACAAACATAGAAACTCAACGAAAACCTATTACTAATGTCATGTAGGATTTTATAGTCTGTGCTTAGACCACTTCTGAACAAAAATTTAATTTTAAAAATAAGTTCAGATATAATAACTTTTTAACTAAATTCAAAGAGCCACACAAAACATATTAACCCTATTAATTTTCACAGGGTTAGTATTGTTTCTCCCAAATTCATGGTTTTTGAATCTTTTAATAGAATTAACTGTATTGATTATATATAATTCATCACAATTCAATTAATCATTTTATGAATTTTTATAATGCATCACACTGTCTTTAATAATTATGATTGTTTAAAAATCTCATTAAATAAAGGATATCTTAACTAAATGTCCATTGCTGCTCAGTTGCTCAGTGGTCGGTTGTATCTACGTCATATCAGGCAATGTAGGTCTTATGATCACACTTAAGCACACTGAGGCACTACAGTTTCGAATTAGATTTCATGCCCACAATCAAATTTAAATGCACTATTTTTACGGGACTGACATGTTTTTGTTTTGTTTAATACAGTTTAGATCGCAAGTATTTACTCTACCTTGCATCTTAGTATAATAAATATCGTAAAATTACATAGAACTTAAATTGTTTGAAAAGGCATTAACTATTTTACGTTTCAAAGAAGATTTGGTCAAATTGAATTGAAATGTTATCTACTTGGATAAGATATTTGAATATTCAGGGGGGAAATTTATTCGTGAAAAGTTATGACGAAACTCGTTAATGAGGAGCTGGAGGCAGTAATGCCAGATGTCAACAACGACCTCCAGCTTATTCCCCAATTAGCTGTTTTTTTCGCAAGCCCAATGATACATTAAAACGTCTAATGAGTTGTAACAATAACACTATTTTGAACGTGAAAAATAGGGGTATGTGGTACTCGAGCATCAAGCTATTTTCGATTTGAGTATATACTACTCGATCTGACTGATTTTTATGCAAAATAGTCCTAAGTTCGAGTCAAGTAGTAAATCCCGAGTTTAAAAAAAAATGGTACGTACAATTACTTTTACGGTTTCCTTCACGAGTTTTTTTAAAGAGGGAGGTGGACTCTTTAAAGTTGCATATTCCTTGCCCACATGGGTCTCTGGCCTGTGCGTGGAAGTTATTAAACAAAGCAAGGAGTAAGCCGGTACAGTACAAAGGTATACAGAACAGCCAAAAGTATACGACACTGTCATGACTCGAACTAGCGACGTCACCGCCACAATTCCGAGGATGAGTGCGTTACCAACTGCACCACCGACTCACTAAACACTGTTAATAAAGTGTGTAAAAAATTTCATCACCCTCTTTAATTTATTGTTTGTTAGAAATGTGGCGCTTTTCGGTATTAAAATATTTTTTTAGTTTTTCTGTTATATAAAATATTTTTTTCAATCTGTAAATTATTATTGAATTCTTTAATTATTTTTATTTTTTCGTTTTGATACTTACATAACTTGTAGGTATAGGTACACTTCAAAAATATACAATTGGTCTTAAAGTTATATATTTTTTTTGTATCTCTAGTTGACTTCTAAGTTTCGGTGCTGATGATTTCATTGTTTTAAGCTACATTTCATTTTTGGCAGAGGGGGATTTACATTGGAGATTGTTTTGCTCATTTCCTTGTTTTATTTTGCAGAAGGTTTTTTGTTCAGCTCTTCAAATATAGTATTAGTGCATCTTTTCTTGTATCTTTCTTTTCATATGATCGTTATAATACTTTTATTCACTTCAGCTATCATTGCATAATTTTTTTTATTAATTTTTCAGACATTGTTTTGAACATGCTCATTTCATGTTTTGATCTATTAGCATTATTTTGTTTTATAATTCACACCTGTTTTCTTTAGTTCATGTGTAAAGTTGCATCTAATTGTTTCCTGAGCTTCTTTACGTTTCTCTTTGAGTGCTGTTTCATGACCAATTAATTTGCCATTAGTTTCTAGTTTATAATCTAAGTTAATATTATATTTTATTGATTTACTAAGAAGATCTGTTTCTATCGAGTCATATACTATATTTGTTAGATTTTAAATTGAAGGTTGAAGAGTTTGATTAATTGTTTCTAAAGTGGGTGTCTATGTCGCAGGTAACATTTGTATTTTATATTACATTTTTGCTTCTTCTTTTCATAAGAGATTGGAACCAATTATTTATATAGATTCTGTTTTCTTCAATAGCATCGTTATGAAATGATACATTTACTTCATTTTGTATTTCATTGAAAGTTAATTTAAGTACATCCAATTTGGAATACAGAAAGTTGTTGCCTTCTTTCAACCAATTCTTCTTGGTTGTTTAAATAGTTTACAATGCTGCTAATGTCTTCAATTTGGTTTTCATTTGCACGCAGTTGGGTCTGATATAATCTTTACACATCGTTTATTGAACTAAATGTGTTCTTTGATGTTTGCTATTTTAGATCTACGCATTTCATTTTGTGAATCATTTTAAGGTGGTTAGCCATACTGAATTTTTTATAATTCACAGTACATACACTACAAAGATTATTATTAATCAAATATAACTTATGTACCCTTTTTTAATTTTGTATTAAATTAATATGTTATTTACCATATATAATTTTTTAAATTAAGAATTTTATCAATAAATTTGAACGAATGGTGCTTTTTGTTTCTCGGGGCCCCAAAACGAAAAGTTATTATGGTCTCGGGCTTAAGTCATACTATAAGACCTACGGTATTAGCTTCTTCTCTATAGATAGAGAAATTTGCTAAATCTACAAAAAAAATCGCTGGTGACTACAATCCACCAAAACAAATAAATTATGTTTTGGTGTCGCTCCTGAACACCAAAACATCACGTAAAAATGTAATAAGTATATGTTTAGCGAATTTCCTTACAAATAAGCTATTACCGTTGTTTTCACAGAACGGAATGGACAAAAATATCCGTTCAGGGTACCCTCAGCAATCACATTGTGAAAACGCATTTTTATCTGCACAAATCACGATTTGTTTCAAAATTTAACATAGTATTATATGGGGAATAGGATTTTCATTTTTTGAGTTTTGTTAGCACGATAACTCTCGTAAATATCGTCCGATCGAGACGACATTTGGTACAGACATGTAAAACTATATTCTTTTGGACGAGTTCGTAAACCAGCCACATCGACATATCCTAAGTGGGGTAAAGCCTCCATTTTACCCCCCCAACAATGTTTTTTTTAGCTTTTCAAATAACAAAATTAAATATATCCAATTATTGTTCCCACCATTGGATTCTGCTAAAAAAACAAACAATTTGGTATTTTAAATCATTTCCCTAAGTCCATTGGTCTTCAAGGTATTTCCACTTCATGTTTTTTTTTTACTGAGTATTTTAGTATCAGGGCAGCAGAATGTTGTCTTTGTCAATTTCTTATTGACTTTCTACTGACGTTTTCATTATATCCCGAGGAGTATTTCTTCAGTTTATCAGGATATGTATATTGGATTTGGGTTTTTTTACTTTTTTGTGTGATTATAATTTATAAAAATATACAATCTTGCCTACTTATTTTAAAGCTATCTGATTCTTTTATAAAACTTATTTACTAATATTTGTTTGCAGAGGCTTTGTAAAACAAGCAACGAAATATTTTTTAAATATACAAATATATTACTTGTTTACATTTTTTTCGTTTTGCAATAATGGGTAAAGTACTGGATAAATTTGATTTGGAAATTCGCTGAGTACGCAGGTTTTCTGCGACGGGGATATTATTTAAATGCGATTGCTCAAAATCAACAATAGCAAAAAAGTTAGGTTTTTCTGAGATTTCTGTAATTGTTTGGCTTGGCATTTGGAAGCGATGAATAAGATTTCTAATATTTAAAGGAATAACACTTTCAAAAGAGTACAGTTTGCAATATTCCAATTATTTTAAAGGGTAATATGTTCCTGATTGGCAATAGTTACGTAAAAAAGTCAAGGGAATAAAATAAAGTTCAAAAGCTGAGGTGATGCTCAAAGAGTATTAAAATGTTTCATGAAGGGAAGAAGTCTAGTTGTACAAGAGGGAAGTGGTATTGGAAATCCATTTAGGTCCTTACAACATTCCGTTCTTACGACTACAATCATTTTGACTTTTACAATATTTATATGTCTACAGACATATGGTATACGATTTGGTAGTAAAAGAACTTATCATTGTAATTGGTTTGTTGCAGTGCCATCATAAAATTCACATTCCACATCATGGGATTTGAATACCGAGGTTCATTTCAATCCAAGCTAAATTCCATCATTTCACTAGATAATGTAATAATATAATAAAATAACGGATACCTAAATCATAAAATAACCGTTAACTTGTCCTTTATTTGGTATATTCGCAAAGATCAGCACCGTATATATTGAAAACAGTTTTTTTTATTTCTTGGTAAAATATTTAAAACTGAAAATTAACTGTTCATCAATGAATTTTAGAGATACACATTATAAGCAACGCTCAGTAAATAATATTGAAATAATGTTAAAACTGTTATCTTATTACAATAACTATCCCTAAGAATAATTCATACAACAAAAAAATTTATAAATAAGCAAAGGGTGTTTTTGGTATATAGGAACTGCTAAAAACGAAAAATTATTATGGCCCCGGCCTTAAGACTTTCAATTAATTAGACGGTCAACAAATAAAAGGAGAAAATTGTGGGTGGAAGCTTTCAAAATTGTGGCTGGGTAAACAGTACTGCTAAAAATATGCAACAACATCGGGTCTCGATCCTTCAATAATGCCGCCATATTTCCAGGCCGAGTGCGCCAACTGTGCCACCGACTCCAAGGGTACAAAATCCAAAGCAATTTTGGGGTACGTATTTTCAGACAACAGGTTTAAAATAATTGAAAAGAAACATTCCACGTGATAAAATGTAGGGGAAAGTTTTGGAACACAATTTTTGACTATGCAACTTTGATTGGTCTAGTTAGGAGGTAAACGTATCAAAGTCCCCGTCCTTAGCCACTGAGCGGGAGGAAGGAGGGCGGTCTGAGGGTACCATTTTTCCTAAAATATCATTAAATCCCCAATTAAATCGGAAAATTGAAGGAAATAAAATTTACTTTAAGAAAAGTAGATAATTTGTTTATTTTGGACCAACCATTTATAAGATAAGGACTAATTTTATTAATATCTTAACAAAAATCCCTCCATAATTTAATTTATTTGTGAGTATAGCAAATGCCCAATAGGCAACGTCTTTTCATGTAAAGGCAAAAAACAACATTCATGAAATATAGACAACATTTCCAGTAATTTGACACCTCATTCATAAAAATTGGTCCAAAATAAAGGCATTGGTGAACTGACAAACAAGTTGCTTTTCAAGGATTTATTATAAACTAATTGATGGTGTCCTGCTTCGCTTGGAGAAGGTAAACATATTGAAAATAAATTAAAAGAAATATAACAGCTGTTCAGGCCTTTTCCATAAATTAGTTCTCTTAAGGAAATTCATGTCGAAAAAAATATTATTTACCCTAAGATTTTCTCCCCGAGTTCTTTAATTCAATACTTGAATTTTGTGCGGGTCAGACTTTTATAAAGTTGCGGTTAGTTTGGGCTTTATAGATAAATCTGTGGTTGCTATAACGTTTTGTGAGCTCGCCTACACCTTTATTTTGAACCAATTTCCATGATTGAAGTGTCAAGTCACTGGACATTTTGTCAATATTTCCTGAATGTTGTTTTTTTTCCTTTAGGTGAAAAAGCGTTGCCACATTGGGAACCGCCCAATGTGACAACGCTACACACAAGACTACAGTTTTGTTTTATAGAAAAACACTTGCTGACACATGTTTACAATTAGTACTTATCTTATAAATGTTTGGACTAAAATAAACAATTTAATTTACTTACGAATAGAAAACATTAAAATTTATATTTTTCAAGACAATTAGGAAAAACCTAACAATTGTACCTTCAGACCCTCCTCATTCCCCTTTCTCAAGGGCTATAGACGTAGACGTTTGATATGTTCAGCTCCTTACTTGTCCAAAAAAAGTTACAAAATCAAACGTGTGTTCCGTGAATTTCTTTTTAAACCTTTTTAGAGCATTCGTTGCCTGGACTATCAATGTGAACCAAGGATTGGCTTCCTCTGAAAGCAGGAGATACAGTATGGTGCACGAACAGATGAATAAACATTATTAATTACACTTTCAGTAGAAACTCCAAATCAAAGTAAATCTCAACGACTCAACAGCCTTCATTCATACACCAAGTTTGAGATTAGTTCCTCAAGTGGTTTCTAGCTATGATAGTTTATGTAAAATATCATACAGACGGGTAACCGGTAAATAGAGCATGATTTAGCCTATTATTTCGAATAATTGCCAATTTTGACCCAAAGAACAAAATCATAACCTTTGGTGATGCATTCCTGTTTATACACCCCTATGTTGAACTGTAGTTCATGATGGCCCGCAGTTAAAAATATTTTTGGCCGCATTATATAAATTTTTATGTATTATTTGTCCTAGAAGGTTCTCTGGCTGGTCTATCTATCTATACCAGTAGAGTTCGAGAATGGGAACAGTAATTACAAGCTGACATTATGCCAGTAAATGAATTGGCTGACCGGATTGACCAGCTTCCTGTTCACCTTGGTTCCTCCTTGCCTCTCTGGGAACTTTGATTCCTAGCTGAGCTTGAATACCCGGTCAGGTCTGAGTCCAAAAGGGAGTGGTGAATCGTCCTCGTTTCTTTCAATGCGGTTTTTCCTTGTCTAGGAATTCTTAGGCGGACTTGGGTTAGGGGTGAGTCGTCCCCAGGAGAGCCTGGAGGGGGACGATTCACGATATTTTTTGTACACTAAATACAATTATAACTACAATTTGATTCATAAGTTATAAATATAAGTACATATACAAGTGCAAGAACCCTATAAATAATCTAATGAAATTTATGGACTGACTCGATGCAATTTATTTCGCAAAGTTGATATTCAATATATCCATGATTAATGAAAGTATTACCACACAAGTAGGATACAATGATGATATTTCATTTAAGCATGTTTTAAAATTGAATCAAATCGTTTTCAGCTGACTGACATCTTCACAAACTATTGTATTTTTAAATGGGACATTTAATATGCTAATTGTACTAGAGTCAGCTATTGAAATCGAATACCCATAAATGATTTAAATTAAAGTTCTTTCTTAATACACTATACACATATAATTTTTAGTTCTAATATACTATAACTTTCAAATAATATTTTTTTAAATTGCAAAGGTAAACACAAACAGAACACGTATTTTAAAAGGATTTTTTTAGAAAACTGAATGTAATAAGGATTTTCTTACCTTTTGCAGTATTTGAGTGGATAGCTTAGGGTTTTCTGGAAAAGAGAAACGGAAAACATCAGAAATTCAAATCAAGATATTGTTAAACTATACATGAGATTACTACTTAACAAAAAACCAAATGTTTTCTAACACTGAAACTTTTGTATTACACCCGTCACCACTTAAGAACTATTGATTGCTTACTTTTGATCTATTTCATTTATTATTACGTAGTTTTGAATTATTTTTATTGATTTAGAGGCAAACAACTGTTTGTTTTAGAATCTGAGATTCTAGCTCTAACTAGATTTATATTCGTTTTGCTTTGGAACTTAAATGAATAGTCCCTTTTAAGAACGCGGTAGCCATAAAAAGGCCAGTCATTAGCTATTTGCATAATAAAGCATGTTACTTTATTCTAACATATTCTACTTTATATATACAAGCCTAAAATTATTCATAATAATAAAAAATGAGCGATGATGATGTTCAAAGATTATGTTGGACGACTTCGCTGATGTTATAAAGTTCACTTTAAGTTTAACTTTCTCCGTAAATTGCCTAAAGTTTCATTATTTGGCACCAAGCCTTCTCTTTTGTAAAGGGATGAAGGAGGGTTTGGAGCGCTTGTATTATCCGACGATATATGACTGCGGGTGAAATGTCTCCTAAACAGTACCGCTAAAGTGATAGAGTTGTTTACTTTAAATTTCCCAAACAAAATGTTGACCAGACTATAATATTTTTATTAGGTATTTTTTGCAATAAAAACAAACTAAGTGCTGTGGCTCTTTTTACAATTATTAAAGATTAATACTTTATCTCAGGCTAACTGTTTTTAAAGAATGGAAATAACTTTTACATAAAATTATAGTTGAAGATACGTAATTAAGTGGAATTAATCTTTCTTTTTGTGCAATCATGAGGTGTTTTAAATATAATAGTGGGTTTTTTTAATAAGATTCATGTTTCTTTCTTTATGTGGTTTTCTAAGAAACTTTATGAACTACTTGAAATGAATAATATCTTTGATGTAACACAGATAGTTTTCACCTTTGGTTACGCTTAGTTACAAATCTGGCTCGCAGTCTTAAATTGTAGCACCCACGGTAATATTTCTGCAACAATGAGCCGGCCACTAGTCCGACTACTACTGGTAACTTGGTTTTATGTGGTTTGTAATATTAAATGCTCTATGTCCAGTGTGAGTATCCCCAAAACGTAGTGCTCGTTAAATCACATATGCATAAAAAACTATCTAACTCCTAATGACATCGCCATTCTACACCACTGGCAACGTTGGTTTTCCGTGAAGTAAGGTCATCGATCTAACACGGGTATACAAACAACATATTCACTAGTATCTCAATCACTGGTGAACGATGGCTTCGCTAAGACCGTAGTGAGAAACTGTGTTGGCAAAACGCTTCCTCCATAACCAGAACACAGCCGACATTTTTGGGTTTAAATTTTCAATATCAGTGCTTCGCAATACTCGTGAGATATTTAGAACACTCGCTTCGCTCGTGTTCTAACTTACATCTCACTCGTGGCTTAAAGGCATTCATTATACAGTCGTTGCATAAACTACTATTTCAGTTGAACTCTCGTCATTCGAAAATCTTAACAATAAAACAAAAGCGACAATAAGTGGTAACAGTTATCTTCACATAAATATTTCCTTTGAATAATTGCCTAATTTAATCTTAAATCTTAAGCTGTACAAAAGAAAGCTATTGTTATTAATTATAAAACAAAAATATTTACTGTAAAATAATAGGTTTATGATTATGGACAGTGCGATTGATAACACCGATGTACACTCTACCGAATACAGAACTGTCCATAAATCAGCATGTTTTGAAAAACGCCTCGAATCAGCTGATATTTATGAACCATATCCACCTGCCGCCCTCCACACATAAAACTTCCGTCAGCGTTTTTCGAATGAAGCTGGGGATCATAATTGGACATTTAGTTCAATATTTTTCCCTTTTTTAAATTATATTCTAACAGTACTAGTTGTTCTTGCATATTACTATTAGCCACCAAATCCTGAAACGCGGAAATTGTTAATTAAAGAATTTGAACAATTTTACAATTAGTTTTATCTACGACCATTGCAATAAGCACCAATTATAGTATTACAATAAACATTATAATGATATACATTAAAACACCAAAAACCAAGCAGTACTCTAATGACGACTTTAGAGTACCAATGAGAGCTCGGCATTTGACGGAAGTAGTGTCATAATAACAATTACGCAATGCGCACATCAGATTATTGTTGCATTACGATTCATGTTTGAGTTTACTTATCCCATCAGCTGATTGTTCCACAACGATTCATGGTTCAGTCTGCTTATTTGCCTAACCTCAAATTTTAGTTGACCAATTCCATCATTAGTAAAAGTCATGAGTTTTGTTTAATTTCGGGGGAAATTTTGTCGTATATTGTTGGTCGTAGATAAAATAGTGCATGCAACGATTGTATTATGCCTTTAAGCCACTCGTGAGATATTTAGAACACGAGCGAAGCGAGTGTTCTAACTTACATCTCACTCGTGACTTAAAGGCATTCATTATACAATCGTTGCATAAACTACTATTATAACATAGCTTAACAATTTCAGGTCATTTAACTTAAAACTCATATTCAAACATCACTAAAATTATAATTAAGGTCCCGTTTAGTCGAGTTTTTCGTCCAGTAAGGTTGAATGAATTTCAATTCGATAAAAAGTATTCAGTAAGACGCACTATATATTGACATACACTTAAGTAATAATGCTTGGGACAAATATAAAAATTAGGACGATATATCTTATGAATGACAATAAATTTGTATCTTAGCATCGATAAATACTTTGGAGATTTAATGTTTATAGCTTAAACAGTAATATCACATATTTGATTTGTAATCATATCTCCTTTATTTTTAAAAGGTTAAGAAATAACTTTATTGTTGTATGTTTAGGTTATACGTATTATCTTTGGTCCATACTGACCACTGGCACTTGAAATTTAAAAATTATATTTAATAAATATATAATATTGCATATGTAGTTTGTGTGTGTGTGTGTGTGTGTGTGTGTGTGTGTGTGTGTGTGTGTGTGTGTGTGTGTGTGTGTGTGTGTGTGTTCGCGCGCGCACACACGTGCGAATAATGTCATTCAAAAAACATAGGCTTATAGCGTTATAGAATATATTTATGGAATTTTTAACTAAAACAGTATCTGCAAAGTGTTTGAACGTTTCGGCTTTACCGAGTACAACACTCACTGATGTAAAAGAACCACTCTGCATAATGGAGGACCATCCGCATCACTAACACGAAGTTGTAGGAAACCCAAACGGTGACTAGTTTTTGTCTATCTCGCCTCCTTACAAATATAACATTGCAGCTGTGCATTTGACACAATAAAAAATAACTTAAACTTATTATATTTTGCATGCTCAAGAGGCGCTCCTCAGAGGGATTGTTTAAATTCTTAAGTTTAATTTTACCTTTGGCTGTAACTCATTTTTAAGGTCTTTCATAGTGGTGCAAAGCCAGTGACAGAAGAATGATCTGAACAGAAATTGCAGAAATAACTTTAATATTTCACTGCCAAACTCATAAAAAGTCTGGAATATCATGAAAAGCTCACAATCATGCAGGTAATACCAAAAAATACATTTAATCATATACCTTTACCTCAAATACCTTAAATACCTTCACGTATTTAAAAAAAATACAATATTTCGTTATTTTGTTTTATATTCCCAGCAAGTTTAGTGCCTTACCTCATTTTATAGGTCTTCAAAAGATTCAAAAGTGTAACTGAACAGTGTAAATGAGATCGCAAAAGGTTGATCCAATCTAAAGCTACAGCTATCCAAAGAAATCATTAAATTGATTAATTTACTACGGTAATGAAATACTTGACAAAGTGTAACTTTTGAATGATCCCACCTTTGACGACCGGTTCTGACTGTTGTGCTCCTATTTCGAAGAAATTTAAGTTACATCTCGATGTATGCTTACGTTTGAGAATGTTAAAGCTTCCATAGTAGACCGTTTCATAGACATACAAAATGAAGACAATGTATGTATCAACTTTAGGCTTTAAGTTGTTATAAATTCCTACAACATGTAAAACGCAAAATATTATCATACAATATTACTTTATCATACAGTGATAAAGTATGATAATTCTTTATCGTAATAGACAATAAATTGCTTTACAAGAGACAATAATAATCTTATATTTATGTTATAGTCCTGTTGATGTCTTCAACAATCGTCATACTTGATTTATAATTTAATATGTAAAAACTACTGAGACACTGATTTACTTTTTACAGCATCTGAGAGGATCTTATTTTGTCATAGTCAGCGATGCAGCGGCCTGCGGCGTACTATTGTTGACAGATCGACAGTGAAGTAGTAATCGCAGATATCAATAACTACATAGCTTAGATTATTATTCACTTTACTTTCCAATTGAGTGCTTGCTGTTCATATCAAACTAAAACTTGCAATCCATTGGATGTTTGACCATATATTTTAGATAACACTGGTATTTATTCAAAGCGCCATCAGGCCTGGCTTATCGGCTTAACCTTTGATATGGGACATGACTACCCTAGAATATTGATGCAAGTGGTAGTTTTCAGTAGTAATCCAGAAAGGATAAAAAACTTAATTTGAAATATTAGATGCTAAAATTGGTTGTTTGGAGTAAAATCCAGATGTAAGTTAAAAAACTTGAATACTAAACGTTAACCTATATTTATTCAATAGTTGTTTTTCATTAAATTAAAACCATAAAACCTATGGTAGGATTAATTATTTGTAGTTGAACTAAAAAATGAAGAGTAGTCTCCATAGTGATCACAGTCTACGTCAAATATATAAGGTGTCCATTAAAAACGTTTCAGGATTTTAGGAGGTGATTTATACATCTAAACTAAAAAAAAGGTTGATATGAAGATATTTCCTAAAATGCATATGTACCCAGCTATCCGCCATTTTCTATTTTTAACAAAGTATTTTTTATCTCCCAAGTTTTTAATCAGATTCGTTTGAAACTTGGTTTGGTCCAATAACTAGGCAAGTTCATTTACGAAAAAATAATCATGATCAAATGTTAAATTTCACTGTGGTGGCCATTTAAAATCTTTAAATAGAAATACTGAAATAATGGCACCTTTTACGAACAATTATAAAAAATAACAATATTTATAGAATTTAATTGCCAATAGAATGACACCAAAGTTATGAAGATCTGTCAATAATCATCTGAGTTATTGCTGAATTAACCTAATGAAGCAGCATAATTTAGAGAAAAATAGTATACTCTTGGGCTGAGCCACGCGCTGACACAGGCCAAAGATGCCACCTTGTTAACTAAAGTCGACCATAACTCAGTTGTTTATTGAACGATTTACATAGTTGGTGTCGTTCGATTGGAAATTAAATTTTCTAAATATTGTTATTCTTTATAATTATTAATAAAATATTCCATTTATTAGGTATTTCAACTTAAAGATTTTAAATGGCCGCCATTATAAAATTTACAATTTGATCGTGTTGATTATTTTTTTCGGAAAGTTACCATGAATAGTCATAGGACCATACCAAGGTTCAAACAAATCGTTTTAAAAACGTTGGAGATAAATAAAATTTTGTGAAAAATACAAAATGGCGGCTATCTGGGTAAATATGCATTATAGGACATACCTCCATATCAACTTTTTCACAGATTAGATGTAAGGAATCACCTTCTGAAATCCTGAAACGTTTTTAATGGACACCCTGTATATACACGATGTGTAAAAAAACAACCTTCAAGATATGGCTACTTACATCAACACCAAGAAAAAGGTTCCTGTAAACACGGGTCCTAAAATGCTCGATTGTCCGTCTGTCGGTATGTACGTGTTTTAACATGATTTTGCTTAGCTTTGGAACCACTGAAGATATCAACTTAAAACGGCCATACTTCCGCAAGGGGTTGCACATAACCTCTTAATTGGGGAACTTGGTGGGAGTCTATAATGTCAGGTGGTCTATTGACTGATAATCATTTCCAAATTACAAAATAAATTTGCCCATTTCATTACTTATTTTAAAGCGTTCTAAAATAAACATCAACTAAAATCAAATAAAAATGTTAGCAATTATTTTAAGATAAATTAGAAAAAATGTACCAAATGGAAATAAAATAACCTAGTCAAGGAAAATTGAATAATGAGATGAAACTAGTTCGTTGGTAGTTTAATTACAGTTCAGTTAATTATTGTTTAGTTACTCCTGGTTTTAATTAATTAATAGACATAACCATAAAAGAACAAATAAAATTCAACCAACCATACACTTACTATAAAACATATTGTATTAGGTTGATATTGGTAATAGGCTACATTTTGAATCAGCATTTAAGCTAGTAAAATGGAAGTTCGATCAACAATTTTTGTAGTTTTATGATCTATAAAGTTGTAGAATCAACATGTTGACCTGTGAAAAGAATTTGAAGTTAAACACTAACAGTCAACTGTGTAACCCTTCTGTGGAAGTTGCACCCTTGAAACTTGGTGCGTATATGTTGACTGATAGGATCTATTTTGTTGCGGAGTATCAAGTTTATACTTTGTACCATTTAAATTGGCAGCCATTTTATATTATAAAACATAATATCTTAAAAACCGTAAATTTAACGAAAATTTTACAAGAGACAAAAATGTTGCGCAGTTTTATTTCTTAAAAAGCCATATAAATATTATTAAGATCAAACCACAATTAATGGATTTATTGCAATTTTTATGCGAAAATTTGCCATCACTGCCATAAACAAGCATGTATTTTGTTAAAAAAATTGCAATAACTCCGTTAATTGTAATTTGATCTTAATTATCTTTATATGGCTTTTTGGGAAAGAAAATTGCGCAACTTTTGTCTCTTGTACAATTTCGTAAAATTGTTGTTAAAGTATTAGGTTTTAAAGTATAAAAATGGCTGCCATTTTTATATGGTATAAAGTAGAAGCTTGATACTCAGCACCAAAATAGGTCCTATTAGTCAACATATACGCACCAAGTTTGAAGTTGTTATCTACAGTGGCTCCAAAGTTATGCAAAATCACGTTAAACACATATATGACACAGATGATACAGATGTATAACCAAACCTATTAGGAACCATGTTTATAGAAACTTTTTTCTTAGTTTTGATGTAAGTAACCATATTCTGAAGTCCTGAAGGTTTTTTCGTAGACACCCTGTATATAAAAGCCTTAAACCATTGACTGACTGATCACAGTTTTTCTAAATCTTTAAGGCTTAGAGCCATAAAAACTGGCACAAATAATCTTTTCCTCCACCTACTATCTATAGTCGTCTTTTAGTCCCTGGAATAGAATACTAAAGTACTAGTTTATACACCATGGGATTTACTTACTTACTTTTAGTCCCACGTAATCTCATAAGAAATTCATGGGAAGAAATCCGGCAACGCCGCGGTGGACGGTGAGGAAATATGGCAACACTGTCGATTTTAATTTGTTTCTCTATGTTGAAGAGAGTGTCACAGCATCCGAGCGTCCGTTTCCGTTGTCTATAGGACAGCGTATCCATTTTGAGTTTGCTGTAGTTTAGGCTATATTCCTGCATATTTGTGAACAAATAAGTTAGGCCTAGAGTATTTTTACAGAAGAGTGTGAATAAAATGGTTAAAATTAAAGCCTAAATACCTTGCATTGTTCATTTTTATAGGCTATGTGATTGTAATGCAGTTTGTTGAATCAAAGGATCATCTAAAGGTAAAGTTACAGTGTTATACCTAGTTATTGGTGTAGTTAATGGTGTAGGTGGAGGAAAAATTTTGTGTGCATCAGGGACTAAAGTGCTTTTTCTCCCTCGGGAAATTGTCGCCCTCGGCTCCGCCATCGGGCGACAACAGTTTCCCTCAGGGAGAAAAAGTTACACTTTAGTCCCTAGATGCACAAATAACTATTACATACTCTAGATGCATACGAAGAAAGTATTTAGCAATATTTTCTCTCACAAAGCTTAAAAATGTGGTATATTATGAAGTTCATAATTGTGGCCATTTTTAGCTTTCAAAGCTTACCTTCTCAAAAACTTAAAGTCTTTGGGCCATGAAACTTGGTATGTATATTCTTAAATACGAACAAAAAAGGTTTTTTTTATTTTCTCCCTTAGACGGTAAAATAGAGTATTATAATATGAAAATGGTGGCAATTTCGGTTATTAAGACTATGGATGTAGAATATTTTCAAGGGATGGAAAAGGTACGAAATTCAAAATACAAAAAGAAAAATGTACAAATTTATTACGGCCACTTTATTTATCAAATGCCACTTGAGCTACATACGACCCATCCGAAGAATTATATTGTATTTTCACTTTTATAAAATGGGTTTTCCGTCTAATAAATAAGTACTCAAACTATTATCTGAAAACTTATTATGGACATTTCATTTAGAGAATACTTAAATCAACTAGAAACGGAGTTTCCAAAATTAAAATCTTTGGAGGGTTTGCTTAGGTGAATGGGGTTTAAATTTAAAATAAATCTATTACTACAATAATTTTGACTTATCAGTAGCTGAGTGACCCAGTCTTCAGTGTGAATGTGAAATTTTTTGAGCTAAGTTTTTTGACAAGTATTTACCCCAACTTTTTTACTGTTTTCTGTCTATTTTCAAAAAAAAGTGCAAAATTCAGATTAAAGTTAAGTCTAAAACTTGCCGTTAGCCTATTGTTTTTGTTTTATATCCCGGATTATCTCTCATTCTCTGTATTTTCAATTGGGAGGAAGCTAATTCGTACCATTTACTAATCATGAGGGACACATTTTTAGAGGACACGTTACACCTTCTCATTTCAGTCCAGGGCCAGCTGCACCTTTAGGGCGTAATTGCACGCCCATTGGACCATAACCAGAATCAGACCATTCGTTGATCATTCCCAAAAATTGCACATGGCATAATATGATTTAATTAATTTTAGTAATCCTTTCAGCGGGCGAAGCTCCGGGTATATCTCCTGGCAACTTTTATGTCTTCCTTTATATATTTACAAAATTAATTGGAGTATCCTGCTAACTTTTATGTAGCTTTTATAAGCAGAAGACAAGCAGCCACAACAAAGGCTTGATAAGGACAATATTATACAATAACAAAGTAATTATAATGTTGTGGTTGAAAGAAATGAGTCATTTCGTTGCCATATTTCAGCTCAGTTTGTTAGCATGCAAGCCCTACAGTGCAGTGGCGTAACAGATTTTTCATCATACTGACACAGAATCATCTGTTTTCAGTTCCTTTTTATTCACTCGAAAGTTACCCATTGCCGGCCTAGGCCGGATAAACTCTTAATGGGCCGGAAGAACGGATCAGCTGATTTGCAGAAAACCAACGTTTAATGCTTGTTTAGTGGTGGTTTATTGGTTTCTTTTTAGAGGAATGTAGTGGCAGCACTGCATCCATATAGCAAATGATATTTTGTTTGTTATAGGTTAGGTTTGAAGGTTTTAGAAACGTATGTTTATGCAAGGATTACGTTATGATTGAAGGTATGTTTTTTCTGTGTAGTATGATGAAAAATATCGTACGTTACACGGCCGGGAAGCTTTGCCGTAATTGCTTAAAAATCTACTATGAACTTGCATGAACTATCATGCTCGTCCGGCAAAACAGTAATTCCCGGCCTAGTAACGTAATATAATATTTTCGCAACACTACAATAGTATGTAGCCGATTTCCGTTTCCGTTTCAGTGTGGGAAGTAGCCATTTACAAACGAGTACGGCAAATATCAGCTGTAGTGCGGTAAATGCTCAATGTTGCCAACTCAAGAAAAAAAATATATCACACAATTTATAAACATTATACATAAACACAACATACATGTTTTAACTATGACGACCATATCTCAATTGTACCTAAACTGGTTTCCTAGGTTGCGACTGCGAACAGTTAGTACCGATAAGTTAATAAGGAGCAGTATTATTTAATCAATTGTTGCCGTCTGTGTGACGATAAGACGTATTCCTAGAAAGGCTTACTCGGTCGCTGAACAGAGAGATAACACTTTTTGTTATCTCCCCCGCACAGATAAATATAGTTTTGATCGTGTTTTCTCTCTATAGTTTATTTTATATTTTTTAAATCTTTTAACTTTCATAGAAGCGTTGTTTTTTACTTACCCTGTATATTTGTAGCTGGTAGTGTCGCGAAAACTATCGTCGCATGACATTCCCGCGCTCCGCAAGCGTCGCGCGTGAACTATCATGCTCGCACGTAAATACCTACTTCCCGCCCTAGTTGCATTATACTATTTCGGGCCCCCGCAATAGTATATTACGTTACTAGGCCGGAAAGTACTGTTTTGCCGGACGAGCATGATAGTTCCCGCGCAAGTGAAAGCCAGTGCTGGATTTTCACGCAAGTACGGTAAAACTTTCTGGCCGTGTAACGTACAATACTTTTCATCATACTAATCAGTAAAAACATACTTTCAATCACGACGTAAACCTTGTATAAACCAATACGTTTCTCAATCCTTCAAACCTTAACTATAACAAACAGAACAAACATTACTACTGCTGCTAGTGCTGCCACCACATTCCTCTGAAAAGTAAAAATGAACAAGTAATAATCGTCGGTTTGCTGCAAATCAGCCGATTGTTTACTTCCGTTTTTCCGGCCTAGGACGGCAATGGGTAACATTCGAGCCAACAAAAAGGAACTGGAAACAGATGTTTCTAAGTCTGTATGATGACTGTACTGTATCGCACAATGTTTTCACACTATGCAATATAAAACCCTCTTCGCGAATCTCACCTTTTTATAACTTAACAGTTTTTTGCTATCACTTAACAGTACATAGGTAAAACCCCAACTCGGTTTGATGTAAGATAAATTGGACAAAAGTTTTTTTTTCAATTCATCTTGTGCGTGATGATACTACGCAAAGTTAAACGCCCATGAGTTTAATTATTGTTATAGTTAGTTAACGGCCTTAAACAACTGTATTTTCCGATCACTGGGGTAAACAATGAGGGTATAACGTATCAAATTATATACGAACGGCTGGGAGAAACAGTTGCACGTATTTACCGAACGCAGATATTTGCAGAAATATTTTATCATGGTGAATTTTGTGAACAGCAGAAAAAGAAAATTACTTTGCCAATAGCAGGTAAATGAAAGGATTTGCCAAAGGCTTAAATAACGGGTGGATAAGTCATACGAGTTAACCGATTAAATAACACAAGTAGTTTTGTAAAAGAAAAATAGTTAATTTCTTTTGTTGTTCAAATGGTATTCTAAGACATTTGCTTAAAGGTGTAGTCGAACATTTTTTTAATCCAAAAAATAAGGGAAATTAATTAATCCATTGATGCAAATTTGTGGAGTTTTTTTATATGGTAAATCTATCTAAAAATGGGAGTTAGGACTATTTTTACAAATTCCCCGGGGGAGATTACCGGACTCCTCTTCCGCTCCCCTGGTCTTGTGACCGAGGCCCGGGGGCCCATGATGTTTATAGACTTGGGGCCCGGCTTGGCTCTAACTGGCCCTGGACAGCAGTTACCAGATAGCAAAGCGGCGGATTGGCTCTCGGATCGGGCAAAGTGCCCTTTTGTATTTGTGTCATTTTGGGAACAGGATTTTATGGCCCTATTGACAAAAACCTCTTCGCCTAATCAGACCATACTAATACGTCTAGTAGGTCTCATGGCATGACCTATCTTATACATCTTATTAGATGTAAAATTAATTATATATCTCGCTTATTTCTCAACATATCTTAATAGTACCCCCCCGTTGCAGCAAACCTGCATGCTCAGCGAATTTCAAATGCAAAAGAAATATTTAAATACGTCAAAGTGAGATTAAACATATTTTTGTAATCTCCATAAGACTAACATGGAGAATGAGTGTGCAGGTTTGCTGCAACCGGAATTTTAAACTGGGTGTTTTTTAATTCAATATTTAGTTGACCTCAACTAGAAGAAGCCACATACCAAGTTTTACCAAGATATGTCAAAAAATAAGGTAGACATAGCATTTCTTTTATTTCCCATAAGGATAACATGGGGAATGAGTATGCAGGTTTGCTGCCACAAAAATGTAAACTTTGGGGATTTTAGACTTTAAAACATTAATTCTCATCTATATGAAGCCACTAACAAGGTATATTAAGATATGTTGAGAAATAAACGAAATATAGAATTTTACTTTTTTTCCCACAAGGTTAACATTGGGACAACGTACTGCGTTTACCACTTCCAATATCTCAGTAACTAATGGACAAAGAGCAATGATTCAAAATACCAAATTGATAGTTTTTCGTGCTGAATTCAATGGTGCTAGCCAAAATTTGATTATTTTTATTTTTCTATGTGAAAACTAAAAAAAACCTTTTTGGGGGTTATCCCCCTCTACCCCCCCCCCTTCCGGTGGTCCGATCGGGTTGGTTTACAAACTCGACCAATATAATATATATATATATATATATATATTCGAACGAATGGTGTTTTTTGCTTCTGGTGGCCCCAAAACGAAAAGTTGTAATGGTCTGGGGCTTAGGTCTTACCATGAGACCTACGGTAATAGCTTCTTTCCTATATAGGGGAAATTCGCTAAAACTTTGTTTATTGTTTCATCTAGATAAGATCTAATGTATATTAGTCTTAAATCCCCAATATCTCCATTTTTGTGGCATCAAACCTACATACTCATTCCCTATGGTATCCTTACGGGAATAAAAAAATGCCCCGGTATAGATAATAGATCTTCCTTATCTATTAACATATTGTGATAAAACTTGGCATATGGGTTCTTCTAGTTCTGATCTACTAAATATTGAATTAAAACAACCACCCAGTTTTAACTTATCTGTTGCAGAAAACCTGCATGTTCATTCCCTATGTTATTCTTATGGAACTTACAAAAACAATTTTATATCTTATTATGATGGATTGAAATATGTTAATTAAAATTTTTAATTCGCAAAGTATGCTGGTACTTACATCTATGAAAAAATGTATGAGGGGATTCTCTAGAAAGTGGGATATTTCACTTCCCAAGCGGAAAATCATTTAGAAATAATAATATACTAAATCAAATAGCGTATGCCGACTAAATTAGTAATAAAGAAACACGTGGTGAAATCCATATGCCTGAGTAGTTTAACATGAATTAGTGAAAAATATGAAACCCGCTGTTTGTCATCCCTCTGGCATGTCCCTACCTTGAAACACGACAGAGTTTGCTGATTATGATACATTTTAAATGGTTATAAAATGTAAAAAATAATTTTATTTGGCTGTTTTATAGTGTCATATTTTACTCGAAAAAATGTTATTCCTATTTTATAATTTTATAAACCTTTTACTTTTGTCCCCTGATTTTACTCACCATTCCTCTGTTAAACAGTTGCTGTCAGATATAAAAAGAGGGAAATTAAGTTGGCAGAAGGAATACCAGGGATATTTTGTCCAAAAGTTTGGCAAGACTTAAAAGCACATGACCCCAGTAGCTTTCTGAAGTTAGTGAATGGCGGATGACTCGCCTCACCTGCTGCTCGTCACACTTTCATCATTCCTCTGGTATGTTTTTTATTTAAATTCATACTGCATTTTTTATTAAAAGCTACAAATCTAAGCGTACTAGATAGTAGTTTATCATAATTATAAATTCCCCATTTAATAAATGAATTTAATAGTGTAAAACCTAAATTAAAGCTATAAAAATAATTTCTTTGGCATCATTCCCCTGGCAAATACATGTCATATGAATGACATGAAGACCAGAGTAATGACGAATCGTCATTCCTCTGGCAAACTGTCATTCAAAAAATCCAAAGTCATATATTGTTAAGGATTAAATGGTAAAAAGATAATATTATCGAAAATTTTAAGTCATAAATACCGATTATAGGGTGCCATTCTCTTGCAAGTCTTATCATTCCTCTGGTAATCATTTTTATTTTTTGTTGATAAATAAGAAGAAAATAAATTTTTCAAGTGTTCCTTCTGGAAAAATAACACTGGACTACAAATCAATTAGAAAATACCAAGAATAGAATTAATTCTAAAAATATTGTTTGCCATTTATTGGAATATTTTATCCCAATTTTCAGAGAATCACCCATGAACAGCAAACGAAAATGTGCTATTTTTTAACGTCAGCTAATAATAAGCTATTGCCGTAGGGGACATGTAAGGCACAAACCCAAGGATATAATAAGTTACCATTTGAAATCCTCAGACCTCAAAAATACCATCCGCGTTACATTAGTTGTTCTTTATGTACACGCGCATAAACATGATACATGGGAACTTAAAAATTACAAGTTACGCAATGTTGGCCGTCGCCTCGCCCACGTTCAAAATTTTAAACAGTTGGTATTGGTCCTGCACTGTTTTTTTGTATCTGTAATTGGAATTGGGTTTATTTGCTTACATTCGTCCGCGGATGGATATGTTGTTACAGCTAATCTCATAATATGACACACATCCTTTACCTACATTGATTATGACAAACTCACATACTTTCCGACCTATCTTATTAGTAGGATTGCAGGCTTGATCTGAGGTTTTACCACACCCACTAAAAATATGAAAAGAAATGTTTTTTAATCTAATAATTTAGTGAGTCGGTGGCGCAGTTGGTAGCGCATTCGGCCTCGGAACTGTGGCCACGAGGCGTCGCAGGTTCGAGACACGGGCGTGTCGCTTACTTTTAGCAGTAGTGTCCACCCTTGTACTGCACCGGCTCACTCCTTGGCTTTGCTTGATAACGTCCACGCACAGATCAATAGTCTATGTAGGCGGGGCAAAGGCAAGGTGAAAAAGAGGCCACCACCCTCTTAAAAAAACAATTAGCACTGCTGCCTACATCTTTGTCACAGAAATAAAATAAAAATTGTATATTGTTAGATATTTTACGTAATTTCATTTTGCAAACCAATGTTTATCACATAAAATATTTTTGTTTGAGATGTAAGCAAAATATGTAAAGTTTCGGAATATTTGTCTATTTCCATTTTCGACCATACTGCATCATGAAATGTTATTTGCAAACATACAATTGGACACACTGCCCAAAAAGCGCAAAAATCAACATAAATCATAGTTATCCCAAAGCGTTCCCCCAAAAGTACATTATTACTATATTAACTTATTAATAAGTGTCTATGCGTGAAACCATTATAAAGTTAAACCTATTACCTACCAAAAATTATTTAATAGGTTGATACCTTTGGTAGTCTCATTTACAAATAAAATAATTTATATGAATTTTCGTTACATAATAACTGAAAAGCCATTAATTTTGAGGCAACGTAACTATTTTAGAGAATGTCTCAAAACTAAAAAAATAGCCAGTAAAAAGACATATAACTTATAAATAGGTCATCGTAGTGGATTAAAATAATTTTCCGCAGGAATGCGTGGCAGATGACCCAGATGCAACGGCGAGCGAGGAATTGTGTATTAGCTCAATACTGTCACTGATGACGGGAAGCAATCTTTCCCCGGAAATTGCTTGCCATTCCGTGTTAAAAGATTATCCAGGGTCCTCTAGGAAAGGTGTTTTGGAGCGCTTATACACATCGCAATGCTAGTTTTGAAATGTTTTATCATAAAAAGGAAAAGGTACTTAAAAAAAACTGTGTACAATAATTTGTTTTTACAATCTATATAGGCTGAAACTTTTTCAAAAATGCTCTTGTAGGATAATTAAAACATTTGTTTTGAGAATTTATAGATTGATTCTTTGTAACTCAATGATTTATGTTTTGAGGAGTTTTTGATATTCATCTTCGCAAAAATTCACCATCGCTTATTAGTAAAACCAAGTTTGATGACTTTTGGGATCTGGGATATGTTCCCGTCTTTGGTAGGCGTTAGAACAACTAGATTAGTGTCATAAGCCAGGAGGAGTGGGAAAATATAGCTTAAAAAGAGGACAGTAACAGTAACCAAAAACACTAACACCAAAAAACAACAACATTAAACATTCGCTTGGACCTCAAATTCACCAATCATTACAGGGAAACATCCACCTCAAAGGCAATCTGAGAATGTTTTACGCAAAATCACAACCAGACTGCAGAGCATTCCCAATAAATCACCTATAAAACATATAAAACGACTTCTTTGTGTTTGTTTTTAAATGGATCTAGTAAAATGTTTTGATAAAAATTATGTCTTTTAACCTCAAGATGTAAAGGAAAAATCCCTCACATAGTTTTTTTAATTTTTTTTTATTGAAGCATTTTGCTGAATTAAATACTACTATATAAGAGTAAATTTAAACATAAAGTAAATGTTTTGTCCTATTTGACAGTGATATCCTTTTATTTAATCAAATTTGCACAGTGAGTTGAATGGAACGTTCAACAGATATGAATTAATAAATCAGGCGTTCGTTTAACTTTCTAGAATACTATCTTATGTTTATCGCAATATAATTCTTGGAATGTTGTACCGTACATAATTTTACTCAACTCTATAAGAAATTGGGGCCAGTTTGACGCAAGTTATTTACGTCATACTCCGTCTAAACAAATAAAAAATAACCAACACACGGGATAATTATGATTTGTATGTGACGTTATTTCTCTGAAAACTAACTTTGTTCCTTGAATCAAATTACAGTATAAAAGGCAGTCGCTGGTTGGGAACGTGCAGTTGGCGCCGCGATGCTGCTGACTTAACTTTCTACTCTTGGCTCTATGTTTCAACTTCACTTATTTTGGTTCTATGTTTCATCAAACTTATTCTATTAATTTATTTACTAGATTTGTATACTAACCTCATTTTCTTCCATTTCATATACTCCAAAAGTGTTTACTACTGTTTTTATATCTTGAGTACCCTAGAAATAACTGCCTTGAATTATTTTAAAATAAATTAAGGCGCAAGTTTCACCGGTGTAAAACAAAACGAGAGAAATAAGTATAAAAATGTTATTTTAATACTAATTTTTTGTTTGAGTTTGAGCTAAACATATGTTCGACTTAAACAAAAAGTATTTTATCATTAAGGTTTTCTAATTTTAATGCCGAGTAACAAATATTCCAGTTACGAAGAATCCAGGAACATTACATGCACAACGATGTCATTTAACGTCGAATATAAACTTATATTAGCATCAGGATAGCTTGAATGTGTACGATATAAGACACTAAGTGTTCCTAAAAACCTTTTCTGGTAATAATACTACTAAAGATGTTATTTAACCATCAGTTTGATTGGGATTGTCAGACGACTATGAGTTATTAATAAATCGAGTAATGCAGTACAAAAATTCCTCCGTTGCAGCAGACCTGCATACTCAGCGAATTTCAAGTGCAAAACAACATATTTCAATCCAGATGTTCAATGTTTTGGTAAGCTCCATAAGAATAACATAGGGAATGAGTATGCAGGTTTGCTGCTACAGTTATATTAAAACTGAGTGGTTTTAATTAATTATTTGGTAGATCTGAACTACAAGAACCTATTTACCAAGTTTTGTCAAGACATGTTGAGAAATAACAGAGCTATAGAATTTGACTTATTTCCCATAAGGTTACTATTGGGACAACGTACTGCGTTTACCACTTTCAATATCTCGGTAACCAATGGATATAGAGCGGTGATTCAAGATACTAAATTGTTCTTTTTAGCTGAATTCAGTGGTGCTAACAAAAATCGGATTATTTCTATTTTTCTAAGTAAAAAACTCAAAAACCCATTTTTTTGGGTTTATCCCCCCTTATTCCCCTTTCCGATGACCCGATCGGGCTGGTTTTCGAACTCGTCCGAATAATAACAACTTTAGACGTCTGTGCCAAATTTCACTCCAATCGGACCATTTTTGCGAGCGCTATCGTGCTTACAGACACACACACACACACACACACACACACACACACACACACACACACACACACACACACACACACACACACACACACAACACACACACACACACACACACACACACACACACACACACACACACACACACACACACACACACACACACACACACACACATATATATATATGTTTTATTAATAAATAAATATTTTTTTATTTATTAATAAAAACATTTTTAAACAAAACACCCTTATTTATTCCTATTTAATATGAAAATAAGGCAGACGTCCTAAACATTAAAGAGGAACTATCCATATATTTACACAACAAAAAAGATCCCAAGAACTTATTAAATTGTATCCAAATAAAACAAAAACATCCAATATTTGACAAAAATAAAGAAATAAAAGAAAAGAGAAATTAAATTTATTTTATATAATATACACATATATACCATGAAGAAAAACTGTAACACCATATTATGATATTTTATTTTATACAGATGTTTTATACATATTTGGGATGAAGAAAGAGGTTATGTTGACTTTTAAGATGCATAAATTGCTGAAACATGTCGTAAAAAATATATAAATAAAATTTATAAAAATATGAATAAATAAGGGTGTTTTGTTTAAAAAAAAGCTTTTATTAATAATTATTATAACAGCCCTAACCAATAAAATAATTTCATATATATATATATATAAGTATATAAGTATATATATATATATATATATATACATATGTATATATATTTATCTAGAAATTTGAACGAATAGAGATTTTGACTTCTGGGGGCACCATAACGAAAAGTTATAGTGGTCCCGGGCTTAGGTCTTACCATGAGACCTACGGTAATAGCTTCTTCCCTATAGAAGAAATTCGCTCATAAGCAATTTATTATTGAGTGAATACTAAAATACAGTCCTCATTCGATTAACATTATTTCTAAAAAATGTGTTCTTGTTTGAACAAAAGAATTTTTGTTTAATCTTCTTAATAACTATAGAACGTTGTCAAGTGGTAAATAACAATGATTCTTAAACAGTAAATTCATAATGTTGTTCGGTTTGTTGATACGTTACCATTAAGTAGGTTGCATGAGTTAGACCATCAGTATATGTCGGAGGGAGATTGCAACGTACGTCACGAGACGGCAGCACGCTAACGTAATGCATTACCCTGTTGTCTGCTGTTTTTATTATCTTTCGTAAAAATACATACTAACCTACCTTTGTTAAGAACATAAGATTGATTATGTAGGGCCATGGATTATAAATTGAATTGTTTGGTATGAGTGCTAATTTTGATTTAATTTTATAATAAAGTTTTAAAAACAATAGCTCAGAAAAATACCCCCTTTGCAGTAGGCCCGGAAACTTAGCCAGTTTCAAGTGCTTGAATATGTCACTTAGACAGAGCCTCAAATCAAGTAAAAACAAAATAAATCATAAAATGATCATGCAAAATGTTTTTTTCTCGTAAGAATCACGTTGGAAATGAGTATGCAGGATTGCTGCCACGGAAAGTAATTGCTATGTGAAAGTAAGATATTTTTGCAATGATCTGCTGTACAGTATATAAACTAGATGAAGCCACATACCAAGTTTTATCCAGTTATGTTGAAAAATAAGCGAGATATAGAGTTTTATTCATCTCCTATAAGGTTAACATACGGGCAATGTACTGTGTTTACACTGGCAATATTTCGATAACCAATGGACATAGAGCAATGATTAAATATTACAATTTTATTTTGTGCAATCAAAGGTGCTGGAGAAAATCTCGATCATAATTCGACAATTTTTATTTTTCTATGTAAAAGATCCCAAAAACCCATTTTTCGGGTTATATGCCCCTAATTCCCTTCTGATGGTCCAATCAGGCTGGTTTTCTGACTCATCCGAATATTTATTCACCAATTGTGTTTTTGGCATCTGGGGATATCTCAACAAAAAGTTATGATGGTCTCGGGCGTAAGTCTTACCATGAGACCTTCGGTAACAGCTTCTTCCCTATAGGGGACATTCGCCAATCTTTGGAAAATATTTTTATAGATTTTAATAGTTTTTTTTAGTTAGTTACCTGAGAGTAAAACAAAAAATTACTAAATTAAGTTCCTTCCCAATTGTCACTAAATTGATTTTATGTGTCATAGGCACCAAGCTTGGATACTACCCTCAGGTAGGGTGCTAGGTAAAACGTTATATTTGTAGTCCACACTTTTTATGACTATGGCATCAACATTAATTTTCGGATGAAGCACTCTTTGTAGCGAACCTTTTTCCATTATCAAACGAAACAATCATGTTTTAGCACCTACGGTACTGACTAATATCCATTTTAATTGGGTGGTGTCAGCTAAAATCATGGACGAGACAAAAGCGTTCTTGCAGGCAGTCATAGAAGCAGTTAGTTGTCTTGACAAATATTTTACTCCAGGGCTAACATTAATTAGTGTCGTGTGAGTGGGATTAAGGTAGCTTGCACGACATTAACATGTGTGGATTTGTATCTTCTTAGAAGCTCTTAGTGGTTAGTAGTTGCCAATGATAATTACAAAAATATATATGCAATTAGAGATGTAACCTAATTAGGCCTATTATATAGAACAAATAAAGATATTATTCACTCTCTGTTTCTACTTTTAAATTATTAGCTCAAATTATGTTTTAGACAGCAACGCATCTAAATTTTTATTACATGATATTAAAATGTTCTAAATAATTCAACATAAAAAGTAAAATATATACCCCGATAAACAGTCTGACAATGACGGAACACTTATAAATTTTCTTCATTTTTATCCATTAATCTTTGGTGGTTTGAACAAATATATGACAAGCAATTAAACAAGTCCTAGACCTTAAAGTGAAAGCAAAAAACTAACTTATGTTTTTTTGATTTTAACAAAATTGTTATTTAATTTCACACGTTATCTCAGATTTAAATGTACGTAGTAAACACATATGTCTAGGTTTTAGGAATTTAATAGTTTGAGTTTTTAAATGTGCAATTCAGTATGCATTCAATTTTTTTTTCAATGCATAAAAACAAAATTCAAAAAGAGTATACTGTATACATAGTTTATCCTCAAACTAAAACAATGACATATTTTAGGATAGTGTGTTTTCTTATAAATCTTATACCCTCTGTGCAAAACACAAGTAAATTTATAGCATTTGTTGCTTGTAGAGGCTATGTTTAAATCGGTAATATAAGTTTTATGAAATATTTATTGTTTATATTCAAATACAAATGCAACCATTATTGCTACAGTCCACTGATAAATAATAAAACACGTTTCATACAAATTGTTTTACTATTTTGACTACTATTTCATTCTCATTAAGCCCTCCGAGCCGGAGTAAAATCAGGAGTTCAGGAAAATACTGTATATTTACAAGAAAATTTTCCTTAAAGTGCTCTTTTTTGTCAAATATTAAGACTCCATACTGATAACCACATAACTTTCATGGTATTATGTCAACAATAAGGAAGCTTTAACTTAAAAATATCATTAAAGTCTCAGTTAACAAAATTTGGACAATTCTGGTTACTGTTCCACAAATATTCTCAACTAAGATTTAGACTACCTTAGGCAGAGAAAACCCCAGACATGTTTGATCTCATCCAACTGGATATTGCATTGGAGGACGACAGCAACAATCAGCAGGTTGAAACAGAAAATTTTGGTGCAAATTAATACAGGATCATAGGAAAGGCCAAATCATTTTCCTATATATCCAAAGAAATAAATAGAAAAATGATTATTCTTATTAATCACAGACCAATAATACCAATATTCTTATTTACAGGCCAATTTTTATTATTGACCGTAACACAATTATTAGTACACTTAAGAATGTGAACTAAAAGATCTCCACAGGGATTTTGTGTCCAATATTTCTAAGAAGAACTGTTCTAAGTCACAAGGATTTTAATTCCTCATGCAAAAATCTTGTTTCAAAATTATAAATTGCGATATAAACTAAAAAGAATACGTTAAAATTATTGAAAATGTGTGCTGCCATCGCAATTGACTGATAACTGAAAAAAGTCTACTGAATAGTTTTACCGTATGTTATACATTAATCAATGTATAATTAATGTATTAATTGAACCTACCATGCTTAAATCTGCAATTTTTCGAGGAATTATGTCATGATTGAGTTCCATTTTTTGACATGTTTACGGTAATGATACCTTATATAATGTTGAATCTCTTACATTTAACCAAAAATTAAACCAACTAAAAATTTTAGCAAAAATGAGATTTAACGTAGATATCATATTTAGTACTAACTTCCGGAAATCATACTTTTTTAACCACGATCACACAAGCACTGGCATTGAACATGCCTGTTGGCCAGCAGCTAGGTATCAAACTATTTAGATTTGTTAAAAGGTTTATTTATTTGTGGTAAATGTAAAACAATACAACACAGAAAGACGCTAAGTTATCGTACAAAGGATCTCATGATGGCATTTATGCCTAAATTGCAATAATCCTATTACTTTTTCATTATTGAACTGGATTGATCAGGTATGTGATATCACATTTTGATGTTTAATAATACAAAATTTGATAATATTTACTGATCAATTATAATAATGAAATATACATATGGTATATGATACTGTCTCCGTCGTTGGTGGAATATCCTAGAACGTAATAAAATTATTAACGAACAGCCGGGAGGGAAAAACATTGCTCGAACAGAGAACTGTAAAAGAAGTCAAAAATACTAATGTTGTAACTAAACGGAAACACGATAGTACACAGGAATCATAATTTCACCAATAAAAAAAGAACACGTCAACACCTAATCATAGCTGTTTCAAGGCTGCATTTGTCTATAACTCCTTTCTCAGAAAATCTGGCTTGATATTTTATGTTATGTTTACTGTGATGCGGAAAGTGAAAAGGGACCTCAGGTCGCTGGAGTAAATTTTACAGTATGGGCATTTTAGTCGAATCGTGTCAAAAATATCGAGTTTTAGGTTTCAAGTGGATACGATTCCTTAATCTTTCCTGAACATATTCATACAGTTATTTTACCGATAAGAATCCAATAAATATAAAAAAATAAGCGATTTAGTAGCCTATGTCATGCAAACGAAAAGGGAGCTCAAGTCGCTTATATGGAAAATAACATTGCGGGCGACTTCAGGTCCCATTTCCAAAATGTACAGACCCGTACTGACAGTGTCGTCAGGGGCATTACAAAACTAGTCTCTCCCGACATCTATCGGCGAATAAGTGGACTACTTCAAGTTTTTCGCTGTAGAAGAACATTGTCTGAGTCCAAAAATCACCGTCTTGACAGTGTATTTCTCTTTTATTCCTCAGTATTCTGCCCTCCGACTTGAGGTCCCTTTTCAAACTTCTCACTTTCTCGTTTTTTTAACAATTAAATTGTGAGTGTATCGCGTCTGTTTCAGTTTAGATTTAAAGATCTAGTTTTCAGCTTTATTTTAATACCAAATTCATTTCTTAGATATCAATAATATGTTTTCTGTGAACGTTTGAAGTTTAGGGCCTTGATTTCCTAAAATGTCTATTTTGACTATAACAAATTTAAACGCCAATAATTCCAAGAAAAAAAATCATAGCACTATAAATTATATGTCAAATTGTTCGTAATTTAATGCAGAATTTCAGGATGTTAATAACTCAAAAGCTGAAAATTCCGACTTGAGGTCCCTTTTCACTTTCCGCATAAGTTCGAACGAATGGTTTTTTTTGCCTCTAGGGTGCCAAAAAGAAAAAGGTATTATGGTCCCGGGCTTAGGTGTTATCTTGAAACCTACGGTAATAGCTCTTCACTGTAATAAAAATTCGCTTTACTCATTTCCAGCAAAATTATCTATAAGAACTTAAAGCTTTACAGCAAATACATAACTGCCTTGAAATAATTTTATTTAAATAATTTTAAAAATGTAATGTTTTAAGGTTATTTTCTTGTCATGTATTCCAACGTAAACATGGACAGTAAAAAGAAATGTTGCGATCTGCAGCGAACAGCCCTTATAACAGTAACACTTACATGTGTTCAGTAGAAACACTTAAACCCCGTAAACATTTCCACCCCTGCATGCACCAACACTAACAGTTGTATTACAGTACATTCACGCCAAAATACCAAGTTTACACATCAAATTGGATATTCCATATCGAGCCAAAAACTAAGTAGTCATAAATTTTATATAAACGTTTATAAATATAAGTATTGTACTTAATCTAATTGGATTATTGTTTGATAAATATGTTTAAGCCTATTAAACTACGTCTTCAGTTTATGCTAACATTTCTGTTAACTTTTAATGTTTACTAAAAAGTATCTTGTTTGGATGTTCAGTAATGTTTTCAATGAATTGTTTATTTTGAGGAACTTTCCGGGATTACAATAAGAAAATAAGTTTCTTGTTACAATAAGAAAAACTTATTGTATGTTAATTGATTGGAGAAATTACCTAGAAATTATTTCAAACTAGCACTTCCAATCCAATATTTTCTCCCTCTTCTCAATATTAAGAAAAACGTCCAAGAAAAATAATCATAAATCAGTAATTGAAATATTTAGACAAGATTTTAGATGCTGAAGATTTTTTTAATATTGATGTTTTAGACTCATTTACACATGGATTGTCTTCAGTTACTATCGTTAATTGAGTCTGTGATTGTTTTGTACGCAGGAAAATTGGAAAACATATAAGGAATATTCATAAATCATCAATCACTTCCAACAGTGGATTGTTATACTCGGTTTTACGTTCACCTTTCAGTATGGAATTTCCATAAGCTATGCATATCAAACGGGACCTGAAGTTGTACAAGATAAATTATGTTTTAATCAGATCATGATTTTGTTATACTAGGTCTTGAATATTATTAAACAAATATACACAACATAGGTAATAGAATTGTATTGACCCATAACGCCTGTATGAAAGGTCAATGTAGAATTAAGTATAGAGTCAATCTCAATTTGTAAACAAATTAATTATTAATGTGTCCGATATCAAATGCGAGGGGTTTGCTGCATTTCAGATATAGCAAAAATCATCAAATTCCTAAGAATGAGTTGAGGAATCATTCTCCTAAGAACTCCTAAAGTCTTAAGACACCAAGTTTCAAGAAGGAGATGTACGTATCGAAGTTCATAATGGGATAATTATGTCATAAAATTTGTACTGAAATTAAGCCCTTGACTGTATTCACTGTGAATATTTTTGAACAAATAATTTTTCATCATTTGTTTATCTTAAAAATATACGTTCATTCAATTGAAATCAAGTTTACTAATAAAAAAGATAAATAATACTTTAAAACAGGAGAAAAAATTAGTCACAGGAAAGTGGTAAAAAATGTTCAAAAGATAATTTAGAGAATGTTATATTTTTACATACTACGGTAAACTCATTTTTAAGAGATTTACCATAAAATGGACTATATAAAACTATTAATAAATACAAAATGTTTATGACAATATCGTAATTTAAGTTCAATGTGAAAACTTGAAAACATTTAATAGATGAATGATGTCTGACATCTGGCTAGTATCATAAATAATTGGAATATTTCTATTAAATATATTATATACCAAAATAGTGGGTACGCATAAACAGTAAAATTCTTTGGACTACTACTTTCCACCCCTTTGAGATTTTATTAATGACTTGTCAAATATTAGTTTTGATGTTTTTGTAGCAAAATCCAATGTAGGACTGTTGAACCATTTTGTTTGAATTTATTTTGAGTTTCCATTAAAAAATAAAATAAAGACGGATTAGGTTGGCCCTCTGATTAACAATATAGCTAATAAATATTATTACAATTATTTACAGAGACTTGTAGAGCAGTTATTTTTTAGTTTTAAATAAATTAGATTTCACAAATTTTATTGATTTTTAAGCGAGAAAATTGAGTATTAGAAATTTTTAGTTTATGGTAGAGTAATGAGGGTTCACACAATTATTCCTCATCATGAGATCAACCCAGTTGTTTCTTTTTTGAGCTGGATAAATTCATACAGCATTCTATAAAACACACTTTAAGAGGCAGCAAAGGAGCATTATATTCAAAGCAAGTTTTTTTGGTACGAGGAACGCATTAAAAGCCATATAAGTAGATTAGGACTAAAAACTCAATGTATATGTATAGATTTGGGATTTATTATAATGATATAATAATATTATGGACCCCAAAATAATATTTAAATAATAATATTATTATTTGAAGGAGTGCTTCCCAAAAATCAGGGCACCACCTATCCCACTTTTAAAGGATTAATGTTCCAAATTTGGGATTCTGTGTCCTAAAAAGGTAATCTAAGCCACATCAAATTAATGTGTTTCATACTAAAAGCAATAAAGATATAAATTTTAAATCTCCTGCCAAAGTTGTAGCTAAAAACAAACCCTATTTATGGGCGTAAACATTAATTTATCAAACCCAGTACGTTGTCCAAAGGCTATTTTGCACTCTGCTAGAGACAGTGATTATCATTTAGTTTTCTTAAAACTCATTAATCATATTTTTTACGACATGTATGACTAGTTGGGAAATAAATAGAGAGTCCCAAACCCTATTTTAGGAAAGCATAAGGCCTAAAATTAGGGGTTTATAGGTCTAAAATGCGCAACTTAAGCCCTGAAATTTGAATTAGCTCTCTCACGCTAGCGTGCTGCGTGAGCACTCACACACATTTGATAAAAATCTCTTCAATACTCTAAACTCATCTATTACCATTAGGCAGAACCTTTTTACTAGTAAATGTCAATATTTGTTTTTTTTTGTTTAATATTTTAGGGAAATTAAAGAGTTTATCCACCCACAAGGTCTCTCGAGGATTTTAGCTACTGTCTTGTCTTTGGCTTAGTGTCAAGGCAGACATCAATTAGTGTCCCGCATTGAAGATTAAGACAACTCATGTGACATTTACATAGCAGGGGACATGTATCTGCAAAATTGCTACGCACAAATAGATGTGTTTACAAACGTACCACTTCTTAGCTACTTATACTGAAGATCTGCATTATTCGTCCACAAAAATTATTTTTTTTTTACTTTTTGTGGGAAAATGAGATATCACTGATCAATAAAACACAAAAATAAAATAAATATTGAGTACAGTTTTATGTAGTAATAAATTTACAGGATGTCAAAAAAATCCTAGCGAGCTATGCAGAACCATATTTTACGTGTTTTTACCTGCTAGTTTTCATGAAATTTGACTTTGAATTTTTCAAATGGCCGCCACTTTGAAATTTGCTAAGTTTGATAAAAAATATTTTTGGAAAATGTTAAGTTAAAACACTTAAGGTTTATATCAAGTTTCAATAAAATATCTCCAAGCGTTGATGAATTATCAATTATTTAAAAAAAAATACAAAATGGCGGATTACGGCTAAACTAAGGCGAAATCAAAAAATGGTAGTGTACATTTTCGACTTATTTTTGTAAGTAGAATCTGGTTCTGCATAGCTCGCTAAGCATTTTTGTGACACCCTGTATACATATACAAATTAATTAGATTGATAATTAAAAACCATGTATCCTTTTGTCATGTTTTTTATTATTACTACAACAAAAATTACAAAAGGGTACTCATGATTTTCAATTAATTATAAATCTAAAAATAATAGTTACACTAATTAGTCATCACAATAAAACAGAACAAATTAATTTATATATATGTATATATATATGTATGTATGTATGTATGTGTATATATATGGTATATGGCAAAAATGCTCCGATATTAATAAAATTTGACGAGGACATGTAAAGTAATAGTTACTCAGATAAGTTCGTAAACCAGCCCATTTGGACCACCGGTAAAAGGGGATGAATCTCCCCAAAAATGGGATTCTTTAGTTTTTTCATAGCGAAATCTAAATAAACAAATTTTTGCTAGCATGATTTAATTCAGCTCGAAAAAATTAACTATTAAGTGGTTTAAATCATTGCTTTCTGTCCATTAGTTACCGAGATATTGAAAATTATAAACACAGTACCCAATCCAATGTTAAACTTGTGGGAACTATGTAAAATTCCATATATCGTTTTATTTCTAAAAATCTTATAATAAAACTTGATTTTCGGCTTTATCTAGATGAGATCTAATGTATATTAGTGTAAAAGCCCCGATTTTTCTATTTTCTTGGGTACAAACCAGTAAACTCATTCCCAATGTTGTTGTTAGGGAGCTTACAAAAACATGTGAAATCTCGCTTTGTTGGATTGCAATATGTTTTTTACATTTGAATTCTCTAAAAAAGCAGGTCAGTTGCAACGGGAGGGCCTATAAAGAATAGCTGTGCCAAGTTTAATGGCCCAAATCCTTGTAGCTTTTGAGAAACTGTATATTCCACTCACCTTCTATTCCACACACTACCTTTCTAAAGGTAGGTGTGTGGAATAGAATCTTTTTAATTGTGGATTTGAGTGACATTTGTAATGCTCTATCACCGAACAAGTCTTAACGCTTAATCAAGACCACTCTGTATATGTATACGTTTGTCGGTTATCAAACAACAACTTTCAATAGATGCTGACAAATACTCACTAAACAAATAGATGCCGGGCAAACAAGCTAACAGCAACAAGATAACAGGCAACAAGCTAACAGCAAAAGTGCCAATTAAAATTTTTAAAAGTCATGATGCACATGGTAGTTTGATGATTTTAATTCAACATTCACCAAAATCAAGGTTGTATGAAAATATTTTGTACCCCTACAAGTAACTAATTGGGCTCTCGCACTATTATAATCAACGTTATTTTTATCAATGCAGATTTAATCAAAACATTCCGCTTATTAGGGGTTTTATGGTATTAGGCCTACAGCTGGTCGCCTTCGTAGTTGTTCGGAATGGCGCCGACGCACGGTGACTGACCAAGTACTGTTATTAATAATCTTTGTTTGTAACTTGTTATAGTTGTATGCTTAATTGACCGAAACTGTCTATCGTACCCAGTGTCTCAGTCCACAAAATGTACGTGACTTTAATGGATGTAGAAGATAAAGCAAGAGCAGTTTATCAATCAGTTAAATATTATATCAAGACTTTCCTCGATATGACATTATATTTAACAACACAACACCTGACCGGTTAGTCGCCTTGCGTTATGCCGATTGGTTGAGTGCACGACCAGATTTACTGCCAAAGACTTGAGGAAGCGGATTGTTTATATTAAATCCACAAAACTTTGACTACTGTTTGATTCAAACACACAGTCAACATTCCGTGGTTTTTATTTTACTATGAGTGCCCAGTTAGTAATTTTGTCAGTGTTGCCATGTGTTTGTGTATCAATGCTGACTTTAGAGTCTGCACACGGGTATCATATTGGTGGAAAAAACCCCAATATAAATAATGAGTAGAATTCAAAGTATAATAAAACTATGTTTATATGTAAATTAGGTCATAATAAATTAAACATTCCGTTAGATAAACTAAATACTTAATTGGGCAAATCACTTTGTGTGATTCGCGCAAACTAATTTTTACGCGTAGAAAAAATATAACAAGCACGAGAAACAACGTTAAACGTGAACAATATGAACTGCAATGAAAGTGGGTTGTACAAAACACATAACATTTAATAAGGTGATGCTGCTAAACACATTGCAGAAAGAAAATATTGCTTCTGACAGGTAAATGTCCAGTGGAAATGTCAAGATAATCCTATTTTACCCTGCACCTTTTTTGAAGAAAAACTATTTATCTCTTTTCTAACAGATTTTGCAATTTTCTTTCAGTGATGTGGGGATGATTAAGGTAATTCCCTGCATTATTTCATGCTTTAAGTTCAGTGCTATAGAGCTTAAAAAAGTTTTTTATGTTTTTTGTATTTATTCATAGGTTATTTAAAAACAAATTATAATGGTCAAATTTAAAGGGCAAATTAAATTTAAAAAAGGCAAATTTAAAAGGGCAAATTTAATTTAAATTTGGGTTTATGATGGTCAATTTTTTTTTTTTTTTTTTTTGGGGGGGGGGTTATGAAAGAACCTTAATAATATATGTGATATGCTTACCTAAACTATTCTCATGAAACATTAAAGTGTAATATGTGTTGATTTCGATTAACTCCATCTGTATTGGTGAAGAGCACTTAGGTATGATATAACTATCATAACTACTACATTGAGAAACTATTGTCATTACAATTAAAATCTTCATAAAAATACATGTAGATTGTTCACACAAAGATATAACCAATCAAATGAAAATAGCAAATCTTTGCAGGCTGACGATTTGATGATATAATAAATAATTAACAGACCTGAATGCTAGTTTGCTATTTCATAATTCTTGATTGTATGCAAGAAACCCGATTCGTTTAGGTCATGGTGTTGTATAAATCTGAAAGACTGTGTTCATTACGGTATATATATCGTATTGTACGATTTTCATCGTTACCCGTAACTATTTAGAAACTTTATACGGCGCCACTGTCGTCTGGCTCTTCCACAAACTCCATTGTTTGGCTAGTTTTGAAACATCTCAAAAGCTCATACATGTCTCATTTAAAAGGGTTCATATTATCATATTATACTAGCAGATATTTTGTAAATTGCAAATCATGTATTAATTAGGCTACTGCATATTTGAAACAATCAAAACATGTTAGTCTTTAAAAATAATTCTTTCAAACAACTTCAAACTTGGCTTGTTTTATTAAACGATATGTTGGCGATTTTAGGTTTATCACTTAAGGATAAAAAGATGTCATGAGCAAAATTAATATTAATTAGTTAATATGACGCTTAAATCAATAACAAATTCAATATGTTTTCAATTAATTGTCAAAATCAGGAAAAAAGTTATTTTAGTTTCTCATAACGTTAAATTAATTCATCTTTGCAGATTTTTTAACAAACCAAAGAATATCGATGTAATGAAATACGATACATTTTGTAGAATATTTTGTTTCCCTTTGCATCCTTTGATACCACAAAAGAGTTTCAGCATATCAAACTCGAAATATGAAATAATGTCGTTGCAGCAGACCTGCATGCTCAGCGAATTTTACATTCTTCAAAGCATAACCCATAATAGGTTACTTTATGACATTTGACTCGTATTCTCATAAGAATAACGTAGGGAATGAGTATATCGGGTAAATGTTTTTTTTTGTAATGTTTCAAAACGAAAAGTTATGATGGTCCAAGGTGGGCACAAAACACCATGAATAAAAACGTGCAATATTAGCCACAGATGCCTCTTCGTACGGTGTTGGTGCTGTGCTCTCGTTGAGGTACCCCGATGGCTCAGAACGCCCCGTAGCATTTGCTTCAAAGACTTTGAATGATGCAAAGAAGGGATACAGTCAAATTGAAAAAGAAGCTTTATCCATAATTTGTGGGGTAAAAAAAATTCCACCAGTACCTGTATGGTAGATGCTTTGAACTCATAACGGATCATAAACCTCTGGTAACACTTTTCCACCCAGACAAACAATTACCAGTGTCCACACTATCAAGACTTCAGAGATGGGCAATCACGTTAATGAGTTATCGTTTCTCAATTCGTTACAGATCAACAGATAAGCACATTAATGCAGATGCTTTATCACGACTACCCTGTGGCCCTGATTCTAAGTTTGAGAAATTGGAAGAGTGCTGCTTTTGGATCACAGAAGACCTGATGGACAATATTTATAATTTTCCAATAAACTACAAACACGTAGCTCAAGAAATGCAAAAAGACCCCATCCTAAAAGAAGTTCTTGCTTTCACTACACATGGATGGTCAGTTGCTATTTCAAACAATGAACTCAAACCATATTTCGATCGCAGGTATGCTCTTACAGTACAATCTGGTGTGCTAATTTTTCAAGGAGATTACCATCGGGTAGTAGTTCCAACAGCACTTAAATCGTCTGTTCTTCAGCTCCTACTCACCGCTCACTGGGGCATTGTTCGTATGAAACAAATGGCAAGACGCCATTGTTGGTGGTTTCACATGGACCAAGATATAGAAAATATCTCAAAATCGTGTGTTCATTGCCAACAATTTCAATCGAATCCCAAGCAAGAATACGTTAGCTGGCCTACCCCGAGAAAACCTTGGGAGAGAGTTCACATCGATTTCGCTGGACCATTCTGGAATAGTATGTGGTTGATAGTAGTTGATGTTTTTTCAAAGTTTCCTTTCATTATCAAAATGAATAATACCACTACAGAATCAACTATCACTGCACTTCGTCAGGTGTTCTTATTGGAAGGTCCACCAGATACCCTTGTATCCGATAATGGGGCGCAATTCAAATCTCATGATTTTAAGAACTTTTGTGCAAAAGCTGGAATATCACATTTAACCACTGCTCCTTTTCACCCCTCATCAAACGGGGAAGCTGAGCGTTTTGTTAGAACGTTTAAAGAGGCTATGAAGAAGTCTTGGGCAGACAATAAAAATAAACATGATGCTCAATTCTGTCTTGTTTACCTATCGAACAACTCCAAACCCAAGTAAAGGTAAATCACCTGCAGAATTGCTTCATGGAGGGCAACCGAAAACGTTGCTAGCTTTTCTGCAACCACCTCCTGTCTCTAGTCTTGATATGAATGACAGACAAAATAAAAAATTTCAGGTTGGTGGTAATGTTCTGGCAAAATTCTTTAGTGGACCAAAACGATGGATAAAAGGAACTGTCATTGGAGTTTTTGGTCGAATGATGTTTGAGATGATACAGAAAGAGGGAAAGTTAAGAGGCACCAAAACCAGCTACGACCGCAACATACATTAAACGAAAACAAGTTACAACCTCAACAGCGAGGACCTCAGCAAACATCCTCAAACTCAAAAGGCTACAACAATAGAGAATTTTCCAACACTAACACCAGAACCCAAAACAAAACGATGATCCAGAGATATGTACAAAGTTTTGCAAATATGACTTTTCCAAGTGCTGAAAGTATATCTTCATCGGTCGGAAATGATCTACCTCATCCAGTTGATGAAAATGAACAACCCCGTCTACCTCATCCAGTTGATGAAAATGAACAACCTCGTCCTTCCCACTTAGCAGAAACTTCAAATGATAACCCCACCGAAAATGATGAGCCTCATGATCAGTCTCAAACAGAAGTAGACAACCCCACATAAATACATATATCTCCTGAAACACAAGAAACCTGTTTTCAACCAAATCAGGAATTTACACCGCGAGAGGTTACTTTTCAGGAACCATTACCGACCGGAGATGAAGAGGCAAAAATAAGGCGTTCTGGAAGGATACGCGCGGTTCCCAGGCGTTATTCATCTCAATAAAAAGGGAGGAAATGCTGAATCCTTAAAATGATCTGCTGTTGTCTTCTACATTGATTTTGTTTTTTTTTATTTGTTTACGTTGTAATTTTTATATTCAAATACATCATGGTTAACTATTTCTTGCTTAATTTCTAAGATTTATTAACATGACATACGAATAATAAATATCGTTATCATATAATTATAGTGATAATAATAATAATAATTATTATTGAATAATTATCTATATCTCATAAAATTTTCTAAATAACACTATAGATAACCTTCTTCACTTGAAAAATGAAGTAATATAGTCAAATGTGGGTGTGGTCTGGGATTGATATTTGAAAAAAGTATGAAACATTCAGTGTTTGGAGCCAATAATGGGACACCTGAAATCCTTTTTTTTTGTTATTATCATATGAATATAAAACAAAGATGCACACTTTTATGCTCTTATCTTTATTGTAGATAGTAAAAATTGTTAGGATACATACACGATGCGGTAAATAAACACTGTGCACTTTAATAATTAATGTTTATTAAAGATTCTTTTTTTATATTTTAGTTGATTTTTGCCCTTATGTTGTTGACCTCAACCAAAAGTTTAAAATTACAAATACTGTCTGAATCTTAGCCATAAACCTCTAAACAGCTATAATTCTTTTACTTTTAAAGTGCGTCGGAGTTTAGCCTTTGTAATGTACTAACTTCCAACATGGTTAGGCATAAATGAGACTCATTATTTTATGCTGTATCAGTTGAATGAGACTCGCCGTACCCAGATTCAATTTATAGAACCGGGTTCCCAGTGATCTTTATAACCCAACCAAATCTCATAAGTCAGTTTGCTTTTTTTAAAGACAATGCAAATATCTCATATTTACATTTCCCAAGCATGTAGGCATGCTTAGAATATAGTCTGGCAGATATTTTCCGAAACCTGAGTTTGTCAGATTAAGTCAATATTATTAATGATGTTTTATGATTAGGCTATGTAGACCCTAAAACTACCGGTTACCTTTTTGTTACATATAGGTAGCAGCCGCCATCTTGGAAAATGTTGGAAAACTTAAATTTTAATGAGAGCTTTACTTAAAATAGTATGGCTGAAAGACTATACAATGTAGAGCAATATAAGTAGCTTTAAATGTTTAAAAATAAAATATCCTACAATAACATGTTATGTTTTTAACACATATTTTGGATTTTAAGGTCAATATTTCTTTTAAAAGCTAAGAATTTAGAAGAAAATTATTCCATTATCATATTTATTTCAACTTTGGGCCAAAAATATTCGGTAAACACCTTAACACTTTCAACAAAAGTTGTAGCCTTTGAAATGTTGCATAATATGCATTTTGTTTAAACGTTGTTGGTTTGGGGATAGCTCATAACAAAGCTTTTGAAAACAACTTTTGAAATTTTTCACGAGAAGAAGAATAATGTGTAATAAACTACAAAAATTGTTAACACCTTTGCTGACGACATAAAGTAGATTTGTTGTAATCTGACGACAGTCTTTTTTTTATATATTTAAATGCTGGTTATATTACCGGCTTTTATTTCAGCTATTAGTCACTTAAATATGAGGTGTTTGAAGCAAGTACAGGCAGATACAAATAACAAGGCCCAGTCCGTCCGAAAGACTAATGTTAATTTTAGCATTGGGCTTAGGGACGGCGTAGACCTTGTTATTTAATTCGAACTATAGCAGAACTCTGCCCAACAATATTTTTAATTTTTCAATAAAAGAACTTTTATTTATTTTGGGTGGTTGTAATTTGACGCTATATGTTTGGGCATCAAAATACTCAGTTTTTGATACTGCCTTATCGGCTTTTATTTCATATATTGATTGTTTACATTGAGCAAGATTAAGGCGAATTATATACCTTCAACGATAAAAAACTTAAGTTTCTCTGACATTTGTTTTAATTTGTGATCTACACCTTAAGAGATGTTATATTATATTTTCATAAGAGACCATCAAGTGAACAATTGTTTTTCAATTGAGACGTCATTTATTACCTCCTCGTGAAATTAAGGGGATCACTAGCTTTCATTTAAGCAATCAATTATGGAATCGAATTAGTTTGAGACGGGTATCAAGCCTTTAACCAACGGAAAATACGACTTTTATGAAAAAAACATCAGTTAGCGATGTTGTATAGTTTGGTATGAGATCATTATGTGAGCTACTGGCGTTCATTCGCTTAAGGAAAATTATGAAGTTAAAAACAATATAAACTGTAACATATGGTTTCTTTAATTAAAGATCTATATCTCAAGTAACAAGTTTATATCTTAGTTACAGCCTCTACCTTCACATACTCAGTAGATCACTATCTCACCTTGAGATATCATTCATCTGAATCTAATGATTTTGGGTTGAGTTATATACCTCTATCTAAAGTAATACTTTTACAAACATTTGATGTTGAATTAAGGTCAATGAGTGTATTTATTTACACTATAGTAAATTTCACTATAGTACCATAAAATAATTTAAATGCTACCTACTAAACGATTTTACATAGAGTAAAACATATGGTTTTCCAGAGTAATTTTTTTAATTACGGCCCACTTTACTGTAATGTGTAGGTAAAATTGAGATTTTAAGATAATTTGTGGAAAGATATTTGTGTAAAAAAAGTATTAGATATACAATTATTGTGAGGAGGGGGCACTGGGGCAGTAAAACAACTTAAAATATGACATGTGCACTGTAATTAGATACATTCACTAACTAAATGTGAATACTTCGTGTATGGCAAGTTAATAAATACCATATTGAAACCGAATATATTAGGTATGTTATGGATTCGATAATTTAAAATATAATAAACAATTACGAGGACATTTATGGATTAATAATGAACAGCCCTCAGACGTGCTCAGAGTTTGGACGTATTTAATTTTCTTCGCCTCTGCATAAGGTCTAGCACTGCATATAAAGTACATTATTTCATCAATTCAATTGTTTTTCTTTTATCACATCAAGTAAAAGTAATAATTTTCTACATTTTAAAATATTTTGAAGCAATCTATATATATATTTTTTATGTTTTTTATATAAAGAGAGTTGTGTGTTGGTACATTCAGTGCTACAGCCAAAACTAAACGTCGTAGACCCTTAATCTTGGTATCAAATTAAAGCTTGGAATCTCATGATGTGCACTGTGGTGGTTGGGTTTCGATATCTTATAGTGTGTAGACACAGGATCGTCCGAAAGACACCAATGTCATAGATTTTGTGAGTACTTTAGGTTTTATTTGTTTATATAAAACTTATGTTTTAATTTGAAATGGTTACAGTGGTTGCTAAAGGAATGCAGCACTTACAATAATTGTAAGTGCTGCATTATGTTAACAATTATTGTTTTTGTAGAACAGGTGATTACAGTCTTATCACAGTCTAAGAATTTCTTGGACTGTGGTCTTATTTAGCAAATGTGTTTTTATTTACGTTTTAAATTATTTGGTAAATTTTTACTGCTAGGTTATGTTATTAAAAACATAAAGTACACTAAAATGTAGAGTTGCATTTTTTTGTTTTAAATTCAAAGTTAGTATGAAAAATAATACAAGAAAATGTCAAAACAGGAGAAAATGTTTGCAATTCCGTATCTTATCACATAGACGAAAGATTGCAAGAAAAATTAAACAACGAAGAAAAAGGAACACATCTAAGGGCATCACGGAAAAATTCACAGCAACATCAAGAAACACTATCGTAATAGATTGGAACAAAAAGGGAGACAGACGCAAAAGGTGATGAAAGAAATAATCAGAACAGAGGTAACGGACAACCTTCGAAAAAGGGATCAAACAGAAGAAACTGATTTACATTAAACAATTTACAAGCTGTTTGCAAAAGGACATGGAACTGTGATTTGGACCGTGAAGGACACAATATTCCAATCAAATGTAGATTATATTGAACTCCTGAATGTAGTAATTTGCAAGATGGACAAAATTTTAAGGTACTGCATAGCAAAGAAATTAATTCAAAAAGGAAAAACATATTATGTGCTGTTTGGAAAGAAAAATAAGACTGCTACCACCAAATATGCCGGCCCCGGCTTTCTCAAATATGTAAGGAGGAACATCAAGCAATTTTGAATTTTACAATAAATTATACGTTATAATGCTTGATTCCAAATTACGTCTTTTGGAGCTTCTATTTAGGCCTTCATAAGATTTTCTACCCAGCGAAGCGGGTTACCAACAGCTAGTAATTTATAACGTTTTCGCAACACTACACTAGTAAGTAGCCGATTTCCGCTTCCATTTCAGTGTGGGAAGTCGCCGTTTACAAAAGAGTACGGCAAATATCAGCTGTAGTGAGGTAACAAATCAGCTGGAGTGCGGTAAAGAGTTTGCATTGGGCATTTACCCAATGCGGTAAATCAACTGGAGTGCGGTAAATGCTCAATGTTGCCAACTCAAGAAAAAAAAGTATATCACACAATTTACATTCATTAAACATAAACACAACATACACATTTTAACTATGACGACCATATCTCAATTGTAAATAAACTGGTTTCCCAGGTTGCGACTACATACAGTTAATAGCGATAAGTTAATAAAGAGCAGTATTATTTAATCAATTGTTGCCGTCTGTGTGACGATAAGACGAAAACTATCGTACGCAACACATCCGGGAAGGTGTTTACGTTGCTCGCATGAAATTCCCGCGCTCTGCAAGCGTCGCGCGTGAACTATCATGCTCGCACGTAAAAACCTACCTCCCGCACTAGTTGCGTAATATACTATTAAGATATCTTAGGTAATGAATTCAACCATGATTACCTTTTCATGATTAAAACTAGTATAACCAACATAGCTACTATTTGTTATTTTAATGGCACTTTGTCCAACCGTTTGGATTCTATATTGCATCAATAACAGTGTAAAATACTAAAAAATTTTCTATTGTCTAAAAGCTAAAGACGTGTTTACCTAAACAGGTTATCAGCTGATAGTCAATATAAATACACACCGAAGCGTATTACCATCAGCTATAATTAATATGTAAAGACATGATACTGGTTTGTCAGTTAGGATTACAATTATATACACTTAAATCATTAAGGCATTGTCAAACCTAGAACAAACTTTCAACAATAAGAAAATACTACGTAATTTAGAATAAAACCAAAAGGACATTTGAAAAAATGCAAATACATAAGGAGTGTCTGGTAAAATATGTTTCTTTTTTCAATAAAACCCTAAAAATAACTCAAAGTTCTAGTATGTTATTTTCGGTGTAAAGCGATCTTAAATGCTACGAAATATTGAGGAGATCAATGTTAAAAACATCTATTGCAAGATTTCAGTTTCCTGGATTATTAAATAGTTTTACAAAATAAATGTTTCATTTTTAAAGTTTGATACAAAAACTGTAGCAAAATGTCCGGAAGGGTCTCGATCATATTCCAAGCGATGTTTGTTTTCACTTTACGAGGGCGACAGTAATGTAAAATAAACAGGCTGACACGACTTGTTTTATCACCCCACTTTAGTTTCATATATTATAAATTATATCATAAAATAATTATGTTAAGCTAGTAACGTTTCAGTCTTTGGTTTTTGAATAAAGCATAACTTATTCACTCTTCCTCAAAACAGTCCCGAAGTTATTTTTTATTCACGCTTATATTCAACCCCTATGATTTAATCTTCGACCCCTATTGAGAGCCCAAGTTCTAAACCATTTTTCCTATTAGGGTAGTAAAACATAATTTACTCAACACACATCGCAGCCGATTCTGGAGTATTTTTCATACATACAAACACCGATAGGGACCAGGTCACGAAACGTGAAACTAAAAAAGCGACAGTGGGCTACGACACGAGCGCGGCAAGCCGAAGCACACCTGATGTTCACTTGGTAGTCTGGATATTTCTTGAACTATTTCACTTTTTCACGTGGCTTGCATAATCATATAGCTGACTAGCTTCACCGCAGCCCGTCGCTTCAATAATAGTAATGCCTTTGCATATCACAGGGGTGAAAACTCAAATAATATTATCATAATCGGCTCTGTTAAATTATTTTTTGGAAGCCTATCAAACCTACGGTTTATTTTAATAGGCCTATTCCATTTAAGGGAAAATAAAAGGATTCACCTATGAAAATTTTGATACACTTTAATGAGTTAATTTACGATTAATAACTGATTAATATATCGAATTCTTGTTTGTTTTTTAATTGTATAAAAGTTTCATGGCTTTTTATCTCTGGATGTATTACAAAAATATGCGCTAGAAGCAATATTATTTAATATTATATGATTGGACAAATAATTTGTAATATCTGTTGAATTTCAATTTCACTGATACGACTAAAGCGTTGTTATGCTGGTAATGAAATAAATTTAAAGATCTCACACGTAAGTTGACGTCGAGTAAACATCGTCCATGTAGAGAGATCGATATTAATAGAGAAGAACAATTAATTTATAATGCAAATCGGGCCATCCAACGTTTATATTGAAGTTATACAAAGATTAAGCAGCATACAAATATGAAATTCATCAATTTGTATAAAATGGGCATATTAACTACCTACACAGTAATGTTATGGGCATAGAGAAAAATGATTAGTTAGTCTAACTGTTTCTATAAGTTATCTATATACCAACCAATATCACAGGTTGATGTATAGATCGTAAGTGTTGAATTAACAAAATCAAATAAGTTAATGAGTAAATAAATCAAATTTGATTAACAAAATGAAATGATACAACTTATTTTATTAGTCATGTTTACCATAATTATATTGGTTACTTAGACCAGTTTTTACTTTAATAGTTAGATTAACTCATGCAAGTCCGACGACTTCAACTTCGATTGATGAGTCAAAACAAACCATTACATTGGTTTCTTCAACCTACCACATTGATTGTTCTAATCGAATTTTTCGTTTGTCACTACCATAATAATAACAAAAATTACCGTTTAAACTATTGTTCTTAGTTATTTTCATATTTTATTAATGTTTATTTTTATTAACTTTTTTAATTCAGATATCTAAAGAATTAATTGGGAAAAATGGTTCAATCTTGAAATCACAGCGTCATTACAGAAATCCTGGAAAGTAGTCAGGGGTTATGTAACGTATATATTTATTTTCTATATATAAAAGAGGATAACGGTATATGTATATAAATATATATATATATATATATATATTTGTTTATTTATTTATTTATAGTTTATGGACTCAAAATCTACTGGGACTTTTGCCATTAAACTTGTCAGATGTATGTAAAATTTCACGGAGAAGATTTATATAAGCAATCCATTTTGTCCTAACTCAAATGGGATCCTCCTCAGAGGCCAAAAAGGGTTCTCATATCAGCCCTAAGCAAAAATATTTTTTTACAAAATAAAATAAATTATATATATATAAACGTAAACAGGTAATTTTTGTCTGAAATTGGATTTAGTTGAACTTATTTCCCACAGATTGAAGCACATGTAAGAGCAAGAAATATAGAATTTAAAACCATCTGTCAGGGATATAACATAAAATAAATCACCGACCAGAGATAGTTGATGGACCTGTACTCTTTATTACATCTGTTTTATAAGGAGGTAGAGTGTGCACCTGTAAACTATTTATTTTATCTACAGCATTTTCAAATATTGTCGGGACGGCTTTTCCACTTTTTTGTTCAATATAGATCCTAAGAAATATGGACAGCAAAAACAAATCGCTAAGACGGTATTTGTAATTTGTACCTATCCAAGAAAGACCTTAAAAACTTAAGAGAATTATTTTTGACAATGAATGCAAATTCTAGGCATGTTCTATGGGTTTACATACACACATTCCTTCATGAGGAGGAAAAAAGTTTTTAGAATTCTGTGAGTGCGCAGGTCTTCTACGATTAGGATACCTATTTTATATTCCTGCCTAAGGGCCACTCTATACTATATATGCGAGCAGATTCAACGCACCACCGAAAAAGCCAAGGGTGCCTCTCCTTAGTCGTGCCCAATGATCATCATCAGGGCAAGCTCAAGTACCGTGCGGTAAGCTGAAAAGACGAGTAATGCTTCTCGGCGTTTGACTTGGGTAAGCCAGAAATTCTAAACTCGCTTTTCGAGTGTGTGGGCGCAATCCGCTCCACCATATAGCAAGATCGACTGGACAGCCGGCAGTGCGCTACAATTTGTACTGTACGTAGGTCTATAACTTTTGCAAAAACGCCTTCGATGTTGATAAAATCTGGGACTTACGTGTAAAGTGACGATTCTACCACTTTGAGTTCGAAAACCATCACGATCGGTAAACTTTAAGGAGGGTTTTTAACAAAATAACATTAATTTTCAAGGTTTAACACTTGACCGTTTGTTTTAATTTTAAGTAACTTTAATTTTCAAATTTGGATTCAGCTTAAAAAAAAAACAATCAAATATTATCATTCTACGGCAATTCGTTTCTTGGATATTGCTTGTGCTAAACGCAAAACGTTGTCCGAAATATATTGTTTTCATTTTACTCTCAGAAAACTACGTACATTACATACATTTATCCTGATTTCAGGGAATAATAACCCAAGTTGCATTATAATTAATCCAATTCATTTTACACCAGTATAGAGATTTTTTTTAAATGCACTCTGAGCTTTTGATTATTTTAATTACTATTAGTAGTAAAATCATAAATATCATTTTATTGCCTGTTATCATTATTATTATTGTTATTGTTATTACTCGTTGTTAAGGCTGCATGTTACCTTTTAGTAATCTAGTTATTATTGATATATTATATGCCTTGCACGAATTATTTGTGTAATTTAAGTTATAGCTCTAATTGTTCTTTAAGGAGTTAATCTTTTTGCCAATAACTATGCATGTATTTTTTAACTATATAATTATACATTGTATTGAAATGGTGGATACCGTTGGTGAAATAAATAAATAAATTCCAGCTGAATATTTTTTTGTCATTATTTTGAACAGTTATAGTTATTTATTTATTGATTCCATTGATCATGATTTTGAAGAAAATGTATACTATAGTGAAAATCAAAATTATTTTAAAATAAAATAAAATAAGTAGGGGGGCAATACATAAAAACCTTTTTTCCAAAAAAAGGTTTTTTGGTAAAAACATATCACTGTTATGAAAACCAATGTTATCCCTTTGTTAATTTCCTCATGTTTGAATCTTAAAAATTATTAAATATACCGTTTTGTGTATTATTTATACAACATATTCAAAACAATAGTTTCCCTTCCTTATCCCTTAAGTACTGATGCGGATTTTTATGACACTACTACTGGCGCGGGGGTCTGCAGGACCCTCATTTTAAAAGTTTTTTAAAAATGTTCTTAAACACATTTTTATACAAAACCTTTGATTTCCTTATAGTCAAGAATGTTTGAAACTGTTATTCATCACTTACAAGTAGATTTACACAAATTTAACTATAAAAAAATAAAAAAAATTTAAATTTTAAAAATTGTGGTTGAAAATGTAAGGGTTTAGTTCAATTTGCATGAAAAATTTAAAGTAAAATTAAAAATGTTTTAAACCTTATATTCTTGTAAAATAGTGATGAAAACATGGAAAAAAATTAATGTTATTAGTATGTTGCTAATAGATTGCTTATTTTTTGGATCTAAACTTACACATCTAAAATTTTACTAAAATATGGAAATTTTTGGTGAGAAAACTAAAAAATCACCATATATATTTTTTAAAATTATTTTTTAAGATTATATTTTGAATAAATTCAATAAAATCCTGGAAAATACGAGGAACCCTTTAAATTATTGGTTACAATAAACAGGTTTTTGAATCTTAAGTCCATGCTACTCCAAAGCGTCTTGGCGTTCCAATACTCTTGGCAAATAGTTTTCATGTGGCTCAAACACATCGGATTTTTATTATTAACTTTTAAAAATTAGTAAGAATTAACAGATATGAAAAAATAAGCTAAACTTTACTTTCAAACGATAAATAATACATGTAAAAATCACCGCCCTACTAGAACGCAACCACTGGCGCCGGGGTCTAGGTGCACCCCAGGGCAAGTTTCACCCACAACAGAATGCGATAAACTAACCAAAACTGGACCAACAGTTGAGGGGGGATGTAACTTGAAGGGACTAGGACGCACAGCATTGCTGTTAACTTATTCCAGCTGCCAGAGCGAAATATCCCGACCTGGGGGTCTTAAAACACCCCGCGCCAGTACTTAAGGGTTATGTGAAATATGCTCGCATATGCACAATAACTCCTTTGGAAATTCGCTGAGTACGCAGGTCTGCTGCGTCGGGGGAGTTTAAATTTGGTCACAGTCGAGGATTCTGATGCCTGCCGAGCCAAAGTACAATGAGTCTTTAATGCCCAAATGCTGGAAATTCCTTTGTTGGACCACATGATGTATCCCAGGAGTCAGTCAGTTGCCCAACGACACACCTCTTCTATCTGGCGATGTCAGGAACGGTCTTGTGATCATTTTATTCGCCTTGACCACTTATTTGTTTTTTAATGGTACAAAGCTGTAAACAAATTGTTATTGTTAATATTTACAAAACAAAATATCTTGAACACGTATTAATTGTGTGATTACATACTTATAGTGCCCGGGGTTCCTGAAAACACTTTCAATATTTATTCTCAGCATTGCAGGGTTACGATATAAAACACTAAATAGGCCAACGTTTATGCTTATGTTACCGGCAAAGTATGAAATTCAGGCATTTTATAGAATGACTAGGTAATATATACATTACCTAATGCTTTTAGGCAAAGTGTGAAATGGAGTAACATTATTATTAATTCAAACACTTTGATTTAGCATTGTAAATAATGCCTTTGACCACTAGGTAAGCGGTCAAAAGTATGAAATGAGTAAATTTTGTTAGAAAATTGTTTATTGTTCAATATAAAAGTGTTGAATGTTGAAAATTTCCGTTTATAAGAACTTAACTAATTAGTGTACAATATAAAAGTTCTGAAAGTTGAAAATGTGTTGACCTAACCTAACCTGCAGTTAGATTAGGTTAGGTTAACACATGTGTTACGGCGGTGTAGGCGCGAGAAGGGATGAACGGGAGGGGTGGGGGAGGCATTGACCTTGAGACTTTGCCCGAACCGCGAACTGTGGAAACACTATTTTTCATACTTTGCCTAAAGAGCCAGCGGACATTTTATAGAATGACTAGGCAAAGTATAAAATGCGCGTTATTTCATAATTTACCTGGCCAGTTTTTGGCATTGTATATATTATCTAGGCATTCTATAGAATGCCTAATTACATACTTTGCCGGTACCACATAAACAGAACAAAGTGATTTTTGTGCATAACATTATAACTAAACTATTGGATTGATGTTGAAGGTTTGCGTGTTGTTTAAAAGCCATTTGATTCTAGATGCGTTCTTAAAGAGCCACAAGCATGGTCTAAGTCATTGCGTAGACCCAGAAACACTCGCGATGCCCTCAAATTCCGGGTTTGGCCCACCTATATAGAAGGCCTTATTTATCCAGGATCCTTTAAGAAAACCATAAGTCTGACACCCATCATCCCAATACTTATTTCCAAAAGAGGGCCAGCTTCCTTGTTAACAATGAGAATGCTAAATCAGCTTACTGTGCACCCTCGGATGCTGGTCCTCATTCTCCGTCAAATCCAAGGTCCTAAACAAATCAAGAGGTCCTTTTCATTACGATGGTTACTAGCTATTTTCTTTGGCCGCTCATTAGTAGGCACAAATATAACATAAAAGGTAAAATATAAGATTTAACTAGGAAATGAAGTTTTCAAGGAACAACTGATTGTAATAAACAAAAGCTAATGAGCAGCGCGAGTCCTCTAGTTAAAAAAAACATAAAAAAATAAAAAAGACAGCGATAAAGATTTAAAAACAAGTAGACAGCTAACTGTGAAACTGTACTTATGTAATAAATTACAAACACATGGTAATGTTTAATTAATAATATTTTAGAAGTACTATCAATATTTCTCCACCAGAAGATTTATTTTAGAAAGAATATAAATTATACGAGGTACAGTCAAAAAGGTCCCGGAATGAATTTTTGTAAACATATAGCGCGATCGCCAGCAGTAAATTTGTCTTGCAGTAGTTGGTACGACTCCTTGGGAGGGCATTGGAGGGCATCCGTAGTGCAGCATTGGAAAGCGCGTTTCGTGTACCTGCAAGTCTACGTTGTCGGATATTTGAAAAATGGCATTTTACGAACAGCACACGAACATTGTTCTTGTTTTACTTTAAAATTCACCCAGTGAGACTTTTAAGTTATTAATTCAAGCTTATGGAGAAGAGGCGATGAAGAAATCCCCCAATATTTTCTTCATCAGCATCACCCAGTGCGCTGTTCATGAAATGTCATTTTTTTTAAAATCCGACAACGTCGACTTGCAGGTAAACGAAAGGCGCTTTCCAATGCTACACTTTGTAATGTTAGCTATACCACTACTACCGATATTCCCTCCCCAGGAGTCGTACCAACTACTGCAAGTCAAATTTCCCGCTGGCGATCGCGCTATATGTCTACAAATATTCATTCCGGGAACTTTTTGACGGTACCTCGTATGTACGATCACATTTTATTCTATTTTATTTTGCCAATGCTTGGTATTACCAATGCTTGCCAATGCTTTTATTTTTTGTTTTAAGTTTAGTATTACATTCTTTAGGAGTTGATGTTTCATACTGAGAAAGCGTCAATGTTCGCAAAATAAATCATCCAACCTAAGTGCAACCCATTGATTATGTAAATATTGGTCGATATTCGGACTAACCCCAGATAAGTATGCTGAATGCTGTCACATCAAAAATTTAAAATTGCTCACAAAAAGTGTCACATCAAAGTCTTGAAAGTGCTATTCCAGAACTTAAAAACCTGAAAAGAATCACTTATTCTATTTTCTTTCAGCTAACCTGTTATCTAATCACAGGACTGTATTTGCTTGATTCAACGATTTTTTAGCTGTTTTGGGATCGAATCTTTTTTGTGTGTTTATTACTCTAAGGATAGGTTAACAGCCATGAATCAATTTGATGTAAGTGTATTGAATATTCGGGGATTTGGTATTACCTAGTTAATCAAGTAATTAATAATGATAGTGTTACAATGAAACTTCTAATGAAATTTATTGCTATCCTTTCGGATTTTAAAGTAGTTTTTCAGGTTGATGGTAGTTATCATTAAAACTTAGTAGTTTTCAAACAAAAAGGAAGCAATTAAGAGCGGAAGCTATCCTTATCAGAGGTGTGTGGGTTTTAATTACTGGTATAAAAATTCGCCTTTAAAGTAACTATATTTGAACTGTACACACTTATTTTCTCTATAATATTAACAAATAATTTAATTTGAAATTCCTTTAATGCCTTGACTGAAATTGTTTTCCAGCCCAAGAAAAATGCTTTTCTAGCCAAGTTATTGTTAAAATTATACTTATAAAATTAATTACTTTCATATTAAAAAATAAAATATTACAGCAAAATACAGATTATTGAATATTAAAAAAAAAGATAAATATTAAAAAGAACAATTTTAGGGAGTATAGTAATTACTGAAATGTTCAACCATAATATCGAGTATGAGGTTACAGACCGATATAGCGATTAGGATGACCACACGTGCGGTTGCTGATTGCCGGCTGCATGTATAATAATGGGCCGAAGTAATGTTGCGCCATTCGTATTAGAGTCTAAAAGAGAGAAACTATACTTTCTTTGTATATTTATAGCATGCTTTCCGAAAATTTGCTATTTAATTTTGTTTATATATCCATCCTCTATTCCACCACAGAAGTTACAAATGCGATTTACTTCATTATATTTTAGGGAATTTCCCTAGCTCTTACAATAGGTCTCATGGTAAGACATAAGCCCGAAACCATCATGACCTTTTGTTACGAGGTTCCCAGATTTCAAAATCACCATTCGTTCATTTCGATATCTATATATTTAAGTATATCGATACGGTGTGTGCGTTTTAAGCACGCTAACTCGTATACAAATAATCTAATTCGAATTAAATTTGGCACAGACGTTTAAAGTGGTAATTATTTGGACCATTGGAAGGCAGGTAAGGGGGATAAACCTCGCCAAAAATGCGGTTTTGGGATTTTTACATAGAAAAAATGAAATTCTGGTGTAAGCCATTGAATTCAGCTTGAAAAACAAATTATATATTATTTTCAATTAATTATTGCTTTACGTCCACTATCTACTGAGATATCGCTTGTGGTAAACGCAGTACGTTGCCTCAATGTTAACCTTATGGGAAATATTTATGTATGTATAAAATCCTATATCTCGCTTACTTCTCATCATAACTCAATAAAACTTGGTATATTGACCAATAAAACTTCATCTAGTTGACATATACTGGACTGTTGAAAACTCTCAATTTCACATTTCCATGGCAGCAAACCTGCTTACTCATTTTCCATGTTATTCTTATGGAGAAAATTGTTGTGCGCTCAATTTAGGACTTTAAGCTGATTTTACTTGATTTGAGGCTCTGTCTAAATGAATAATTCAAACATTTGAAATCCGCTAAGTATGCAGGTCTGCTGCAATGGGATCGTTTATATTTCTCTGGGAGCAAACCTGCAAACTTATCTACCCTAATGAACTTACTTATTATCCTATTGGAGATTATTGAAGTACTGTTCTTGATATTACCTTATATGAGGCTTTACCTGAATCATTTCCTTACAAATTTCAAAATTGCTGATTACGCAGGTGTGCTGCAAGGGGGTATTTTGCACATCCAGAGCCACATTCCAAGTCTATATCTGGCTATCAGTGACCTTGGAATTTATCCGAATCGCTTCACATAATCTGCTCCCATCTTATGTTTTAACTTTGTTTACCTCTAGCTTCCTCTTCCAATTTCTCAAAACAATTATCTCTACATGAAATATGTATTAATTTAGTATAATTTTGATTTTAGCTGTTATTTTTGATTAAGTGTCCAGGCCGACCATCTCAAGAGCCTAAATCCAACCGACCAAACCAAACCAACTCTCTTTATTTTCTCTTTTTCCTGTAAACGTTTACAAGCTAACTACAATTTCTTTGTAACTGAAGCTCTGATTTAAATTCAATGATGATACGCGTAAATGATTATACGCTCTAAACTAATGTAGAGGTTAACACTTTTCCTAGCTCTAATACCTCTCTGGGTATGTCACCGTTTTAAGTTCAAAGTATCGGTTTAAATTGAGCTGGAGCTACCAAATTATTGTATTAATTGATCCGTGAAACGGAATTAAACAAATTGGAGGGCAAAACTAGACGTCTCCCATAAAAAATGTATTTTATCTTGTATATGTGCTTTTCTGAAATAAATATTTTTCTTTCTTTCTTTCTTAAAAAAAGGAGAGAATCAACAAATATGCAAAAGTGGACATTTCCAACCAAAAGAAAAGAGCAAAACTGAACATTTCCAAAGACCCAATCAGAAAGACCCTGGCAGATGCTGATGGGCCATTCTGATTGGTCTTTGGATATGTTCTGTTTTGCTTCTTACTTCAGGTTGGAGGTGTCCAATTTTCTAGGCTTTTTATAAGTTTTAATTATTAATGAAGTAATCAATATATTGTGTTTAAGTAAAAAATTAAAGTAACAACATTAACAAAAAGTAAAACTTAAATGACAAGAAATTGTTACGTAAACTAGAGCAAAATTTTATTTCAAGAAAATGCTCTTAGCTCAATATCTTCTTTTCCAAAAGATAGAACGCAAGCTGTTGAAATTCCACACCTCAGTGACAGCTTTTACATCACCTTTCTGATGAAGCGGTTGTAGGTGGTGGCGATACGCAAGTTTCAGTCCTTGAACCGATTCTCTTTGTTGTGTTTACTAACAATATTCAAAACAGTGTCTCTATTGTTGATCTTTGTCTAATTGCTGATGATATTTCTCTTGTTGTGAGTAATATTTCTTGTAATCGTCTTGAAATTAATACATTTTTACAGAGTTGCCTTCTTCTGAAAGAAAAACAATCATTGACTTAAAACTGAGGGATATATCTAATCATTAGTTTGATTCTAATGTTGTTTTAAGGTAAGCAGAGATTGAGTTTTGCCAACTAGCCATTTTTTTATGTTTGATTGTTGACTTTCGTTTAAATATTTCGCAGCATATTGCTAAGGTTTTTTGTAAGGTCAGTAGAGGAGTGTTTGTTCTTCAAAGGTTATTCTTATTTTATAATACACATAACCTCCGTACTCCCTCGTTCGGTTTCATTTAACCAGATCTGAGATATGGAATCACTATTTTGGTTGCTGAATCAACAAGATCCTTCCAGCTTTTATGGCTGCAAAAAGGTATATTGATGTTTGTTGTATAAAAAGGTACTTGCAAAGGTCCACTTTCCGCTCATAACATTTTTACACTTTCTAGTCAGTAGATTTATGATTGCCTTTTTTCTTGGTGATGAAGAAACCCTTTTTATGCAGCACCACTCGTTACAACATAGACACAACTCTAACTTAGTTGTAACAAAACAACAAACGGACTGTTGTTAGAAATATACCTTTTTTGTCATAAATAATTTTAAACACATTCACTTGCATCAAATCGCAGTTAAAAGTGGATAGTTTCAGGAAATTATGTAAAGACTTTTTACTTACAAAGCAATATTATGGTGTCAAAGAATTATTTTTGGATACTGTTGCTTGGTTAGTATTGAATTGTATATCGTATTGCAATATATTGCATTTTAATTAAACTGTTTTATGTTAGTTATTATATATTCTCTAACTTAAGTGATAATTTGTCCATGCTACTGTATAAGGTCTGTGACAATACTCTTAAGGATTCTTGATTCAATTTACCTTTCCCGCCGATTATTGGATATGGAGGCTTGCAGTTCTTCTCCAGACTTCTTAAATGAAAAAATGCTTTCAGGCCATAATCCAGTAGATATCAATTAGGTGAAAGCATATCACCAAGAGTTATTTGTAAAGAAGCATGTGTAGGTATGTAAGGTATGTAATTATGTAATGTAACAAGTTTGTTTGAAATTGTAAATTTTTAATTGAGTGACAGATTGAAAATTTATTTATCTATTTAAATCAGTTGTTTCTTTAAACTTCTACTCCAGTGTTAAATCTTATGGACAAATCGAAACCTTAAGAGCGTCCAAGGCTCTTTTCTTTCGTCAAAACGTAATAAATATCACTCCCTCCAAACATTTACACCAAACTCTTTTCAATTCCACCTAAACTATTATAACCTGTCTAGAATTGCAGGACAACTTTTCCTTATAGCATCATTAATTCATAGCCCAATGACAAATAAATGGCAACTGGACTCAGTTTCCATCCTGTCAGGAATTGAACTGGCCCTCATTAGGTTATGAGATGAGTGCTATATCCACTCGGCTATCCAGCCAGTATTCATTAATCTTCATCACGAAAAGATTCTTAGCGTGTAAAATAAGTATAGACATGTGACTACAATAACGGTTGTCATTTATCTTAATTTACATGCAACTTTACACTTTATATAGTTACATAGTATTAAGGTACGTAAACCTGGTGCCAATAAATACAACAGATCAAAATAAGGGTATCTAGTAGGAAGTTTGTATTTTAAAATTTAAAACAGTACTATTCTTACCTTGATTTTTTCTCCTGCTAATGTTTAAAGAAATAAAAGTCTGCTTGTTACTGGAAAACCTGTGAGCCAAGAAATCCTACAGTGAATAAAATGTGGGTGTCAGCTCTCCCTGCAGTGATAAATATGGCCAAGTGATAAACATCTTTGGATATTTCAGTGGCTTGCAAAGAAGAGGCTGTAGCTCACACAGCGATGAGCACCGAATCTTCTTCAATCATATTGTACAAAGAACCATGGTTAAGACTGTTGATGTACATAAGACTCGTTTCAAAATGTAACAAAATAATAGTATCATTTCGTTTTTGTCGAATGTTAAATCTGTTGTGAAAGTTAGATGTAGAATATGAGATACTATAATAGATTATGATACGATGTTTTGCCATTTTTATAGATTTAACTTGTTAGGCTGTCATATGTACTATAGAGAATATATAATATATGTAAACTTGACTTGTGTTTGATACAAGTCATGCTATTAATTGAAATCATAAATCTATGTTTAAGGTCATAAGACACGAATGAGTTGCCCTCTGCGAGTCTCTGCATGACCGGTGTCAAATTTATGAACCAACTTCAGTGAATTTGCATTTAAGTGGCAATAAATTTAGACGGTTTTCTGTGATGCTCTTCGACAATGTAAAACCTCATGACGCCATTTCATAACAATATAAGAGTTGCATAGCCCCAGAAATATTAGTTTCTTTAGTGTCTATATTTCATATGAGAGAACTAATATAATACATTTAATTCATAACTATGATTTTATTAGAACGATTCAGTTAAAGCACAAGAGCTCACACGAACCGTAATTTATTCATAATTATATAGAAGCAAAATTTTTTTCTGCGTATTTTTTTCAACAATGAGAAGAAGAATAACCAACTGTGAAGTGTGGATCATGGTCACTTTGGCTAATATCGTCGTCATATCACGTAATCTTTAATACTAGTGAAACAGCTAGTGACTGCCTTTTTAAATGGTGAAAAGTTAACAGCTTTCTTTTAAGTGATGTTACATCCTTCATCTGTGAGACTCCGTGTGTAGATGCTCAAAACAGCGTCTTTATTTCATATTTTCTTAAGAGCAATAAAATAAAACACGTCATCTATTTCTAGAAACCTAGTACAGTTTCAAACTCCTTCCCTAAAAGCTTAAAAATTTTATTGAAATGTTACAATTTTAAAGTAGAAAAATACCACTGATGCAGCAGACATGCATACATAAAATGTTTCAAAGCTTTTTTTTATATACTCTTATATATTTCAACATATTCAAGCGAAACTTTTGTTTTGAATAGTTTTTGCAAATCTAAATATATAAAATCCAAAAACCATTGACTGACTGACTGACTGACTGACTGACTTATCGCAATTTCTCATAACCTATAAGGCTTAGAGCCATGAAACTTGGCACAAATATTCTCCACAGGCTCTAAATGCGTACTAAGAAAGGGTTTTACAATATCTTCTTTCAAAAGGCTTGAAAATGATATATTATAAAACTCAAAATGGCGCCCATTTTTTTGCTTCCAATGTTTACTTTCTCAAAAACTGCAAGGCTTTGGGCCATGAAACTTGACACAAATATTCTTTATAGGCTCCAGATGCAAGCAAAGAAAGGTTTTCAAAATATTTTCTCTCAGACGGCTAAAATACAATGAATTATAAAATTCAAAATGGTGGCCATTTACGTTTCTAAAACTATGGATGGGAGGCCTATAGAATATTTTCAGGGGATAGGAAAGGTACGAGATCCAATCTACTAAAAGAAAAATTATTAAGGCCACAAATTTATTAAGGCCGCCCACTATAAATGTCAAATGCAACTTGAGCTACTCGCGTTGTACGACCCGCCCAAAGTACTATTTGAAGGGTACAGGGGAAAAACCAACAGGGTCACAGAAACACAATTTTTAAAAGAAAAGAAAACCAAGTTTAAAACACTCTCATTGTTAAGTAAGAATTAATTTTCCATTTAAGTTTGCCATTTTCTGTTTCTTGGTTATTTGTGACTATGTTAGTATGGAAAAAGTAATAAAAAAGAGTTGCATGGTATTTTATATATTCAAAAATATATAACATGAGCTACTCGCGCTGTACGACCCGCCCAAAGTACTATTGAAGGGTACAGGGGAAAAACCAACAGAGTCACAGAAACACAATTTTTAAAAGGAAAGAAAACAAAGTTTAAAACACTCTCATTGTTAAGTAAGAATTAATTTTCCATTTAAGTTTGCCATTTTTTGTTTCTTGGTTATTTGTGACTATGTTAGTATGGAAAAAGTAATAAATAAACGGTATCAGGAAACTGACACATACTTTCTCCCTTCAAGTCATTTAAAACCAGAATTATAAAAAATTAACAATTAATTATTTCACAAATATATACCAAATATTATCAAAGTCGGTTAGTAAATAACAGAGATATCGGTTTTTAAATATTTGCCATGAGAATAACATTGGACAACGTACTGCGTTTACCGCCGAACTAAAATATCAATTATCTCCGCAACCAGTTGACGTAAACTAATGATTCAAAATACTAGATTATTTAGTTTTTCAAGTCAAATTTAATGGTTGCAAGTATATTTTCTTTAGAGATCACAGATTTCGTGAAATTTGAAAAATATGAATTTTTTAACACTTAAACCCCCATAACTTCTGAACCTGAACTTTTACAGACATGCGGGTCGTGTCATTTTGTTTGTCATCCTAAGCAATAAAAACCATGAAAGTTTTATCAAAACCGTTAGAGCCGTTTTTGAGAAATTTGGATTTTTGTAATTTTTTTATGGGTTTTTATGGGGTAAATACCCTTAAAAATAAAAAATTTAAAAATTGAAAAATACGCCTGGAGATACCACGGCCTTATACCAACATGCCAGATTTCATGGAAATCGGACCACTGGTGTCGTCTCTAGCTTTGTTTACATCCCCACACACACACACACACACACACACACACACACACACACACACACACACACACACACACACACACACACACACACACACACACACACACACACACACACACACACACACACACACACACACACACACACACACACACACACACACACACACACACACACACACACACACACACACACACACACACACACACACACACACACACACACACACACACACACACACACACACACACACACACACACACACACACACACACACACCACGCCAAAAACCACTTTTTTGTATTCAGGGAGCACTAAAACGAATATTTCCACTCACAACTCAAATTCGAAAATTTTGACGAAAACAATACTTTCTCTATATGCTATGTATAGGGGGGAGAAAGTAAAAAGAGTTGCATAGTATTTTATATATTTAAAAATATATAACACTAGCAGTTGCCCGTGGCTTTAAAAAAAAATAAAAACTGTAACTCCCGCAGCCTAAATGATGATAGGGCCACATACTGAGTTTATGATTAAACAGATAAGGTACAAACACGAATGACGACTTTAACTAACTAAACTAAATTTAACTTTTATATAGTACATATCACCTAAAAAATCAACAAAACGACCATAACACCATTATGAAAGTAACCAAATTATAAATCAGCTGTAAAATAGTATCCATATGTGAAGCTGAACCAGCTGCTTGTTGAATGAACATTGAGAACTAAACAAAAGATCATCCATTCCACTTGCGTAGGAAAATTTATAAACTTCGACCCTGCTAAAACCCCTTAAAAGTTCAAATTAAAAAAACCGTTCTTAGCGGATGCTTTGATGCTTACGCCCTTAAGATCGTCCATGCAAAGGTCCAAGGTTCTACGGCAAGTAGTTTGGGCTGTGCAGTGATAGGTCAGTGGTATTGGAGAAATATAAAGAAGATGGACTTTCATTAACCAGAAAGATGTTTTCAGGAATCCTCAAAGTCCGCAGGTCTGCTGCGACTGAGTTATTCTATTGCTGCCCCCCGCAGGAGGTATTTCTATTTGGCCTCCCTGTACTATACATGTGAGCAGATTCAGCGCCCTACCGATAAAGGCCTCAAGGGTGCCACTGCCCTGGGAAGGCAGTATGCCCAATATCGTTGAATCTGCTCGCATGCGGCATGGTATACAGTGGCCCTTAAGCAGGAATATAAATATCTCCGTCGCAGCAGACCTTGCGTACTTAGAGAATCCTAAGGCAGTTTTCTGTTTCATGAAAGTATATGTACGTAAAACGTAAAAATTGCCTTGATTTAATGTCAAAAAAAAAATTCTAATGTTTTCTTGGTCTATCTTGGACATAAAAATATACCCCCGTTGCAGCAGACCTCCAGACTATGTGCATGACCTTATTTTATCTCCTCCAAAGAATAAAATGGGGAATGAGAATGCAGGTCTATACTGCAACAGTCATGCGAAAATTTGGTGGTTTAAAAAAATATCAGGTGGATCTGAACCAAAAAAGCCACATACCAAGTTTTATCAAGATATGTTGAGTAGTAACCGAAATATAGAATTTTTTATATGGACAATGTACTGTGTTTTCAGCTTTAAATATAGTTTGAATAGTGTTATATGGTTCTGGGAGCTCCAAAATGAAAATTTATCATGGTCTCGGGATTAGGTCTTGCCGTGAGACCTATGGTAATAATTCCATCAATGAAATTCGCTAAAAGACAAAGGCAAAATATTTTTTCTAATGATGTACATAAAATAAATTGTTTAGATTAGCTCTTTCAATAACAGCTGTTAAAGGGAGGAAAGGTCTTTTAAGTATATCTAGTCAGTGATTTATTTTATGTTCTGTTCCTGACAGCTGGTTTGACATTCTACTAAATTTCTTGCTTTTTCTCATCTGTTTAAATACAGGGTTGGGCAAAAGTCTGGAATATTTAAAATTAATTTTATATTATTTTGCAGAAAGTGATGAAACCTTACAGCTGTGTATCTAGTACAAATAGGAATATTTTGGCGTATTTTCTCAGTTTTTCGCACAATGAGGGGACGGCCCACGCTGGAAGTCTTGAAATTCTTAAATGTAAGCATACCTCGAGTTACACCTCATTTTAAAGGTCTTAATTAGTAGATCGCAACAGCGCAAACCGCGCCTCAAAAGGTTGATCCAATCAGAAGTTACAGCTCCTCAAAGATTTTAATGTAGGCCATTAAACTCGAGGCTAAAATCAGGGGGAAAAGTCTAATTACTTATAAAGCACTCGGAACGACGTAGTTTAGTTTTAGATACATGTATTTCTCATTGATAAGGTTAATTTGACGCATTAAACACTTTTACTCATGACGACAGGAGGACCCGTGATGGTCCCGTGATGGAAGTCCAAAAATTCTTAAGGGTAAGCATGCCTCGAGTTATACCTCATTTTAAAGGTCTTAATTAGTAGATCATAACAGCGCAAACCGCGCCTCAAAACGTTGATCGAATCAGAAGTTACAGCTCCTCAAAGATTTTAGCCTGATTTTAGCCATGAGTTTTATGGCCAACATTAAAATCTTTGAGAAGCTGTAACTTCTGATTGGATCAACCTTTTGAGGCGCGGTTTGCGCTGTTGTGATATACTAATTAAGACCTTTAAAATGAGGGGTTTTCAAGGTATGCTTACATTTAAGAATTTCAAGACTTCCAGCGTGGGCCGTCTCCTCATCGTGCGAAAAACTGAGAAAATACGCCAAAATATTCCTGTTTGTATCAGATACACAACTGTAAAATTTTATCACTTTCTGCAAAATAATATAAAAGCTATTTTATATATTCCAGACTTTTGCCCAACCCTGTATAAACATTTCATCAATTTATATTCTGCCATAAGGAAAATATGGGAATTTTTAAGAGAGGGTCTGTAACAGAGTCCGAGGGTCAGATCAGGATAAAAACTACTTACTTTTCCTATTTAAAGAAACACTGTACCAAATTTCATCCTTCTGGGTTATTGGAAAGTTGGAGAATTGGTGATGAGTGAGTGAGTGAGTGAAGGCTTTGCCTTTTATAGGTAAAAATAGTAAAGAAGAAGATGGTACGGACTTAGCTGTGTTTTCCACTGTGTTTTGAGAAAATAAAAAATATTTTTTACATGGGTTATGGCTCTGGGGGGTGGGAATGTTCCGGAGGGAATTTTCCCACCATTTTTTATTTTTCACTATTTTTGGGGCGAGAAATCCATTGCTATTATTGGCTACCCCCTACAACCCCCCTTTTTTATTTACTAATCTATGTACTAAGGGGTTATGCCACTCTAATTAAAAAAATGTTCTTTTTTCACTATATTCGATTCCTCTTATTTTTCTGATTACAAATATACCTATTTTGTACCGTCCAACACACCCCAACCTCAAAATAGGGGGCAAAACCCTCTTGATCCTATGTAGCCTATAGAGATCGGGGGGCGGGTATGTTTTTGTTGAACACTACGGCTGATTTACAGAGCACCCCCTATTTTTGGGGCGAGAACTTCATTGCGACCATCGGCAATCCCCTCCGACCCCCCTTTTTACGTACTAGGGGTTCATGTCCCCCAATTGAAAAAATAATTTTTTCACTAGGTTTGATTCCCTTTTATTTTTTACCTTCAAAAGCACTATTGTAAAATAAATTCGAATGCTTGATCATAACCGAGCACTCACACAAAAGCAAACAGCAAAACAACAACAACTAACAATACCACCGAGCAGCAGCTGGTAATGGACTCAGTTGTTTGTTCCACTGTTGAGTTGTTTTTTTCCATTGGTACTTTTACGTTTAGTGCTATAGTTCGTGACTGAGTTGGTTGTTCCAATGGGCATTTTGTCATTTTAAAATATAGACTCTCAGCATTCAGTTGCCATGGTTATGTTGAATTTTTATTTTTTTGAACTCTGTTTGTTTTTCCCCTGTACCCTTCATTTTGTATTCCTACTTTGGTTAAATTTGCTGTCCGTCTTTTAAATAAATAAGTTCTCAAATTATTATCTTTAAAACTCAGTATGGACATTTCATTTCGAGCACGAAGTTTCTAAAATTACAATTTTGAAGGGTTTGCTTAGGTGATGGGTATTTCAATACCAAAACACAAACTATCACTACAAAATATTGCCTTATCGATAGCAAAGTAACCTGATCTTCAATCTGATTGAGAAACGTCTAGGAAACAGTTGTTTGACCAAGGCATTAACCGCCTATATACTTTTTCTTACAGTTTCCCGTATATTTTTAAAAACACCCTAAATTCAGATTTAGTTAAGTCTAAAACCTGCCTTTAGCGCTTTGTATTATATCTCGGTTTACTGCTTATTCTCTGCATTGGCAAATGGGAGGATACTAATAATTCACAACATTTGCTAATCACGAGGAAAACATTTTTAGAGGAAACATTACTCCTTCTTATTTCAATCTAGGGTGGAATTATCAGTCCCCAATGTTAAAATTAGTTATCCTTTCAGCAGGCGAAGCTGCGGATATATCTACTAGTAATACATAAAAATTATATTTTAGGGGAAATTAATAAGAAATGAGAGGATGCATCCCTAATTGTGCCCCTAATTGTGCCTACTACGTCATACTTCTTGTCCTTTGAGGGAGAGATAAAAGACAATGTACTGCATTTAGGACACCCAATATCTCAATAACCAATTGATGTAGGTTATTGTTTCAAAATACTATGTTTTTTAGTTTTTAGCTTAAAAAATTCTGACCATTAAATTTGCATATAATAATAGTAATATAATACATTTTGAAAATAAATTTTATGAAAAAAAGTGTTAGAGTATGCCGATCTTGCTAATTTTCAACTTAGATTCATGGACATCGCTTTGAATGTTTGTTCCAGATTTCATCAAGATCGTACTTTTTACGAGAGGTATCATACGGTCAATGCTTAGTATATACGTTAGCCTTACTAGTTTCAGATCCAATGGTCCACCTCCTCGTGAAGTTTTGTGCGCCAATGCTCATGTATTGTTTACATTTCCGTGTTTTTCTTTATTTGAGTCGTCTGCTGTCGATAAGTCACCATTCATAAGCGTACCATTTAAAGTCAGCAAAGGAGTAGGTTCAAGCCTGGATTGAATAAGTTAAAAAAGCGAGAAATACCAACATTTTTCAAATGTTAGTATAGTAAAATATGAAACGTTTCGGCATAAAACATATTTTAATTGTTCCACCGTAAATGAAAAGAATACAGAGGATCAAATTAGTTATAAAATCCATAAATACTAAAAATTGTAAAATATAATTAATAGAAATATAAAAATCCCCTGCAATCTGAAATTTTTCTTGCATATGAGTATAATGTTATCTACTAATGTTGATTAAAATTTGGGTAGTCTTAAGTAAAGGTCAAGCTGCAAATTTTTAAGATCATATTTCAGCGGATGAGGATGTTTGTATTCACTTGAAGGTCTGGCGACGGAAGGCTAATGCAAAATAAACCTAGTGACATGTTTGCTTCAATCACCTACCTTAGTCTAACAACATAATCCAGACGAAGAAATTGTGACGAAAATCAATTTGCTTATTACAGAATTTGGTTCTTCATCAGTCATTTTGGCTAACGACATTTTTTTATTCATTTAATGAAAGCATATTTATCGTATTTGTTATCCATTTTCTTCGCTAAAGGTAGTTACACAATTTTTACTTTTTTCTTCCTCGTAAATGAAGAAAGTATTGATTTCGTCAAAATTGTCGAGTTAGGGTTAATAGTACGTGTGATTAGCGTAAAAATCTTGCACTTTTGTATACAGCTTAGGCACTTGGTGAGTGTAAAGAAGATATCAGAGAAAGTATTTTTTTCCTGAATCTGTTTTATGAGTTTTAATATACCAACCCTGATGAATTTTTTGAAACATGTACTTTTTGAAACGACTATATCATTGTCGAATTCAGGTGTTATGAAACTTGGACGTTATGAAATAGCTAGCTTGAATTGAAACTTACTCGTTTTGCAGCTAGCATTAGCTTAACATAAGGTACATTATCTAGCGTTTTGTATTTGCTAAACCACGAGTTACCTTAGTTGTCTAAAACCACGAGTTAGTTTAGTTGACAGTAAACAAACCATTATCTTTTCACGACCTTAAAATCATAAAATCTAACTGTGCTGAACAAATTTTCAACGAATGTCTGTTTTAGTGTAGCAGACGCAGTAAAGGGAAAGTTCTTAAGCTTAATTGTAACCGGAAATTATTTTGCGCAACTTAGAATATTACCCAAAGGTCTTTTCAAATTAACTAGCGGAAAGGGAAAGGCGTGTCATGGATGCTGCGTGATTAGCAGTCTTAAAATTTCTTAATAACTAATTAAGGAAAATAGGCATGTCTATGCTTAGTCATTTATCACTTGCTGAAAGTTAACATCTATTCTTTCATATTGAGTTCAAAGCTTAAAAAATTGGCAGGAAAATACAAACAAAGTAGCTAATTCTAACAAGAGTAAATGTAAAGGTATTATTTGAATAAAATAAAATGTTACATTGTTTAAAAATTTAATGTAGTTTACATGAGAGTGGCAACTCTATTATTGTTACTCTATGCTGTAAGCCTCGGCCTTCCCCTCCACGTTCCCTCCACCATTCGTGGTCGACCAACTGTCATAACAAACAACCAACTATCTTGTCTACCAAGGGGTTTCACGATTTTATTCAGTTACTAGCTGATCAAGACGGTTTTACCCGTGGAAAAACAAAAACTTCCTCTGTCTTTTTTGAGGATTTAATTTGTCATACTTTTTAAGGTTGCCATGACAACCTTATATCCTTCCCTATAATTTTACATTAAAACTTTGAAGTACTATAGGACGAAACCCTTTGGGGATTTTGTAAAACCGTTTCTTAGTGTGTATCTAGGACCCAAGGGGAGCAGATGTGCCAAATTTCAACTCTTTAGGTCTTATATTTTTGGAGATTTGCTGTCCGATAGAAAACCCCTTCTCCTTTATATATATAGATTTTATTGTATTTTTCATAGATCAACCAAGTGTCACAACGAGCAAATATCGTGTCGACCAGGTGGATTCTTCAATTTATTTAATCATATTATATTTTTCATAGGTCGACCAAGTTTCACAACAACTTTCTTGTCGACCAAATGATAGGCACCCAATTGAAGTGGCGGACGAATTTAACTTTTTTTCTCTAATTTTGTCAAAAGATTTCCCAATAATGTTTAATACAGTACAATAAGACCAAAAACACCCTTTAGATTAGCTACTGATGTACATTCACCAAAATTTTATCTGGGCTTCTTTTAAGTACTATAATTGAAGATCCTATAAACCCCAAAAAATTAAATTGTTTGACACCTTTCAAATCACGTTTCAAAATAGCGGTTTTTTGTAATGTGATATTTCTTTTAAAGCATCCCCTTTTCATTTTTTACCTGCATTTATCAATAATATAATGTCGTGGGACTACCACCGATAACGTTTGGGAGTTGAATATCTCATTTTGAGCGGTTATTAATTTTTCGCTGCCTTCTTGGGTCCACCGTATTGGATATAATTTTTTTTCTATTCTAAAGATAGTGTTGTGACACATCATTTCTAAGTAAATTATACGCTGATTACAACTCCGCAATCTGTTTAAAAAATCTTTGTTCGTTTTAAAGATAAAATGAATTTCATCCCTATACATTTCATATGGACGTTTTGCACATTGGATCCATTTTTTTATTTTTCATATTTTTTTAAATATTTTTCACTATCTCCAGTTTTAATTTGGGTATACATTTCATTTTTGTCTTTGAAATACTCAGTAATATAAATATACCGTCTTAAATTTTAACTATTGATAATTAAATTCGGAGAAGTTAGAGACGAGTTATATTGTTCAACGTAAAGATTCAATATTAGTTACAAATTCATCTCTCAAGTTCTAAATAGGACACAAAGTTAATTCTGGTCTTAAATCACTCGTTGGATAATTGGCCTTCTTTGGAGCTGTTGATTGTTTAAATGAATTGGATTTTAAGTGAGTTATGATTCTCTAAATTGAATTATGTTAACATAAGTGCCCTTATCAGGTCTCATAAATCTAGATACGTAAACAAAAACCTCGGTAATCCATTTTTGAAGTAGTTGGTAGGTTAGGTGTCCCGCAAGGGTCTGTCTTTGTACCGATTGTTTTTTGATTTTAAAAACTAGTAGGATCTAAGTTAAAATCTTTGTTTATTTTCTGACAATCCTTCCCTTTGTATCAAGGATCACACCCTGACTAGTATTGAAACAAAGGATCGTATTTTTAGTAGTCTCTTACTACAGTTGTTATATGGTATAAATCCTTATGGTAAAGGATGATGGTCGATCTTCGACCTTTTCTATTGGGGATAATTACCTAGAAACTTCTGATCAAACGAAATTTCTAGTCCTGATATGATTTATGGCTTTATTACTCTAAATGAATTGAGAAGGCAACAAGCCAAATATTTCATAGGCATTTTCACTGTATGCAGGTTAACTCTGTTTTTCATTGGAAGGTTCTTTTTTTCTGCCTCTTTCGCTTGTGTTCATTCTCATATATGTTGCGGTGTACCTATTTGGGGAGCCGAAACTGTTGAAACGAAGACGATTACCTCGTTACAAAAAAAACTTTTAGACTAATGTTTGCTATATGGACGGTTAAAAATTGTAAAGGGCTAGCTAGTAGTAAACACAGCTATAATTTGTTTCCTTTCCCTGCAATTCCTTCTTTGAAATATCCCCTCTCTAGTAAAAAGTAAAACTCTATTCCAGTCGAGTTACTCATCCACGTATATAACTTAAGTAGGCGAGATCCCCTAACCATTCCTTTAATTAACACCCCCTTTTTCGAAAGTCAAAATTCCGGTTTTAAATTATTTACCTCCCTCCCATACGATCACGAGCTCGTATCAGATCCAGTAACCTTCTAAGTAACCTTTAGAATGCTTCTAAGGTACTTTTCGAACAGAGAAAAATTCTACCTTTTATCTCAAAATTTGAATGATGTAACCCAATCATTCCGTTTAATTTTTTAGTAACCACAATTATAATTTTCGATTGGTTATTTATTGCAAATAATAATATTGCATTTTATGTTGGAGTGAAGATTTATTCATTTTAACGTTTGACAATACTGTTTATAGTTAGATGACAGTATAATGTTCATTTCTCATTTCGAGCATTAAAAAGTAATGGCTTGGTTGATTGAAATGTGTGACCTTAGCAAATATACATTTGAGGTTAACCTGACTTGCAATGTCAAGAAAAATTATGCTATAAAAAAGCACACTTAAGTATATATAGTACGAGCAAAATTATTTTTCACCCGAGGGTTTTAACGTTTTTTTTTAGAGGGATTTTGGCCTCGAAGTAACGCCTTCTCGTGATGGGCTAAAATTCCGGTCTGTTTTTAGTAGCGTTTCAAAGTGCACATGTTTTCATTATTGATTATTTTGACAAATAAATCTGAAAATCTTTAATAATCTTTTTTTAGATCTGTTTTGTAATCTTTTATATTTTTACACAGGAAGCTTTTGAATCGTGTGAAATTAAAGTAGCCTCAATGTCAACTTTTTCAGTGAAAATAAATCAAAGTTGATATTGAGGCTACTTTATTTCATACGATTAAAAGCTTCCAGTGTAAAATATAAAACACGAACATGATTGTTTTCAATCATGAATACTTGAGGTGACAAAAGGCGACTTTCTAGTAATTGTATATAGATGCAAATAATGAAATTTGGCAAATAGTTGGGGAAAGATAGGGTTATACCCTAGAAAAATTGCTATTAGGGAGATTTCTGTTTTTCTACAGTATTTTACTTGCTGAACAACATACTGAAATTTTACTGCAGTTTGACCACAGAAAGGAAATTCCTAATTTTTAAGATGGCATCTTAGATGGTAACAATAGCATTAAATATACTTGAAATAAATTCCATAGGTGATGTATAAGTGAATTTGGTGTCATTTTAACCACTGCCGATGGTTAAAGGCAGATAAGAACTTCACTTTACTTAGGTAAAAATATTTCTGCCGCTATCTCTGATGCGCCATATTGAATGAAATAATTATTTTAAAATTTAAAACCACTGCCGATGGTTAAAGGCAGATAAGAACTTCACTTTGCTTGGGTAAAAATATTTCTGCCGCCATCTCGGATCCGCCATATTAAATGAAATAATTATTTTAAAATTTAACACAAAGTGTTGTGACACATCAGTACAAACTAGATTTTAGCACCGTTTGCAATGCCGAAATCCGTTTTTGAAAATTTTGATTCCTTTTCCAGATCCACCCAAGCAAAGGTTAATAGGTCTACCTGAATAAAACTTTTGGACGTTTGGAGTTTAGAATATTTTTTAGGGTTTTTTATTATTTTATCTTTACCTCCGGTCATAAAATACCAGAACTGGTGTAATATGCTCATTTATGGACATTTTAATTCACAAAATTATGGTTTTTAAATTAGTTTTCACTTTTTCATCTAAGAAGAAAATGTTTGGAAAATGGCACATAGCCGTACTATGTTAATTTATCTTCATATTTTTAAAGCCCTACGCCCAATCACTAGCGATGGTAATAAATAATCCTTTTTATGAATGTTTATATGCTACTGATAAAAATTAAGATTAATATACATTTTTTATAATTGTTTATCCTAAGAATACAACTTTTCATAAAAGCCACTCCTCTGCTTTTAATGTTGTTGTAAAGAAAAAAATATTTGTTTCTAGTTAACTTAAAACAGTATTACCTATCAGATTGTGTAGCTAACATCATAATCATCATATCATCATATATATAATTTCGAAAGGCGATTCTTTGCGTCAAAATTGTGGGCGTCTGGCAAGTTGTAGAAGGGTGGGTGGGGGCTCAAATTAAAGGTCCCTATTCCGTGATGGCTGGAAAAATTCTGAAATTGCTTGAAATTCACCATACAAAAAATAACGTAAAATACCTGCCATTTAAATAGCATTAGGATCTAAAAACGTTAGCTGTAAACAATACATAAAACATGTGATGTTGATAACTGATTGAAAATATTGTGCTGGATATTAACATATTATGTTACAGTAGATCCGAAAGCCAGTTTGCCATGAAGGTATTGCTAAAATAAGGATCGTTTGAACTTTTTTATGAATTATTGATCAATGAACTCAGTAATTATTGATTTCGTACTTAAATTTCCAAAATATAAAATTCCCTTGTTTGCTCTTTTTCCTGGAACAGGCCCGAATTCATCCATGAGTTATTCAATTAAAACAGTTCTTAAGATGTCATTTAGAACAAAAATAAAGCATAAAGTTGGATTTGACAATATCTGAGATATTCATCATTTTAAGGTCGCTTCTCTTTTTGGAGACGGTCATGAGATATTCCCGTTCCCGAATCTTCGTGTGGTGCAAAACAACTTTCAAATTAATCTAAGCCCAAAATTCCAAACTCAAACTATTCTTTTTCAAAGCATTGAATGTTGTATTGTGTAACTTTTGCAGTAGTTTTTTGTGGTATTTGGTACGTACCTGGCAGTATAAAATATCGAATTTTTATTTTCAAATTTTCATATCATGCTTGCAGTTTTTGGCACCTCACGTGATTTACATTGAGAATTCTTAGTTGGAAAGAAGCCATGTTCGTTTGGAAGATGATCGTATAGTTCAGAATATATTACTGCAGAAAATTTCTCGGAGACGCTTAAAACAAGTGTGCGGAGTTCCAAGCGATATAATGCCAAGTATCGCTGTAAATTTTATAAATACCTTTTTTATTTTGGTCTTTGAAATATTGTTATACATAATACAAATGCAAATCTAAAAGGTAATACGCGTTCATGGCGTCATGCCAAATATTTTATTGGGATTGATGATTGAGTTAAACTTCTATTAAAGTCCTAATTATTAGGAAAAATTTATATTACATTTTCATAGAAATATTTATTTCTATTAATATGTCTTCTTTTTATCTATAAAAATCGAAATACATTTCTATCGAGTAAAAAGACTAAGAAAAAGAGAGATTTAGCAGAGTACCATCTAACGGTGGATATTGAATCACTCAACTACCGGAGACGATCGTAGCTCGATTTTATTGGCAGCATAATCCATAACCTCCTTCTTTGTTTGAATGTTTAAGTCGTTCTAAATAGTTTACCTGTATGATGCTGTCATCGTAATAATTATCATCAGTTATCTAATAATTATTATTTTACCTTTGAAATATCCTAATATTCATATTGTGGTTGTTGTAGAATGGTTTTCAATTCCAATTTATTTTATTCAGTAAATATAAATATATTGTTTTAACATTAATGGTCATCATGTTACATACAACTAAATTCAAAACTGGGTACCTAGTAACAAACGCGATATATCAGTTTTGTTTTCTCCTTTATTTTTTTAATATTCATTTTCGTTAAACACCAAAGCGATTCTATTTTAAGTATATTTTTCGGAGTGGGGGACAGTCGATAATACATTTACGGTACTGAAATCGCTTACGTTGGCAATCCCGAAGGAACTAATTAAATATTCCCCGAGCTGAACAAATCACTAAAACAAGATAAAATAACAATTAATTAAAAATCATAAAATAACATTTTTTAATACCTAGTGATAATCAAAGCTAAAGACAAAAACATTTATTATTTCATCACTTTGTATGTTAAAGTTGCACATAGAATTTACAAATACATGTAAATACATGCTTGTATTATATTTTAATACTCTTATAATAAGTTTTAAAGTTTCAACTAAGGAGGTAACATTCTTATTACTGAAGGTAATATTGAAATGCAGTAGTTGATGAAAAACGTGCAGCAATTTTTGTCAAATTGATAGGACGAGGGAAATAGTTGTATCCCTTGAACGACCTTGTAAGTTCACACCTTCGTGGAGCGACAAATCATTTGAATCAGTTCCTAAATATAAATAAAATACTATAACAAGTTTGTTTACTTGTTTACTTTTGTTCATTTGTATATATTTTGCTACAATTGAATACAATTCAATGATTGGACCCGCATAGAGGAGAGCCTATGAAGCCCCTACATTTGTTCAACTTATTAAAATTTTTAATTCTATACCGACTATAAATTCTCCATAGACTATAGATAACAAAAATAAGTGTGTGTAAAAAAGTAACTCAAGAGAATCCACCAAGCTTTTTCCAACAAAACCAAAACTATTAAACTATTCAGAACTGAACGAGGAGTCTTTATCACAAAACAACCCCTACAATATTAACTTAGTATTAAAGATTATATGTAAAATAGCGTGATGTATATGAAACATTCTATCAAAAAAGAAGTTAGAAGCTGTTCCTTTCGCCTCTTAGTGAAATAAAGGTTTTGGTATTCCTACTTTCCTTTATCCATTCTTCTTTTGATTTATTTCTTAAATGATTTAGATGGCGGAAATAGCAAGTACTTGTCAACATTCGACAACCCTTTTATGAGGGTGGACCATGAAAGAAACTCTTTCTGAAAATCCTCTTCAGCTACCTGTAAACTCTGGCTCAGCTATGACTGCTCTCGTGGGGAGCAAGTAGCTGGAGTGAGCAATGCTTAAGAATAGTATACATTTTCCTGAAACTTATAGCAGCCTTGGCCCTCATAAAAATGGCAAAACTCTACTGAGATGGTTGGGTGTTTTGACCTTTGTAAAGAGGAAGTATTTGGGCATGTTGTATGAGAGAACTGGAATTGTTATTAAACAGACTCTTGTTTTGCTGACAGGCGGAAGGCACTGGTTTTAAGTAGGTTAGCAGCTAACAAGAGCAGGGGCCATTCGCTTAGTGTGGGTGGTTCACACGTTTACTGGAGGACCAAGGGGGCCTCAGGGCCCTTGGCCAATCAGGCCAGGGCCCATATAAGTAATCTTAGTGATCTCTTTTCCAAATTAGCTGTTTTTGATTTTTAAGTTCTATCTAGTTAGAGTTCACTCAATTACTTTGATTTCATGTTCCACTATTCTTGATATGATAGTTAAATTCTCTGTTCATGGATTTTTGTAATAATTGAAAAGTTCGGATTGGTTGTTGTTGAAATTAAAAAGTATTTTTGGATGTCAAGTCCCTTTATTTAATTGAGCTACGTCCCCAATGAAGTAGTTTACGGGACTCCTTAGTTAACAGCCAACAGGGGGGTTTCGTTCGCGTCACACTACTTTGTGGGTGGTAATAAGGAACGTCCCTACAATATTCCAATGCTTTGAGTGAAATGATGCTGGGTTGTGGAATGCTGTATCTGGATTTTTTTATGAGTGATAATCAAGAAATATTTAGTAAATGACCTTGTTGGTATATTATGTTTAAACATTATATTTTTCACTTTTTTGATATTTTCCGAATTTATTGTAGGCATACAATATTATTTTAAGGAAATGGTTACAAAAGGTGAAAATGGCTGATATTTTAAGTTTTACCATCCACCTCGTTTTTGGCATTAAAAGGGAAAATACTTCAAAAAAGACCTTTTATCGTACCCATCCTGATCCTCTAAAAAATTATTGTGCCTAGTTTCATGGTCCGAAGCCTTTATAACTATTGAGAAACTAGGGTAAGCACACCGGTGCCAGACAATTTAAGAGACCATGGGCATTATAATTAATTGCTTTAGTAAAAATAGCGATTTAACCTATATTTTTAATCATACATGATTTTAAATTTAGTTTTGTTTACAAAATAATCATAATAAAAGGATTGCACATATTTTTGGTTAAATTTTTCAAATCAACACAACCCTGGTCTATATTATAGTGTCAGACGGCAACAAAGGCTTGTACCTGTGGCTGACAGTCAGTTGTACCATTGCCTGACAAAGCAAATATTCTTTGTTTGAATTCATTGTTGATGATTTCTGCGGATATTTGCCAGGAAAATTTGACTGTTGTGTTTCTTGCTGTTTTGACTTAGATGTTCTAATGTCATAATGGCTTGGTTAATTTTTGCAATATTCTTACGATTTTAATAGTTATTTCCATCTCAGAGTTGGGAGTTCGGCCATTGTTGTGACGTGGTATTAGGGAGGAGAGGGAAAGGAGATTTCCGGCCTGTATTTTACTGTGGCCTTGGTTGAGGTTATTATTTTTATTGCAAGATAAAGGTACATGACCACTAAATAAGGACCATATTAACATATATTATATTCTGACATAATTTCTAATTCAGATTTAAGGATTCCCAATGTTGAAACCGATATTGAAACATCATTTAAGTTCTGATGGAACTTTTGTATCGAATATTTATAGTGTTATTACTAAATCTAATTTAAAATAAAAAATACTCTTAAAGTTTGTAATATTTATTTATTAAAAGAAACTAAGACGGTTGACACTTTAACAAAATAAAAGGAAAGTGAATAAAAGACATCATGATAAATCAAAATGGTGTTGAATTTATAATAAAGTTTTTATCCAGGATTAAATTGTTTGACACCCTTCTATTTATTTAAAAAGTATAAGGCAACGTGTTAAAATAAATGTAATTGGTTTAATTCAGACTCACAAGTAGTAATACGATACTCAAAATATAGTATTTCGAATGTGATGTGCGAGTTTCGGCCTTAAGACTTTGGAGATTCAACAGTTAAAAATCTTTTAATAGAACCCAAATGCTCGAAAATCTTAAATACTTAAAATTCCATTCACTGAAACTAATTATTATTTCTTAACTATTTTTTCATTCATTGAGTACTGTTCAAGCGTGCGATAAACGTACATTTCAAAACTAAAATCAATCTTAATTGTAACTTAAAGCATTTTTAATTGGATTCCGAACTTAAAAGGATTGCGTAACATTTTACGGCATCAGAATTTTCATACATAAACGGAGTATATACCGAATATAACTGATCAATAGTTGCGTAAGGTTGAGAAATACGTAGAAAGAATGTTTGCAGTAATGAGTGTTGTGGGGAAAATGAGACTCTCGGGCACGTCTCAGTGCTCTGTATCGACCTGCGTCCTTCATCCACACTCCGCGACCTGCGGCGCTGAGGAGGAGGTGACACACTGCAACTACACTCCCACAGCATTGCTAGCACTATGTAACGTAGCTGAGGAGGAGGTGACTCACTGCAACTACACTCCTTAAGCATTGCTACAAATACTCATGCACTATGTAACGTGGCTGAGGAGGAGGTGACACACTGCAACTACACTCCCACAGCATTGCTACAAATACACATGCACTATGTAACGTGGCTGAGGAGGAGGTGACTCACTGCAACTACACTCCCACAGCATTGCTACAAATACACATGCACTATGTAACGTGGCTGAGGAGGAGGTGACACACTGCAACTACACTCCCACAGCATTGCTACAAATACACATGCACTATGTAACGTGGCTGAGGAGGAGGTGACACACTGCAACTACACTCCCACAGCATTGCTACAAATACACATGCACTATGTAACGTGGCTGAGGAGGAGGTGACTCACTGCAACTACACTCCCACAGCATTGCTACAAATACACATGCACTATGTAACGTGGCTGAGGAGGAGGTGACACACTGCAACTACACTCCCACAGCATTGCTACAAATACACATGCACTATGTAACGTGGCTGAGGAGGAGGTGACACTGCAACTACACTCCCACAGCATTGCTACAAATACACATGCACTATGTAACGTGGCTGAGGAGGAGGTGACTCACTGCAACTACACTCCCACAGCATTGCTACAAATACACATGCACTATGTAACGTGGCTGAGGAGGAGGTGACACACTGCAACTACACTCCCACAGCATTGCTACAAATACACATGCACTATGTAACGTGGCTGAGGAGGAGGTGACACTGCAACTACACTCCCACAGCATTGCTACAAATACACATGCACTATGTAACGTGGCTGAGGAGGAGGTGACACTGCAACTACACTCCCACAGCATTGCTACAAATACACATGCACTATGTAACGTGGCTGAGGAGGAGGTGACTCACTGCAACTACACTCCCACAGCATTGCTACAAATACACATGCACTATGTAACGTGGCTGAGGAGGAGGTGACTCACTGCAACTACACTCCCATAGCATTGCTACAAATACACATGCACTATGTAACGTGGCTGAGGAGGAGGTGACACACTGCAACTACACTCCCATAGCATTGCTACAAATACACATGCACTATGTAACGTGGCTGAGGAGGAGGTGACTCACTGCAACTACACTCCCATAGCATTGCTACAAATACTCATGCACTGTGTAACGTGGCTGAGGAGGAGGTGACACACTGCAACTACACTCCCATAGCATTGCTACAAATACACACTCCACTATGTAACGTGGCTGAGGAGGAGGTGACACACTGCAACTACACTCCCACAGCATTGCTACAAATACTCATGCACTATGTACGTGGCTGAGGAGGAGGTGACTCACTGCAACTACACTCCTTAAGCATTGCTACAAATACACACTCCACTATGTAACGTGGCTGAGGAGGAGGTGACTCACTGCAACTACACTCCTTAAGCATTGCTACAAATACTCATGCACTATGTAACGTGGCTGAGGAGGAGGTGACACACTGCAACTACACTCCCATAGCATTGCTACAAATACACACTCCACTATGTAACGTGGCTGAGGAGGAGGTGACACACTGCAACTACACTCCCACAGCATTGCTACAAATACTCATGCACTATGTACGTGGCTGAGGAGGAGGTGACTCACTGCAACTACACTCCTTAAGCATTGCTACAAATACACACTCCACTATGTAACGTGGCTGAGGAGGAGGTGACACACTGCAACTACACTCCCACAGCATTGCTACAAATACACATGCACTATGTAACGTGGCTGAGGAGGAGGTGACTCACTGCAACTACACTCCCATAGCATTGCTACAAATACACACTCCACTATGTAACGTTGCTAAGGAGGAGATGACACTGCAACTACACTCCCATAGCATTGCTACAAATACACACTCCACTATGTAACGTGGCTGAGGAGGAGGTGACACTGCAACTGCACTCCCATAGCATTGCTACAAATACACACCCATGTAGCACAGATCGGATGGGCCATCGTTGGCCCACTGTCGGTTGCCGACGACGGTGGGTCCACGGTCGGGATGTCCACCTTCCCCTCGTTGGCCCAACCCTCTATTCACCAACTATTTGCCAACCAATTTTTTTTTCATTTATCTGTCATTAGTACTAAAATATGTTGAGTTGGCTTTTCATTAGGTTTTCATGAAAAAAAGATAACGCTCCCACCGAGATTTGAACCCAATACCTTCACCATACCACACTCTTAACCCTTAAGCCTTAAGCCCTAATCCACTCGGCCAATTTGACCTAGGAATGAAGTGGTATCACCTTAGGATTGAAAAGCGATCGGGAGAGCATTTTCCTCATGGACTTGGAGTTTCAATGATAATTTTTTAAATAGGTTAATTTTAAGTTATTGTAAAGAGGATATTAATACTAAAAATGTATCAAAAAGTTTTGTTTGAATTTTTAACGAAATTTGAGTCTCTTGGCTCATTGTTGGAAAACCCACCATTTCCCAACGTTGGGCCAACAGACTCACGACCAGCTGGGCCAACCCACCATTTTCCACTGTTGGGCCAACAGACACATAATCGGTTGGGCCAACTAACCACTCAATGTGTCGGGCCCACATTGGCAGATCGACGGCAAAGCCACCAATAAATTCCCAACCGTCCGACCACAGCAACCCCAACGTAGGGTCAACGGTGAGTGCTATATGGGCACTCAACTATCTGAAGTGGCTGAGGAGGAGGTGATGCACTGCAACTACACTCCTATAGCATTGCCACAAATTCATACTCCACTATCTAGCGTGGCTAAGGAGGAGATGGCACTCTACAAATAAACTACCCCTACACTACTACACACCCACACTCCGTGACCTTGGCAGGGCTGAGGAGGAGATGACACGCTGCAACTACACTGCCATACCACTACTACACACCCACACAATCTGGGCGTGGCTGAGAAGGAGGTGACACACTGCAACTACATTACCATAACACTACCACACACCCACATAATCTAGGCGTGGCTGTGGAAGTGACACTTTCACTTATTTTCACTTACTTTAACTTTTACTTCTTATGGAGTTGCGGCAAGCCGCTTTCCTTAGCCGGTACCTAAGCTTTCGCCTTACCCGGACCCAGCCAGACTGCAACTACACTGCCATACCACTACTACACACCCACACAATCTGGGCGTGGCTGAGAAGGAGGTGACACATTGCAACTACATTACATAACACTACCACTCATTCACGCTACATTGTCTAGGTGTGGCTGAGGAGGAGGTGACACTCTGCAACTACACTGCCATAACACTACTTCACATCTAATCTCCACTATATAGTTGTGGCTGACGACATTAAAAATTACTTCCACTTGAATAAAGACTAGCAAAAATATTTCTGTGAAAAATTGATTTCCTTGGTCATGTGATCCAACACAACCAAATTTCAAAGTCTCCAGAGAAGATGCGTACTGTAATTTATATGCCACATTCTAAGAATATTGGCTAGGTCCGAAAGTTTCTCGGGATGACTACTTACTATGCACAGTTTATTCCTGATCTGTCCACCAAAACTTATCCACTGCGTCAGTTGCTCCAAAAGAATCGAAAGTTCAATTAATTCGTGTCATCAATGCCATACTGCATTTTACCTTCTGAAAACAGAAATGACCTCCGAAAGAGTGCTTGTTCCTTACGATCCTCACATCTCAATAGTCCTAAATTGTGATAGGAACTAGCCCTACAGAAATTGCTATAGTAATAGTTACATGATTGATGACATTGAAAAGCCCATCGTATACGCACCCACGTCATTAACAGCCTTAGAGCGCAACTACAATCAACTCGATCGAGAAGCTCTTGCAATAGTGTTTGGCGTCAATCACTTCCACAACTATCTGTACGGCCTTCACTTTACACTGCTTACATACAATTCCCCTTTTTTAAGAATCTTTCATGAGAAAAAAATCATTACCACCCATGACTTCCAATTATTTGCTCCGATACACATCATTCCTATCAGGGTTCAATTATTCTATAAAGTACAAGAAAGGAGAGGCAAATGCAAATTTAGATTGCTTTACAAGAGTTGTAGTGGCTTAACCCTTAAAAACGATGGATGTAACTTTAAATAGCGAAACCAGCGCAGTTCATTCTGAAACTATTTTCCAGATCTCTAGTGAATTTCTTAATGTAGATGTTCTTGCTAAAGAAAAAGAAACTGACAGAGAACTGAAGAAACTAAAACAATAACTTCTTTCCTCAACTACAGACCTGCCCTATACACTGGATATTAGAGTACTCTTGAAGGAAAATCGCGTAGTTATTTCAAACAACTCTTCAACCTCAAGTACTACAACAACTTCATGCAACACATATTGGTATCACAAAAATGAAGCAACATGCAAGGAGATATGTATGCTGGCCAGAAACCGATAATGACATTGAGAGATTGGTTTAGTCATGTGCAAGCTGTGTTGGGCTGAGCCACAATAATAGTGGGAACGTATTCCCGTAGACTATGCTGGGCCCCTCCTGAACTACTATATTATAGTATGTATCTGTGCGAAATCGAAATGACTTGAGGTTAAAATTTTTAAAACTCCTCCTTCATCAGCAAACACTATCACACTTCTAGATAACATATTCTCTACCCAGGGCTATCCGGTGTCAGATAACACTTCAATCTTCACCAGCATGGAATTCAAATCTTACTGTTCATAAAATGAAATTTTCCAAAAACTGATTGCTCCTGGACATGCAGCTATAAATGGACAAGCAGAACGAATAGTTCAAACTTTAAAGCCGGCTCCACACATGCGTTATTCGGCATGCACCGAATGTTCGACGTTCGGCGAACTATTTGTCTCGCTATAGGGCCGACAATGAACAAGCATTAATGTTTGCTACTTGCCAAATACATAAACACCCATCCACACTACTCGTGATTCGGCGAATCGCTGCTCGCTGCATGCCGAATGACGCATGTGTGGAGCCGGCTTTAAAGAGCGACTGAAGGCTGCCGAACATAACTCTCGACCAATGCACATCAAGGTTTAAGAGATCCTTCTTAGATATCTTGCAACTCCACTTTCAAATGGACAGTCGCCTGCTGAGAATATCTGAATCGAAGAATTCTAATCAAACAAGACGCATAGAACCTACCATCCTTCGAAAAATCCTCCCTTGGACAACCGAGCAAAAATATCTCCTAACAATAAACACATATGGACGTTTGGAGAGTTCATTCAGAAACTCAGAGTACTTCTTGTCAGACTGGATTCTGGAAGAACATTGAACCGCCATCTAGATCAGATGAGGAAATCAGAGGTAAAAGAAATTTCGGTTTGAGTACAATGAAAATCAAACTCAAGTTAGCCAACCCGACAAGCCCTTACAGATCTCAGGTCTGATTCAGAAAAAGATGACTATAAAACTCAATCTATTTTCCAACTTAAACATTTCTCAAAATCATGTACAAATACAGCCTGAACCTGTAACACTTCATTGTTCAAGTCGAATAGGAAATCAACCTGCTTACTTTAAGAACTAATTATCAAGATGAAGTTTATAAATGAGCGGGGGAGAATGTCATGTCCTCAGTTCTCAGAAAACAGCTGATTAGCTGATTATCAATAATATAAGTGTCAGTTTAATATTTACATTCCAGTTTTTTTTGTTTTTCTAGTAAACTTCAATTATATAGTTACATTAAAGTATATATTACAGTTCAAAATGCGTGCATTGTTTCAACGGCCACAACAGAAAAGGTGAAATGTGACACACTCCCGCGATGCCTCTTCAATTTCATCACACTGGCACTCAAATTCAATTTTACTACCAACACACTGCGCACACTGCTAACACTTCACAATCCACGAAGTAAGCGTGGTTCAAGAGGATAGGGACTTGCCACCATATTTCCGCGTACATTACTCCTACTATTTGTTTTTATTTTATTTTTTTAAGTAAGTCCATAAACTAACATATTCTTAGTCTTTCTTAGTCTTTACAGACTAAGAAAGACATCTATGTGTATGGCGGTTGCCGTGTGTATGACATTAAGAGTTTGTTTGTTTGACGGTCCTAATTGTTTAATGATATGTTTGATAATGTTGTCATCATCCAAACAATTAGTCATACCGATTAGTCATACCACAGTCAGTGATGACTAATGATTGGTTCAACAATGCTTGATTTTGATCTTTTAAAAATTCTTAATTAGGCATTATCAATTTGTTTATGTACGTTAAAATAGATTTTTATATAATTATTTTGTTTTAAACCAGTATAAGAACTTGTGCTTGATTCAAACTCCCAAATCATTTATTAAGTTTGGCCATTTTATTCAGTCGTTTTACTAAAGGCAATCATTACGCAAATTTGTTTTTTTTATTTCTAATGTTATAAAAATAAAAGACGAATAGGCATTTTTAAGGAATAGCCTGTTTGGGTATATTTAGCTTATAAGTTCTTATAATAATAAAATTACAGTTAAATATAACCGAAAGTGGCGATTGAAACTCTAATAATCACCATTTTGTGTATTGAAGGTCTCATATTTTAAGCGTTTCCTGAAACAAAGAGTAAAAGTTTCTTTCTATTTAAATTCAGTAACAAAACTTCATCATGTAAATTCGATGGCGTTCACATTATTTGTAAAAAAATAGCAACATTAAAAATTAATAGTTAATTGTGTGTTAAGGAAGTAAAGTACAACTTTCATTCACGAGGGAGACTATTTTATTCTCGAAATACACCCAAAAAATATTCTCTCACCTGTACTTATAAACAAAATACGATAAAATTATTTGTTAAATTGAGCAAAAACATGATAGTAAGCAAAATTTGACTGTATTGTATTGATTGACATAATCTCAAAACCTCGATTTTCAAAAGTTAAGCAATCTCTTCAGTTTCCGTCGTAACCAATGCATCATTGTCTGCTGTTAGCACCTGCGTTCGTTGAGCTGTAACATATTTGCTTATATTCTTGGAAATTTTAAGACGCATAGTTTATTAATTCCAATGTTATTCTTATGGGTCTACTTAGCCCCCCGCTGGGAGACAAAGTATTGACTTCATTCCTTCCGAGAGACAAAGTATCATCCCCTTCACTCATTACAAGGAGTAATAAACGGTATCAGGAAACTGACACATACTTTCTCCCTTCAAGTCATTTATAACCAGAAAACATATATAGTGAAATAAAATAAATTAACAATTAATTATCACACAAATATACACCAAATTTTATCAAAATCTGTTAGTAAATAACGGAGATATCGGTTTTTAAACATTTGCCATAAGAATAACATTGGACAACGTACTGCGTTTACCGCCGAACTAAATTATCAATTATCTCCGCAACCAGTTGACGCAAACTAATGGTTCAAATACTAGATTATTTAGTTTTTCAAGTCAAATTTAATGGCTGCAAGTATATTTTCTTTAGAGGTCACAGATTTTGTGAAATTTGAAAAATATGAATTTTTGAACACTGAAACCCCCATAACTTCTGAACCTGAATTTTTACAGACATGCTGGTGGTGTCATTTTGTTTGTCATCCTAAGCACTAAAAACCATGATATTTTTATAAAAATCGTTAGAGCCGTTTTTGAGAAATTTGGATTTTTGTAATTTTTAATGGGTTTTTGTGCTTTACACTGTATTTTACATTAATATTTACCCATGGGTAAATAAAAAAAATTAAAATAAATGAAAAATACGCCTGGAGATACCACAGCTTTATACCTATATGCAAAATTTCATGAAAATCGGACCACTGGTGTCGTCTCTAGCTTTGTTTACACACACACACACACACACACACACACACACACACACTACGCCAAAAACCACTTTTTTAGATTCAGGGAGCACTAAAACGAATATATCCACTGACAACTCAAATTCGAAAATTTTGACGAAAACAATACTCTTCATATACTATGTATCGGGGGGAAAAAGTCAAAAGTGCCTAAAAACAGGAGGCGGGGAAAATGTAATTGCAAAGATAACTATATTTCAGGTAGGTCAAAAATATTACATTCTTATATCCGGCCAGTAACGTAACAAAGAACGTAGATTCTTGAGAAGGATCTATATTAATATATATATATATATATATATATATACATCCTTCTATATTAATATATAGAACGATCTATATATTAACGGCTACAAAGCCGTGATGAAAAATCCCTTTAGTAATGTATCGAGAGGCGAAATTACTTTTCATTTAAAACTCACATCCTTCCCATCATAAAATTTCGTTGGCAAATGCGTATTGTTTGAAAGGAAAATATGCCACTGTAAACCACTATAATGATAAAGTAAAAATTCACATCCTATGCTAGGTCGAGTTCACTTAACGGACGTTTACTATGGAACAGACCATATCCTGTATAAATATGTATTAGAAATCATAGCCAATTTTCACAGTAAAATTACACTATCCAAAGATCCAGTATAAAAAATAAAAGCATTGAGATACCATTGTATTTTGGTATTAAAATTAGTATTTAATTGCGTAAACAAAGTGATATTTATTTTAATGTAGCATTCTCCAGCCTGCGCCAAAGATCCATCTGTGTTTACTAAGCGCATAGGCAAAGAGGTAACATTGTCTTGGAGAAATCGTCTAGGGATCATTAATACAGTCGATAAAGCTACACATACTGAAGCACACCAGGCGACTAATGCGTTGGGGTCCTTAAACACCTTTGGCTTTTTAGTCTTCTTTCTTGGCTTGTTCTTCTCTCTTTCAGTAAAGGTGTTTAAGGTTAATTCCTCAGTTATAGTAAATTTCAAGCCAAGTAAATTTAAGGCTCTTTTAAAAAATTTTCAAGCACATGATTTGCATGAATTTTTACTTTAAACTTGCATTGACATTCAAAATTCCAATCCTTCGCTGATATAATTGTCTTTAATCAATCATTGATTTTACTTAAAAATTCATATTTACAATGTTGAGTTTTATGGACGAGAGTCAAAACTTTGTGAGTGTCTAGGATTTTCTCATCAATTTTTACCCTTCGCATATTTACGGCATACTCTTTCCAGTGACGCCAAAAGTATTGAAATCTTTTGATATATATTGATTAATAAACTTTATTGATGAAAATAAACTTGAATACTATTCTATTCTCTCTATAGGAGGTTGACCACAAAAGTACCCTGGCGTACATAATAAGTATTTAAGATTTTAATATTTTTTACATACGGCTATAACATAAAGTGTGCAAATTTCTAAATACATAATATTCGCTGCAACACTAACCTACAATTTAAATGCAATATACATATATGTGTGCAAATTTATTGGTAACTGTATAAACCTACACTAAGAATAACAATTGACTTTCAGAATATTAACTGCTTATAATTGTATATCACCAGCACGTTTAATTCAACGTCATTAAAATCACGAGAAGTTCTCAGAGGAACGTCTGCAGTTAATGAGAAGTTGTACAAAGAAGTCCCCCAGTCACGTCTTTTGTTTCAGACAAGCTATTGAGTCGGACTCCTCACTTCCGTCTACTTTTCATTCTAGTATTGAAAGGGAACTATAATACTTAAAATATAACTTTGTCCCTTAAGGTATTTACATGGCTGCGTTTTATTATTAATTCCAAATAATAAAGTTTCTAAAACTTGAAAAATAAAATGTAGCAATTGAACGAACACTTTTGTTAATAGTTATGCAGTTTATGTATAGTAGACATTTATCTTATTTTGATATGTCGTAGTGTTAAGAAAATGCCCTTGTAAACTGCATATATTAAACATATGTACCCTGTATACTTTAAATAATATAATGATGAAAACGGGTAAAATTATTAACTTCACTGTTTATTGTCCAATAAGTCCAATATTTGGGTATGTTGTTAACATAAGCTAGTAAATGATATATATTAATCCTATCCACTGTCTATAATATAAAATGTAAAATAATAAAATAGGCAACCTTTTTTATTTTGGTCTTTATTGTCCGATTTGTCTAACATTTGGATATTATGTTAAAATCTGAGAAAGTGCATTAGTAAATGCGATGTATTAATACTAGCTACCCGTATATTTTAAATTCAAAAATTATTAATTTAAGCAAAAGTTTAATTATGGTCTTTATCTTCCTATCTGTCTATAATTTGGATTGTGTAAATGGCATTTATTAATCATATATACATTGTACATTCTTAATTATAAAATTGCAAAATGGGCTGAAAAATTAACTTTATTGTATATTATCTGATTTGTCTATAATTTGGATATGTTGTTAACCTAAGCAAGTGCATATGGAAATGGCTTCTTTTATTTTTATCTATATTGTATATTTTTGACTATAAAACTACAACAACTGGTTAAAATATAAACTTTGGTCTTTTTTGATTGATCTGCTTAGTATTTGGATCTGTAGTTCGCTATTTCTCTCACGGCTTATGCCTTTAATAAAAAAAAAACTAAAAGTCTATATAGTAAAATATCTCGCTTAAAATATAGACTAAAATAGAATAAAAAATAGACCAAAATATCTCCTCAAAAAGTCTAGTCCACTACTCACGACTGTATCATACGATTAAGTGACTTCGAGTTGGCAGAGTACCTCTGAAACAAAGACACAATATTACTTTATTTCTTTTACTCATATTTTGAACTATAAATCAAATAAATCATACGTATCATATAATAATCAACTACTATTTTTTCATTTCATTCATGAAAAGCTGAACTAAATTTAAAGTCAATAAGCGGTATCAGCAAACTGACGGATACTTTCTCCCTTACAGCCATTTACGCCTAGAAAACCGATATAATTAAATAAAATAAAACTTTTACACAAATTCACAATTATCCCACAAATACGTACAAAATTTTATTAAAATCGGTATGAAATGAACGGAGATATCAATTTTTTAATATTTGCCATGAGAATAACATTAGATAAGCGTTTACTGCGAAACGGATATGTCAATTATCTTCGCAGCCAAATGACGTAAACTAATAATTCAAAATGCTGGAATATTTATTTTTTCGAACAAAATTTAATGGTTGTAAGTATACTTCGATTAATTATCATGATATCAAGCAAATTTGAAAAATTTGAATTTTTTTAACATTAAAATCCTTTTAACCTCTGATCCTGAATTTTTACAGACATGCCATATTGTTTGCCATCTTAAGCACTGAAAACAATAAAATGTTTGTAAAACTCGGTGGAGCTCTTCTGAGTAGTATGGATTTTTTGCTTTTATTGGTTTCTATGGGATAAATACCCTTAAGAAAAATAAATTCAGAAAATGGAAAAATCACCTGAAGGTATCATGGTTCATCTACACGCCAAATTTCATGAAAATCGGACCATTGGTGACGGATATAGCTCTGTATACATATATCCACGAGCGCGCGTGCACACGCACACACACACACACACACACACACACACACACACACACACACACACACACACACACACACACACACACACCACACCACACACACGGACGGACGGTTGGACGGACAGACACCACACCGTTCACCACTTTTTGGGGTTCGGGGAGAATAAAAAAAAAATAAGTCCACTAAGAACTCAAATTCGAAAAGACAAAACATTACTGTCTCCATATACTTTGTATACGGGAGAGGAAATTAAAACGTAGTCTTCTTCCAACCACACTCAATTTTTAAATTTTAATATTGATATACTAAAAAAAATTTGGTTATTAGCATAAAATATTTTTCCCTAGACTTTCCTCAGCTCATATGCAACTATTATTACATATTTGTTTAAAGGCCCTTAATTTGAGTAGACTATTATGATTCCTCAGATTAACTAATATAATTTATGGCAAAGAGATTGTGAGAAAATTTAAGTTAGTTTAAAATTAATGTGAGTTCTCAGACTTGTGATATGCATCATTCACGGTCGTTTCACTTATTGGGCTGGAGATATTCCAGACGAAAACTTCTTAAACCTTTTGGAGATTAAACGTAGATTTTTATATTGAAAACCATAAATGGCTCTGCTTAAACTGTCAAGTAACCTATATACTGAATCATTTGTTAGTTATTCTGATTTATATAAAATACGAACTTAGAATAAAAAAAGATACATCTGAAATATAAATGTTAATTTTATACCTATTTGTTCTTGAATGCAAATAACAACAATAATTGATAGTTTTGTTTACTTACATTTGTACATGATTTGGAGAGTCCTTTCTAGGCTAATAGGCTAGGCACCTAATAGGCTAGGTTAGGTGAAGATAGGTTAGGTTAGGTTTGGTTATGTTTTTGTAAGCCCCACAATTTCGACTGGCCCTGGTCCGATCTTTATGAAATTACCAGTTACAGACATGTAACTGGTAATCGATCAGACGAGCTCGTTAACCAGCATGATCGGACCAGCGGAAGGGGGAGTAAAGGGGGATTAGTCTCTCCAAAAATGGTTTTCTTGAGTTTCTTATATGCAAAAATTAAATAATCAAATTTTTGTTTGTACCATTGAATTCAGCCCCCAAAAAAACTAAAAAAATTTTATCGTAGGTCATTGCTCTGTGTCCATTGGTTACCGAGATATTGAAAGTGGTAAACACAGTAGGTTGTCCAAGTGTTAACCTTTTGGGGAATAAGTACAATTCTATATCGTGCTTATTTTAGTAAAACATGGTTTGTGACTTTATGTAGATGAGATCAAATGTATTTTACTCTAAAATACCTGAAATTTCCACCTTCGTGGCTGCAAACCTGCGTAATCATTTCCAATGATATCCTAAAGGTAAATAAAAAAATTCTTTATCTTCCTTATGTCTTAACATATCTAAAAAAAAACTTAGTATATGGCTTATTCTAGTTCATATCTACTAAATATTGAATTAAAACCAACCAGTTTTAACATACCTAATGCAGCAAGCCTGCATAATCATTCCCCGTGTTGTTCTTATGGAGATTACAAAAACATGTCAAATCTCGCTATGTTGGATTGAAATTTGTTCATTTGCATTTAAAATTCGCTGAGTATGCAGGTCTGCTGCAACGGGGGTGTTTATGTGTAGGATTTGTTTATATCTTAGCAATATAAATTGTTATCCTTCAAAATAATCATGATTTTAATATTTTTGTATGCATAATTTAATTGACAAGCTGGCCATTCTGTTTCCGTGACAACGGGTTTCCCTATATACGATCGCTGGGCTAACAGACTTGCGATGAGACGTCAGCTTTTTCTACGCTATCTACCATAATTTAGAAACTTTGTGCGAAGCGGCGCCACTGTCGTCTGGAGCCTTCTGCGTTTTCAATTGTTGGGGCAGGATTTAAAATATCAACGGCAAATCTTTATTGTAGCTAAGGCAGTTCAACCACCATTACCTCTCAAGTATATGATCTTACAAACAAAAAAAGATTAAAATAACATTTATTTGTAAGTAGTATATGAAAAGTATAATAATAAATACTATTTATTACATATTAAAACCTTGTAAAGAAATACGGTGTCCTTAACATTTATGAACGGAATATTTAAAAAATGCACATGTTTTTCATTAAATGGTGAATATATCACTTAATATAACAACTATATTTGCTATCGTGTTGTTACAACCTTAAAATTTTTACGGTAAAGTAATGTGGTATATGTATGAATAGGCCTAATATTTTGGCAGTAAATTTTAAAATGTGATGTGAATACTAATTTTTTATCAACTTTTCTACAACAAATATACACGCATAATAGTTGCAACGTCATATTTTTTTACCTAACCTCGCTCTACTACGCTTGATTCCAAAAACCACAATATTTGCAAAATAAGGTTCATATCACCTCCTAAAAGATGATCGCTAGTCTCGATCACGCTTACGTTACACTACATAAGAAAAATTGTTCCTCCTGGTTTGCTGGCATGTGTATACACATCTATCAGGAGTTTCCTAGATTTTCGCTCTTAACAACCGCCAGACGAAATTTGCCAAAGCAATGTTTACCAGCAAACACCCACCCTCACCATTAAACACTACTGACCACAAATTGATTACTTATCAGCAATAAATGTAATATATAATACATAATAATATATAATTCATGTAATATATAATTCATTGAAGAAGAGTCAAATAAACATTTGGTGAACAAAAAACTTTAATAATAATATAACCTCAAACCAGTGTTTTGCCATGTCAGAATCAATATGCGCTTCTTTCTTCCAGTGGTCTACCTTGACAGAAAAATCTGCGTCACAGAGCGAAATAACATCGTAAAGATAGGGCTAAAGCGCGCTGAAGTACGCTTGCAGACGTTTCGTATCTGGACGACAAAAGCTTTATTTGTTAAGATTTAATAAAAATGAGAGAGGGTTCACGTTCTTCAGAATATTTTATAGGTCTCTACATTTTTTATTTTTCTATAAAGCGTTTCTGTCGTTAGTTATGAGACTTTAAAATCTAACAAAAAAAACTAGCTTTTTTTGAAAGATTTACACAATTCCTGTAAATAAACGGGGATAAAATAAAAAATTCTAAAAATTTAGCGACCTACAAAAACATATCCTTTCTAAAATGACACCAAAATATTGGAAATCAAATGAAAATCCAGCGATCAATGAATAAGATACAAAACCCTGTTTTAGCACTCGGAACTTGAGGTAGACCGCCCCCTTAGGGAGAATCGCTTAGAACAAAATGATATTGTAATATTAAAAACATTGCAGGAATTAGTAGTGAGTAAAACGTTAAGGCCCTCGGTCATCTTATCTTCTTAGTTTCAAGTTGAGTACATGTCAAGAGCTTAAACTCCAAGGAGTTTGTGCTTTGACAATCGACACTGATAGATGAGCAAAGTTGATTTAACTTGTCTAATGGGTTCGTAAATACAAAAGAGACACTAAATATAAATAAATGTACTTTTTTACGTTTTATGGAATCTTTACAATTTGTCAAACCATGATATTTTTTTTTTGTATTGCGTACCTTTTACCATATTAAATATAAATAAATAGGCTTCTTTAAGTGTTATGGCATTTCTAAAATTTAACTAACCATGATATTGTTTGTTTTTATTGCGTACCTTTTACCACATAGTGATTTTTCGACATTGAAAAGTAGTTGTCTAATGTTAAATTTTTACAAGAAGCTAACTTTGTTATTGCTTACTTGCCAATGCTGGTAGTTTTAGGCTCAACACTAGAATACTCTATATTCACCTGTATTTCAAGGATATTGTAGTGATATTCCTCTTTCAGAGGGAGCTCCATGCGCTTCCATCTCGTGACTAACACTACACCATGTAGCTCCTAATTTGAACATTACACACCCCTAGGTAGTTGCACATGCAACCATTATTGTACATTCGGCTCTTGATTCTCAAACAACCATCTCTAGGAAATGATCAACTTAACTGCGAATAACCATTTATAAAAATTATTTAAGACAGTTTACGTAATCCATTAATTAGATATTTTTAAACCATTCTTATTTATATGGGAATTAATTTGTTTGAAAGTATAGTAATTACAAATAGATTTTTTATATGAAATTGATTAATTAACCTCCAAAAACTAAATATAAAAACACAGAAGTATTTTTAAAAGATAAAGTTAGTTTTTAGTTTATACCACTTATTTTCATAGTTTATAAAGACATTAGGAGATATAACTCATAATTTAAATTCGCTATAAGCTTTGGTTCAGATTGCCGAATTCGTTATAATCCATAGGACATTTTTACATTTGTGGAAAAAAATTGCTAAAACAGTTTGTCTCATAGCTTATGATTTGGAAATCGTATAATAGCTAATAATGTCAAACTGTATCATCGCCTATTATGAAAATGCATAAAGTTTCACATAACCTGTAAAATCCCAATTGTGTCATAATGTCTAACCTTTTGACACATGCCTTATAACTTAAAACATATTTTCTAAAACGACTCGTAGCACATAATCTCATTGCGTGTAATGTACATCTCGTAATAATAATTTTTTTTTTTTTTTTTTTTTTTTTTTTTGGGTAGGAGGTGGAATGCGTTTACGCACACTGAGAGGCTCGTTGTCCCCTCAGTAGTGTCGGACTCCCACGAGCTCGATGTCCCGTGAACTACCGACTAAACCACCTCCCTCGGCAACGAGGACACTAGCCTGGAACTGTTTCACACATTACTTCGGGCTAGGCCTTTGATATTACGCCGCTAGGGCAACCTCCGTGGGGAAATGCTGAGGATTAAGGCCGATCGAGGTCGACCTTTTTCGCCCGAAGAATGGCCTGGACGTAGTGCTTGACACAGTTCCAGTTGCCCTCTCCCTGGAGCATAGCTCCGACGATGTTGTTTGGGCTGACGATCACGCCGATCTCAGATGAAAGCGAGGCTCGGCGTACGTGCCAACGGTCGCACTGAAAGAAGGTGTGCTCGGACGTGTCTGGGATGCCGGGGCAATACAGACAGTCCGGGCTGGCGACTTTGCCCATCCGGTGCAGATAGGCTCGGAAGTACCCGTGCCCAGAAAGAAACTGGGTCACGTAGTAATCGACCTCGCCGTGCTGCCGTTCCACCCATGGTCGGACGGAAGGTACGAGCTTGAAGGTCCAACGTCCCCTCGGCTCGGCTTCCCAGTCGCGCTGCCAGGAGTCGAAGCTGCGATCGCGCTCTTCCCTGGCAGCTGTTTCCCGGCCCACTTCAGGCCTCCTCCGGTAAATCGCCTGCCTCTCCCTCGCGAGGAAGAGGACGGGAATGACTCCGGCGATCACCATCACAGCAGGCTCGGAGACTGTGCGGTAGGCTGAAGCGACCCGCAGAGCTCCTCGGCGCTGGACTCGGGCAAGCCGATCTCGAAAGACTCGCTTCTCGAGTGCGTGAGCCCATACCTCCGCCCCGTACAGCAAGACTGACTGGACGGCAGTCATGAGCAAGCGGCGCTTGCAGGAGCGAGGACCGCCGACATTGGGCATAAGCCTACTAAGGGCAGCGACACCCTTAGCGGCTTTGTCGGCGGCGCGCCGGATCTGCTCGCCGAAAGACAGTCTGCTGTCGACCATGACTCCCAGGTACTTTGCAGCAGGCTTAGTCTCGATTGTGACGTCACCTATCTGCACCGGGAACACGGTGTTAATCCTCCTTTTGGTGAGGACGACGATCTCCGTCTTACTGACAGCCAGGGACAAGCCGTGATCTCGCATCCACCCGTTGACCTTGGCCATTACCACGCTGAGCCTCAGTTTTGCCTGCTCGACGTTCCTCGCAGCGATCAAGGCAGCGACGTCGTCAGCATAGCCAACGAGGCGGGTCTCATCGGGCATGTCTAGCCTCAGCAAACTGTCGTAAGACACGTTCCAGAGATCTGGTCCGAGAATGGACCCCTGCGCAGCCCCGGAAGTGATGGGAATGCGCCGCTGGCCTTCGGTCGTGTCGTACAAAAGAACACGGTCTGACAAATACGCCTCGATCATACGCAGGAGGTAAGAGGGAACTTGGAACGTATGCTCAAGCGCCCACAGCATATCGCTCCACCTGGCGGAGTTGAAGGCGTTCTTCACGTCGAGCGTGACGAGAAGGACCACGCGGCGCGACCAGTGGTTGTGGTCCTCCGCCCTCCGCACTGCCTCAACTACCTCCTGGATAGCGTCGATGGTAGAGCGACCGGATCTGAAGCCGTACTGCTGCGGGGACAAGTCCCCCGCAGAGACGATGGCCTCGGTCAGCCTGACGCGCAAGAGCTTTTCAAGCACTTTTCCGGCCGTGTCGAGCATACACAGGGGTCGGAAAGAAGAAGGGGTCCCCGGTGTACTCTTCGCCTTCGGGATAAGAACAAGGCGGGCAACCTTCCACGAAGAAAAGAAAACGCCTTCCGCCAGACACGCGTTGAACATATCGAGCAGAAGCCTGGGATTCACCTCCGCAGCGAGCTTGAGCACCTCCGCCGGAATGCCATCGGGGCCGGGCGCTCTCCTGGGTCGTAGGGATCGGACGGCGGCGGTGAGTTCCTCTTCCCGGAAAACTGGGAAGGCGCCTACCTCTCCGAATTCCCTGACTGGCCGAACTGGGTGGCTGGGAAACAGTGTATCGACGACGACGGCCATGGCTTGTGGTTCCATGACCGCAGGTGGTGAGCGAGCCCCTAGCTTCTGGGTTACAAGTTTGTAGCCCATCCCCCAGGGGTCGTCGTCGATATCCTGACACAGCTGCTTCCAGCACCTGACTTTACTCCGGTTGATGGCACCGCGGAGCTCTCGGCGGGCCGCTCTGTGCTCAGCCGATCTGGCATTTGCATCAGGGCGGTTCCTGGCTCGCTGCGCAGCTCGCCGGAGACCAAGGCATCTCCTCCGGAGTTCCGCGATTTCAGGCGTCCACCAGTAAACCGGCTTCTTCCTGTGGCGGCGGGAAAATCCAGGCATCGACTGCTCACACGCGGTCGCGATGAGACGCATCGTCGATGCTGCCAGATCTTCGGCACCTGTGAAATTCACAATGCTCTGGCCTTTGATTACTTCTTTAAAGGTGTCTTTGCTCAGACGACTGGTGTTCCAGCGTCGAGCCAGAGGAGCAGGTTCAGCGCGCAAGCGCGCACCCTCGGGAAGGACCTTGAAGAGGATCCCCTGGTGGTCGCTAGAGGAATACTCCTCGCAGACACGCCAGTCGGAGATCCGCTGGACAATCCCTTCAGAGGCAAGGGATATGTCAGGGATCGTCTCTCTGCACCCCGGACGGCGAAAGGTGGAAATGCCGCCTGTATTAAGGATACAGAGGCCCGACCTGGCAGCCGACTCGAGGACGTAACGGCCTCGAGTGTCGGTCCGCGGGGAACCCCATTCCACGGCTTTGGCGTTAAAATCGCCACCGACTATGACCCTGCCAGAGGTGTTCATGATCTCATCCTCGATGGAATCGACCATGTGGCGGTAGTCTGCGATCGGTTGGTTAGGCGTGAGGTAACAGGAGAAGACAGTGAAACCCCTGCTCCTCACCCAAACGAAGCCGTTGCCCGATCCGGAATCGAGAACAGGCACCTTCCCGAGGTCCAAGATCCAAATCGCCGCAGTGCCGGAGGGATCCGAGAACCACTGCGCGGAGCGTCGGTTCTGGTACTGCTCACTGAGAAGCAGTAGGTCAGCACCTTGCTCCGTGGCGAATTGGAACAGCAAGTCGTTTAAGTAATAATAATAATAATAATAATAATAATAATAATAATAATAATATATGAATTGCAAGTTAGAAAACTGTTTGCCAAATCATTATTTGGTATTTTATAAGTTATGAGACAATACACGTTTTCATTGAAAATAGGATAAAGTTTAGCATTTTGAGTTGTGATACGATTTCCACATTATAAGCTACAAGATTTTAGGCTAAATAATCCACCGATACAACATTATTTTCAAATTTTAACTTTTTCACGTTTATAAAGGACATACTATGCTTAAATGAAAATTCAATACAAGCGATTCCCATTTAGTTATTTATTCATTTATTTATTTATTTATCCACGGCAAAAGCCATTTACATTACATTTTTACAAGAATCAGATTATGCTTGATGAACATAATCAATAAATACAAGAAGTTGAACATAGTAAATAATACATGCAACTAAGCATAATATGATAAATACATACATGCAATTGAACCCTAAATAAATACATGCAATTGAACATGATAATGAATACAAGGAACTGGTATGAATATAAAAATTATACAATCAAAGATATTTAACTAGACACTAATAAAGTTATCATTAGAAAATTTATCAAATACTGAATTGGGAAAGCAACATTCCATTTACCATTTTTCCGTCAGTTCAAACGATTTATTTAAATAGTAGTAAAGTTCAATGAAAATCAAAACCCTAGACCTTAAGACCTTCCAATCGAAGCAATTACAAAGAAAAAAAACAATAACAACATGCTACTCAAAATTAAGGGACAGTTTAAATACTACAATGCATAAATCAAACCAACCAATCAAAGCAAAATTACAAAACAACAACTACAAAATAGCATGCTACTCAAAATCAAGGGACAGTTTATTTAAATGACTCTTAAGACTAACAATTGTAGAACAAAAGAAATCAATATAAGGTGATACAGCATTGCCATTTCTTAAGAGACGAGAAATGATGCTGTTGTAGCCATACAGTCTGTACACATGCCTCTTGCCAAACATTAATTGAGATCGGGTCTGACACGGAATTCGAAAGTCTATCAGGCGAAGCTGCTCTGGGCAATCCACATAGTTGTTGATCGGGAGCATCTTATCAAGGTGTTTTCTTCTCAGCTGCAGTGAAAGCAAACCCACGTATCTCTGATTCTGAGCGACTGGAACATCCAGGTACCCCATGCGAAGTCCAATGAGCCTGATGAATCTGGTCTGTACTCTCTCAAGGAGTAGACAGGGTATTGCAGGGGGGCGGGTTGTGTCAGGGGTCTGACGGCGCATTAGGTGTCTTATGTTGGGGTAGGGTATTGGATCCTCTACCAAAAAAGGGCCCGGTTTAAGAATGTAAAACGGTATAAGACGCACACCGACGGTTTACGAATATGAAACATTTATAATAATGCTGACAGCCTAACATTAAATTTTTCGCCACCATCTTGGATCTGTCATATTGGGTATACATTTTTTTCAAATCTAAAGATGGTGTTGTGACACATTATTATAGCCTACATTTTTACCCTGAACTCAATGCTGAAATCCGTTTTAAAAAATATGGATTTGTTAAAAAGATGTGCTCAAAGAAAAATTCAGTCCTATTCATTGAATATTATTTTCCGTACTTTGAATATTATTTTGGATTATTTACCTTATATCACCGGTTATAAATTATATATGCTGCATGTTTAGGTTTTAAAATACTCAGTGATGTAACAGCTTTTATGTGAGCTATTTACGAATAAAATCGGAAATTAAATGGTATAAACAAAAATCTTATGTTATTATATTTTTTATCTAAATAAATCTAAAGGCTCATTTTTGGTGGATCCCCCCCCCCTGTTTTTGAACATGCTTCTCGAATTCTAAAACTTGATAAAACGCTAATTAACAATTCCTGAACAACATTTCAAGTTTCATTTGCTTTTTCCATCTAACCCCACTTTTTTAACATGTCGATTGGACTAATAAAAATATGCTTGGAAATAGATAAACAAGGGAACAAATTTTTTGCTTGACAATTTTCCTGACTAGGTAAATGAACAAGCAGTATATTGAAATAAATAAATTTAAAGTGATCTTGATATTTAAGAATTCACGATACCCCTCAGCTCATTAAAGTTGCAGTGGCTTTGGAAACAGCAGAATAGATAATTTAAGCAATGAAAAACTTTGACTTAGATTCAACAACGCATACAGTGAAGACAAAATTTAAAGGTATTGCGGACCACAAGGAATTATATTATAGCATTAAATATACATTAATTAATTATGCAAAGAACCCATGGACTATACTACGAAATGACATAATTTCTACGCATATAGATGGAAAAGAACGCGCAACATCCCAAAATAATTTCATCCTTACCTATTTGCCTATTGGGTATTAAATGTAGGTTCAATTGGAAGTTTCCATAATAAGTACCCTCTAATCGTCCAATATATACTTTTAAACAGCTAGAGGCTACATACAAGCTTGATGACGTCACAATTTGTTTGCATTTTTGTGTTAAATCTCAAGACTTTCCTGGGGACATAAATTATGTGCTATAATCTGTGGTCGTTAGACGTTTTTCAAACCATTTTCATATCTTTAATTCGGAACAAAGTGAACTGGGTTTGTTTTGTGGTCGACGGATAGAGCCTCTTTTCCGTAGGGATTCAGCCCTTTACTATACTGAGGTTGTGTCCTATCCTTAAAGTCCGAAACATACTAGCAAAATGTCAGAATACCTTTAAAATTACGAATCAAATGTTTAATAAATACTATCGATTATTAAATACTTTACTTTAAATATTCAGAATTGATATATTATTTTTAGGAGCTTTTGCTCCTACAAACCACTAGTAACTAATTAAAGATATAATGCAAAATATTTTGTTGTATTATAATGTTCATTCAATGTTTTTATTACATTGTTGTTGGTTATTACTAAAGACCTATACTATACTTTTCATTGTTTTCGTGCATTGGAGAAGGGACAAAAAAGCATCATAAATTATAAGAGAATGATCAGTATATACAAAAATGCTTCAAAAAGATGTTTTATCAAGAAATATAGACAAACCACTTTGCTTCGAAAACCTTGAATTAATGTCATGGGTTTACAAATAAGTTAATACCCAGCAAAAAAGTACGAGGAGTACATATTACCCACAAAATAAAAAAAATTATAATTCTGTAATTAATTCTTTTACTTAAATCTGGGCCTTTAGACAAAAGTTTCGTTTCTTTAATTCAAAAGATATTCCAATTAAAACATAAATCAGGAGTAATTTGTAAAACGAATCCATCTTTATTTACATTATTGTAAACATTTTTATATTGCCTTTACTTAAACTGTTTTTTTAATGCATTAAGTTTGGAACTATATCGATAGAGACTACATTAAGAAAAGACTTCACTCAGTAAACATCAAGTAATAAGTACATTAATAGTAGATTGTACTTAATCGGTAAACTGATTTTTTTTAGTTCAAACCAGTCTACACACCTTTTCTTTCGAAAAGGCTTTTTATTTGGGACTGTAACAACATATTTCGAAATAACTATTCAACCCCTACCTTTATTTTAAATTGCCACATAACAGTATAAGTCACGTACACGAACAACGAGAACAGTTATAATTCACATTGTGGTATAAAGCTAGACAGGAAAACCGTGGCAAACATTAATAACAATTAATCATTCCGACATTATCTTTTGTCGTCCACCTTCCGCTGCTTCTAGAATCAAAAGGTTTTTGCGAGTGACAAAACATTTCACTAATTTTTTGTATTATAGTAAAAATCTTGAATTTCATCCTTTAATAATTGAATAATTATTTTAGAACTAATAATTGTATGCTACCAAATATTCTACACCGAATCTCATTTCATGGGAGATGAATAGCCGTATGTTGTGTTTTACGGTAGTCTAAGCAATTGTCTAGGCAATTGTCTAAGCTTTGTACACAATAATATAACATTTAGCAGCCCACGTGCTACTTGAAAGCATACAAATAACTTGTTATTGATTGACTGATACAACTGTTATTCTGAAGAATATTGAAACGGCATAAATAGGTGTTGTTTATATTTAGGAACTTAAAATAAAATTCTATCACCCATTTAGCATACGAATTAATAGTTGTTGTGTTCCTAAGTGTCAAAAATATTTAGGTGTTGTAGTTACAGGTTTATATGACTAAGTTAAATACTCACTGGACTCATTTAATAACTCATTGTCGTCAAAAGGTCTAAAGATCACGTTTTAAGTTTGCGTAGGATAGAGACTTTGCCTATTAAGGGATCTACTTACTTTGACGAAAATTTGATTGCTGCTTTATTGAATGATTTCGATCTTAAATATTTTTGATGGATACACTTATTTAGTTTATAAATATGGATAGAATGATTAAATTAATAAAAAATATTTTATTATTAATTGAGGTGGCTGTTTTATTAATATCGCTTTTACCGTTTGATTTACGTAGTCGTGTAAGCGATTCCAAGGGCAAGAGCATTCTGACTCGTTGTATACCATAATTTGACCCATGCTACTTAAAAGTATAATGTATTAGTTGCCTAACATATTAAGTCAATATGTAGTAGAATAGTGTTTTGATGAAGGAATTTTTCCGAAATATTACTAATTATTAATGCGAGTTGATATTTTTATTACACACACACACACACACACACACACACACACACACACACACTCATATATATATATATATATATATATATATATATATATATATATGTATATACACATACTGCATTACACAATACGTCAAATTCAGGATACCCATTTAAACAGTACCAGCACTGAAAACTCATCACTACAGAGTTGTTGTTAACGCTTTACTCTTAATTACGCATGAATTAAGAGTAAAGCGTAATTAAGCCATACGCTTAATTAAGCATGCGCAATATCAGTACTCTGATATTGCGAAGGCTTGTATATTTTAACCTTAAACAAAAAAGAGCCTTAAACACTACATTGTTCATTTAGGTTACATTAATTAATTAGCATTAGTACTTGGTATCTGGTTTGCTTATACACATTTCGCATAAAGTTTTGTGACCTCGACACTTAGCGTTATAATACCTATTCATTGGACCAGCTGATCTGGGATTTAATTTAAGTTTATCCCTTTATGTTTATTAGGAACATGTCATTCATATTTTATTAAAGATGCCTCACTCCGTTTCTTTTCTTTGGAGAAGCCTCATTACCTTCGGATATGAATACAAATTCGTATAACAGCTATTTTGGTTCAACGATATATTTAAACCTTACCTTATGTCGTTAGATAACTATCAAGGACTAATGATCTTAAGAATCTAGGTCGAGCAAACAAATTTGATCGTTGATGGAACTTCATCGATGCATTTGTTTGTTGTTTTCTATTCAAGGAATTATAATTTATTCATAAATTATTCGAAAACCAAAACAAATTGAAACATAAACCTATCGAAAATGCAATAGCGTAAATATTTAACATCAAGATGTTGGGGTTTTTAAGTTATAATTATTTAAATGAGGAATAAAAATTTCTTAAGAAATATTAAAGAGTTTATGAGTTGGATGATGGCATACATTTTAATGTGGAAGTTTTGATGCTTAATTTCGTCGCTCTGGCCGCTAGATGATTTATTTGGAGAGAACCTAAGGCAGTTAAATGAAATTGAATTTAATGAATTTTTGATTATCATACTCAATGATATTTTAATCAGTTTTCATAGGCATCTTCGCTTTTTATAGAAAACATTCACTCAGTTTATGATTTACTATTTATCATTAAAAAGTAAAATCAATACATAGCTAAAAATAGTACCACATTTTAATGGTAAAGTGGTCCAATTACTGTACCTCAACAAGAGCCAATGTTTAGGCGTATTCACTACAGTTACCTACGTTGCTGAAGGTTGTACAGCTGCACCGTTAGGGTTATTTCGCCAATGCGCAGTGCAGTCGAGTCTCCGTAAGGTCCAGTGCTTATAACCCACACTTGGTTTAATAGATTGAAATAAGATTGTCATTTTAATATCTACTCCGGTTTCATAATTTTTTAAATTTAAATCCCCAAATTTTAATTTATTTTAGATTACGTAGGACACTAACTTTCGCAGATTTAGCCATCCAGTTTAAAATGTCCTTCATGTACGATACATATTCTTTACGTAAACATAGGACCTTAAAAAATTTTACTTGACATTTTAAAACTGAGGTTTAATTAATTAAGTGATAAGTCATTTGATTAAAACAAATAAATTAAAGTTTGATTAAGTCTATCTACAAAATTTATTTAACGCTTTCTGACTATGTTTTCTCTGGTAAAATAAAATGATAATATTACCAAGATTAAGTTAAGACGGACCCATTGTCCAAAATGAGATCCTTCTCCCAACAATATATACGGGCGGCGTAATACAGTTTAAGGTTTCTCATATTCTTGGATGAGGTTGAGGAAGATTTTCTTGCTTTTGTGGAAATGTAATTTGAAAAGCAAGATATAAAAGTAGGTCTTATATTGCTATTAGAGTATTCGTGGATTGTGGTTTAATATAAGCTAATAAGTAACATAAGTAAAAGTACATTGCTTATCAAATGACGAAAAAACAATGATATTTGCGTTTAAAACATTTCCAAATATATATTGTTATTTACACAAACAAGGCAATTCATTTCTGAGCACAGCAACAATTATATTAAATTTTGGAAAAACTGATAGCTTTATTAATCAGCTTATTGAAATACGTCATATAATGCTTTTTTTGAGTTACTGGACGTCTGCGTTAGGCTGTGTTGAGGTGTATTGACTTCAATTATCTACGTCATGCGTCATCAAAGGTGTACGGCTGCACCGTGGAAGTGCAATCGAGTTTCCGTAAGGCCCATTGCTTGTAACTACTACTTGTTTTAATTCATTCAAATTTTTAAAAATGTTTTTGCATCAACATAGTTCTAATCACTGTACGAGCCAGAGATAAGGTCGATGTATAGAATTAAAAACATCTTAGGAGCAAACATATAATTTACTAAGTTTTTGGATTTAAAATTGTAAATTAAACAGCCTGTTAAAGGGATTGCTCAGCGGATCTCTGACAGGCGTGTCTACGATGGACTAATCCTCTAGCGGCCACCAGGCAATACTTTTCAAGGTCCTTTCCGAGGGTGCGCGCTCGCACGCTGAGCCTGCTCCTCTGACTCGACGCTGGAACACCAGACGTCTGAGCAAAGACACTTTTAAAAAGTAATTAAAGACCAGAGAATTGTGAACTTCAAAAGCGCCGAAGATCTGGCCGCAACGACGATGATACTCATGGCGATCGCGTGTGAGCAGTCGAAGCCCGGAGTTCCTCGCCGCCATAGGAAGAAGCCAGTTAATTGGCGGACGCCTGAAATTGCGGAACTCCGAAGGAGATGCCTTGGTCTCCGACGAGCTGTGCAGCGAGCCAGGAACCGCCCTGATACAAATGCTAGATCGGCTGAGCACAGACCTGCCCGGCGTGAGCTCCGCGGTGCCATCAACCGGAGTAAAGTCAAGTGCTGGAAACAGCTGTGTCAGGATATCGATAAAGAACCCTGGGGATGGGCTACAAACTTGTGACCCAGAAGCTACGGGCCTACATCGATACACTATTTCCCAACCATTCAGTTCGGCCAGTCAGGGAATTCGGAGAAGTTGGTGCCTTTCCAGCTTTTCGGGAAGGAAAACTTACCGCCGCCGTCCGATCCCGATCCCTACGACCCAGAAGAGCGCCCGGTCCTGATGGCGTTCCGGCGGAGGTGCTCAAGCTCACTGCGGAGGTGAATCCAAGGCTTCTGCTCGATATGTTGTACGCGTGTCTGGCGGAAGGCGTTTTCTTCTCGTCATGGAAGGTAGCCCGCCTTGTTTCTATCCCCAAGGCGAAGACTACACCGGGGACCACTTCTTCTTTCCAACCCCTGTGTATGCTCGACACGGCTGGGAAAGTGCTCGAAAAGCTCTCGCGCGTCGGACTGACCGAGGCTATCGTCTCTGCGGGGGGTTTGTTCCCGCAGCAGTACGGCTTCAAATCCGGTCGCTCTACCATCGACGCTATCCAGGAGGTAGTTGAGTCAGTGTGGAGTGCGGAGGACCACAACCACTGGTCGCACCGCGTGGTCCTTCTCATCACGCTCGACGTGAAGAACGCTTTCAACTACGCCAGGTGGAGCGATATGCTATGGGCGCTTGAACAACCGTTCCATGTCCCCTCCTACCTCCTTCGTATGATAGAAGCGAACTTGACAGACCGCGTTCAGTTATACATACGACACGACCGAAGGTCAACGGTGCATTCCCATCACTTCCGGGGCTGCGCAGGGGTCCATTCTCGGACCCGATCTCTGGAACGTGTACGACAACAGCTTGCTGAGGCTGGACATGCCCGATGAGACCCACCTCGTTGGCTACGCTGACGACGTCGCGTCGCTGCCTTGATCGCTGCGAGGAACGCTGAGCAGGCAAAACTGAGGCTCAGCGTAGTAATGGCCAAGGTCAACGGGTGGGTGCGAGATCACGGCTTGTCCTTGGCTATCAGTAAGACGGAGATCGTCGTCGTCCTCACCAAAAATATGTTAAACACGTGTTCCCGGTGCAGATAGGTGATGTCACACTCGATACTAAGCGTGCTGCAAAGTACCTGAAAGTCATGGTTGACGTCTTTTGGCGAGCAGATCCAGCACGCCGCCGACAAAGCCGCTAAAGGTGTCACTGCCCTTGGTAGGCTTATGCCCAATGTTGGCGGTCCTCATTCCTGCAAGCGCCAAGCCGCCTGCTCATGACTGCCGTCCACTCAGTTTTGCTATACGGAGCGGAGGTTTGGGCTCCCGCTCTCGAGAAGCGAGTCTTCCGAGACCGGCTTGCCCGAGTCCAGCGCCGAGGACCTTTGTGGGTCGCTTCAGCCTACCGCACAGTCTCCGAGCCTGTTGTGTTGGTGATCGCCGGAGTCATCCCTGTCCTCTTCCTCGCAAGAAAGAGGCAGGCGATCTTCCGGAGGAGACCTGAAGTGGGCCGGGAAACAGCTGCCAAGGAAGAGCGCGATCGCAGCTTCGACTCCTGGAAGTGCGACTGCGAATCCGAGCCGAGGGGACGTTGGACCTTCCAGCTCATGGCTTCCGTCCGACCATGGGTAGAACGGCAGTACGGCGAGGTCGTCTACTTCGTCACCCAGTTCCTTTCTGGTCACGGGAACTTCCGAGCCTATCTGCACCGGATGGGTAAAGTCACCAGCCCGGACTGTCTGTATTGCACTGGCATCCCAGACACGTCCGAGCATACCTTCTTTCAGTGCGACCGTTGGCAGGCACATCGAGCCTCGCTTTCAACAGAGATCGGCGTGGTCGTCAGCCCACGTAACATCGTTGGAGCTATGCTCCAGGGAGAGAGCAACTGGAACTGTGTCCGGTACTATGTCCAGACCATTATTCGGGCGAAAAATGTCGACCTCGATCGGCCTTAATCCTCAGCTTTTCCCCACGGAGTTTGCCCTAGTGGCGTATTATCGAAGGTCTAGCCCGAAGTAATGTGCGAAATAGTTTCAGGCTAGTGTTCTCGGTTTTGAGGGGGTGGTTTAGTCGGTAACTTACGGGACTTTAAGCTCGTGGGAGTCTGACACTACTGAGGGGACAACGAGCCCCTCAGTGTGCGTAAACTACCTATGCACTCAGTGTGCGTATTCCACCTCCTACCCAAAAAAATTAATAAATAAACAGCCTCACTTCTAAAACAATATGTCAATTTAAAAAAAAATCCAATGGGAATGATCTTTAATAGACAATTAAATCAGTGTAACTATAATTTTTTTACAACTAAACAATTTTAAAACAAATAATATATAGTAGTCAGTGGGTCTGTGAGTTAGCCAGTAATTGTGTAAATCATCATAATTTTTTCACAATTACCTACAATGTAAATTAACAGGTAAAACTGAACTCTATTTAAGTTTTATTAAATTAGGGGTGTGTGATAAATTCAATAGTTATAAACAAAATACCGAAGAGAATAATTTTGATGTCAACTATATATACAGGGTGAATTTTCAAAGCAGTTCAAGTTTAATGACTGTAATACTCAAGTTTAATGGATGCAGATTTAAATTTCTTAAAGACTGTATATTTAACATGGGCATTATATGGGAAAGTTGAGTTTTTTCTTATAATTACAAAACCATCAAAGATAGACAAGAAGGTAAATGAAGGTTGAAAAGATGCTGGTCTCTCCAAGACCTGTAGAATGTGCTATTTGACATATGCTGCCATTTAAAACTATAGATTTTCAGGGCTACCAATTTTAAAACAAAACAAAATGTACTATCAAAAACGTTTATTTTCTCAAATGTAGGCATGTCGACATGTCGTATATCAAATTAAAGCTGAGTTTTTAAGAATTCTTAATTTTAAACAGAATAAAAATATGTTATGTGGTTCTAGAGATACAGAGAATTCCATAACTACCAATACCTTTTACCAAAATGGCCGCAATTTTGAAATGAATCAAGATAAGTGAATTATGTTTTCACAAAATTGTTTGTCTTGTTTAGAGCTTTAAAATTATTTTGAAAATCCGGTAACAGGATTGCTTTTATCAAAATATATTGTAATACTTACAGCCTCAGCAATCCGATGATATAATGTGGTGACGCGTTTCGCCGATTACGGGATCATCAGACGATCACACATTGTACACCTAATAGTTCATAACACACATTTCGCCTTTCAGGTCGTCAAATTGTTAAAATAACAGCTAGGCCTAACACACATATTTAAAATACAAATAGTCCTTACAGTGGGAGCCCCCGTAACGATGTTCGGTAGTTGAGGCCCGTGCACGAACTGGCTGATTTTGTTGGTCTGGAGTCGTAGCGCTATCTCCATTATCACGTCAGCTGGTATAATGCCTCACTACGGAAGTCTAGTCCTACTGTAAACTTTTCATTAAATTCGTTCTGTTAAAAATGGGATTTGTTCTTGGTCCTATTCTTTCATTTAAAATATCATTATTGTCCTCTAAATGTCCTTTGTAAATTTCTAGTTCCTCCAATCTTAATAATCTTTGTTCTTTTTTAGCATGGTGTAATATTGTTAAATTGTTTTCAATGTCTTTATATGAATGATTGTAATCAACCAGATGCTCAGCAAATTTTGATCCCCTCTCAGGGTGTTTAATAGCGGCTAAATGTTCTTTGAATCTAATCTTGAACGATCTGGATGTCTGGCCTATATAAAATTTACTACAATCTTCGCAGTTTAGTTTGTAAACACCTGAGCTAGAAAAAACATCTTGATTGTCGGGTTTTGGTCTAAGTTTGTTTTCAAGTTTGTTATTGGTTTTAAATGCAATGTTTACTCCTTGTTTCCTAAATGTTTTGGTTAGAGTATTTTCTAATTTGCTGTGGTACTGAATGGTTGAAAATCGTTTTGGTTCTGATGGTGTACTTTTAGGGCAATTAGGTTTCGATTTGATGCTGAGGTGGAGTTTATCAATATCTGCTTTCCTGTATCCGTTCTTGTTTGCCATGAATTGAATGATCTGTAATTCTTTGTTATAATCAGATTTTATCATGGGTATATTTTCAAGTCGGTATAACATGGATCGAAAAGCTGCTAGCTTCTGTTGTCGGGGATGGTTAGATAAAGTGTGAAGAACCATATCAGTGTGGGTGGGTTTTCTGTAAATAGAAAATTGGTGTTTGTTGTTTACATTCTTGATCGTGAGGTCCAGGAAATTAATAGCTTTATTCTCTTCTACCTCAAGTGTGAACTTAATATTGGGGTGATAACCATTTATGTGTTTGAGAAACAACTCAACCTGTCTGTTATTCCCATTGAATAATGCCAGTACATCATCAACATACCTGTGCCAATATATGATTTTGTTGGATTGTATGTTATCTGGGTTCAAGATCTTTTTCTCAATATGGTTTAGGTATATATCAGCTATTGTTCCTGATAATGGCGAGCCCATTGCCACACCTTTTTCCTGTTTGTAATATTTACCATTATACTGAAAATAATTTTGTTTCAAAATGGTTTCTGTCATACGAATGATATCTTTAGCTTTGTCTTCAGATAATTCAATATTCTTTTTCAACTCATCTGACAGTACTTTCAGTGCATCTTGCACAGGGATGTTAGTGTAAAGATCTTTTACATCAAAGGATACAAGTCTAGCGCCATTAGGAATATTTATATCTTTTATCTTATCAACTAAATCAGTGTTGTTAATTAGGCTTCGATTTTCATCTAGGTTTAAGTATTGTTTGATCAGTTTATTTTGTCAGAATTAATATATTTTGTGTCATTGACAAATTTAAATTATTAGTATTTCTATTCTTCTGCTTTTAAACTTGGTGACACATTTGATAATTAACATATGTTGTTGTTTGTTTTTTGTGTGGGACAAAAACATTGGTTTTTAATTATTAGTACTTTCTGAGATGTGAGTTTTTGTTATAGGAGTGAGTAATTTTTTTATATGTGTTTTTCAGTTGATTGATACTGAGTAGATTGGAGTTTGGGTTCGATTTGAGGAATTCAATTGTGGGTCATTTGGTTTAATGTATTTATTTAGATGTGAATGAGACTTCTTGTAACAATTAATAAATCGTGTTGTTGTTATCATGACTAAATCATTTAACTTTTGATAGGTCATGGGCCCAGAGCCCGCTTGAATGCTAACTGTGTAACTTTGCTTGAGTCTTAGAGGTGAAAATATTCAAATATTATGACATCAAACAGTGACGGCTTCAACATTGAGAGACTAGGACCTAAAAATTATTTAGTTTGGAGTAAAAGGGTAAAAGCTTTTCTAGTGAGGAAAAAATGTTGGACTGCTATTGATCCTGGTTTTGACGATGATGAAGACTTGGATGATGAGGAAGAATAACAGAATTTAATTGCTCTTAGTTATTTAACTGAACTGGTGGAAGATTGTTATTTAAATGATGTGACAAAACATGTCAGAGCCAAACATGCATGGAACAGATTGAAAACTATTCATCTAAGGATTTCTCCGCTTCAGTTTGTGAGTACTATGGATGAACTATCTAGCTGTATGAAAAAATCTGATGAATCAATACTGGAATATTTAAACAGAGTAGAGCAGTTAGTGGAAAAATTGAGAAATCATGGTTCCAATATCAACGATCAAGATTTAGCAGCTTACATGCTTAGGGGGTTTAAAGCAAGAAAATTACAAATATATTACACATGTGATGGAGTTAAATGAAGAAAAGTTAACTTCAGAAAATGTCAAGAGTAAGTTGATGCTGGAGGAAGCTAGAATAGAGAGAGAAAAAGCCGAACGCGAGAAGAAAAATCAAGAACTAAAAAGCTTTATGATGAAAAACAGAGGGAGAGTTGAGACAAGTAATGTTATGAAAACTAATTTCAGTTATGGGAACAATATCTTTCAAAATAAATCTTGTCACTGCTGTGGAAAACTAGGCCATTTTGCACGAGAATGTCCAAAGGCAATGGAAGCTAAATCAAGGGGAAATATAATTTGTTATAACTGTGGGAAGGAAGGACATCCTTCGACAAAATGTAAAAGTAATTTGAGAAATGTGTACAAAAAGAATGAGACCAGTGAACTACAAAGAGATTTTAAAAATAGAAATGTTAGTTATGAAGAGAAAAAAGAGCGAGAATCGGAAGAGAAAAAATTAGGAGACAGTGTGGTGAGAGTAAAGTATTCTGTGCATATGATGAATGGCTGTGATAGAGAAAGAAAGGAAGATAATGAAATGAAAAAGTCGAGTGATGCAAACAAATGGATAGTGGATTGTGGATGCAATCATCATATAACTCCTTTTAGAGAGCTGATGAATAACTTCACGGACAACACGACTGGAAAAGTAGAGATGGGAAAGAAAAATGTTTCATGCGATGTGAAAGGCGTTGGGTCAGTGGCTCTGAAGATAAGTGATGAAAATGGCGGATGGACTTTGAAACTGACCAAAGTTTTATGGGTACCTGATGTTTCGGACAATATTTTATCAGTGAGACAGTTAGAGAAAACTGGCGTGCGCTACACAATTGAAGATGGGGCATTGCGTGCTTTTGACAAAAGAAATGGAGATGAGGAATTTTTTTGTGCTAATACCACGGATGATGATATGTACTCGATCAAATGTGATTGGTATGAGTTGGAGACTTCCAATCCAAATAGAGAATGTGATGAGGAGCCAGTGAATGCTACTGACTGTAAAATGGTGACCAGAGAATTGTGGCATAATCGTTTTGGACATGCAGAAAACCTGCCTGACAGTGAGTTAATCAGCAAAAGAGTAACTAATGATAAATGTGATGTGTGTTTTAAAGGGAAAGCAAAGAAATCTTCTTTTCCTGACAGACCTGTGAGGTCATCTGCTCCACTGGATCTTGTGTATTCTGATGTGTGTTATGTCAAGCCGAAATCTTTGGGAGGGGGTAAATATTTCTTAACACTGACTGATGATTACTCACGTTACAGCGAAGTTAGTGTGCTGGAAAACAAAAGTGATGTCTGTGAAGAAGTAATGAAGTATAAAAAGAGGGTTGAAAATCTTCATGAAAAGACTTTGAAGTCAATACAAACAGATGGCGGAGGCGAATATTGTAATCGTGAACTTCAAGAATTTTGTAGTGAAAATGGCATTGTTCATAGACTGTCATTACCTGGAGAAATCAACAAATGGGTGTCGCAGAGAGATTGAATCAACAGCTGTTGACCTTAGTAAGGTGTATGTTGATAAATTCAGGACTTGCTCTTAATTTTTGGGGGGAGGCTCTGCATACTGCATGTTACATTAAAAATAGATGCAAATCAACTTCTATTAATAATAACATACCTTATGAGTTGTGGTTTGGTAAAAAACTGTCTGATGATGAATTGGGGAGAATGAGAGTTTTTGGATGTCGTGCATGGGTTTACGAGGAACACTCTAAATCTGACAAGTTGGAACCTCGTGCCAAGGAATGTATTTTTTTAGGGTATCCTCATAATCGAAGAGGTTATAGATTGTGGGATTTGGAGAATAAATGTATTGTACTGTCTAGAAACGTTGTTTTCGAAGAGAAAGTCTTTCCTATGAAGATTAGGGGAGGTAACCCTGAACCTGTCCTAACTGCTGAAACTAGATGTAAACCGAAAATTATTGATTTGAGTTTGAGTGATGAATCTGATAACGAGACTGCATACATTAATGAAACTAGTGAGGTCGTTGAGAATGATAATGTAGATGTTGAACAAGAAATTACGGTGGTAAATGAAAATGAAATTGAGATTGATGAAGTTGAGGAAGTCCCTGAGTTACGAAGATCTGAAAGAATGAAAAACACAAGAAATCGTTCTGATTGTGTTGGATGCAGATTGTGTGTTGTGGCTGATATGAATGAAAATCTTCCAAAAAATGCCAGAGAACTAAGTGGTCCAGGCAATAAGAAATGGGAAGAAGCGATGAAGAAGGAGTTTCAAGCTTTTGAGGATAATGATTTTTGGGAGCTGGTTGAAAGACCGAAAGGGAAAAATGTTATTGGCACCAATGAAAATGTATATAAAACAAGACTTGTCAGAGAGCCAGTAAAGATATTTTATAACAATCAAGGTGCAATATGTGTTAGATCAACTTATGTTGTATCTGAGAAAACAAAACATATGGACGTGCGTTATTTATTTTTGAAGGACATTGTGGCAAAAGGACTAATCAAATTTGAGTATGTACCTTCAAACTGTAATGTCGCGGATGTTTTCACGAAGCCATTATCGGGAGAAGTGACATCGAAATTTAGAAACTTGCTAGGTTTAGTCGAGTAACTTATCAACCATACAAGTATCTTCGATTAAATTTGTCATGACAAGGGGAGGTGTCAGAATTAATATATTTTGTGTCATTGACAAATTTAAATTATTAGTATTTCTATTCTTCTGCTTTTAAACTTGGTGACACATTTGATAATTAACATATGTTGTTGTTTGTTTTTTGTGTGGGACAAAAACATTGGTTTTTAATTATTAGTACTTTCTGAGATGTGAGTTTTTGTTATAGGAGTGAGTAATTTTTTATATGTGTTTTTCAGTTGATTGATACTGAGTAGATTGGAGTTTGGGTTCGATTTGAGGAATTCAATTGTGGGTCATTTGGTTTAATGTATTTATTTAGATGTGAATGAGACTTCTTGTAACAATTAATAAATCGTGTTGTTGTTATCATGACTAAATCATTTAACTTTTGATATATTTACAGTTTTAGCAGCATAATACGATGGGGAACCTATTGCATTAACCAAAGGTCTAATAGGCATATCCTGTTTGTGAATTTTAGGTAACCCCTTCAACCTGGGGGCTGCAGGTTGCGTTACTTTTAAGTGTCGCTTTGTGTTTTCACTGAAAATGTTGTTACACTTGTTAATAGCTTTATTGATTTCTTTGCTGAAAGTCGGAGTGGGATCCTTGGTTAACATTTTAATGTTGTTGTTGTTAATGAAGTCATTAACTTTATGTTCATATTCTGTCTGTTTCATAATAACTACAGTATTCCCTTTATCGGCTTTAGTTATTACAGAGTCTGATGTACTTAATTTCTCGTTAATGTTGGAAACTATTTTGTTTTCGTTAATGGAACTATGGATTTCGTTTATCTACAATCTGTTGTGGACGGCTTAGAAGATCCATAAGCATATAATTTAACAGAATAATCTTGTACGTCAGCGTGGTCGAGGAAAAGTCTGGAAACAGATTGTAATTTGTTAAACAAAATAAGTTCAAGGATTCATACTTTGCACATTTGTATTATAACGCTATTTGTCAGGATTGTCATTTCTTAGTGCCATTGAAGGACGCCCATTGATGACAATTATAATATAAAATGTATTTATGAATTAATTTGTACATCGTTTGAAAAAGCTGATAGAGTCTAGTTAAATGCTAGGAAGTGCTTCAAAAACTTCAGTCATTAAAAGTTAAAGAAGTAGAAAAATCTAACAATTATAAATTTTTTCAAAAAACTTACTAATAATTCATTTAGGGCCATCTCTCACTGAAAAAAACTAAATAGAACACACAGAAATAGCTTTTAAAGTACAAAATAAATTTCTGAGGTTCAAATAATCCAACTTTTAGAAAATGTTTCCTATAGGGAAGAAGCTATTACCGTAGGTTTCATGGTAAGACCTAAGCTCGGGACCATTATAACTTTTCGTTTTGGGGCCCCCAGAAGCAAAAAAAAAACATTCGTTCGAATTTATATATCTTGAGATATATATACAGTGCTTGATTTGTGGCGAAACGCGGCGTCGGCGGAACGGCGTTCCGGGACCTCTTTCTACCGAAAGAGTCGATCGTGTGTAATCGGCCGGAGTATGTTTTGCAAGAGACGATCGCGTGTAATCGGACGGATAATTTGCCGCTAAATACAGTCGCGTACAATCGGCCGGAGAATTTGCCAAGAGAGAGGATCGTGTGTGATCGGCCGGAGAATTTGTCGTAAGAGATGATCGCGTGTAATCGGACGGAGACTTTGCCGCAAAAGACGATCGCGTATGATCGGCCGAAGAACTTGCCACGAAAGACGATCGCGTATGATCGGCCGGAGAATTCGCCACAAGAGAGGATCATGTGTTACCGGCCGGAGTATTTGTCGGAAGAGACGATAGCGTGTACTCGGCCGGATTAATCTTACCGAAAATAACAATCGCTAAAATGTACGGAAATCACGCGTGGAGTTTCGGCTTGAAATTAGCTTTTTTTGTCTAGTCTTGAGTTAAGCCGAATTTTGAATACTCTAAAACACCTGAATACACGCAAAAGACGTCAGAAAAAAATCTATAATTTCTTTAGAGAATTTATGTTTTAGTAAAATAATGCTTTTTTAGTTATAATTTACTTATCAAAAATTTGAGTTGAACAAAATTTGACTTTTTAAATCGACATAATTATTCACATAGACAAATAATACTTTGTTGAGCGGAAGAATTATAAAGGGGGGGGGTTATGTACAAACTGGCAAATTACAGTTCCGGTACCTCAATTTTTACAAATCAAGCACTCTATATATATACTAGTAGTTATACCCGCGGCTTCGCTCGCTGAAAGGATAACATATAATTGGTTCAAATGCACGTCATTTGTAATTTGTTATTTATACAAATTTCCAAATTGACTGGTGATTTTAATGATTTATCTGAACTAAGCATTTTAAGAACACACCATTAAGGTTGAAAATTGTGGACAACCCCAGATTGAAATGAATAATTATTGTGTCGGTGAATTTTCCTTTTCCCCTCAATTGGTCTGAGTTGTTTACAATATAATAACACATTCTAATTTTTCAGTTTAGTCTTAAGAATACTAAAATTGTCTAGTTAATCTATTATATATCTTATAAATTGGTGTTTCTAACACATAGTTTGAACAAAAAGTATCCACTCCAGGTGTTTGAACTCATAACTTTCATTGTACCGCACTGTCCCATAAAATCTGTCGGCCAATTTGACTCATAAGATAAAGAGGCATATGATGTATGACTGATGTAAACGACAATAAATACAGCAAAGGATGAACTCTAGACCTAACATGAGTATTTAGTATGTTTATAAATAGACCAAAAACTGAGGGAAAAATAAAAAAAGAATGTACTGGCCGAAAAATGAGGAATCCTAATTCCTCACAATGTTTTCAATCACATTAAAGATTTGATTACTCGTTTAACAGCTAGAGACGAAAATGTACGGTATAAATTGTATATTTGTTTGAACTTGGCCTAAATCGCTTTTGCCTTGTGCGCAAACTCTCCTAAGATTTGTAATTCTTATAATCCCGATTCTATAATCATACAAATGAATGATGGAATGGACTGTCTATGCTTCAAGGTTCTAGTTTGATTACTTCGGGTCATCCGTAAACTGAGTAGCCTTTGTAGTATTTGAAAAATATATAATTTGAAGTAACTGTAATCGTTTTGTAGAGTTATTTCTTTTGGCATATGAAATATCTTTTTTTTGTCCCTCGAAAATATTCGAGAGACCTTCCATCCACAATTTTTAATCGTAGCTCTAAAAACTAAAAAGGCCGCTATTTTAATTTTTTTTATTTACCTTATTGCAGCTTTTTTAGAGAAAACATTTTGAAAACCTTCATTAGTATGCATCTAGAACCTATGAAGAAACTTTTAGCGAAATTTTATGGCCCAACGCCCAGTATTGATTTAAAAATAAGCTTTGAAAACAAGAAATGGGCGTCATCTTGAATTTTATAATATACCCTATTTTAGCCTTTTGAGAGAATATATTTTATAATCCTTTCTTAGTACGTATCTTGAGCCTACAAAGATTATTTGTGCGAAGTTTCATGGCCCAAAGTTTTACAGTTTTTGAGAAACTGTGATCAGTGAGTGAGTCAGTTAGTCAACCGTTTTGGCTTTTATATATATAGATATATCTATGTGTCTGTTAGCACGATAGCGGCCGCAAAAATGGTCCGATCTTTATCAAATTTGGTACGGACATGTTAAGTGGTAATCGATTGGACTAGTTCGTGAACCAGCCCGATCGGACTACCGGAAGGGGGTAAAGGGGGGTAAACCCCCCAAAAATGGGTTTTTTGAGTTTTTTACACATAAAATTAAAAATTATCAAATTTGTTTTAGTACCTTTGAATTTAGCTCAAAAAACAAACAATTTAGTATTTTGAATCACTGCTCTATGTCCATTGCTTACCGAGATATTGAAAGTGGTAAACACAGTACGTTGTCCCAATGTTAACCTCATGGGAAATAATTAAAATTCTATATCTCGGTTATTTCTCAACATATCTTGTTAAAAGTTGGTAAATAGCTTCTTCTAGTTCAGATCTACTAAATATTGAATTAAAACCACCCAGTTTTAATATACCTGTAGCAGCAAACCTGCATACTCATTCCCCATGTTATTCTTACGGAGCTTTCCAAAACATGTCAAATCTCGCTATGTTGGATTGAAATATGTTGTTTTGCATTTGAAATTCGCTGAGTATGCAGGTCTGCCGAAACGGGGGTATTTTAGAATTTTACCGTGATTACCTTTATTTGCCAACAGTGAGACCGTTCAGGTATTCTCCTAAAGATATTTGAACAGCCAACATTTCGTTACAGATGACCAGTTAAAGCGAGGTTTCCGCATTAAACTCAGATTGATTAGACATATAAAATTATGTACATAAAAATCTATAGATACTTTTGACATCAAGCACTTACTACTTTTGTGACGTCTCCAGATCCAAACGAAAGACTAAAGTAGTGATGCTAGCAAAATATTTTATATATCCTTAGATGATGTGCAAAGTATGAACCCTCTTCCCAATTTCGATAAAAAAAATTCATTAAGTTGTTTCCAGTTTTTTTTTCTACCCAGCATTTTGAGCAATATGGAGTTCCCAAGTAGTACCGGGATACAAGCCGTACACACATCTCTATTTCAATTGGTGAGGTGACACAATACATGTTATAAATTAAATGAGAGTTTTCTATCAATAACCCCAATTTCAGGATCTATCAAGTAAAATTATTAAATTTGTAAAAATTAATTTACTTGTGACATTTGAAAGATATATAGGAAAAAGAGTAATTTTCTACCTGCAATTTACTTGGAACACCTTTTTGAACTACAGTTTTTGCATTAGAGGAACGGCATTAAACGCCATTTAACATGAGCGGCGTACATGCATGTACCAACCATAATGTGGCGTTATAATGCATTATCTCTAGCGTGCCACCATCTCGTGACGAACACACTAATCACTTCCGTATATATCCTGCGATAAGGATGAAGCCGACACATGCCACAGTTGTATCTTCAACTGAAATCTCAATGTCCCTTAAAGCGTGCAAGTAATTAGAGACCTACAGTTCAGTTTGAACATTCATTCATAAAGGTTGCTCTTCTAAGCGTAGAGGTGAAAAAACATTTTTTAAATGAACACATAATTGAGCTTCAAGTTAGCAAAATCTCCTCTAGGTATCTGTGAAATTACACTTATTAAAAAAAAACGTATTTGGAAATTATCTTAGTTTTACGCGTCGTTAAATGTGTTTAATCAATTATTATCTTTTAATATTCTTTTATGATTAATTTTTGCAACTGATACCACAAAAACATATTATTTAAAATTGTTTTAATAAGTTTCAGCTCGCTTCCCAAAATAACTTTTACGTTTAGGCGGATCATTCGGATACATTACCATAGAGTGCTGAAGGGTAAATGGTAAAAATAGGGTTTAATTCATCATAATAATACTCTTCATTCCTGTACCATAATTATTTACTTGCCGAATAACTTTAATTAGCTCATTACAACGCATATGTACACTTGCCGCATTATATCTTGACCCTTTATACCTGAATCAGTTGGAGTGGAGTGAAAGTCATCAGGACACTACTGCTGATACGCTGTTGTACTAGCCTGGTGTATTAACATTTTCCAACAGCTGTCAACATCAATTTTTAAACAAAATACAGTTGATGTTTGTAGAAATTTGTTTTTATGTTGTTTGTTTTTCAAAATTATTGACAATAAACAATATTTGACAGCTCGGCAATGGACTAAGCCATGGTTCGAGATATAATTCGCCAAGTGTAATACGAGCCTCCGTAGCCCTAAAAAGGAAGACATATTATATTTTATTATAACTGAAAAAAACTAATAAAGTTCCCAATAATCCAACATAATATATGCTTTAGAACTTTTCAGCAGGGAATTCATTTCATAATAATTTCCTTTTAGTTTGTTTATGATGTTATCTCTTCAGAAATGTCCATTCAAAAGGACATCTTTGAATTTTAGGATTTTAATTACATACTTGCGCTTTATTCTTAAACTGACTTCATAAAATAATTTAAAACTCTAAGGAGAAACATAAATTAAAATCGCATTTCGCTGAAGGCACGCTGAGTGAATATTTTACATCGCTTTAACGGAGCGATAGATCCAGTATTGCTCTCTTCCAATGCTTTGTTAAAAGAAATGGGTTTTAAGAAAAGAAAAACTTTTTCACAACTTATTTCTCCAGTGAAAGAACTTTTTAAGATACAATGGTATTCAAAAAATTTCAAACGCTCTTAAATATTGCAAAGAATGTCCTTAAAATATTTTCATCGGCATTTTTCAAATGTTTATTTACTTGAAAAATGTTTATTTTAAGATGTCCAAAGTTGGAAAAAATAGGATCAAGGAAAATAGCTTAAAATCACGTTAAAATGGCGATTCTTCTACGAGCATGCGATCATATTTATTTGAAAAAGTCACCCAACTGCATTTTTTAAAATTTCTTAGTGATATTAATAACTTGGTGATGTTGACTTTAGACCATTCCCGACTGTATGAGTGATTGGTTTTTTATGTTGGATGGATTTTTTTAGCACCAAGTTCCGGCATAAAAAATAAATATTTTTACATCACTATAAACCCAGTTATATTTTTACCCTAAACACTATACTGAAATCCGTTAAACATTTTTTATTCCCTAAGATACCATTATTCTTATAATAACCCCGTTGCACCAGACTTGCATACTCAACGAATTTAAAAGGCAAAATAGCATATTTCAATCTAACATAGCAAGATTTGATATGTTTTTGTAAGCTCCATAAGAATAACATAGGAAATGAGAATGCAGGTTTGCTGCAACAGATATGCTAAAACTGGGTGGCTTTAATTCGATATTTAGTAAATCTGAACTAGAAGAAGCCAAGTTTTATTGAGATCTGTTGAGAAACGAGCGAGATATAGAATTTCACTTATTTCCCATAAGGATAATATTGGGAAAACGTACTGTGTTTACCACTTTCAGTATCTCGGTAACAAATGGATATAGAGTAGTGATTCAAAATACTAAATTGTTTTTTTTCGAGCTGGATTCAATGGTACTAACGAAATTTATTTTTATTATTTTTGTTAAAAAAGGGATTTATCCCCCATACCCCCCCCCCTTCGGGTGGTCCAAATGGCCTGCAATACAAAATGCGTATTTAGTGTTCATGTGTTTTGGCACTATAACAAATGAAATTATACATAGTAAGTAATAGACTAAGTTCAGTTTATGTTTGGGATCTTTTCCGTTATACGTATACCACTGTTTCGAGTTTGTTTTTCAAGCTTGATTTTGGTAAGTTAGACTAGTATAGGTTAAGTTAGGTAACCTAACCTAACCTATCATGACCTAACCTTACGTCCTGATAACATAACCTAAAAGATAACATAACATAGCCTATCATAACATAACATATCATAACGGCATAACCTAAAAGACGTCCTGAACATGTTAACAATTTTTTGAGCTGTTCTGACGGTTGATGTAAGTAATTTAGTCTTACTATTTATAACCTAACTTTACCTAACCTAACCTAACCTAACCTAACCAACTGCAACTGGGACCACTAGACGGCCAGACGCTGGCTTATCGCGTCTAAACAAAGATAACGGTAGATATGATAACGAAACAGCAGGTAAAATATTCTTACAAGAATATTTCCACTTAAAAACGATTAATAATTATTACTTGACCTAGTTTATGGTGCTTGGTCAAAAATCAAGCTAGAAGGGTAAATTTGGAATGGTGGTATACGTATAACGGAAAAGATCCTATGTTTGGCTCAAAAAGAACTATTTAATTAAATATAAATCAAGACTAGTTGTTATATTATATTTATACTAGTGAAACCGTTGCTTGAAATCGAGCAAAACAACCAAATTCCTTTTTCCTGAAGCTGTCCATCTATTGCACGGAAAATGACAGCAACGTCTGTGATAATTAATTGCAATATTTTTTCGTCTTTTTTCCAAATTGTTGTTTACAAAGGCATTAACACAGACATAATTCTCTCATGACTGATAGCATATATATGTCTGCCATTGTTTTAAAGTTCTAAACAAATGGATGTAAACATTTAAATAAAGTCCAGTTTCCAAAATTAAATGAATTTCATAGTTTTTCTTTCATATCTCCATCCGTCTATTTTTGGTTGCAGTTTTTACGTCAAGGTATGCATACTTTGGATTAGTGCTACCTTTTCTTCCGGTAATAAGGTAACTTTCTATTATTGTATAGACCACCCGATAGACTAATCGAGGTGAGAGCCTAAGCTCAACATAACAAATGCAGAATTGAATTATTTGAAATTCTCCAAGTAGTTATGAGATATTTTGTTTGTCCGTCTATCGAGTAAAAGTGTGCTTCTCAATAAGAGCCCCGTTTAATTTACAAAATTACCTTCCGTTTGTGACGGCTCAATCTATATGAAGTGTTATTGTTTTCATTTGCTTCAGTCTTAAAAATTTTTGCTTCGCAAGAAACACATTTGTTTACACAACAGGCCCGAAAGTAAAGGGCTCAACGTCATATATGAGTCAATGTTCATATCAATATGACTTTGTTCGCGCACCGTTTTAATGATATTACTCATGAGTTCTGCGTAAATGTCCTCTTCGAATTCGTGGCATTATTGTTATTACAAATAAATCAATAAACTTAAACATTACATATAAAAATGTGATTTAGGTTAAGTTATGGATAAAAGTTTATGGGGCATCATTACTACAACCACTGAACATCACTAAATGCAAAAATAACTGGTAAAATATTGTTTAATGTTTGTATCATTCATGGTCAGCACTTCACAGTTGAACACAATTAAAATAGTTCCATGAAAAATTTACATTTTTATTTTTACATCATTACCCACAAACACTTCACATTAACATTCACAATCACCTCCAGGTAAATTGTATATTCAATCGAGTTCCGCAAGGTGTCTTTGTCATACATAAATTATTGGTTAAAATAATTGTTCTTAGGATGAAAATAAAAGAAATAAACCAGAACAAACAGTTATTTGAAAATCGACTGAATATTTGTTTATAAAACACACAGGATTTTAAATTGTTTTTTTTTAAATAGGTACAGTACCGGTAATGAAGAATTATTAATGTTTTCAAAAAAATAACACTTTGTTTCGTAGGTTTTACATTATTATAATAAAACTTTCTGTAATTCAGTATCTACAACTAAATATATCCCGTCTTAATCTTGAGTCGATCTGAAATGGTTTTCTAAATCTACTCATAAATAGTTAGCTTTAATATAATATATTCATTGGTTTCAATTCCATTAATAACATATGGCTTTGCTGAAATTCTTTGTTTATTCCACTCAGCTGCTTTGTTTGAAATTTATATTCCCATGTTAAAGCTTATGGACAAATATGACACTTTAAGGGCGTCTAGGGTCGTTCCCTTTAATATAATCTTCATAAATGTTATTTCCTGCAAAACTTCACGTCTTTCTCATACATAAATTATTGGTTAAAATAATTGTTGACCTTATAAACCTTTTCAAACGACACCTTAATTATTAAAATCGGCTCAATAGTTTAGGAGGAGTAATGATCACAAAAACCCCTAGCGTATTAAATAAGTATAGATTTATAAGGTCTAATTCGCTTAGAAAAGCCTAATCGAAAACGAATTCCTAATATTGAAAGAACAATGCAAAAATGATTGTATGGATGTAATCTTTGAATTGTATCCCAAAGAGATACATTTAGAACAAATATCTCAAATAATTTGTTCTAAATGTATCTCTTGGGTTACAATTCAAAAGATTACATTCATACACGCTTTTGTGCATTGTTCTTTCAATATTAGTAATTTTCTTTTAGTTTTTTTTTCAAGCAAAGTAGACCCTACAAATTTAAATATAATATAATATAACTAGTCTTAATTATAATTTATTAAATAGTTCGTTTTGAGCCAAACTTAACCTGAACTTGAATCGTCTAACACTTAATCGTCAAATTATTAATCAAAACTTCAGCCGTAATTTTTTTGTATAATACTTTAAGTCATATTATCTTTTAAATTGGTTTCTACGATGTTGTTTTAAGTTGACATGTTCAAACATTAACAACGATTGTTTTTCGTCGATTATTGGATTTAATCTTATCAACTGTGGAATACTGTATGGCTTTGAGAATTGAAAAATAAGGTGCCAAAAATACTAAATATAAAGTCTTAGCAATTCACTTTAAGAGCTGAGGGGGAAAAGATAACAGTCCAGTAAAATTTAAAAGTAACATAGGAACCTTAAACAAATTGCAAGAACACAATTTTTTATTGGGTTTGCAAAATATGTACTTGTATAAGTTATCCAAAGTTAAATAGATCGGACGACGCGAACCTCCCCCCTCCCTAATCACGTTTTAAAATGCTGGCTCTTCCCATGATTCTTGACACATGTATAAAAAAAAGTCTCCCAGCTACATTTTTGTCAACCTATTTGAGGTATTGGCTTTGGGCCGCTACCGACTATTGCTGGGTAATTGGTTCTTAACTTTGACAGAATAATAATTTTTAGCTGCAGAGCATATACACGCTTGTTTTTCTGTAACTCCCATAAGACAGCATGTCATTCTGTTAGAAAAATTGCAATAACTCCGTTAATTCTAGTTCAATCTTAATAATCTTTTAATGGTTTTTAGAGAATTTCCCCAAGAGGGAAGAGGCTGTTACCTTAGTACTCATGGTAATACCTAAGCCCAAAACAATGATAACTTTTCATTTTTGGGCCCCCAGAAGCAAAAACCATCATTTGTTCATGTTCATACATATTTATACAGGGTGTTTTTTTTTGTTTTTTTTTTTTTAACGCAACCAATTTTTAATATTGAATAATAAATATAAATATGAAAATGAGTATTGTTTTGTTTATAATTACATTTTATACAACCTATTATTTAAGTTTGAACACGTTTAGTTCACATTATGGATAACTCGTATAAAAAGGGTCCGATCTTAATGAAATCTGGCTTCGACGTGTATAGTTCGTTTGGAGCCAAACTTAAACTGAACTTTGTCTATCACTCACTATGTATAATTTAATTTGTTATAGTGCCACAACACATGAACACTAAATACGCATTTTACTAAGACTCGAAATATGTTTAAAACTTGTTTTCATGTATTATGACTTTTTTCATACGATTCAAACAATATGAGCAAACAATAGAGAAAATAATAAAGCGTTCCATATACAGAGCTTTGGGAAGCGAGAGGAGGCATTCACAATAAAAGTAGCAGTGTTTCACATTGTTATTTTGATGGAGATGGCTCCGTAGGGAACTATTTTATTTTACCCAACGCGAAATTTCACATAAAATAATCAAGCAGTTTACCGTAATTGTTTTGGCATTATGTAATAAGACCTTATAATACTGCTTAGTCCACAAAATTTGTTTCACGAAAAAGATTTTGTGGTTCATACAATTTTAAAATTATCATACCATTTTTAGAAACGCACGTATTCTACATAGCACTTAACTTGCATACTGCTCAAAATTAAAGAAAGTTGGTATAACTTTACATACTTCTACTTTTAGTTTTACAATTTGCATACGGTTTTTTCAGAGAATATGTTTAAATAAGGACAATCATACTTGAAAATACTCGGAATATAACTGAGTTAATAATACATGATTCTAATAGGTTATCCAAGCTTAATGAGCTTAGCTAGTAACTAACAATTACTCAGATCAAACATTTTAGTATATTAGTGTTTTAGTCAGGTTGCAGATATTTTTTATTTGTTTTAAAGTCAGTTGCACTAATAATATTAATTTCATATCCTACACAAACATCCGTTATTTTATCAAATCAAATTGTCTTTCACAACCAAAAATCAACAGCAGTACGTTTTACCATCTGCCTAAACAAAGTTCGATGGTTGAAATAACACTAAACAAAACTATGTAAAACAAAAATATAGAGCAAAAGCATGAAAAAACGAAAATGCCTAGAGTAACATTTTGATATTTAACGTTTTGGATTTGTTTGATTTAAAGCAGGCATTGCGTGGAGTTTATAAATGATATATTTTATTTTATAAAACCTACTTCCCGATCGAGACGCTCGGGTTTTATTTAACTGGGTGGATAATCCAAATAACAAAGTTTCCTCTGGCAACGACCGTTCCTTCCTATAACTTTACTCGAGGTCGAGGAAACTGCCTGGAAAAACAAATTTTACTTATTTCTTCTGATTGGGGGAACGCATAAACCTTCAGATCATGAATTCAAGCCAATAGATTAGTGTACCACTATTTAATAAATGTATTTTGTGTTGAGTTCATCAAAATATTTTGATTCAAAACATGTAATAGCGTAATAGTGTTAAATTTTAATAGGGTAAATCACCAGTTATTGGCACTTTAAGCGTTCTGAATCTTTTAAATACACTGTGTACGACTTACCTTTATTGTTTTTTACCAACAAACATGTTTTTTGCAAGGAGGAGTAGATGTGTTAAAGGGTACATGCGTTAGAAATAACATAGTTGTTCAATTTATTAATTAAAATTATTTTAAATAAAAAACATGAAAAACTACAGTTATTGGCACTTAATCACTAGTTATTGGCATGGTCAGATACCAGTTTTTGGCACAGTTTTGATAATTATTTTTTAAGCCGTTATGGAATGTGCAAGTGCCATTATGGAATGCGTGTGGTTTTTTATGTCGTGTGTGCTTGGCTGTGTCCAAGTAGGAGTAATAATATTTATTTTTGATAGGTACCGTTTGGTGTGTGATCAATTTATTAAATTTTAAATGTAAATTAATAAGAAATATGAAACGTTATTGTTGTGGTGAATAGACTAGTTACAATAAAAAATGCTGAACTAAATTAAATACCCATCCTGTAGCTATGATATAGATGTAAAATAATAAAAACTGTAAAATCTTGTAAAATTAAATGTAGAGTACGCTTAATAGCTTACTGATTAGCCTGTATAACCTTGTTCGTCCATTTTTAAAACTTTAAAAATGGAATAATTTAAAGCCTAAATTATTCTAAGTTTTTTAAAATGTCATTTTTAAAATCAACACACTGTTTACAAACTTAGATTGCAGTTGATTCATCAAAATTGATGTCATTCAAAAACTTCTTGTGAAAAGTTTTATCACACAAATCACATTCGATTTTGGTTTATTCAAGTTCTTGGCATTTTAATTTTCCAGCAAATTTGTAGCAAAGTCCACTTGAATCATTATTGTATTTTCCGATACTTGATTTTTGGGTGACTTAGTTTTGGTATGACAGTAATCCCTGGATTTTGCTCACTTTTAAAAACTTTTTCTTCTCAAAGTTTATCTTAGAACTATTCTGAACCTTTCTGCTGGTTTGATTCTTCTTTATTTTTCTTCTCTTTTCTTTTTAGCATTCTTTCTCCTTTTTTGATGCTTCTTTTTCCTTTTTTCCTTCTCTTTTTGGTTTTCTCTCCTCTTTTTTATTTTAGCTTCTTTTCTCCTCCTTTTCTTCACACTTATCTCTCCATTTTTTATGTCACCGCATATGGTGTTTTCTCCGTATCTTTTACCGAGGATTTCTTTACCTTTAATTAGCATATAACGGTACTCGCAGCTTCGCTCACGTTATTTTGTGTAATGCAATAGTATTTGATGTAAATGTAGTAGATTGGCATGCCAATAACACCTATAATTGGCACTGCCAATGATCACTTTAAAAAAATATTGAGTATTGGCATGCCAATAGCTCAAGTGATCGGCACCTTAGGGATGCCAATAACTCCAGTTATTGGCACTGCCAGTAAGGTGCCAATAACTGGATTTGTATATGAAAAGGAACCAGACATTGGCACCCCCCTTAAATACGAGAATTTAAGGTTAGGAGTAAAAAAAGTGAGGCTGTGTATAGAATGAACCCTTACAAACCACGACATAGCCTATGATTGCATGAATTTAAAAAATATACATAAGTAGAGCTCTAAATAAAAGGTTATCTACTTAAGATTTTACTAAGGATCACAGTCCGTTTTGGAGTATTTTTGCACTGTTTTTTTTTTTAATCTGTCACCATCTGGCTACCAGAGCATTTTTAAACAACCGAGTACGTGTTTTTGCAAGGCCATCTATTAAGGAACATGAACCACTGCCTTTAGAATTTTTTATGCCTTTAATTTTGCTATAAAAATAAATAAAAATGGGGTGCCAATAACTAGTGAGTGCCAATAACACCCGCCTTTACCGTAGTATGGTAATTTCTTAAGACAAAATCTAAAAAGATCTTTGATTTTTAAGCTTTTTGTTTTAGTAAATTGAATGAATTGTCTTACCTTTTACATGGAAAAATATGATACATTACACACACAAATTTTTTAATGATATATAAGAAAAGTAAAATTACAATAAAAACTAACCTAAATAAAAAATTCTTCAGTTGAATAAAACATTTTATTTATCAAATCAATTTTGTTAAGAGTATTAATGTTTATATATTAAAATTTCCTGATATCGTATTTTCCATTCGAATTATTAATTTTAAGCTGGTGAAGCTATTTAATTAAACACAGTTATATAAGACAACACATCTGGTAATTTCCATGTCAAGAGACCTCTCCAGAAATCTTAGTGCTCTCACCCAGTTATTCAATTTAATGAATTATTTTCCCTTCAGTTATTTATAAACTATCCTGTAATTTCCCAATGACTTACATCACATCAATGGTTAAAATGTAAATTCGCTGATTCCAATTCACTTGCATGCAGATTGTTATCTCTGTTAGCTGCTGCAGAACGGCCTGCAGCAGTGCTGATACGCTAGGTAACTGCTTTAACCTGAATTCAATCTAATCTTTTTACAGGAAAAGGCAACCCACCTCCAATGTGAAAAAACTCTATTTTTCCCATTGAATTATTATACTGAACGTTTTTATACTTTGTTATATTTAGTGCTTTAAGTTCAGAGGTATCACTTTATTTATGAACCTTAACTAACGAAATAAATTACATGAATTTAAAGTCTTACTAAAAGTTCTGTCTTTGTGCGTATTAAAAAAATATATTTCACATTAAGATTGCCTAGGGCAGCATTTAACTTTATTTTGTTTCATCATCTGAAAATGTTTTATTTGGCCTTTGTCATCAGATCGTCCAGTCAAAAGGGTTACTCGAAGTGTGTTACCTTATGAGGGTTATAGTAAAATATGCTCAGCGAAGCGTAATGCTCCAAAAAAACTAGTTTGTATCGCAGTGCTAAAGACTTATTGATGAATGAGTCCCTTCAATCAAAAGACATACAACAAAACATTTATTACTTTTGTATAAATTATTTATCAAATCGCATACAATCCTATATTGGACATAAAGGAAATAAATTTTCTAATGGCATATGAAGCGAACAAAGCTTTTAGAATATAATCACGATAATCTAAACAATAGGGTTAATAAATGGGATGCCGCTTGCAACTGAACGTAAATTGGATCGAGTACCACGTAACTATAAATATCCAACTTAATAGTAAACCTTGTGACAAAGTTTGCCTCTTTATTGAATTTTTCTGTACACTCGTTATTACAATACGATTTAATTACGGTAAGGATGTTAACCAGTATTTTTTAATTGATCTCTCCATTTCTTAGGAATCAATGTCAACAGCCAAAATTTTCCTTAGTGTTTGATCAGTAATAAACGATTTAAAACCACAGAAAGAGCAAGAAGCGTTCTTGTATCCCTCTTGCATGAAAATTCTGCAATACAGGACTCCGAGGACTGGCTTAGAATACAGAGGGTTCATTATGTTCTGTCGCCTTCCAAGAAAAGCGGTTGCTTGTTCAGGTTATGACGAGTAAAGTGTTGTTGTACGTATAATATACAGTTATGATCACCTGAATCATTAAGGCATTGGCACAATGACGATTAATTATAGGTAATTAAAGTTTCCAATTGAATTAAAATAAATGGTACCAGGAAAGTGACACATACTTTCTCCCTTAAGTCATTTAAAGTCAGAAAACTTATATAATTAAATAAAACAAATTAACAATTGATTTCTCACAAATACGTATCAAACGTTTTCTAAATCGGTTAATAATTAACACAGATGACGGTTTTTAAATATTTTCCATAAGAATAACATTGGACAACATACTGCGTTAACCGCCAAACTAAAATAGCAATTATCACTGCAACCAGCTGACGTAGACTACTAATTACAAATACTGGACTATTTATTTTTTCAAGACAAAATTTTAGAAGTTACACATTTTGTGAAATTGGAGAAATATGAATTTTTAACACATAAAACCTCATGACTTCTGAAACCTGAATTTTTACAGTCATCTTAAGCACTAAAACCATGAAATTTTTACCAAAATCGATAGAGCCGTTTTAGAGAAATTGAGATTTTTGTTGTTTTTATAGGTTTTTACGGGGTAAATACCATTAAAAATCAAAAATTAAAAAAACCTAGATATACCATGGTTTTATACCTACATGCCAAATTTAATGAAAATCGGACCACTGGTGTCGTCTCTAGCTTTGTTTAACATCCACACATACAACCATACACACGGACAGGCAGACACCACTTCGAAAACCACTTTTTTGGACTCCGGGGGACGAAAACATCTATATCCACTAACAACTCAAATTCGAAAATTTTGACAAAAACAATACTTTCTCCATATACTATGCATGGGAGATAACGTAAAAACTAGTGTTTAAACCAAATTAAATTGAGTATATTTATATTTTAGTTCTATCATATATTCAAAATGCACGAAATTAACAGTTTCTTTCAAAGGTTTACAACATTTAACTTTTTTAATTCTACTTCCTTTCCTTAGAGCATACATAAATATTGAGGCTATTGTTGAAAATTCCATTTTTAACAACAAACTGACAAAATGTAAGGACCAGCTGTCAGGTTTCGTTTAAAATTCATAAATTGCTAGTTTAGGTTGTCACTTTGCATAATTTATATTTAGAAAACATTAAATTTCTATTGATATTACCTTGCAATTTCTTATAATTTCTCTATATTATTTTTCTAATATGAAATTTTATTGAGGAGTCCAAACAATTTTGAACATATTTTATGCCTGAAAAAGGTTGAAATTTTCCTTCTTTTTTCTTAGAAACGTCAATTTATTCCTTTAGCAAAACGATATACACGTGTATCAACACAGTGCTCTGATGCATGTCTTCCCAACAAGTTACCGTTGCACTGCATTAACTACGACACGCTAACACCTAATCCGCTAACACGCGGTAATCATGTTTCGCTTACACAATCATCTCAAAAAATAATAAAAAAACAACTTAAAGTACTAATATTACACTCAGATGTAATTTGTCACATTATATTGTATTTTTATTGCATTACCTCCGGATTACCATAATATTAAATGGCTTAAATACCTGCTTTTAGGTAATGTTTGTATTGCTCTAAGCAATTAGTTTCGCCAAAACATGCAGGCATCTTCGGGCTTCTCCAGATGTAAAATTTCTCTTCATAGAAGATCGTCGTACGCACACGCGTTTGAAAAGCACACGTGTCCACAAGTTTGAAAAGCACACATGCACCACACGCATCGTACGCGCACATATTTTTTAAATCATTTTCAACCGCGTGTGCGTACGACGATCTTCTATGAAGAGAAATTTTACATCTGGAGAAACTTGAAGATGCCTACACTAGTAGGCGAAACTAGTTGCTTAAAGCAATACAAGGATTACCTAAAAGCAGGTATTTAAACCATTTAATATTATATTGTACCTTAATTTTCCGAAGTTTCACTTTTCTATTTAATGATTGTAGGCTGAAAATATAATTAAAACCGTTCACCTTTAAATGTTTTATTTCATCAAACCTACTGAACTTACTGAAGTATTCTATGAATAGAATAATCTGCTAGTTCTATAATGCTAATGGTAAAACCACAGTCTTAATGAGGTGAAAATCTTTTCGATCATACTAATATCCTCCTCTTAAAAACCATAGTTAACGTCGCACATTGGTGTGAATCGTAAATTTAAAAACCAAATATTAAAAGTTTGTTATATTCATAATATATATTTTTTCTGTTATCTTTATGAAATTTGAGATGGGGAAAGTCCGGTTGAAAGCCAAGATAAGTGTGCTAACTAAGGAAAACCACTCAGCTGGGTTTACGAGGATTAATAATAATTAAACAGAACAAAAAATAGGTTTTGTGATTCCCGAGAGACAATAAATACCAATATTTCTCTAAAAAATGGCCGCCATTCTGATATGAATCAAGATACGTGAATTTTGTTTTAACCAAACTGTTCGTCTTATTTAGCGCTTTAAAATGATGTATAACATGTCATATTTTTACATTTAAAAATCCTAAGATTCGAACCCATGACCCACGGCTTTTGGAATACCCTGTATTTTAAAAAAGCTTAAAATATTTGTACGTTCCTTGTGTATGAATTAGTGGAGAGAGGTTTTGTTTCGTCTTTGTATGTCAAGCCGTTCGTCTACAATCAGTTGAGGACGGCTTAGAAGATTCACCCTGTATATCGACCCATGATTTCATTTAGGATTTTTTACCTACTCCTGCAAGACCGTACCACTGAGAGGGTAAGGTATCACAGAATGTGGCCTAAAATATTACATTATGTCATGGAACTGTGTTCCAAATTTCTAAGATTCATCTTGAATAATGAAAACGAACGAAATACAAAGCTTCTCGGAACTTTCCGAATTCCCGGTATATTGGTTTGTAAAATTTATGCATTTTGATGTCAAGAAGGTTATTTATTAGTAAAATAATGTTTTTACTCATTAGACAACAAATAAAATCATTTCACAATATTTTTTTCAGTTAAAGTCTTAGAATAATTTTGGCCGCTTAGATTGACCAAATACCCCACTGTGCGTCGGAGCCAGGTGAGAAAGTGCCTGCTGGCTGGCCAGTGAGTCATACGATAAGAAACATTTTTTATATTTATATGGTACTAGCTGTTCTACCCGTTCTTCGCAAGGATGCAGAATGAAAAAGAAACAGTGGTTTCTATGGAAACCAAATAAAAACTGTCAAAACCAATAAATTGGTATAAAACATGAACTTAAGAAGCCCGCGGGGCGGAGCCCGATGGGATTTTGAGGAAGTGAATAGGCCTATGTGTTTCCCGGGTTCAAGATCTACCTCTGTGTGAAATTTCAACCCAGTCGGTTCAGTATTTTTCGAGTTCAATTGGTACATACATACATACAGAAACCGCCTCTTCTTTGTAATAATATAGATAGATAGATAGATAGATAGATAGATTACGAAATAAATCATCTCACATCATTTAATGAGGCTTTCTGTTTTTTATATAAAATTTATGAGATATTGGTCAAACCTGATTGGTTAAACAGTTACTAATCTACGTTTAACTACTCAATGAACGATTTCCTTAAAATTGTAACAGAAGACAGGACGAATAATGTCACATGACTTATTTTTACGTAACAACGAATAGAAAAATGTATTGGTAATGAGGCCTGAATTTGTGGCTCAATAGCTGGCCACTACCCTCCAGATTCTGCTTACAGATATTATTAGCTCCAAAGTGGAGTTGAATAGATTTTCCGCCGCGTTGCAAGTGTGGTTTTACTATAAATGGATATCCGAAAAAGAGGGTCTTTATTAAGGCTTTGTCTGAAAGTAATATTTTATTTTATTAACGACCTGAAATTGCTGCTTGTAGTCCAGGCAACGAAAACGTACAGAGGAAAATGTTTGGAACACAATTTGGTACTTTGGTATTAATCGGAGGCCACCCTCATTCAGCGCGCTGCGGTGGTTAGGTTAGGTTAGGTTAGGTTATCATAAATACGTTAGTAGAACTTTCCTCACTTCGTTACGAATCGAACGATACCAGATGAGTCATCCCTTCGCCCGCCAAACCCCCTCCAAGTAGGCCTTTGTCGGGTTGTTGACCGGAAGGTGTGCATTACTTGCCTTCACGATTTGGCGGGCGAAAGTATGACTCATCCAATATCGTCTGATTTGTAACGAAACGAGGAAGGTCCTACTGACATATTTATGGTAACCTAACCTAACATAACCGCTGCAGCGCGCTGCATAAGGGTGGCGATCGGGTGTTGCGGCTAGCGGCGGTGACGCTTTACTTCGCTGACATCGCTGCCTTCTGGGAGGCATATTACAAAGACCGCTTATCATAATTATGTCAAATTTGGATAATAAGTCAATTAAAGTATGTTCTCTCCAATTATGTATTTCTTTTTGGTATCCAGTTAACAAAACCTCTCTAAACATAGTGGCCTCTGAATAATACCAAAGTACCCACACAATTTTTGACTTTGCAGCTTTGTTTAAACTAGTTAGGGGGTGAACATATCAAACGTCCTCCGTCCATAGACTTTGAGCTGGAGGAAGGAGGGGGTCTGAAGATATTATTCCCCACAAAATTGGAAAATTTAATAAAATTAAATTTCCTTTAAGAAAAGTATATATAATATGTTGATTTTGGCCCAACCATTCAAAAATAAGCAGTAATTTTAATAACATTTTGACAAATAATCCTTCCATAACAAGTACATGAAAATTTGTGTGTAATTTACAAGCCAAATGGAGCTACGATTTTTTACACAAAGGAAAATTACCAACATTCATGAAATATTGACAAAATTCACAGTAATTCGACACCTCAATCATTAAAGTTATTTTCATTTAGGTGAAAAAGCATTGGACCTATTGGGCATGTATGTTACACACAGATTTACATGTATTTCTTATATGGAAGGAATAAAATTTTTTATAATATTAATAATATTAGTGCTTACATTGTAAATGGTTCTTACAGGAAATCTAATTTTCTTTAATTTTCCAATGTAATAGGGACTACTAAAAATTGATATTTTTCAAGTATTTTAGGAAAAACCTAAAAATGGTACCTTCAGGCCCCCCTACTTCTCCCCGCTCAAGGACTCCGGACGGGGACGTTTGATATGTTCACCTTGTAACTAGTCCAAACAAAGTTGCAAAGTCAAAATTTTTGTTCCATGCTTTTCCTTATTATATACATTTTATTGAGCATCGTTGCCTGGGCAGTAGAAAGATTAATATCATCCAATTATGTCTGCATTTTGATGAACGATTATTTTTATCACTATAAGTGACAATACAGTAGTTTATTGTATAAATCAAGGATATTTCTGTGAAAGAAAAATACCCCCGCTGCAGGAGACCGGCATCCTTGGCGAATTTCAAATGCTTAGCATCATATTTCAACCGGACAAACTTGATGTATGTCATTTTTTGTATTGTCTATTTGAATAACTTGGGGAACCAATATGCAGGTATGCTGCTGAATTAAAAATAGAGTTCAACCATATCCATAAGTCTCAACTAGAAGAACTCATATGCTAAATTTTATCGACATTCGTCAAGAAATAAGAAAGATGTAGAGTCTTATTCATTCCTCTTAGGCATCACGTAGGGAATGACTGCAGGTCTACTGCGATGGAAATGTAAAAATGAGGAGTTTTAAGCTAAAATACAATAGACCTCTCGTAGTTGAAAAACCATGCGATGTTTGATTGAAAGATTTAGAGAAATAAACCATATACAGTATTTTATTTATTGTCTACTATATATTTGTCAAATACCACTCACCTATCATCGCACAGCCTAAACTACTTGACCTAGAACCTTGAAACTCTACATGAACGTTCCTCTCAGTTACGTACAAACGAAAGTTGAATTATTTTGATTTTACCATAAGAAAATCAGGAAAAACATTTTTGGGACGTTTTAATCTCCCTTTTCCCCCTATATTTGTCTACAATGGTCTCTTTGGGCTGATTTTCAACTCCTCCTAAATGGGAGTCATGTATAAGCATAATTTTTCTTTTTGACATTCAATTTACAGCGCTTGTTTCCAAAAATTATCGTTTTGTAACCAAAACTGTTGTTCAAATTTTGAAGTTTAATATGTTCTTAGGTTTTTGACCTGAGAAATAAGATATAAAAAAATTAAACTCATACCTTAACTACCATATCATTTACTTGCATAACAGCCCATATTAAAAAAATACAACTCTGAATCAATACGGCTAACACAGGCAATACTAGTTTTATATTTCGTAATTCTGATCTCCTAATTAGTTAATACGTTAGGGGGCTTAAAAGCTTTTAAAAATAAGAAAGTATTATGAAAAATACATGAATTGATCAAAACACAAAATCTCCAGAAAACCAAGAGATCTGCAACACCATTGGGTCCATACAAGATCAAAACAAAATTGGACTGAAAAAACAAAACTGTCTTATTTCTTTGCTGGTTCAAGACATAAATCTTCCTATAAATTTGACCGGAAAATCCCACTGGCGCCAGCTCCACCATTAATTCAAATCTTTATTCTTAGATTTACTTCCTAAAAGTGAAGTCTTATATCTTCATGAATATATACCTATGTATAAAATGTATTAAAAAGGGAACTTAAGGAGTTTCTTTCTTTAATATATATATATCACATTTATACATAAATATCATGTATATATATACATTATTTATGATTACATATCCTATACCCTTCTTTGTAAAATGATTGTTTAAAATGTTGATTGCTTGATTAATTGATTGCACTATTTTCTCGAAAATGACTGGGGTGAATTAATTCATTTACTTTAGTATGGAAATAACTAATTTTTGACTAAAAAACCTGTTTTATTTTGGTTACTTGGCTAGGGAAAGTCTAATAACGAAATAAAATTCATACAAAAAGTTAAAAAAGTTAACATTGAGACTTGCTATGTTAGCAATGAAATAAACAACAAAAATGTAAACAATTAATCATAATAGCTGATTGCAAACCAGTTATCTAGGTGAAATAAAGCGTGTGGGATGAATATTGTAAGAGAGTCTTAAAAAATTTACTTATAAATATCATGACCTTGAGATGTTCGTAAATATATAGTAGGTAACTGCAGATGCACTATGCAAATGTATAGTAACTGTGCAAACTGGTCGACAGGTACTGTAATGAATAAATCAATATCTCTCTCTCTCTCTCTCTCTCTCTCTCTCTATATATATATATATATATATATATATATATTTAAGCCAAAACTTTTGACTGACTGAATAACTCACTCACTGATCACAGTTTTTCAAAAACTATCAGACTTTGAGTTATGCAACTTGGCACTAATATTCCTTAAAGGCTCTAGATGAGTACTAAGATAATAAGAAAGGATTCTAAAATATTATTCCTCAAAAGGAAAAAATAGAGTAAAGTATAAAATTCAAAATGGCGGCCTTATTTAGTTTTCAAAGTTTATTTTCTCAAAAACTGTAAGGCTTGGCAATGGAATTGGCACATATATTATTAATAGACTGTTGATGCGTAATAAGAAAGAATCTTAGAAAAAATATTTTTTCTCAAAAGGCTGAAACAGAGTTTATAATCCAATTCAAAATGCCTGCCTTTACAGTTTTTAACGCTTATAAGATGAAAAATGTGGATGGAAGTTCTATGGAATATTTTCAAGAGGCATAACAGATTCAAAATTTCATCTGCTGAAAGACTTTTTTCTATCTGCTAAATAAACTACACAAAATTATTATGGCCAGCAACGATATATTATGTCAAACACTACTTAGACCAGTCTCGCATTTTATGGACCACCAGAATACTCGAATTATAATCTTTAAACTCTGCATGGCTTTTTTATTCCGAGTATAAAGCTTCTAACAGAAACTAGGTTTTCCATATTAAGAGTTTTAGGAGGGTTTGAGTGGCCAATAGGGCTTCAAGTTTCCATAAAAATGATTATTTCCACCATCCATTTTCTCTAGCACACGAATGATCCGATCTTCAATGTGTTAGAGAAATTTTAGGGGAAATTTCAATGTGTTAGGAAAATTTTAGGGGAAATATGATCCTCATTTTCTGAAAATACACTAATTTTCTACTTTTTTCTTGCAATTTTTTTGTTTATTTAAAGAAACATACGAAATTGAGATATTAATGCTTAAAATAAATTAAATTAGTGAATTTTTACTCACGTAAATGCCTGTAGGTATCAATATTTCAATTTTTCTGTAATTCGCCGTACGCTTGTAATTAATTAATTAATTTACGTGAGTAAAAATTCACTAATTTAATATAAAAAGGTATCAAGGCTGTATGAATAGTAAAATAAATTGTTATTTATTGTCGTTGAAGGAATTTCAAATCCGGGTTATACCTCATTAGTCAAACTCGTCGACAGGATTCAAGCAAATGCTCAATGTGCAGTGAAAGTTGTGAGTTCAAACCCCTGAAATGGCAATGGAATTTTTTTTATCTAAAATACCCAATTTTACACCCAAAAATGGATATGAAGTATTTTTAACTTTAAATTGCTAAATTAAAGTGTGTTGGCAAATGGTAGCCAATTCAGGAGATTTGTCTATCCTGGGGAAGAAGAAGATTCTACAGAAAAAAACCTTATTTCTCACATCACCTGGTTCTCATTTCAACCTGGGGTGAAATCCAGGACTACAGAATAGAAGGGCTGCGCCGCGCGGAGTCAAAAAGTGATGCCAGCTGGCAGTGGCTGTGACGTCACGGCGATACAGACTCACTACGGCGAACGCGCCGCGCCAGTGTATGTCTTGCCTCGTTTACACATTCCTCTATGCTTCTAAAAAATTATGTCTACGTCGAACCTTATATATTCATAATCTGCATAAATCGAGGAATCTAACAGTGTAAATATGTTTTATATAAGAATGAAAAATAATTATTTATGAATAAAAACTTAACTGTATTGTCATAATTGTGACTTGAAAACGTTAGTCGGCTACTACTTTTTTTATTTTTTGGTCAGGTGAGTTTCGTCTGCACGAAAGTTGTAGCTAATGAGATGAACTTTACACTTTGTATTTAAACTTTTTTTCTAGCACGTCTAGTTTTCCCAGAAACTCAGGTTGAACAAAGGAGACTACTTCGGCAGCGAGCCCGCGACGCGCCTGCCGCCACACCGACCCGTCATTGGGTCTGGCATAATTAATTACATGTACATCATAATTATTTACGATTGTCCATTATGTCTTACAAATAACTACCATCAAACAATTTTAAACCTTTGATGTATAAAAAAACAAACATGAGTTAATTTGTATTATATCGCAATTTCAATACATAAGTACACATGTAAATCTTTCTTACAAACTGACTAAAAACAATAACTTACAACAGTTTGAAATTATTTTTTTTGTGATTTAGCCCATTTTTCAATCTTTTGGGCGATTTTCCTCTTGTTCCAGGACAACTGACATTTGTTGTTTAGATGTCTATAACGCTAATAAATAGTTAAATAGTAATAAATAGTATTCTAAGTTCGGGAGTCGTTTCTGCAAGAAGCTACACTAAAGGCCACCACTATTCAAACTCATTTTAAACTAATAAACAGCTTATCAAACAAAACTAAACCTAAATAGGAAAATAATACACTTATATCGACACGAACAACAATTTTTTACAAGAGTGTAGGCGCGCGAAACAGCGTGTACGAGCAAAATAGTGTGTCCAATTTACAATTTACGGAAGATAATATCCCACGAAAAAACAAAAATTCCCAATTTATCCCTCATTTCTCCAAGTATTGTCTCATATCCCATCTTTGGGATGAATCCCTAAAGTGGAAAAACTGGAGCAGTAGCTCGAGTTAAGACGCGGCCGCCCGGGTTTTCCGCGCGCTCCACTAATCAGCTCGCTCTCCGGTCTGTTCAACCTGCGATTCTGGGAAAACTAGACGCGCTAGAAAAAAAGTTTAAATACAAAGTGTAAAGTTCATTTTATTATCTACAACTTTCGTGCAGACGAAACTTACCTGACCAAAAAATAAAAAAAAAGTAGTAGCCGATTAACTTTTTCAAGTCACAATTTATACAATACGTTAAGTTAGTTGTTGTAGAAAATTATTCATAGGTCTTATTTGGAAAATATTTACACCATAAGATTCGTCAATTTATACAGATTATAAAAATATAAGGTTCCACCCAAATATCTCACTTATGGACATGAAAAACAGCGATAGAAAAGCCACGCGTATCAGTCAGACAAGTAGCAGCCGCCAACAGCTGTGTATCGCCGCTACGTCACTACGGGGGGGAGGGAGGAGAGTTTGGGCACTGTCGGCTTTTAGCTGAGATGAAAGGAGTGGCGCAGCCCTTCTATTCTGTAGTCCTGGGTGAAATCACGATAAGGGTGTAATCAAACCCTTACAAATTTATAGCACACATATATAACGTATGATTAGAACTAATAAGTTCATATGGCAAATTGTAAAAAATGTGTATTACAATCAAAGTATAATTAAATTAAATAACAAATATTTCAGCGGGCGAAGCTGCTGGTATCTGATAGTTAATTATGTATAATTTTACTTGATTGTAATAAGGCATAGAAAAAAATATTCTCAGCTCTTTTATTGGTGAATAATTACAATTAAAGTAATTCTTTATTGTGATAATTGTAATACGATTATGTTTAGTATTTGAGAGAACAATGTTTTAGCTAAACCGAATGAAACTTTAATAAAATTGTATGTATTTTTTAATGATTTTTTAAAATTTTCAACCAGTTTTACGTAAACAGAAAACTGATTCTACTATATTTTTTGTGACAATTTCCATTGTGAATCAAGCTTTTTCACATAGGAGCATTATAAAGGAGTTTTCTACGTTTAATTTTCTACACAATACTTTACTCATCTTGAAGAAACTTAAAACTGTCTACCTTGTCTTTAGCAACTGCTAATAAGTGCTTATGAGCTAAATTTAGAGCTACTGCTCCAGTTAAGCCATCATCCACAGTTGACATACACAAAAAGCCACTTCTAAAATAGCATGTCCATGAGAGCTTTCATCAGTATCCAAGGGTTTTTATTTTCACACCACTTTCAGTAGGGATGGAAAAGTTGTGATTGAAACTAAATAAGATCACTATCATTTGCTTATCGGGTACCATGGTATTTTAGAGATGTAATAATAATTAGAAAAAACTAATAGAGGGAGTTGAGTAGTAAACGTTTATTCAATCCACGTGAGTCATGAATAATTAGTAAAACACGGCTTAACTTATAATAGATACCAAACCCCCAGAGTATAATAAACCGGGTAATAAATAGTGCTTATCTCTAGTGTCACGATGAGGATGAGGTTCAGTCGAGATGTTGGAGGAGGGACTTTCCAGCATACAGGTTATGAGAAGGTGTTAAAGGATAATATGTAATGTTTTGGAATGGGCTGGAATACCCCAGATCCAACAATTTACGTTAATTGATGGTTGCCTTAATTTTGGAAAACTATATAATGTTCTTTCATTTTTTCGTTTCCTTTCATCGTTCCGTTACCAAAGCTCTTGTATTTACGAAAACGCAAGAAATGGAATGGTACATGAGTGACATAGCGTGGTATAAATCCTTGTAATAATTATTTCTGTATTTGCAACCTCAATAAATTTGTGGTATAACAATATCCTCGCTGGGAAAAAGCATCTCTACAAGAGATATTGAAAATTAATGCGATCAACTCATGCGAAAAAGTTTTTCATGCAGCATACAGCAACAAGTACATTGTTATAAATGGTTTACTAAAATCATGTATGTCATTATATACAGCAAAAGCAAGTAGAAATATGTCTAAGAATGGCAAGATATTGTTTCCATATCTGGGAATTAGGTCCCGTACAATGCCATATATGGATTCCTTAAATGGAAATTCTGTGCATGTATGGCCAGATGTGACACCCTCATGTAGAAATTTTGTCCGTATATGATCCGATATGAGTTACGTTTATTAATGTTTTGTTCATTTATGACCAAGGATGCCATATAAGGATCTAAAGGAATTAGGTTTTTAACAAACTAATAAGCAACATATTTTGATAGGATTACGATACTTAAGTGTAAAAATATTTTATAAGGACTGAGTTCTTATAAAATATTCAATCAAAGACTGAAACAAACTCTGAACAAAGAACGAAAAGTTTAAATACTCCAACGTATGGTTGAAAAAGCTAATGAATTATATTCAGTACTTGTTCGTGCTATAATATATTTTAAGCACATCAAACTAAATAAATAAACTAAAACAAAATATCATAAAACCACTTGATGTTTGTCGTTCTATGTTAGATTTGTTAATTTTTATTAACTTTCAATTTTAATTTTTAAGTTATTCCTATAAACTTTCAAAATAACTATCAGGCTTATTAAGAGCTGAATTTAATTGATTTACCTTATATGTATTCAATAAATCGTAATAAAGGTTATTATCATAAAATATAGATAATGAAAAAGTAAATAGAAAGCCACAGTTGGTTTTTTTATATGTCACTCTTCTTACATTTTAGAGTCTATTAAACATGAAAAAAGTTCAATAATAAAATACAACAAACCACAAAATGTTAAAAAGCGTCGAAAACTTTTACCATGGTAGTTTGCTGTAGAGGTCGTAATATTTCTTACTAACTACTGGTTGTAGCGCCGTTGATATTCTCCTCAATGGCGGTCTTCAGAAGCTATTACATTGATTTATACATCCGGGATTGTGTAAGGTTTTAGGAAGTATCATAGTATACATGAAAGAAGATTAGTAGGAAGAAACTAGCTTAACCTAAAACCAATGTTTTGTTAACTTATACAAAAAAAGCACGATTTAGCTGATTGGCCCAAGAAAAATATAGTTTTTTCAAGGCGATGTTGACAAAGTTTGTCTTACAAAACACATAAATATTTTCCTATCAGACTACTACTATTACCGTATAATGTTTTAATTAATCACAAGAATACGTTGAGTTTATGAGCTATTTGTTTAAGGGAAAACGTAAATAGTGATTGGATTATTTACGATTCCGTAGTAAAAATGGAAACAGCTGATAAGTTAAAACACCGTTTTATAAGCAGTGATACATGCAGTAATAAACTTAAGCCTTATGTTGCGTCAAACAAAGCTGTTTTCTGTAAAGCACTAAGGGTTGAAAACTGGTTTTCTCACACTAAAAATATAACTTACATTATTTACCTTCCTGAAGACAGAACACCCCTTCCCAAACTAGGGTGTCATCATAGTTATTTGTTGCAAGAATAAAGTTAAACTGATTCACAGTATTCAACTGTATCATCTAAAAGTATGACTTTTTCTTTCTATGATGGTTATTTTTTGAATTATTGGTTAATTCGATTACTTTGGACGCAAAATAAAATTGTACAAAGTAATGAATCTCGGATTTAATGTTGAATTAAGTAATCTTAACATATTAAGTGTAACAAATTGTAAAATTAAATCTACAATAGTTATTTGTGTGTTGAGTGAGTAAAGGTACAACATTGTCTGACGAGTGAAAATGTTGACACCCGAGTGACGATGGTGAAAATTTTCACGATAAAGACAATGTGCTTTACTCTCGAAATACACTCAATATTTTCCCCCACCTGCAATGATAAATACCTAGTCTTGGAACATCTATTTTATTGACAGTAACCTACTTGACAAACCAATAAACCAATAATTGGATAAATATAATTTTTCAATTTGGAAAACTCAAAAAACCCATATTTGGGGGGTAAAATGGGGCCTTTACCCCACTTTGGATATGTCGATCTGGCTGGTTTACGAACTCGTCCAAGAGAATCTAGTTTTACATGTCTGTACCAAATTTTGTTACGATCGGAGGATATTTACGAGAGTTATCGTGTTAACAAAACTCAAAAAATGAAAATTCTATTTCCCATATAAGCCCATGTTAAAATTTTGAAACAAATCGTGATTTTGCAGGTAAAAATGCGTTTTCACAATAAACTCACTTCATATCCAGAAAGTTCATATAAAAAGCTGTCAATTAATATAAATATTAATATGATTGCTGAGGTTACCCTGAACGGATATTTTTTGTCCATTCTGTTCTGTTAAATGATGGTAATAGCTTATTTCTAAGGAAATTCACTAATAAAAGAGCTGAAAAGCTGTTAAATTTGTTTTTACTTACAATTCATTATTATCCGTCTACTCTTTCCCAGCGAAGCTGGACACCATCAGCTAATTTCACTATCTTAACAAATTTTGTATGTGAATATATGAAATGTGTTATCATTAATTAAGTTTTCTGGTAAACAGGTTCCGGTAGTTGAAAGATCCCGGACAATGTTCAAAATTAGATTATTTGAGTGCAGTACCTCATCATAAATACCTTCTGCACTATCTCCAATTTATTACTAGTTTCGAGTCTTTGTTTAGTGTTAGTTTCGAGATTTTATTTTTGGGGGGGGGGGGGTTTCTGGATGTTTTGGGGGGAGGGGAGGCTCCATAAGCCTTGGAGGGAATGTGTACCCCTGCCTATAGTGATACTACCCTAGGTTGAAATGAGAAGTTGAAACGTTTTCTCTAGAGAATCTTTTACTTCCCTCAAAATGGATAAATGTCATGAATTGGCTACAATTTGCAACCATACTCTAATTTAAACGTTTAGTCCTAAAAATATTTAAATGGCCTATTATCCATTTTTGAACACAAAATTGGGTTTCCATTAGTATTTAAGAAAAAAACCATTTCAAGTGTTTAAACTCATAACTTTCACAGCACCTAGCACACTTGCTTGAATCCTGTCGGCCAGTTTGACTGATGAGAATATGAGGTATACCACGGGATATAAAATTTCTTCAACGACAATAAATAGCACTAAGAGTCAACCCTCCACTTAACATTTTAATTTAGTATTTTTATTTAATAGACAGATCATTGCCAGAAAAAATAGGAAATAATTTTATTGCAAAAAAAGTACAATCGTTATTCCCCAAAGATTTTCTCAACACACAGAGGATCGGATCATTCGTGTGCTAGGCAAAATGGATGGTAGAAGTAGATTTTTTTAACTTCAAGCCCCTTTGGCCACTCAAACCCTCTGAAAACTTGATTGCGAAGACCCAGTTTCTATTGGAAGTTTGATACTCTGAATAGAATGGCCATGCAGAGTTTTAAGGTTCTAACTCGAGTACTTACGGCGGTCCATAAAACGCGATTGGTCTAAAAGTTTTTTTGGCACATAAGATAACACTGTTTTACATTAGGATGAATAAATTCACTAATATCTCATATATTACTTAGCAAGTCCGTTTGGAAAAAATCGGGGCACCCCTTACTCCATTTGGGGGGGGGGGGGTAAATGCTCCAAATTTGAAGTTTTTGGACCCAAAATGTCTCAGTGGAGCCCATCGTGTAATTTATATATTCAATATTTAAGAAATAAAAAAAACATTTGAAGCCTTCTCCCAAAGTTATAGCTCAAAAAATTATCGATCTAAAAAAATATATTTGTGTCCTTAAGGCAACACACTGTGTTGCCTTAAGGAGGGTATTTTGCATTCCAGCGGCTACAATTATCATTCGATTTCATTTTGATTTGGTGGTGATATTATTTTTTATATTCTGATTGGCAAGTCAGTTGGGGGAGATGGATCGGAACGCTCCTAACATCATTTTTTGGGGCATCAAGTCCAAAATTAGGGGGTTTCGGGCCTAAACTGAGCAATTTAAGCCCCATGATGTTAAAACTCCCTCCCTCACGTCAGACTGCTGCGTGTCTACTCGTTTAGTAAAATCTTACTGAACAAAGATAAACAGTGATATTCTAGTTCTTAAAAAGTAGTTTGTTATTTTTTATTTTTACTAAACAGTGTTTATGTACTTGAAACTGGCATAATAGTATTTAGAGGAAACCAATAAAACGTTGTACTATATCTTTGGAAAGCTTATGTCTCGGAGCGGTTTCTATAGAATTTGCTAGCGTTTTAAATAGCTATTTTGAAGTTCAAGGTTCATAGAAATCTACTTCTTCTCAATTGAAATATAATTTAGGATTCGGTGGTAGTGTCAAAGTTTAAGGGATGAATCAAGTTAGGTCAGAAAATTCAATTTTCTCGAGTAAATGTATGTTTTGTAAAAAAAGACGAAATATTTTATATTAATAATATAAGGTCTCACCTTAAAAATTATATTATTAGGATTGTTAAGGTGAGACATTATATTATTAATTGAATACAACCAATCCACAGGCTAAAATGATTGAAAATATTTTTTTCCAAGGTGAGTGTGTGTAATAGAATTTTCAAAATTGCTGATTTGAGTCACATTTGTTTTGTTCTAACACCGAAAATAAATTTAATGCTAGGTCAAGACCATCCTGTCAACGCTATTTATCATTCGTCTTTAATAATGAGCATATAACTTACTACCATATAATATGCCCTTGTAGTATGTTGGGCTCCTCCCTCCGAATATTATGACTATTAAAAAATAAAATAATATTTTACATTTTTTTAGTTAAAAAAAACTTAATTAGTCAAATACGATTAAAATTATGAACAGAATCTTGGTCAACATGATTCAATTTTACATCTTATTTGTATTTTTTTTACTGAAACTACTGACTGATGTTAAAGTTGATTTGATGCATTATAACATCACAAGGTTGTTTTTATTATATTGATGGACTATTCAACTTTTCCATCGATCCTCATATGTTCAGTATACCTTTGAAATTTAATTAAAAAGATTAATAGATTTATAAGTTCCTTACGTTTATGTTCGGTATTATAGATAAAATCAATAAAATGAGACATACCTCAACATGTAGAGACTACCTGTATACAATTAATTAGACAAAGGCAGTAAAAATTACTTATTTGCTCCACATCGAACGTAAATAGACTACCAGTACAATGACTGTGGGAACGATGAAAACATTTATCAAAGAAGGATAAATTATTATTATGTATCCGGTTCCAGTTAAATTATTCCACGGCTTACAAGAATAAAACGAAACGGCACAGTGTTTATCTTATCTTTTAACGAATAGAAATAAGCTTTTAAAAATTAATTAATATTTATATGAGATTATATAAAGAGATTTAAGACATTAAGTGACATTGACGATTCATTCACAATTTAGGGGCAAAATAGGTACAATTCAAAGATTAAACATCAATGTTCATACAGCTAAACAGCAAAATGATAATAAAGGAAAAACATTCGCTAAAATAGTGAATTATTGGATAAACTAATATCATTGTAAATGATTCAATAACACTGGTGTTTGTAGGACATTTTTTTCTATTCTGCAGGTGAAGTATACCTTCACAAGTTATTGCGACCATGTTTGATATTGCTCATTATCAATTCACGAGACGTAAAGGTAATCAAAGTTCTAATTTAGTTGTTTGATGGGATCAGAGTTTGATGGTATATAGTTAATAAGCCTAAAACATAAGTGTAATTAATTGTTTCTGTATATACTACAATGTGAAACCGGGTTTGAAGAATGGGTGAACAGTTTATACGATGTGTTAAGGTTTGTCCCGAAAGGTTTAATATTTTATTAACCAACATAGCTTTGTATATAGCTTAACATAGCTTTGTCATACAGCTTTGTATCTAGTATCCACAAAAGCGCTCGCAACGATGGCCCGATCTTAACGAAATTTAGCATATACGTGGAAACTAGTAATTATTCGGACGAGTTCAAAAAACAGCCCGATCGCACCATCGCAAGAGGGTGTAGAATGTTATCAACCCCCAAAGATATTTTTACTTCTTACATATACAAATTACAACGGTCTAATTTTGTATTAAACCATTGAATTCTGTAAAAAAATCACAAATCATTTGGTATTTTGAATCATTGCTACATGTGCATTACTCACTCTATTAGTTACTGAGATACCGAGAATGGTAAACATAATACGTTGTCTCATTGATAACCTTATGCAAAATATACAAAATATTTATGTCTCTCTTTTTCTTAACACATCTGAATAAATTTTGGTATGTGGCGTCATCTCGTTGATATCTACTGGATCATTGCAAAAAATCTCATAATTTCTTATTTCCATTGCTGTAAACCTGCATGCTCATATCCAATGTAGTTCTTAGGGGGAAAAAAGTGTTAATGCTCATTTTAGGATTTAAGTTTATTCTGCTTGATTTGAGGCTCCGTCTAAATGATTTATTTAAGCATTTGAAATACGCTGAGTACGTAGGTCTGATGCAATGGGGCTATTGTCAACTAACACCAAATGGTTTTAGTTTTCTAATATAGATAAGGGTTCAATCATTATGGTTCTGAGTACTTATATGTGTTGATATAAAAGTTTTATTTTACTATCAATATATAAATGTGTTATATTTCCTTTTGCTATGTAGAGAGAAGTACCCATAAAAATTAACTAAGCAAGTGACCTTAAGAAAATTACTAGTGGAAGTGACACTCATAAAATAGTCATTGCTACAATTTGGCTACCGATTGTTGTTGAATTGGCAAGTGCGACGTTCACAATGGCATGTTATGTTCTATTGAGCTAAAATAGAAATGGGGTAAATTTAACAGTCATTGACTGATGTGATCTTTAAGTAGAATAGCTAAATACAAAAACACGAACTACAAGGAGTTGCTTTTATTTCCATTTAGATGAACGTTAAGTATGAGTTTTTCTTTTAACCACGGTATTTATTGTAAACTAATATTTAAATTAATACTGTGCTTAAGGCCAAAAGCAACGCGATTAAGAATCACAGGCGGAAACGACATGCGTACGTACCTCGATCAGAACTCGACTGCTCTCTTAGTGCCGGTTGCCTCGACCGATTGGTAGACGGCCGGAATTCTCAAATCCAAAGTCCAGAGCAAATTTCTTTCTACATATTATTATATGCCTACTTGCTGTGCTGTATTTTCTCTCAATATGTATTTCCTTATTTAAAACATTTAATGTCCTTAAAATAACCATTCCTCTTCTAATTAACTCTAACTTGATATTTAATTATTTATTACCTCTCAGTTTTATTTACTCTTGAAAAGTTTATTGCTGTGTAACAGTGTGATAAAACAATTAGAATGGCCTGATAATGTATTGCCAAATAGGCAGAGAAGTTGCACAATGATGTAAAGGGAGAGATATTGGCACTTTAGAACATATATTTCAATAGTTCATTCATTATTTTATGAAACCGTAGCTGCTAAATATTTTATCCAAGTGTTAAGTAAAATGCAAGAATATGTATTAACTTTCTGTTTTTTGCTACATAAATTACATAAATGTTTGCTAATAAAAACTACATTGGGTCCAGTTGTTAGCATATTTTTAATTTTAATTATTGAATAAATTAACGTCCCCAGAGACACGGTAGATGACTCTGAATAAATTCCATAATAACCCAAGCTAATGAGGGTTCCAAATAATGATTAGACTTTAATTTGTACTTGTATTTTTGACACTACACTCGGCGCCATATCATCTAGAGCTTCAAAATTACTTAAAAAGCTGGCCATTTATATCATCTGTTCAGGGAACCAAGAGCTTGGTAATTTCGAAGCTCGAAATAGTATCTAAATGGGTATACCTTTAAGTACACTAGTAGAAGGTCAAAGAAAATGTTTAGGTAATATAACAATAACAATACGCTTAACAATAAGCTTCTCGGCAAGCCTAGGGCGCCAAAACTTGCACTCATGAAGCAATGTTGTACTTTAATTCTAAAACACACAACTAAAATAACTATTTCTTCACTTCTGATAAAATAATTTACTATAGTGTAGTTTTTTAGGCTCGATTTGCGGAATTGAACTCTATAAATTAATACCTGGAATGTTATAGACATATGTTTGATACTATGATTACATTTCAAAATCCCTTCTAATTCCTTTCTCGAGGAAATTAATTTTTGCTCTCAAATCAACAGCAGCGTTACTTTAAATTAATATTTTGAGCGGTTTTGAAATTGATAACAAGCAAAGGCGAATAAACTTTACTATCCAGAATAAATCACAGGGTATACTTAGGTAATGTAGTAAGTAATACGAAACACAATGGCATAAATACCACAACCGTCATAAATTGCACTCCAAAATCAATAATGAAGTTTACAGTAGTAGTGTAATTAGATCTGATTGCAATTCGTTTGTATGATGAAACTTATAATACTCATTCTATAGATATTTCTTAAGGACAATTATAAAATCCGTTATGTGTTCCAGAAACAATTTTGGCAGGTCTGAGATAGATTTTTTAGGAAATTTCATTTTAATTAAGCATCAGTTACTCTCCTATCAAGTTAAAATACCTGAATATCTGTTAAACATTTGGGTCATACAAAAAGTAAGTTTCGTTCATGCATATCTCGAGAAATAGTGGCGATATCGCAATAATTTTCATATGTGTAGTGTTTCAATGCCTTTCTACTTGTGTGAGGCGGATCATCGAAGTGCGTCGCGTTTTCTAAATATGTCTTCAAAACGTGAGCACCTCAATAAAAAGTCCCGCAAAATTGGAACTGCGCTGAATTTCAAGTTTTCTTTTTAACTTTCAGTATCCGAAACATTTTCTGAATTCGGTTTATCGTATCCTTCTACGATTCCCGAGTAAAGGTGCTGTTCGTCAATGGAGACGATTTTTTTTGTAAGTGGAAGAACCTAAAGTAATAGCAAAAGGGGTAACCTTGTGTTGTCAATGACGACTTGGTGAAAAAAGGGGAAACAGATTCACGAGAAATATCATTCAGAATAAAAATTGCTAAAGGAATAACTCAGAACACAAAATATTGGTATCAAAATATTAGCAATCCAAACAAGTTAAGTATGTTATTCACTTAATTTTGATCATAGTTAAGTGCAAAATATTATCATATGTAAGCACTGTGATATGTGTGGTGAAATACATTTTACACAGTCTCTTGAAATGCAAGCAGACACTCGCATCATAATAATTTCAACAACGTCATAAGGTGATACTAGTTTATAGAATTTAAAATTCCATAAATGTTTTATTTTGCTTTATTTTGATGTATTTACATTATACAACGCCTATTAGACAGTTTTCTTGTATAATATTTGGTTTTATTATTGTAATGGTTTCACTATAATTATAATTTAAAAATAATTAAAATTAGACTCTTAATTTAGAATTCAATTTGATTTTGATTTGATTTCTTCGTGCGGGGTTGAGGGCATTAATAAATGGTCAATAGAACTTGCATTTCAATTAGCTTAAAACAATCGCTATTGCTTCTGCTCTTTTGACTGCTAAATTAAAGTATATATTGCTGTTTGCATTCCAATAGTTGAATATTTACTTTCTTTGGCTATTTTTCTTATACGTCGTCATTAAATCTTTGGACGTTGGCGCGTATCCGGAGGAAATAGGACCATGTGCTGGCCGAGATCTACCTTTGTTTTAACATTTAAACCTACAAACAGTGGTTTTATTTAGAGATAATAACCTTAATAACCAAATTCATAATATTTTTGGGCGTCTTGGGAAATAATAAATTGATACCAATAAATACATCTGTAAGGTTCAACTCGATAACACGGAGAGGTCAGAACGGTAGCTCATACCCTCTTAAAAGCCGAATCTATAATCAATGGCCTTACGATCAAGCCTTACGATTCTACAATTGAGAATGTCGAGATGGACTTTACATCAAATACGGATATCTCAAGCATTTAATTTTACCATAATAAAGGTAAGATTGTTTCAATAATTTACATTATCAAATATCATTATGTCTAAATATAATTTGTGAACGTAAAAATAGGTTGAAGTTAAAAATAATCGTGAGAAACGCTTTCGGTGAATTTTCCCCTATAGGGATGTAGTGGCATGGTAAGCCACTACACATGGCGGTTACCGTTGGCGACATGGTATTATTTAAGCGGGTGACCACCTTAACTTTTCATTTTTATGTTCCTATACCCCAAATAACGTTAAAGAGTGACATTTATTACTTTTAGTTCAAAAACCACCATGATTAGTTGACTCTAAAGAGGGTTTTTTTACAAAATAAAATGAATTTAAGATTTAACACCTCTTAATTTCATGTAGAATTAATAGTCTAAATGTTCTAAATGCAGTACGTTGTCCAATTTTATTTTTAATTTTACTCTCAAAAAGTATATTTACCCTGATTTCAGGGAAGCTGCATGGTGATTCATCCAAATCAATACATTTTACACTTATATAGGGATTTTTCTTAAATGAAACTCTGGTCTCATTACGATATTTAGATTTGTAGGTGAATATTTTATTTATCTTCATTCTAAATAGGCCTAGTTAGTTCATTACTTGATTGAACATGATTTTGCAGAAAATATATACGTTTTAAAAATTCGAATTATTAAAAATTGTATAACGAAAGTGTGTGAATGGGGGTGGGAGTTTGGTCTAAACCACCTAAAAATTCAGCATACTATATGGTATGTCTACAATGCTGAGGAATAATATTATGTTTTATTGAGATAAGCTGGAGTTGCAGGTCTGCTGCAACAGAGGTACTTTTACTATAAAACTAACCATATTATTGAATTTAATTTGTTCACGCGATCAATTTTTTTTAACTGGCTTTAATTCGTTGGTTATATTTTGCTGACATTTATGTAAACTATAACAAGATTGCATTGATTTAAAATTTATTAAAGTAAGAATTATATAACATAGAGAAAGTGTATATTACTGTAATGAAAACCAATGTGACTCCCTTGTTAATTTTCCTCATATTTAAAGCTCATGAATGATTGAAAATACTTCCCACTGTATTGTTTGGACAAAGTATTTAAAGCAATATTTTCCTTTATACATACATTAAATATACATAACCCTTTGGAAATTCACTGGGTACGCAGATCTGTTGTCACAGGAGTATTTTCTTAAGTCATAAAAGCATGCCATTCTAAACTAACATGTATTTGTATATGAAACTCATTATTGGTGGCAGAAAAGGAAATAAAGAGCGAGGTTGACACAAAATCGATACAAACTGTCAACGGAGCTGTTATAAATAGAATATTTATGTACTCAGTTTCTACGCACTAACATTCACTTCGATCTCACTTCGCAGAAATGGTGGATTTTACATACCAATGTAAAAACTAGAAACAATATGAAATATTTGTATCATTATACAAAATTCTTTAATAAACACTGCTACTTCTTAACGCTTTAATAAATATATTCAGGCTGCCTCACTTAAAGTGTCTCAAACGGAGTGCGAAAAAACTAGTAGGCCTACATAGATGAAAAAAAGCTATTCTCGACTGAAATCGACCCCAAGGAACAACGTAAACATTTTTTTTTAACACAGGGTGTTCAAAAACCGTGGGTCACAGGTTCGAATCTCAGACTTTCAAATGTAAACATAGGTCATGCTCTACATAAATTTAAGCTCTAAAGAAGACGAACAATTTGGTGGAGATAGGATTAATTAATTTCAAAATGGAGGCTGTTTTTGTCAAAAATTATGGTATTTACAGAATATCCTGTATCTCGAGAACTACTTAACATTTGTTGTTCTGTTTTAAAATTCTTAATCCTTGTAAACTCAGATTTAATTTGAAATACGGCATGCCAATTTTTAAAGAATGAAAATTTTTCAAAACATTTTATTTTGTTAATTTTGGTAGCAATTAAAATCAAAAATGTTAAAAGGCAATATATGACAAATAAAATATCATTTTAAAGGTCTTGCATAAACCAACAACTTTTCATTTCATACCTACCCCATATCTTTGGTGGTTTTGTAGTTATAAACAAAAAGCTCCATTCTCCTATATAAAGCCCATGTTAAATGTGCTGTCCTAAATTCATTAAAACTTGTATTAATCAAACCTGAGTACTGCACTTTTAACATCGGCTTTATATGAAAAAATGGAGTTAGTATTTATAAAATATAATCGGGCAATTTAAAATTTGAAGGTTACTGGGGCCTAATTTGGAAACCAATTAATTAAAGTACGCACCACCTCATCTGCTCTCCCTCCCGACCAAGGCGCGGGCGCTTACTCAACCAAGGAGAGGGCTGCTCCGATGTTCATCGGTCGGTGTTAAGGCGTAGAGAGACCGATTTTTCTTACCTTAGCTCGCTTCCACTCTCGAACTTTGCCCTCTCGAACCTTGTGGATCGGGCTGTGCCGGTTATTGCAGATAGGCTAATATTGAATCACGTAAACTTAGGAACTTAGTTCTCCAAACCCTTGTTTTTAGCCATCAACGTCGAGTTTTCTTTTTGATGGAACCATAAAGTAATCACCCACTGAATTTAGCTTGAAAAAAGTAAATATTCCAGCAATTTAAACTATTACTCTACGTCCACTGGTTTTTTTTTATTATTCTTTATTTACATGTTCATTTGTTTACATGGCCATGTAACAAATATCATGTATCGTCATAGTACTAACTGGTTGCGGAGATGATTGAAATTTTCGTTTGCCGGTGAACACAGTACGTTGTCTAATGTCATTGTCGTAGCAAATATAAAGCATATATCCGGTTATTACCAAACATTTTGATAAATTTCGGTATGTAATTGTGAGATAATTGTAAAGTTGTTTTAGTTTATTTGAGGTTTTTTGCTTTAAGGGAGAAATTATGTGTCAGGCTGCTGGTACCTTATTTTTTATTCATTTGGTTTTGGCGTATTGCGGAACGCATCTTGGACTTGAACTCGTGACACGCACAGGTCCTTGACCTAAGAAAGGTCTTTAAAATGTGTGCTATTATAACGCTGCATGTAACATTTAATCTAGTAAATATTATTTAGTTACAGAAATAATCATATTGCTCTTAGTAGTAAATTAAGAGGAGAGGCCTTTAAATTTATTTAAAGGCCACCTTATAAATTGAGCCACTCACTCATACAAGAGATTTACTCCACCCCGATTTAGCACGTTATAAGTACATGTCGCTCTGACGTTTTAATCTCCCGGGACTAGAAAATTACTCCTCCAACAATCCTGAGGTATGAACTATGAATAATTTCAAATCTTAATTAATTAGTAGTCCTATGTTCTAGGAGTACTTTCCTTATTAATTTAATTGTTTGAACTGTGGTATTTTCTAAAATATTAAGTCCTGAATGATGATATAACAAGCTTAATTATGATTTACTTTTATAGTGAATACGTTTACTCTTGTTTTTGCCGTTTATCTACCGAATCTACACCAAGGAAACCAGCAGTTTTATTTATGTTAATGAAAATCGCACAAAGAATCATAAAGAAACTAAGGGTAATCTAGAAGTTTTCATACCTGGGGCCATCGCGCATTTAAATTGACGCCATTGTGGACCCTTCCGAAACCTTCTGTATACAAGCAAAAACACATGTCTCATTAATAAAAACTGCATTTGTAGTTTTAATTTTACTAAAATTAAAACCCCAACGCACAACGCTCTGTTGTGTTTTTTTGTTGTGTGTGTGTGTGTGTGTGTGTGTGTGTGTGTGTGTGTGTGTGTGTGATTATGATCACTGTTTTTCGACCATTTTTCCTTGTAGTTTGTACAGTGCAAGAATTAAAGTGATTTTCTTTATTTCTTTGAGGATTTTCTTTAGGACTTCTATTTATGTTATAATTTGAATATTTACGAAGAATATGTCAGCAATTTCAAGTTAAGATAAATTACATTATTTTCTTCAGATTATTGTGTTGAAGACTGAGAAACTCTATATCAAATATTGATATTTTTCGCACTTTAAATCGCATATTTTTTAAATGAACAAAACTTTATGATTTTTTTAAGGCGTACAAAAATATAATGCAAATCATTTTTTGAAAAGGCTCCTGAAACTATTTGAATGTTCTACAAAATAGTTTACTTTATATTCAATCGCCACTTTAAACTGTTTCTGCAGTATTTTTCTTTGTATTTTTAGTTAGCATATGTTCTAATTATAAGTGGGATAGTTTATTAAAATAGTTCTGTTTGGTTAAGTTTTAAAAATCAGAACCTCACAGATCAGATTTAAAAAAAGAATTTATGGAAAAATACGCTCATATGTTTTTTCACGTAATTAGCTAATTTTCTACCGAATATCAGGTGGATAGGTTCGATAGTTAAGGCGGGATGAGCCCTGAACGAACATAAAATATACAATCGATCTCAAAGCATATCAGACTCAAAATATTAGTAGAATTGTAAGGCACTGACAGCATTAAAAATCATACAGTCTCGTCAAAGAAAAAAAGGTCAGTTAACATAAAAAAACAGCGGATTTTATGGCCAGAAACCAATCAATATTTTTTTGGTGCTAGTCCACATTTTCTATACTTACGATCTACCTGTAAAACTTTGTATACCGTATTTCTGTTTATGTATTATAAAAATTCGACAATGGTATAAAGTTACCTTAATTCTGTCAGGATCCGTTGAGGTATATTATATTGCTACCGGTTTCAAGGCTTTAAAGCCTCTTCATCAGGCTCCAATCACTCTCTTGAGGTCGTCGAAAGTTTAAAAAACACACAGTACATTTAATACACATAATACACTTCACATACGGACGGACGAATAATTACAAACATTTAATACCGGTGAACTAGTTCACGCGACAAACACATTTCACCATAGGAACATGGGTCTCTGGTGCCTAGTTTTCCGTCTGTCTGTCTGTATGTGTTTTTACAAACAAATTCATAACTTATAATCGGTTTGAGGTATAGCGTTGAGATTTTATTAGGATCTATCATCGTTAAAATTTATACCAAAATATCACTAACCGTTTCAAAATGGCGGCCATTTAAATTATTTTATGCCAAATTCCACGGAAACCGTTAATTTTATCAAAACATTTAAAGGTACATAAAAGTAAGTCCATTTTATGTAGTTTTCAATGATACCTTATTTGTTGAGATTGGATAAATATTTATTGAGAAATTAAATTTTTTCGTTGTGCTTGACCACTTTTAACCATTTAAACAATGTTAAAATTAAGGGGTGTCCAACTTTACTGTGCCACCATTGGTATCTCAGAAACTATTGGATTTAGAGATAACTTTAAAGGGGGGACCTACTTTTTTAAGACATTTAAAAATATGAATTCCGTTTTCTTGTAAGTGGCCGCCATTTTCCAATATAGCGAACAACTTTTCTTATGGAACACCCTGTACTTTATGGCGTATTTGAATTCTACGCTTAATTTTAAGAACTTATTATTCTTTGACATTTTTTCCTAAACTCAATTTTTAAGTGGATATAAGCCGTTAAAGTTTGATTTTTAACACCCCGTATTTTAACATTGTTTATATGGGGAAGAGTGGTCATGCATTACGAAAAAACTAATTCAGTAACTCTTTATCCAATCTTAACAAATAAGGTATCACTGAAAACTACATAAAATGGACTTACTTTTATGTACCTTACAATCTTTTGTTTACATTAACGGTTTTCGTGAAATTTGGCATCAAAACATTTAAATGGCCGCCATTTTGAAACGGTTGATGATATTTTGGTATAATTTTGAACGATGATAAATCCTAACAAGATAAACATTTTTCCAAAATTTCAACGCTGTTCCTCAAACCGTGTAGGAGTTATGAATTTGTTTGTAAAAAACACAAACAGACGGAAAACTAGGCACCAAAGACTATGGTGAAATGTGTTTTGACCCAAGGAATAATGCTATGTATGTTTGTTCATAGGGTTGCAAGACACCCTGTATATATATATATATATATATATATATGTATATATATATATATATATATATATATATATAACCCGTAAACGAGCCTCTGTGAATTTGTGTGATTCCGGAAAAAACAACACCAAATATGCTTGATAACACATTATTACTACTAGTAGATTACATGTTCACTAGGAGTAGACATGTACCTAATTTGAATGGCAGTTCCTTACTTTCAAGAGTCGAAATAGCGGTATATGCTTAAAAAGAAAATTGTCTAATTATGCTTAATCATTAGTGGATGTATTTTGAACCATTTTACTCTGTTAAAGCATTCACAAACATAAAAACATATCTAAACCCAAGGCAACAAATTTCACTCCGTTACTTTGTTTTGAGTTTTGCTTTGTTGTTTCCCTTCGATTAGTGGTTTGTTCAGTGAAATTCGATCTGTGTGTAATGGCCACAAATATTTAGAGGGAAACTGGAGCGTGTTTGTTTTACAAATGAGCGTAAAAGTTTCTATGGCAAAATTATTGAAAAGCTTTGTGTTTATATGGTTTTATTGTTAATTATTAAGTTTTACTACAAAACGAAACCCAATATAAGCAAAGGTATCAATCACTAATTATTTCTTTTGTTATGTTTGGCGTTGTTTGGCCAAAAACGAGGTATATTGGAATTAGTCTGGGAATTAGTTAGCGAGCCAGCTTATATTTAATTTCCAGCTAAACAAGAAGAAAATTGCTAAAATTCTTTGCAGTTTACAAGATAAATTTTAAGCCGTTAATGCTAAAAAATACAAGGATCAATTTTGAAAAGTGAACAAGTACCAAATTCGAAATACAATTTAAGGTTATCAATTTCCTCACACAAATTGGCCAAACATTGTATGAAATTCCATTTAGTTTTCAGTATTTGCACGGTCCAATCAAGCGTTCAATTGCACACCTCAGATAATTTAGAAACAACAAACATAGAAATATGGTAATTTTAGTCAACCACAATCAAATCACACAGTGGTCGGTTGAGTTTCCACGTCACTGTAATTAATGGTTTTACAACGAAAAACTAAAAATTGGTATTAGTATTTTTAAAGCAAAAATTGTAAATAATTGGTATAAAAGCAATCACAATAGCTAAATTATAGAGCATTCAAACAAAGTATAAGTTTTCTTTTTGATGGAACCATAAAGTTATCACCCACTGAATTTAGCTTGAAAAAAGTAAATATTCCAGCAATTTAAACTATTTCTCTACGTCCACTGGTTTTTTTTATTATTCTTTATTTACATGTTCATTTGTTTACATGGCCATGTAACAAATATCATGTATCGTCATAGTACTAACTGGTTGCGGAGATGATTGAAATTTTCGTTTGCCGGTGAACACAGTACGTTGTCTAATGTCATTGTCGTAGCAAATATAAAGCATATATCCGGTTATTACCAAACATTTTGATAAATTTCGGTATGTAATTGTGAGATAATTGTAAAGTTGTTTTAGTTTATTTGAGGTTTTTTGCTTTAAGGGAGAAATTATGTGTCAGGCTGCTGGTACCTTATTTTTTATTCATTTGGTTTTGGCGTATTGCGGAACGCATCTTGGACTTGAACTCGTGACACGCACAGGTCCTTGACCTAAGAAAGGTCTTTAAAATGTGTGCTATTATAACGCTGCATGTAACATTTAATCTAGTAAATATTATTTAGTTACAGAAATAATCATATTGCTCTTAGTAGTAAATTAAGAGGAGAGGCCTTTAAATTTATTTAAAGGCCACCTTATAAATTGAGCCACTCACTCATACAAGAGATTTACTCCACCCCGATTTAGCACGTTATAAGTACATGTCGCTCTGACGTTTTAATCTCCCGGGACTAGAAAATTACTCCTCCAACAATCCTGAGGTATGAACTATGAATAATTTCAAATCTTAATTAATTAGTAGTCCTATGTTCTAGGAGTACTTTCCTTATTAATTTAATTGTTTGAACTGTGGTATTTTCTAAAATATTAAGTCCTGAATGATGATATAACAAGCTTAATTATGATTTACTTTTATAGTGAATACGTTTACTCTTGTTTTTGCCGTTTATCTACCGAATCTACACCAAGGAAACCAGCAGTTTTATTTATGTTAATGAAAATCGCACAAAGAATCATAAAGAAACTAAGGGTAATCTAGAAGTTTTCATACCTGGGGCCATCGCGCATTTAAATTGACGCCATTGTGGACCCTTCCGAAACCTTCTGTATACAAGCAAAAACACATGTCTCATTAATAAAAACTGCATTTGTAGTTTTAATTTTACTAAAATTAAAACCCCAACGCACAACGCTCTGTTGTGTTTTTTTGTTGTGTGTGTGTGTGTGTGTGTGTGTGTGTGTGTGTGTGTGTGTGTGTGATTATGATCACTGTTTTTCGACCATTTTTCCTTGTAGTTTGTACAGTGCAAGAATTAAAGTGATTTTCTTTATTTCTTTGAGGATTTTCTTTAGGACTTCTATTTATGTTATAATTTGAATATTTACGAAGAATATGTCAGCAATTTCAAGTTAAGATAAATTACATTATTTTCTTCAGATTATTGTGTTGAAGACTGAGAAACTCTATATCAAATATTGATATTTTTCGCACTTTAAATCGCATATTTTTTAAATGAACAAAACTTTATGATTTTTTTAAGGCGTACAAAAATATAATGCAAATCATTTTTTGAAAAGGCTCCTGAAACTATTTGAATGTTCTACAAAATAGTTTACTTTATATTCAATCGCCACTTTAAACTGTTTCTGCAGTATTTTTCTTTGTATTTTTAGTTAGCATATGTTCTAATTATAAGTGGGATAGTTTATTAAAATAGTTCTGTTTGGTTAAGTTTTAAAAATCAGAACCTCACAGATCAGATTTAAAAAAAGAATTTATGGAAAAATACGCTCATATGTTTTTTCACGTAATTAGCTAATTTTCTACCGAATATCAGGTGGATAGGTTCGATAGTTAAGGCGGGATGAGCCCTGAACGAACATAAAATATACAATCGATCTCAAAGCATATCAGACTCAAAATATTAGTAGAATTGTAAGGCACTGACAGCATTAAAAATCATACAGTCTCGTCAAAGAAAAAAAGGTCAGTTAACATAAAAAAACAGCGGATTTTATGGCCAGAAACCAATCAATATTTTTTTGGTGCTAGTCCACATTTTCTATACTTACGATCTACCTGTAAAACTTTGTATACCGTATTTCTGTTTATGTATTATAAAAATTCGACAATGGTATAAAGTTACCTTAATTCTGTCAGGATCCGTTGAGGTATATTATATTGCTACCGGTTTCAAGGCTTTAAAGCCTCTTCATCAGGCTCCAATCACTCTCTTGAGGTCGTCGAAAGTTTAAAAAACACACAGTACATTTAATACACATAATACACTTCACATACGGACGGACGAATAATTACAAACATTTAATACCGGTGAACTAGTTCACGCGACAAACACATTTCACCATAGGAACATGGGTCTCTGGTGCCTAGTTTTCCGTCTGTCTGTCTGTATGTGTTTTTACAAACAAATTCATAACTTATAATCGGTTTGAGGTATAGCGTTGAGATTTTATTAGGATCTATCATCGTTAAAATTTATACCAAAATATCACTAACCGTTTCAAAATGGCGGCCATTTAAATTATTTTATGCCAAATTCCACGGAAACCGTTAATTTTATCAAAACATTTAAAGGTACATAAAAGTAAGTCCATTTTATGTAGTTTTCAATGATACCTTATTTGTTGAGATTGGATAAATATTTATTGAGAAATTAAATTTTTTCGTTGTGCTTGACCACTTTTAACCATTTAAACAATGTTAAAATTAAGGGGTGTCCAACTTTACTGTGCCACCATTGGTATCTCAGAAACTATTGGATTTAGAGATAACTTTAAAGGGGGGACCTACTTTTTTAAGACATTTAAAAATATGAATTCCGTTTTCTTGTAAGTGGCCGCCATTTTCCAATATAGCGAACAACTTTTCTTATGGAACACCCTGTACTTTATGGCGTATTTGAATTCTACGCTTAATTTTAAGAACTTATTATTCTTTGACATTTTTTCCTAAACTCAATTTTTAAGTGGATATAAGCCGTTAAAGTTTGATTTTTAACACCCCGTATTTTAACATTGTTTATATGGGGAAGAGTGGTCATGCATTACGAAAAAACTAATTCAGTAACTCTTTATCCAATCTTAACAAATAAGGTATCACTGAAAACTACATAAAATGGACTTACTTTTATGTACCTTACAATCTTTTGTTTACATTAACGGTTTTCGTGAAATTTGGCATCAAAACATTTAAATGGCCGCCATTTTGAAACGGTTGATGATATTTTGGTATAATTTTGAACGATGATAAATCCTAACAAGATAAACATTTTTCCAAAATTTCAACGCTGTTCCTCAAACCGTGTAGGAGTTATGAATTTGTTTGTAAAAAACACAAACAGACGGAAAACTAGGCACCAAAGACTATGGTGAAATGTGTTTTGACCCAAGGAATAATGCTATGTATGTTTGTTCATAGGGTTGCAAGACACCCTGTATATATATATATATATATATATATATGTATATATATATATATATATATATATATATATATATATATAACCCGTAAACGAGCCTCTGTGAATTTGTGTGATTCCGGAAAAAACAACACCAAATATGCTTGATAACACATTATTACTACTAGTAGATTACATGTTCACTAGGAGTAGACATGTACCTAATTTGAATGGCAGTTCCTTACTTTCAAGAGTCGAAATAGCGGTATATGCTTAAAAAGAAAATTGTCTAATTATGCTTAATCATTAGTGGATGTATTTTGAACCATTTTACTCTGTTAAAGCATTCACAAACATAAAAACATATCTAAACCCAAGGCAACAAATTTCACTCCGTTACTTTGTTTTGAGTTTTGCTTTGTTGTTTCCCTTCGATTAGTGGTTTGTTCAGTGAAATTCGATCTGTGTGTAATGGCCACAAATATTTAGAGGGAAACTGGAGCGTGTTTGTTTTACAAATGAGCGTAAAAGTTTCTATGGCAAAATTATTGAAAAGCTTTGTGTTTATATGGTTTTATTGTTAATTATTAAGTTTTACTACAAAACGAAACCCAATATAAGCAAAGGTATCAATCACTAATTATTTCTTTTGTTATGTTTGGCGTTGTTTGGCCAAAAACGAGGTATATTGGAATTAGTCTGGGAATTAGTTAGCGAGCCAGCTTATATTTAATTTCCAGCTAAACAAGAAGAAAATTGCTAAAATTCTTTGCAGTTTACAAGATAAATTTTAAGCCGTTAATGCTAAAAAATACAAGGATCAATTTTGAAAAGTGAACAAGTACCAAATTCGAAATACAATTTAAGGTTATCAATTTCCTCTCACAAATTGGCCAAACATTGTATGAAATTCCATTTAGTTTTCAGTATTTGCACGGTCCAATCAAGCGTTCAATTGCACACCTCAGATAATTTAGAAACAACAAACATAGAAATATGGTAATTTTAGTCAACCACAATCAAATCACACAGTGGTCGGTTGAGTTTCCACGTCACTGTAATTAATGGTTTTACAACGAAAAACTAAAAATTGGTATTAGTATTTTTAAAGCAAAAATTGTAAATAATTGGTATAAAAGCAATCACAATAGCTAAATTATAGAGCATTCAAACAAAGTATAAGTTTTCTTTTTGATGGAACCATAAAGTTATCACCCACTGAATTTAGCTTGAAAAAAGTAAATATTCCAGCAATTTAAACTATTTCTCTACGTCCACTGGTTTTTTTTATTATTCTTTATTTACATGTTCATTTGTTTACATGGCCATGTAACAAATATCATGTATCGTCATAGTACTAACTGGTTGCGGAGATGATTGAAATTTTCGTTTGCCGGTGAACACAGTACGTTGTCTAATGTCATTGTCGTAGCAAATATAAAGCATATATCCGGTTATTACCAAACATTTTGATAAATTTCGGTATGTAATTGTGAGATAATTGTAAAGTTGTTTTAGTTTATTTGAGGTTTTTTGCTTTAAGGGAGAAATTATGTGTCAGGCTGCTGGTACCTTATTTTTTATTCATTTGGTTTTGGCGTATTGCGGAACGCATCTTGGACTTGAACTCGTGACACGCACAGGTCCTTGACCTAAGAAAGGTCTTTAAAATGTGTGCTATTATAACGCTGCATGTAACATTTAATCTAGTAAATATTATTTAGTTACAGAAATAATCATATTGCTCTTAGTAGTAAATTAAGAGGAGAGGCCTTTAAATTTATTTAAAGGCCACCTTATAAATTGAGCCACTCACTCATACAAGAGATTTACTCCACCCCGATTTACCACGTTATAAGTACATGTCACTCTGACGTTTTAATCTCCCGGGACTAGAAAATTACTCCTCCAACAATCCTGAGGTATGAACTATGAATAATTTCAAATCTTAATTAATTAGTAGTCCTATGTTCTAGGAGTACTTTCCTTATTAATTTAATTGTTTGAACTGTGGTATTTTCTAAAATATTAAGTCCTGAATGATGATATAACAAGCTTAATTATGATTTACTTTTATAGTGAATACGTTTACTCTTGTTTTTGCCGTTTATCTACCGAATCTACACCAAGGAAACCAGCAGTTTTATTTATGTTAATGAAAATCGCACAAAGAATCATAAAGAAACTAAGGGTCATAAAGAAACTAAGAAACAAGAAGAAAATTGCTAAAATTCTTTGCAGTTTACAAGATAAATTTTAAGCCGTTAATGCTAAAAAAATACAAGGATCAATTTTGAAAAGTGAACAAGTACCAAATTCGAAATACAATTTAAGGTTATCAATTTCCTCTCACAAATTGACCAAACATTGTATGAAATTCCATTTAGTTTTCAGTATTTGCACGGTCCAATCAAGCGTTCAATTGCACACCTCAGATAATTTAGAAACAACAAACATAGAAATATGGTAATTTTAGTCAACCACAATCAAATCACACAGTGGTCGGTTGAGTTTCCACGTCACTGTAATTAATGGTTTTACAACGAAAAACTAAAAATTGGTATTAGTATTTTTAAAGCAAAAATTGTAAATAATTGGTATAAAAGCAATCACAATAGCTAAATTATAGAGCATTCAAACAAAGTATAAATTTACAGCGTATATTTTCTGCGGTGATACTAGATGTAGGTTGCCAACCGTATTATTTTAAACGTAACATCTCTTTATTAATTTATAAACTGTATTGTATAACCCTGTGAACTAAGGGCCTTGTTTTGTAGCAAAAACAAATAAATTATTTTTAATTGAAGATTTATTCCATGATAATAAGAAAATTGCAATCATATTAATATAGTATTAATGTAATATTAACCTCATAAGCGGCTAGCAATATTTTACCCTATCTTATGTCAGTTAAATTCTACGGTTTGGATTTCGCGATTTTATTCGATTCCCAAAGGTTTGTCTGAGGATTTATTTACTCATTTTAATTCACTTGATTCTAATAAATTAATTTACATCTATACTCTTCAAACTAGTAAAATTTATTTTCCATTAAACAATTTACTAGACCTATGCATTGTCACAAAGTAAAATACGAGTTCGTCCCAGAGGTAAAATAATTAGAAAATTAAATCCTTAAAATATAAGTTTTTAAAACTGATTTTTTTATATAAATTAAAACTAAAAACAATAAAATGAAACCATAAAAATTAAATGCTAAACAAAACGCATAGTGTCTTGATTAAACTAAATATTCTTCACTAGGAGGCTGTTGGAATATTTCCCAAAAGCGTCCAGGAAATACCTATATAAAGTTTTTTTGTAATAGCGCACTTTGGTGTCACGTAAGAGGATTTTGCAAATATTAATCATCATTACCTCTTTCATTGTTGCTGGTAATTTAACACATTGCCTATGGATAGCCAATCAACCGTACGCCAGATTGTTACACTTTTATTAACAGTTGGCAACATTTATTCAGTACTCTCGAAACTTGTGGGGTAGGCTCGTTATCTATGGAAATAATAAAAAATACTACTATAAATTCTGTTCAGTTTTTTGTAGTGGCAAACACGTTTTACCGCAGCAATCACACATAGGCCTACCCAAGCAAAAAATTTGTTTTTTACAAAATGTTTTATTTATTGATTTCTTACAATAGAGTCGGTTTATTGATTTTTTACTTTGATATGCGAGACAAACCAGCTATTCATGGTTTAAATAAACAAAAGCTTTATTAATATGGATTATAACATTAACACCGTATAATTTAACTGACATTAGATTGGGTAAAATATTGCTAGCCGCATATGAGGTTAATATTACATTAATACTATATTAATATGATTGCAATTTATCTAATGATTATGATGGAATACATCTTCAAATAAGAATAATCCATCTTTATTATGGATTGGTCTGTGACCAAAACAGATTATAAACATCAAGAATTGCTATAATAAAGGTGACTGGATTAGAAACCGCAGTGTTTAGATAACTGTGTTTTACATGCACGCTGCGGTTATGTAATCATACAACCAACCTCTGTGAACCTCCTGCTACACTAACTTCCAGTTTTTCCGCATGTGTCGTGCGTAATTTAATGTAATGAGAGATTTTAATTGTACACAAAACATGTATTACATATTTGACTATTTTCTTCATTACACCAGATAAAAGGTCATGTAATATAGCACAAAACGTATTCTTTTATGCAAATTTATTACTTTTTTTAATTTATTGACTTGGATTATAAAAGAATCTGAACTTTTTTTAGTCTGTTTACTTATGTATATTTATTAACATAATGTGTGAGTAAATAGAACAAATTATCTTAAAACACGTACATGAGTTAAGTTAAAACACAAAAACCAATATTGACAAATTTCGCTCCCTTGCACGGACTTCACTCACAGAGAAGTCGCGATAGACAGTTCTAACCAAAACAAGACTCTCCATATGTACTGTAAAGTTAAAATGGGGTTAAGGGCAATTTGGTGTCGCCCTCGTGGGAGAGATACGTACTAACATTACTCCACAATGATAATGGGAAAAGGTAGTGCGACGTGGTAGATAAGCAGTTTTTATAAAATTGTGGTCTACACTAATATATAAAGCATTCTTTTCCACTTTAAATGTCCAAAATCATAGGCTGATAACGGCACCGCTCATTCATATAAGAGTCCAAAAACTGATGAATGTAGTAAAAATTCCTCCGCGGGCTCGGCGATCAGCGCGTGTAAACGTTCACGCGGTCGCAAATTACGGAAAAATGTTTTAATTTTGAGAAAATAATTTGATTGCACCTTCAAGATAAATAAATTCAACACTAGATTCGGGAAGTACATTTTTCATTTAGTTTTTATATTCCGAAGTATTTTAGCTCAAAATATCATCTAGCTAAAACCCTCTATTTGAATCCCTTTTCATTTTGATACGTGGCTTATTGTCGTACGTTGAAAAGATACGTCAGGGTATGGTTTCGCGCGATTTTGTAATCCGAAAAAATCGCGACAGCAACCTTGTGAGCGTGAACGCATTCAGACTATACTTTTGGATCGAAAATCAAAACATGATATATCAAATTAAAAAGAAGAAAAAATCCTTTAAAATGCATTATAAATTATAATGTAAATGTATCATGTATTTCGTAGAATTTTTTCTTCTCTTTAATTTGATAGTATTACCATTTGCTTCCATGATTTCAAGAAAAGCAAAAGAGTGATCACACCTATAGTTCAGCAGAAGATTGTTACTTCGTTATAGAAATTTAGAGGCTGATTACTCTTAAATTTTTCGTAAAATCGTGGAGGCAATTGGTAATTTCTTGTAGTTTTTTCTCCTCTTTAATTTTTTGTATAACGTTTTGACCTTTGATCGAAAATTATAGTCTGAATGCGTTCCCGTACACAAGGGTATACGATTGTCTTGATTCTCTGGGGTTCATCGCGCGGAACCATATCGTGACATTATTTTTCAACGTACTACAATAAGCCACGTATCAAAATCAAAAGAAATGAATTCCTCACGAAACGCGATTTTTATTTTTCCGATATCATAAAAAAATACGAGAGAAATTTTCATTCAAGTTCAAATAGAGGGTTTTAGCCAGTTGATATTTAGAGCTAAAATAACTCGGAATGTAAAAATAAAATAATAAATGTACCTCATGAACCAAGTGTTAAATTTGTTTGTCTTGGAGGTGCAATCAAATTATTTTCTCTAAATGAAATTATATTGCCATAATTTGCACACACGCGAACGTTCACACGCGCTGATCGCCGAGCCCGAGGAGGAATATTTACTACCTTCATCACAGTTAGACTCTTATATGAATGAGCAACGGCACTAAATTACTCTCTGAAACTATATTTTGGACATTGAAAGTGGAAAAGAGTGCTTTATATGCAAGTTAAGACCATAATTTTAGAAAAAAAACTGGTTATCTACTCCGTCACGCTGCCTTTTCCCATTAACATCGCGGGGTAATGTTAGAGCGTATCTTTCCTGCGAGGGTGACCCCGAGAATTGCCTATAGCCCCCTCTTAATTGTATTTCACTTTAGAGCGGCTAAAAATATTTTACTTCTAAGCTAAGATGAGATTTCTTAATATTAACGTTGAATAAAAATTAAAAGCAAAACCAAAATTCGTTGAACTGTTAACCTTAATCATCAAAAATTGTATAACATTAACAAGAAACCCCAGGGTGTCCGGGCTAGGGGTATCAAGAAATAACTATCTCGTGTCATATTAAAATGTAATTTTAATTTTAAAATAACTATGCAAACACGTCATAAATACAAGCAAGATTGTGTGAACAACGTTTAACGGTCGTATTTCTATATTATTATCCATGGTTTAGCCCCTGAGCTGTGCGAACAAATTAAATGTAAGACTTTATACTTACTGGGTAGGTCAGAACAGCTCAAAATTGAATCATTGCATTCAGAACATGTTTCGGTGTAATAACACCATCTTCAGCTGAGTACAGGTGTGAAGGAAATCATTATCCATCAGTGGATGGCTTCGTCATAGTAAATTAAAAAACACCTAGTCCATAACATTGATACAGGACACGCACACAATTGAACATTTAAAAACGAAAATAACAGGCCTGTCACAACTAATCAAGAACACGGCGCGCCGGCGGTTGGGAGCAGACTGACTGGAAGTTGTTTTCTTATCAATCATGTGTCCTGGTTATCAGATGGGCAGTGTACAGCTGGATTTTGGGGTAAATCAAGTGCTAATAGAGAGTTAAATATAGAATGTGAACTGAAATGAAGTTTGTCGTTTATTATTACCTCGTCAGGGTTGTTTTTCTTAAAATGTTTATAAATCTCGAATTCCTCTAGAGTGTCCATCTTACGTCCTTTGTTACAAAAATGTAATATGTCAAGGCTGTCATTGATATCATCGATGGAGTGGTTAAAGTCAATCAGGTGTTGGCCAAAAGTAGATTTTTGTTTTTCCAGCTTGTGATTTGGGCGATGTTCCTTAAATCGGGTTTTAAATGAGCTCCCGTTTGGCCGACATATACATTCGGGCATTCAGCACATTTTAACTTGTATATGCCAGTACTCTCGTATTTATCCTGTATTTTGCTTTTATTTCTTAAAATATTTTTAACCCTGTTAGATGTTCTAAAAGCTAGTTTTACATTATGTTCTTTCGAATGTTTCCTAAGGCCGTGTTTTAAGTTATGACTATATTCAATACTGGCATATCTGACTGGTGTTTTATTACTGTTGGCAAGTGAACTATTAGAAATGATGGCTTTGTTCTTGTGTTTGGATATCAGTCTGTCCACAATGTTACTGCGGTAACCATTGGCGTGGCAATTGCTTTAATTATATTCACTTCTTTTTTGAAGTGTTCATCATTCAAAGGTACATTCAATAACCTGTGGATCATGGAATTGTAGGCTTCCATTTTCTGGGCCTGAGGATGGTAGGAACTAGCATGTATTGTTTGACTGGTAGTGGTAGGCTTACGATAGATACTAAATTGGAACTTGTTTGTGCTCTTATCTAATGTCAAATCTAAGAATTTTAATTTGTTATTGTTTTCAACTTCCAGGGTGAACTTTAGTTTCTGTGCCAATCTATTCAAATAATTATGTAGAATACTCAGCTGCCTTGAATTACCATTAAAAATGATGATTGTATCTTCGATAGAACAAAATCTTATCCCTCTGTTTATTTTGGTCGGACATAATATACTTATTTTCAATGTGGTTTAGGTAAACATCAGACAGGAAACCAGATAACGGCGAGCCCATGGCTAGGCCATCGGTTTGGCTATAAAACAACTCATTAAACATAAAATGATTTTGTTTCAATACTTCAGTTAGAAGAAGCATTAGCTCATCAACCGCTTCTGGTAAGAGGTTTGATTTCCTTAATAAGTCTGAGACAATATTCAAAGTTTCGTCTATTGGTACCTTACGTTAGTATATAAATTGACTATATCAAATGGTGCTATAGTGTATTGTGGCCTTAATTCAAAATTTCTAATATTATCTATTATTTCGTATGAGTTTCTGAGGCTATGGTTCTTATCAAATGTTATATGTGTTTTCAGCAATTTTTCTAAGTCTTTGGTGACTTTAAATGAGGGAGCGGAAGGGTAGTTCACTAAAGGTCTTATAGGTACCCCTTCTTTGTGGAGCTTAGGCAACCCGCGTAGCACAGGGGCATGGGGGTTCATTGCCTTAAGGCGCTTAATTTCATCAGCTGTGAGAAGTGTTATACAACCATTTATAAGCTTCTTAATCTTTCATTGATACACATTTGTGGGATCTTTGTTCAAAACAGCGATATTATTGTTTTCAATAAAATTGTTTACTTTGTTAATATAATCAGATATATACATGATCACAATTGTATTACCTTTATCGGCCTTACACAACATGGCTTTGTTAGTTTTTAGCTTTTTTTGATAGAACCTAAAGCTAAGTATTCCTGTTTTTGAGCCTGGGACAAACGTGGTTTTCTCGTTGCGTTTTTATGAGCAGTATTTAATTTTCTAGAAATAACCTGACGGGCAAAGTTTATATTTTCATCATCGGGTATGGCCTTAACAGCACATTCTGCATTGATTAACTCGTTAAAATAGCTATCACGCTTCACATGTCTCGGGAGATTATAGTTAAGGCCTTTATCTAAAACGGCCATTTCAGTGTTATTAAATACTATTTCAGTATTGTTTGTGGTCCTAGGATAAAAAAGGAAAATCAAACATTAACACATTCTCTTTACTGGTTTATATGTTGATCAAACGATTAAATTTGTTTCTCAAAGTTGCTTTTTTGTTCCTTATTATTTGTGAAACAGAAACATTGATGCTATCTAAGATATCAAATAGCTGAGCGGGGTGAGTTCTGTTAGCTAGTTCAAGATATTTCCTGTACACCAACAGGAAATATCGTGTGAATATCAAATGTTTTAGGAAACATTTGAAAGAACATAATGTAAAACTAGCTTTTAGAACATCTAACAGGGTTAAAAATATTTTAAGAAATAAAAGCAAAATACAGGATAAATACGAGAGTACTGGCATATACAAGTTAAAATGTGCTGAATGCCCGAATGTATATGTCGGCCAAACGGGAGCTCATTTAAAACCCGATTTAAGGAACATCGCCCAAATCACAGGCTGGAAAAACAAAAATCTACTTTTGGCCAACACCTGATTGACTTTAACCACTCCATCGATGATCTCAATGACAGCCTTGACATATTACATTTTTGTAACAAAGGACGTAAGATGGACACTCTAGAGGAATTCGAGATTTATAAACATTTTAAGAAAAACAACCCTGACGAGGTAATAATAAACGACAAACTTCAATTCAGTTCACATTCTATATTTAACTCTCTATTAGCACTTGATTTACCCCAAAATCCAGCTGTACACTGCCCATCTGATAACCAGGACACATGATTGATAAGAAAACAACTTCCAGTCAGTCTGCTCCCAACCGCCGGCGCGCCGTGTTCTTGATTAGTTGTGACAGGCCTGTTATTTTCGTTTTTAAATGTTCAATTGTGTGCGTGTCCTGTATCAATGTTATGGACTAGGTGTTTTTTTAATTTACTATGACGAAGCCATCCACTGATGGATAATGATTTCCTTCACACCTGTACTCAGCTGAAGATGGTGTTATTACACCGAAACATGTTCTGAATGCAATGATTCAATTTTGAGCTATTCTGACCTACCCAGTAAGTAATACAGTCTTACATTTAATTTGGTCGTATTTCAATCACTATTCCTAAAAACTACAAGTTAAGGAAAATGTAGTCTTTCCATTTGACCAAACTCTATCATTTCTGGCCATAACCACAACTTAGCCACTATATATCAGTTGGCGCACGGTCATCCCGATCAGCGCGAGAATTTTTACGCATCGGAGAGTGGGGGGGAGGAGAAGTCACTCCCCTACTCAAGCCCCGCCCCTTTACTACTGATACGAGCTGTAAATAAGTGAACTAATATTCAAAACAAAAGTAAAATTCTTGGTTGTCAAAATATATTTAAGGTTATGGTTTGAGGTTTTGTTTACGTAAGTTTTATCTTTGTCATTTCACCTGTAAAACTGGAAATATGCATTGTATCTCCGAATTTGTATGTGCTTGTATGTTAAAGAAGAGTTTAAACTTAAAATAGTTGTGTTTCCATAAGTTTTTATTAAAAATAATTTTCTCAAAAGTAAACAAATATTGTTTATTATCTTTGATTGATGACAGCTGTCAACTTGGTCCAGGTTTAAGAGTCGCTATCTAACGGATAATAAAACACTTGAAGAACAAGAAAAAAAAAAAAAATGATCGTCCAATAGGAAACCAAATAGGTACAAAAAACCACTTTGCTACAGCCAATGTCATACGCTTATTTAGGAATCGTCTATCTCTCTCTAAGCATTCATTGTCCATCTCTCTCGCACACGTTCTTTGAAATGGTCGGGATGACCGTGCGCCAACTGTAATGTGAATAATCAGCCATCATGTTAATCATTTTATGGATTTAAAGCCAACAATGGTGTGGTAAACAGCTGACTTCTCAGTTAACATCATCATAAAGCTGACATTAACATAAGTGGCTAAGTTGTTGTTATGGCCAGACATGATTGAGCTTGGTCAAAAGGAAATACTAAATTTTCCCAAACTTGTAGGTTTTAGGCATTGTGATTGAAATATGACCGTTAAACGTTGTTCATACAATCTTGGTTGTATTTATGACATGTTGGCATAGTTATTTTAAAATAAAAATTACTCTTTAATATCATACGAGATGGTTATTTCTTGATACCTTTAGCCCGGAAACCCTATCAAGTTATGTCAATTTATATTTAAAATATGTTTTTAATTTTTTAAGTTTGATAATCAACACCTTACATTACAACTGATGTTTACCCCCATGGTTCAACTTTTCTCTGCTAAATTCTGGTAAGAAATCCAATAAGATAAAAGTATCGTGAATATTGCATTAATGTGTACAAGAATGTCAGGGGGTGTTTACAATTAGGGCGGAGACAATGTAGGCGATAACGAGTGACAGCTGACTCATTACCGATGTCGGTGTTGCCATGGCAACCGGCACCAACAGTCAAACTACTCAAACTTTTGTTTTATAAGAATACTGGTCAATGTCTTGTATCATCACATTGTGAAGAAAATATCAGCTTAATTTGCATTTTTTGAGTCCAATCCACTGGGGTACAGATGAAAAAATTACACAATCCTAATAAAATCTGAAATCATTAGTATTGGGAATATTTTGGTAAAAGTTATTCCTAATATTTTAGATTAAAAAGTATAATAAAATAAAATGCTATTAGAATATTTACGATTTATGCCCATTTTAAAATTATGTCTACACATATATAGCATAAATTTTTTAACACGATAAAATACACGGTGAAATAAAAATTAAAATATGTAAATCTTGTAATCTGGATGCAGGTGAATGCAAATCGCGTCAATCTACAAGGTTTGCAAAGTGCCTCTCCGCCCGGGCCAAGCCAAAGTCAGCTTTAGTATCTCTTTTCCTTGCATCGGTGTAAGGGAATAATTTTAAACCTACAATTTTTTGGATTTAACCTCCTTGAGTGTATAATATATGTACATATAGATTGATAAATGTATATTTATCTGTAAACATTATAAGGTTTAATTATATGAACTTAATAACATTTACTCAAAGATAAAGCTGTGTATCAAATGAGTAAGCGTTTGACTGCAAACGGCCATCGGTCAAAACGGCTATTTTCTCGATCCCAGGAAAGGTTTGGTATGAATGGGCGTTTGAGGAAAGCAAATCAATCATCATACGAGAAGAAAAAAAATTAAATTACTAATGAGAGATCTAAAATGGAGACATAATATTTACACTTGCCAAATGAAGAGGACTTTATAGCATAAATCCCTTACACAGAGCAAAACATGTGATATTGTTCCTGAACATATAGGGAAATCTTAATCAAAAACAATGTAACCTTCTAAAAGCTTCATCCCTTTAAATCGATGCAGTTTCGATCATGTGTCGTTAAAAGCCTCCATCACTTATTGTTAAAATGGAAATAAAGTGTTTGGCGTATTTAATCATCCTAAAAGGGCGTATTTAATTCACTAAGGGAACCCACAGCATTTCACTCATATTTTAACAGTGCAGTGGAAAAAACATGCAACACGTGCTTGTAACTCATTCATCCCTATTCATTTATGGTTTGTTAGTGTAATGTTATTGGACTACTACACCAACTGCGCTCCCGCACGCGCAATTTGCGAATTGGGAGAGAAATTGTGAAAATCTAAAATGTTTTTCCTTGAACAAAGAGGTTTTGAACTTGAACTTGAACACACACACACACGGACTGATAGACGCCATTCCGAAAACAACCTTTTTGGATTCGGGGAGCACTAAAAAGCATATATCCACTAACAACTTTAATTCGAATTTTTTTACGAAAACAATATTTTCTCCATATACAGAAGGAAAAAGTAAAATTGGGTATTTCCAACCACCAACTATTGGCGGGGCTCCCCAGCCAATTTTACGAGGAAATTTGTTTTGGTACCATAAATACCAATGTTTTCACCATCCCCTCCCCAAAGTTTTAACCAATTGACCTCCATCCTCACTATCACAGGGGAATCTTTTGATTCTTGAAATATATTCTAGGAAGGACTTTCATGCAAAGTTACACGATCGGATAAATTTGTTGTCTTTTTACCCACCTTTTTGATCAAATTTTACTTGTGCTAGTTTGAAGTATGTTAAAGCATTTGAAATTCTCTGAGTATGCAGGTTTGTTGCATAGGGCTGTGTGTTTTTATAGTGATTCATATGAATAAATGATCAGTTTATAAAACAATGTTAGATTATTTTGAATTTCTTCAACAAAATCATAAACTTTTCTCCGGTGAGAAGCAAACGAGGGTGTCGTTCGCCCAGTTGAAGGGAAGGCGTTAAGAATTACAGTAGAGGCGGAGCGCTGTACAACCAAATGAAAATATTACCTAAACTAACCCTACCTAACCTAACATAACCTAACTTCACAATTTTTGAATTTTCCGACCCTAAAAAGAGGACTTTTACCACAAAAATAAATAACGAAATCTTTATGGGGCCGTGTATAAGACCCCATAATTTAAAATGGCTCCACAGTCGGGTTAAATGCTCGCCCAAGGCCTCACAAATATTGGTGACATGGTACAACACACACGCGCCCGTACGCGCACACACACAAATACAGTATACATGGTTTTTACTCAAAAACCCTTCAGGACTTCGAGATATGGCTACTTATACATCAAAACTAAGAAAAGAGTTCCAAACATGGGTCCTTAAATGCTTGGTTATCCGTCTGTCGGTATGTATGTGTTCTTTAAATATTTTTTGCATAACTTAGGAACCACTAGAGATATCAACTTCAAACTTGGTGCGTACATGTTGACTAATAGGAAATATTTTGGTGTGGAGTATTAAGTTTCTACTTTGTACAATTTTAAAATGGCAACCATTTCCACAATTTAAAACTGAACATCTTAAAAACCATAAATTTCAGACGAAATTTGTACAAAACACAAAAAAGTTGCGCAATTTTATTTTCCTAAATAACCATACGGGGATTATTAAGATCAAACTACAATTAACGGAGTTTTTGCAATTTTTCTAACAGAATACATGCTTGTTTATGGCAGCAAGCATGATGTATTCTGTTAGAAAAATTTTAATAACAACGTTATTTGTAGTTTGTTAATAATGTTTGCATAAATCTATAGGACATAAATTTGCGCGAATTTTTTAAGTCGTTTGTAAAATGTTTGTAAAATTTATGGTCACTAAGATATTAAATTTCAAAATATAAAAATGGCTGAAATTTTCAAATGGTGCAAATTAGAAAATTGACACTCCGCACCAACATAAGTCCTACTAGTCAACACCAACATAAGTCCTATTAGTCAACATATAAGCACCAAGTTTGAAGTTGATATCTCTTGTAGTTCTAAAGTTATGCCAAAATATGTTAATAACACATACACATCGACAGACGGATAGCCGAGATTTCAGGAATGCTTACAGCCATGTTTACAGGAACTTTTTTCTTAGTTTTGATGTAAGTAACCATATCCCGGAATCCTGAAGGGTAGTAAACACCCTCTACATAATATATATATATATATATATATATATATACGAGGTACAGTCAAAAAGTTCCCGGAATGAATTTTTGTAGACTTTGAGCGCGATCGCCAGCGGGAAATTCGCCTTGCAGTAGTTGGTACGACTCCTGGGGAGGGCATATCGGTAATGTGGGTATAGCTGACTTGCCGTAATGCAGCATTGGAAAGCGCTTTTTGTGTACCTGCATGTCCAAAATGTCGGATTTCTTTGTTAAGTGAACAAATTCGATGCATGTTCAAATGATCATAAAGAAACACTTCCATGTGATAAATTTACCTGAAATGCAATTTCATCGATTGTTAATTTCCGAGTTTCATGCACAACTTGTCGTACTCACTCAATGTTTTCGTCATTAACTGATGTTTGAAGGTCGTCCACTACGAGGGTCATCCTCAATGCTTTCACGGCCTTCACGGAACCGTTTGTGATACTCCTAAACTTGACTTTCCTTCATCGCCTCTTCTACATTAGCTTGAATTAACAACTCAAGAGTCTCACTACGTGATTTTTAAGTTAAATACAGAACTTAATGTTCGCGCGCTGGTCATGAAATACCATTTTTCAAAATTCGACAATGTAGACTTGCAGGAACACGAAAAGGGCTTTCCAGTGCTGCACTACGGAAAGTTAGCTATACCCCCACTACCGATATGCCCTCCCCAGGAGTCGTACCAACTAATGCAAGTTGAATTTCCTTCTGGCGATCGCGCTAAATGTCTACAAAAATTCATTCCGGGAACTTTTTGACTGTACCTCGTATAATTATCCATATATATAATTTTTGAAAATTACTGAGTGGTACATTTGGTATCTAGGGACCTTAAAACAAAAAGATACGATGGTCTCAGGCTTAGGTATTATTATGAGACCTACAGTAACAGCTTCTTTCCTATAGGAGATATTCGCAAAAAGGAAACCAACAAGGGAATGGCATTACTTTTTAAGACGGAAACACAATTATTATATTTCTTAATAATTCTTAAAATGATTTTTAATCAGTGTGTATTCTTCTTGTAGAACACAAAGGTCAGCAAAAAAATAATGAACTCAACACCATAAAAAATAAATTAAAAACCACATAACAAAAATTATTCCACCATTATATCATCTTTATTACACCGGGTGCCCTATAATAGTCTCCCCCCCTAACTTTTTGCAATATTTTTTTAAAAATATACATCCAACACAATACCATTGTTGGGTGGTTAATACTTAATTTTAAGTGGGTACCAAATTTCGGCCGCTATCTTGGATCCGCCATATTAGATCCAAAATACTTTTTTCAAACGTAAAAGTGGTGTTGTGATCCATTATTTTAAGCTAGATGTTTTTCACTGATTACAATACCACAATCCGTTTTTTAATATCTCGATTGGCTCTCAAGATATGAGTACTTGTAGTTTATTTATTTTCAATAAACTGCCAATATACTGTTAAGTCTTATCGTGCCACCTACGGCCTACGGTAACAGTCACTTCCTATAGGGGAATTTTCCAAAAGAAAAGCGGGTAAATATTGCTTATATAAACTTCATATCCACCTATGAGTTTGCGAAAACATCAAGATATTGTTCTTTTACCAAAGTTGAAGATTTATTCTACCTATTTTGGTTTGGAATTTAGGATTCTTATGAGTGCCTAATTTTAAAATAGCTAAATTGTTTGTTTTCCAATGTCGAATAGCTCAAAAACTAAACCAAATTATGAAATGAATAAAGACGCACGATGTTCGCTTCTTATCAATTATTTTTTCCTTAAAAAACTTTCAATTTTATAAAGGTAGCAAATATAAGAGATACAATTTATCACGTCTGAGGCTACTACAAAGCAAACACATACAAACATTTCAAGTTTTCAGATTAAGATGTTTTATCTTAGAACATTACTATACACAACAGGCCACTCTTTGTTTTGAGCTAGAAAACCCACCATATATACTTTAAACCTTTGATTTCTGATTTTCTTTAGAGAAACAGGTCCCAAGTTTCTCAATTTTGTTTCATCACCCTGGGTGATTTTAACATTTTCAAAACTGAAAAGATACTACTTGGTATCTTGTGTACTTGGTAACCATGTGAATGAGGCTCATTAAAAAACCTTAGATCACATTTTACGTCAAAGCAATAACTTGAAACTCATTCAAAATACTTCTTCTTTGAAGAGTCGAAGCGGACATAAAGAATAAAAGGTTATTATATATGAGAGATTTGATGTAGTGGCCGCAATATTTCTCACTAACTACTGGTTGTAGCGTCGTTGATATTTTCTATAATGGTGGTGACTGGGAGTCGTTAAATTGATTTATCCTTCCGCTATTGTGTCTTGAAGCTATTGTATAAATCATAACTTTTTCATCTATCTTAACAAAACGGATAAATTTCTTTACAATTTTATATAAAAACATGTGTTTGAAAGTATCTCACATGTATCAAGCGAATGAATTAGGAATCTTCAGTTCTTGTAAACTGTTATTACTAGATTACTCAAAGTATTTTTAAATTATGATAAAGTATTACGAACAAACCGCAAAAATCAAAGGTAAGGTAAGGTAAAAGTTAAGGTTCAGCTCTACTTAAGGTAAATTTCTTATTTAGCTTCGACGGTCTAAATTTTTTCTTCGACGGTGTTTAAAAAGGAACAAAGGGAAAGGTGTTTAAGTTATTTGGAGTGTTTTTCAAAATACGGTTGCCGCCGAGCTATGATCGTTCAATCCCTTATTAGCTATCAAATTTTCCGGCTTCTCATCAACATAAGACCTAATACACTAGCCACTGGTAGCTTTAATCAGATATTTCCATGAGAATAGTATATAAGCAACTAATACAATGTATACGACATATTTATTAAGGTTTTTGGAGATTTATTGAAAGTTCTTAGGCACGAGCTTAAAGGTAAATAATTCATCAAAACTTCTTGAAATAATTGAGTTAGTTTTGAAAGTATTGAGGTGTGCAGTTTGCAAAAGTTCTCATTTAAATTAACCACCCGTCAAACTGAAAGGAATTTCACTAAATATAACAATAAGAACTACCCAAAACACGTGACTACTAAGTTGAACCCCGCAACACACTTGAATTAATATAAGGCAGTTTGATTTAAAGCAGATACCAAACCCTCCGTGAATAATAAACAGAGCCATAAATCGCGCTTATCTCCTTGTCACAGTGAGGCCACCCAGTGCGACCCACTGTGGATTAGTGAAGTCGCCTTGGGAAATACCCATAACATCAAAAGCCCAATAACATACTTTATAAATAATATCAATAGTTAGTGTAGTTTTAGGCCAGTCAATGTAAACCTAAGATAGGGCAAACCCCTCAACTATGTAATATACTAGAAATAAATTTAGTAAGATTGCAAAATTAGTAAGATGAGAATTTGTTACTTTTATTGACCGCGTTGTACAATAGCTCATAATCAATAGAGATCCATTTATTTTATTTTTCCTTTTGTATGGCTGGAATGCTATATACTCTAAAAATGATCAGATCTAAAAGGGGGTGTGTTCTCTTTAATCCCTCCTTGGTAAAATTTACAATCAATTTTCGGCCATTGCCACTCATTGGGACCAGTGATCATCATTAAGAAACAACGGGTCTGGTTAAGGGGGTGAGATAGAGGGTTGGATACCAAATCTGTCACCTTTTGAGAAGCCAGGTGCCAGTATATATATATATATATATATATATATATATATATATTCTGTACCGCCTTCACATCCCAGGACGGCTAGATCTAGCGGGGGACTGTGTTGCACATTACCTCAGGCTAGGACTAGTGGGTCACGATATTATCACAGCGAAAAGATTGGCCAGGTAGGTTTGAACACCGCCACTAAGTACAATTGATATTATCTTTAGTATTGCATTGTGTATTGAAGATAATATCAAACTTATTTATAAAGTGAAATATTGTTGTCTTTTCACGATTTCATCAAACAGAGAATGTAAAAAATGAAAAAATGAACATACAAAGAAAAAAAAATATTCCATACAAAAGAAACAAATATTGCTGACTAACACAACAATTGCTTACGCAAGACCCAATACCACTTGAAAGTGTTTAAATTGCAAATAGCATTCAAAATAAACGAAAAATGCAATTCGCTAAGTGGTAAAAAATTATAATACAGAAAATTACTTTTTAGTAATTTTCTATTTTCGGAGTCACAAATAATTATAATTGAAATACTTCAGCTTCAATACCGAGATTATCTGTAAAATACGTAGTGTAAAAGAATATTAATGAATTTTTTAAATGTAATTGGTATGTTTAATAAAATTTTAACATAATGCAAACAAATAAACTCTAGACTATATTAAAGATTACAAGGGAGCGAGTATACGCACATTCGGGAGAACATTAGTGAAAGGCATACATAAAGACTCGAGAATGTAATACAACGACAAGGGTTGATCAAAATTCACGAGATGATCCATAAGTGAGCTCATAAGCCTTCTAAAACTTCCTAACGTGGGAAGTGCCTAAATAATTATATTTACAAACTAACACTACTTTTATCGACATCGATATCTTAAAAATTCTCTTATTTAAACCTCAAGAATATTATTATAGTAATTCAAATGTAAAATTGACGTTGCCTAAAGTAATTTTAATTCTGTTTGTTTTTTCGTTTACTATATTATATGGAATTTCTTTGAACAATATACAATGTAGAAACATGAGGACTTGCGGATTCAAAAACTTAAACATTTAGTTAGTATTAACAAATACTATAGAAAAAAATGTTTTTGTTTATGCATTTAGGGAAGACAACAACATTCTTCAGGAAAATCTAAAACTTTAAAATATGGGTTCAAAAACATGCAAAAATGATAATGAAATCTACATAAGAGAAATCGCTATTTTATTTATATATAGTATTTATATATATACTAGCAGTTACCCGTCGCTTCGCTTGCGATAAATATCATAGTAAATATATCCACAACTACATTTCGGATTTCGAATATTTCTATTCCTCTAAAATGTAAACATTGAAACTAAGGACGTTCACGGGGCACTAGCCTGAGGGGATTTAAAAAAGTGAATAGGCCTGTATGTTGCACGAGTTCTAGATCTGTCTTTGTGTGGAATTGAAACCCACACAGACAGTGATGGTTCAGTAGTTTTTACGTGATCGAGTCACAAACATTCATCCATACATCCAAACTTTCCCATTTATAATTCCAGTTATATTTATATATATATATATATATATATATATATATATATATATAAACAGAGTGAGTCTTTAAAGCCGACCACGAAAGATTGTAGACGAAGGTCTTGAGATACATGGACGAAACAAAAGCTTTTCCCACTAACTCTTTCCCAAATAACAACGTAAAAATACGTTTAACCTTTTTAAAATAAAGTATACTAGACTATCCCCGTGCAGCGCAAAGGACTACAAAGAGATTGTTAATGTCAATATTATTTTCCATTATATAGTCACTTTTACAATATATCATCTGGATTACAAAATATATGATTTGTTATGTATTAAGAAACATAATTCTACACGTTTAATCACCACTACAAGGAGGATAGGCGCAAAATAATACTAGAGGTAATGCGAATGAGTGTTTTCCCCTACCTGTTATGTTTAGATGCTTTTTACTCCTTGTAATGGGCGAGTAAAATAATAATTTGTCTCCCAGCTGGAGTAAACCCATAAGAATAGCATTGAAATAAAAAATTTAAGCGCCTTCAAATTTCCACGCACACATGCAAATATGATGAAGCTTAACGAATGCCTAGGTTAACAGCTGAATTAGAGGCAGGAACATATAACGAATAACATCAACAACAATCAGCTGCGAGAACGTCTAAAACTGTCATAAAAGATTTTTTTAAGAGGGTGGCGGCCTCTTTTTACCTTGCATTTGCCCTCCCCCCCTCCACATGGGCCTCAGGCCTGTGCGTGGGAGTTATCAAGCAAAAGCCAAGGAGTGAGCCGGTACAGTACAAGGATGATCAGTACTGCTAAAAGTATGCGGCATCATCGGGACTCGATCCTGCGACGCTGCCGCCACAGAACCGGGGCCGAGTGCGCTACCAACTGCGCCACCGACTCACTCAAATTCAGATTTTAAAGAAAATTTAGTGGGATGTAGCTCAGGAACTCAATAAATACTTAACAGAAAAACATGATATATAATTGCCAATATGGTTTCCAGAGAAGTAAAAGTACCGATCTTTTACGTGAAGAATTTGCTAATAATGTAAATAATGAACTGGATAAAGGAAATCAAGTAATAGTCACATTATTTGTAGATTTTACTAAGGCTTTCGATACCTTGCAACTTCAGAAAATATCAGAAACATTTCACATAATTTTAAAAAGGTGAAGATTTTTAAGTTGGTTTAATGACTACTTAACAAAATAAATAAAGATTACGCAGAAAAATAAAGGTAAAAGTAGTAGATGAAACAAGTGATGAGACAGCATTATAGTTTTGGTGTCCCAAAGAGGGTCAAACAGGCCAAATAGCATTATATGATTATAATTATATGGCAATAGTTATATTAGGCCATTTCATGAATTATATATATGCGAACAGTTTACCAAAATATTTAAAAAGGGCAAAAGTATACATGTATGCAGAAGACACTGCCAATTGGTGTCAAGTAAAGAAATAAGAGATGCTGAAATTATTGAAAAATGCAGAGGACTTTTACCGATCTTTTGGAATGGTGCCATGACTATGGATTGATAATGAATGGCAGTAAGTCCAAGGCCATGCACGTGCATTCACCTGTTAAATGTTCAAAAATAAATTGTTTCCATTACAGCAATTAATGCTTGCATGACAATGCTTATTCATTAGTTAATAATATAAGCAAATGTAAAAGTTGAGAAAATGTAAATGTATTTAAATATCTGGGAGTACATGTAGATTACAAATTTACTTGGGACAGTCATATCAACTATATTGCAAAGAAAATCATATCATTCACGTATAAGTTGTTTCATTTAAAACGTTTTTTGCCTTACAACATCCTTTTTTAATATACCAATCACTATTTGAATCTGTATTTAGATATAGGATAAGGTCTTGGGGGAATGCTTCACTCTCGCATTTAAGTAAAATTGAAAATCTGCAATAAAAAAACTTTAAAATGCATCGTACTATTGAATATTAAGCGATTGCCAACTTTTAAAATTTTTAAATTCACATATTCGTTACCTATTAGTTATCTTTGTTTGTTATTAATTTATTCTGATCACTTATTTGACGATTCCTTGAAGATAGTTAATTTACATCCCTATAGAGTAAGACGAAATTATGATACTGATTCTCGATTTAAAAATAAATTCGGAATGAGAACTTTGGTGGTCTTTGTACCAAGAGTTTTCAATAATTTACCAAGTTAACTGATTAGTATTAATAGTTATAGAATTGTTAAAGAAAAAATAAACGAGCTTATTTTGGATAGGCAGGTATAAATATTAGTTGCATTGTTCAGTTCTAAGATTATATAGTTTCATTGTTATTATTGCCAACGTTTAATTGCATGTTAAGTTTATTGTTAAATTAATTTGTGTATTTATACAATGTTATTCATTACGAAAGTTTATATTCATGTAACTTATTATTTATATATTTTAGTTATTCTACCAAGCTTGCATGTTCTTGCATTGTTATTTTAATGTACGATAAGATAGTGGATACAGAGAATATAAGAAAAATGTTATAACTTAATTGATGCCTGTTATCTTTGTGAGGCAGAGGTAAGCTCTCATAAAATGGACTGACAGAGACCATTTTCGATAATCTAGAAATCTTTTCCGTAAAATAATTAGTGTAGACAAACCTTCTATGGTTTTTGCACTATTGTCAAAATTTATTGTTCGACTTTTGTTTAAATAAATTTATTGATTTATTCATGATTGAATTACCTTTCATTTGGTACTTACCGTTAGTACATCAGTCCCATAGTACGGTCAGGCTCGTGCTCACGGTCATAAGCTTCAAATATTTCCTCCATGTCAAATCTCCATGAAAATAATTTATTTTCTATATTTGACCCAATTAACATAAATATTTTCAAAATACAAATAAAACCTGCACATATAAGGACCGATAATCTTTGTTTTGGTACAATCACGCTGTCATAAGCTTACCCCATGTTAAAACACCAAAAGAAAAGATTATTTTCCATTTTTTACCAAATTTGCTTGCGACTCACCGTTCTGCCTACGGTTCGTGCCCCTACTTCACTCACTTAAGGGGCAAGATCGCCAAAAGTAAGAGAGTCTTATTTTAAGTTTATTTTCAATTATTAATGGTAACATTCCAAAGTTTTTACATTAAAAGTATAAAAAACACTTTCTTTCTTGCGTTGTTTGATGACGTACAAACTTAAACCATATTTTTCTAAATCAAGTAAGTGTTAGGTAATTCCCGTTGACAAATATTTAAAAATCACGCAACGAAATAACTGTACCAATACATAAAAAAAGAAAAAACAACCATTATTATCGCGTAAACGGTGGTTATTTTGTGTCAATCATGGGTGGCTATTTAGTAAACTTCAATGTGTTAAAACTATTATTTTAACTTGATTTATTCTTATTTTCTTTTATAAATTAGGGACATTAAAGGAAGCAGAGCATTCAAGCGTTTTAAGTCCGTATAATATCATGGTATACTCATTCATTATAAATAGGACATAAAAATCCATAATTTTCTACAATCGATTACATATTGATAACTCTAGACGGGAAACTCTGTACAGCGATATACTTTACCTACTACGAATTAGATGGTATAATTGTACTAGTATTTCAAGATTACAGAACATTCGAATAATAGTTTCATTATAAATAAAGCTTCTGCATAATCATAATGATCATAAATTTAATCCAGATATAGAATGTTTCATTCTTCTGTGGTAATGTATTGCATATTATGTAGCACACATACTGTACTGCTTCAAAGGTTTATTTAATCACGCAAACACAAACGGAAAGCAAAAGGATACTAAGATTTGCACACTAAAGGCACTTGAAGACGTTTCTTCCACTTTATACTAGGGCCTGAGCGCTTTCTTTACTCCAGTGTAAATACGTGACACTCAAAAGTGGCTTTAAGAGGTGGACGGTCTTATTCAATAAATTCTTGCAGCGCAAAGCTTAGCTTATACCATCAGCATAAGTAATTGTTTGGTATCAAATTATTGAGAATTGTTTGTGGTTCATTCGCAGTTACGTGCGATGGTAATATTTTCCGATAATCTAGCGTAAACATTAATTTTAAACAAGTTACGTGCGATGGTAATATTTTCCGATAATCTAGCGTAAACATTAATTTTAAACATTATCATTAGAGTAAGTTTTAAGTTGATTTCCATTCCACGCAACAAATTACGAAGTGATCTGCAACAGGGGCGACATTTTTCAACGATATTATATTTTATCATACCATACCCAAATACAGTAAAGGAAGGAGTGAAAACGCTGAAATCTGTTTAAGGTATTATTTACCTCACACAGGAATGAAGTAGTGAGTGTTGCCAGTTTTTGGGTAAACAAAACCGTTATCGTATTTGATGACATCCTTAGACTTAAATCGTTTACGATGACATAGTGAGGAGAAAAGCATCAAATGCACATGTGTTTTATTAGATGTTCTCTAATTTTATTGTTTGCTTGGTTAAATATGTATTACCCAAACTACACTATAACAATCAACTATTAAGGAGAAATGTTATGAGAAAAAATTAGCTATTTTTAACTTAAGCGACTAACCATTACTACTCTAAAACTTATAATCATGTAGAATGATTTTGGAATAAAATTCCTACCCCAATTTTTTTTCGAAAACCAATAATGACGTGCTTATGTTTCGTACTAATAAATTAATATGTAACCGACCAGTCGGGAACATAAATAAACTGTGCGCATAATTTACGTTTTTCATCTTCATGTTTTCATGGTTTATCATTAATAGATCATGACACCGATCTCATTTCGTTCGTTTTTTTACACCATAAAACAGCTTAAATAGTTAATTTCACATAATGTTATTTATTTTTTTGATTCAGGATTACAGTTCAGGATTCAGCTACAGTTGAGTCAAAACGTACGCATGTACGGTTTTTAATGTTTTGTATTAGATGTTTTGTGTGTGTATGTGTAGAAAATCGAAGATTTTAAATAAACTGACGCAGCTTAAAAATGACAAAGAAGCCAAGAAAATAGGGAACTGAGTGAACCTGCAAGTGTTAGATAAGTACTGAGGATGGCCTAGCGCCGAAACGCGTCTAACGAGGATTACCAAGGATTGAAGTTAAATTACATATTCATATCACATCAATCCGTAGCTACAAATCATTCATAACTTAGACAGTAAAGTTATATTTTAGATTAAAGCAATGCGAGGAAAGGTATGAAAGAGATTTATAGTTGAATGACGAATGGCTTATTGACGAAATAAAACAATTGATGCATAAATCAAGAAGAGAAATATACTGTAAACATAAAAATAAATAAACACATCACTGTAAACATCTTTGTTGTCGTAATGATTCCAAGGTTTTGTCAATTTCAACCAGAAAAAAATCGGTGGAAAAAGTTTATAAAATTCTGAATTTTTCTTAATGAATGAGAAACAACTGTAATACGAGTATAACCTTTTAACCATACTGAGGCTGCTGATACAAGATTCCCTGACGATGATGACGTGGCAACATGTAAGTGCACGCCCCTTATTAAGATTGTACAGCACATATCAAATGAGGCTTAAGCCCATTAATTATGTTCGTTGAATGCATGGCGCAAGCTAAACCTATTAGCTAGCATAATTTATTTACGAAATATTAACGCTTGTTCACTAATTCTAAACCAGATTAGAACGAGTTAACTTCATAATGTAGAGGCTAATGAAGTTTAATATTAAATTATATTCCCTGCTCCACTCAATAACCTTTGATGTAAAAATGTATTTATGAAAATTAAATTAAATATCTGGTATATTTTTATTGAAGGATACATTCAATTGTCACAGTAGTTGAGTTTCAGTTTTTTGTATATTTAAAATTAGTTTTTTTTGCTTATCAGATGAAAACTGTTCTATCAAACCATAAAAAAAGTGTTTTCTTTTTGATATCATAAAAAACTCATGTTATGATTATTACGAAGTGTTCACGTTTATGGCTGTATAGTGATTCTTTTACACATTATGATGCTGAAGTCAAATTAAATTATTGTCGTTGGATTAGTTTATTGACATATAAAAATACATTTTATTGATCTGGTGTTATTGATTTGCTGAACTTAATCATATCCATAGGGGCATAATTAAAACTTTGTTATATATTTGCTACTCAATGATATAATTGTTATTGATATAAATGTGGTTGGGTAAAATGTAGAGGCCAAATACACAATACTTCACTGTTTAAGCTGCTCAGGGTAAAGCACCTGTTTAACTCTAAGTATATTATTTATAAAACATGCAAAAAACTATTGATCATACAACATTCATTTCGCATTCATTACGGTGTTTTTGAATTTTTTTTCTATAACAAACTGTTCAAAATCTGTGGTTACATAAAACAACCCTTACTTCATAAAAAAACATAATCCGTTAACATCATTTTTATAATTCGGGTGGGGGGGGGGGGTGCTTTAAGTTAAAATAATTATAAACTACCCGCAAACATACGTCTTATCCAACTTTGTTTACCGTTTTTTGGATAACCTGTTTTTTTAATAAATCATTTTACATTAATTTTAAACCACTTAAGGGACTGAACTCAAACTTGTAAAATGTATTAAGGCTGTTAAGAACTATTTTTGCAAGGAAACAAAAACTGCTGAAATAATAAGAAAACTATTTCAAAGGACAAAAGGATGCCTTTTTATATTTATATTTATATTTATATTATAGATTTATAGATTATAATGGGAACCTACTTTTTTAAAACATTATGAAACAATAATACTTGTGGAAAAAAACGTCATCTGCTTTATAATCTATTAAAAAAAATAGCTTTTTGGCTTATTTATCTGTCAAATTGATCTTATAGTAACAAAATTATTTGAAGCTTGGATTTCGAATACTTGTTTACTCTCTTTAAATTTCCTTTATAATGGACGTGACTTTTGGTTGGATTTTTAATCCCTGGTTACTATTTTATTGTATTTATTATTAATTTCGCACATTTAAAATAGTATTCCCAATTTATTTTCGTAGGCTAAAAATATTTCAATGATTTTCCCATAGTTATTTAGTTATTATTCTTTTGGGTAGAATAGCTCCAAAGAAGTAATCCACAGGCGATGTGGTTGAGGAAGAGAACATAATACAATATGGCCAAGTAAGATTCGGGTGCCGGAAACTTTAGATCCAAGAAGACAAAGTTAAATCCGGGACAGTTGTTTAGGGTGATTTTCTCTACATGGCTTTACCAAGGGAGCTCCTTGTCAATCGCCAACGTTTACTGGTAGGATCACGGAGGTAGCTTCATGATCCTCTACTTACTGAGATATAATTGTGGGGGTATGTCTGGATTAAGTTGAGGGCAGCACCACTACCTCCCTAGACGTTCAGTATGTGTGACAAAGCGCGGCTGAGGTTTCACAGACGAGGACTTAGGATCAAGACCTCTCTCGAAAGCAGCATTTACAGTGTCAGCAACCACAGCTGCAGCCCTGGTCGTTAACCTTTTCCTGCGAAGCCCAAACTGCATGTCAGTGAGGAGTAACCGAATATTCTCAAAGAAAGCCTCCAGGTGGCTTGACAACAGCCCAGTAACATTCCCGAAAGATGGCACCATGAGACGGGCCTGCAGCTATTTGAACTCAAATGTTTGCCCATATTAAACATATATATTGCCCTATAAGTCTTATTGAAGTCAGGGAACACACTCGAACCCAGGTATTCGTTAATATCAACATCGAGGGGGACAGAGATGGTATCGATTACCAGGAAGATTATCGCGTTTGGTGGTGAACTTAAAACGGTTTTACAAGCACATTTTTTTATTGAAAAATTAATTCTTAAAGCTGAATTTGAAAAGTTCAAAAGATATCATAAGCAAGTTTTTTTTTTCTGAAGCCGAAATTTTAACAGTAGCCTACGTCAACTTTTCATTCTGCTAGTCTATACCAATTAATATTCTAATACATTTTAAAGAAAAATGAATTCTCAAAACATGCCTTTTGCTAGCAATGCTGGTGTCGTAGTTTCTCATTTGTTTAAAACCTTCTCTCTAACTAATTTCTGTCATATTTCAAACGTTATTATCCGTAATGTATGTCAGAAAGACAAAACCGCGCACCAAAAAAACGTGTATTGGAGTGGCTTCTGTCTTTGGGCTCGGAGGAAACCGAGACGTCCCACTTCCTCCCCCTCAATCACGCCGCTACCGCGTCTTAAATCCAAGCTCCCATGTACAATTTTATTTTTTAGCACCAACTTCTTCAGTTCCGTATGCGTATACATTTTAACAATTGGAAATATCGAACTATTGATTGAATATCGATTATGATAATCGGACTTTGATATTACATCGATAACTATTGAAATTATAACCTTTTACTAAGTGGTTATCAAACATACATATACTACCATACATATACTAACATACATATACTAACTACAACACACATATACTAACATATTTCAATACTATCATTATACGGAATGACGTTATCAACTTCACTAAGAATTATCAATCCGGAAACATACATTTTCAGTACTACCAATACCTCTCACAATATAGAAACTACATTTCAATATCGCTGAATCCAGACGAATACGTGTAATAATGTTGTTCGTGTGTACCAGTTCAGTCATAATTCAGAGTCATAATTATATTCGGAGGTTCAGTTCCAGTAATGATATTCAGTGTTTTATTGTGAAATGTTTGGTTTGGATTAAGTAAGTCATTATAATGTATAACTTAACATAGGAGAAAACTGATCAACTAATAAATTAATATAGTATTCATTTGACTTCCAATACCATATTAACTAAGTTGGCCATAACCAAACATTACATTACAGAGTTCGCTATTTTCCATTAGTGCCATGTCTGTGAATACGTCATAAACCAAACACCAAGACCAAAAGGGGAAGTATGTGAAATAAGGTGTGCAGTGTTGAGTTCTTTTACGTAAGTACCAGTTATGTTTGAAAATATGAGTTTAAAAAAAATTTTATTTCATTTAGTTTACTGTTTACAGTTTTATTATTTAGGTTGGATAAGATATTAATGTTTGGTTGTGTTTTGTTTTGTTTTTGATCAAATCGAATAATCTCGATTTCTGTTATTGTTGTTATTGAAGTTTCAGTTCGGTATTTTCAATTCTTAAAATGTAGACCGCATACGGAACTTCAGCCTTCATAACGAATTATACATATAACTCTTTATGCAGTGTATAAAAAAAGTCCGTCCCCCCCTCCTTAATTTTTTTGTTTGTTAAGACAAACAATTAACCTTTGGGGAATGATACTAACTCAACCCAAATTATTTTTTGACGTTACCAAAAATTTTGAGTGTCCCCAAAAAATGGGGGATTTTGGGGACAACTCACAATTTTCAAATGCAAACCCCTATTGAGTGACCCCTCATTTTAAAGAGCTTTGAAAAAATTGATGAATGGTGAAAATTGGAGGTCTCTAACGTGTTTCTATCCAAATTGACAGCTTGTCAAAGTTTTGAATACAACACATCCTTGAAACCTGGCGTCTAGGAAGTTTGGAGTTTTAATTCACCTTTGGTAACGTAAAAATGAAACGAGCCTGGAAAAAATGTTATTAAATGAAAAAGTACTCTCTTTCGGTAATATTTAAAATTTTGAGTGTCCCCCAAAAATGGGGGATTTTGGGGGCAACTCAAAATTTTCAAATGCAAACCCCTTTCGAGTGACCCCTCATTTTAAAGAGCTTTAAAACAATAAGTTTAGGTGATTGGTGGAGGTTGGAGGTCGCTAACGTGTTTCTATCAAAATTGGCAGCTTGTCAAAGTTTTAAATACGACTCCTAGAAAATTTGACAAGCTGCCAATTTTGATAGAAACAAGTTAGCGACCTCCAACCTCCACCAATCGCCTATTGTTTTAAAGCTCTTTAAAATGAGTGGTCACTCGAAACAGGTTTGCATTTGAAAATTTTGAGTTGCCCCCAAAATCCCCCATTTTTGTGGGACACTCAAAATTTTAAGTATCACCAAAAGAGACTACTTTTTCATTTAATAAATTTTTTCCCAGACTCTTTTCATTTTTACGTCACCAACGGTGAATTAAAACTCCAAACGTCCTAGACGCCAGGTTTCAAGGATGTGTTGTATTCAAAACTTTGACAAGCTGTCAATCTGGATAGAAACACGTTAGAGACCTCCAATTTCCACCATTCATCTACTTTTTGAAAGCTCTTTAAAATGAGGGATCACTCAAAAGGGGTTTGCATTTGAAAATTTTGAGTTGCCCCCAAAATCCCCCATTTTCGGGGGACACTCAAAATTTTTGGTAACGTCAAAAAATAATTTGGGTTGAATTAGTATCATTCCCCAAAGGTTAATTGTTTTGTCTTAACAAACAAAAAAATTAAGGAGGGGTGGACGGACTTTTTTTACACACGGTATATACAGGGTTCGGCAAAAGTCTGGAATATATTAATAACTTTTATATGATTTTGCTCAATGTAATGAAACTTTGCAGTTGAGTATCAGTCATAAATAGAAATATTTCCATATGTTTTATTATTTTTTCACATGACCAAGGGATGTCCCAAGCTGGAGTCTTGACATTCTTAAATGTAAGCATACCTTGAGTTATACTTAATTTTAAAGGTATTAATTAGTAGATTAAAACAGTGCAAACTGCGCCTCAAAAAGGTAATCAATTAAGAAGTTACAGCTCCGATTTAAGTATTATTATTTCACTTTAAATTACATTACTCTTTTAAATTATAATAGAATATGAACAAAACATACGTTTATATTTATTTATTTACAAAAATATTACCGATGGGATAGCTGTTCAGAAGTTACAGCTCCTCAAAAATTTTAATGTTGGCCATATAACTCTAAGCTAAAAAGGAGAACAGTCTAATTATTAATAAAGCAAAAAAATTACTTGTCGAGGAAACAATGTAATTGATGATTTTTAATACGTTAAATTGTCCTTACTAATGAGAAATACATGTATCTAAAAATAATGTACATCGTCCCGAGTGCTTTATTAGTAATTAGACTTTTTTCGTTAATTTAGTCTAGAGTTTAATGGCCAACATTAAAATCTTTGAGGAGCTGTAACTTCTGATTGGATTAACCTTTTGGAGGTGCGGTTTGCGCTATGCTTACATTTAAGAATTTCAAGACTTCCAGCGTGGGCCGTCCCCTCATCGTGCGAATAAACTAAAAAAAATACTCAAAAATATTCCTATTTGTAATATTTACACAACTGTCAAGTACAATTATTTTCTGCAAATAATACAAAATCCATTTAATATATTCCAGACTTTTGCAGAATCCTGTATATAACACACAGGGTACCTGCCCATGTAGACTTTTCCTTTTTACAAGCAGTACAACACTACTCAATGCATTTATTCTTCATATTAATAACAAAATCAAAATAACTGTTTCACTTTGGTGAGTTCGTATTTTGGCTACCTCTATGTTGTATTTGCAATAAGATATTTTATATGCTGTTTTGAAAACAAACCTGTTATTCATTTCATTTCACCTGGTATAGTATATCAGATACTATGGTATTGTAGTGATACCATATATCTGGGCTCTTTAAGGGCTTGAAAGACCTACGATCCTTACCAGCACCAAGTTAGAAGTGGGCTCAGAGGACGACAGGCTGGTTTGGGCTGGGAGCAGTCTCAAAGACCGAACAACAATGGGGCCCAGATCCAAAGAGGACAAGCTATCCATAATGTCACTTACAGAACTTACATAGAAGTAGTATTTTAACTTACAATTAAGAGCGAAAAACATTTAGTAACAACGATATGTATTTTTTGAATATTTTTCCTTTTTATTTCTTAGCGAACGTATAATAATAGCTGAAAACGAAGGCTAATTTAGCAAGTTTATAAGCTACATTCTTTTTAAGCACCTTTGGAGTAAAGCGTTTTACCAGTGTTTCAGGTAAGATAAATTTGCAGTCCATTAAGACATTTATTGAATTGGAACAGGATCAAGAAAGCATTGTGTGGAAAATCGGCTTAAGTGCTTTGAGTTGCCAGGGGCAGTTGTACTCAAACTAATAATTTACCGTCCACCAACAATTAACTTCACGCATAACAATGATATATTACAGATTTACTAATATGACTGGTATTCTTAAATATATTTCTTATGTTTACAATCAGCGAATAATCTTTCAATTTTAATGTTCACCTACTGTAAGTTTGAGTGGTAGAAACTTCGCCTCATAAATAAATTCTATTTTATTTTGTTTTTGATTCAACAATAAATCTTACATTAACAGATATTGATTGTTATTATATATTCTGAATGTTTCAGCGTTGTTATCAAGTAATAAGCATTAAATCTACAGTATTTCACTTTAAATTGCATTACTCTTTTCAATTATAATACAATGCGAGCAAAACATACGTTTATATTTGTTTCCAAAAAGATTACTGATGGTTTAGCTGTCTGCTCGTTACGATCACAGCTGTGCTGCTACTTTAGTTTTGATTCGCTAGCAAATGTTGTTTAAATAGACCTAAATTGTACTTTGATAGCTTCCCAAAACTTTTTAGTTCCACACTACTTCCTTGAGACGCCCAAAAGGCAAATCTACAGGTTAAGGGCTTCCAAATAACACGTAAGCCTTGAAATCGACCCAGTAGCTTAGCGATAATGTTCTTCACATACATCCTCTTATTCCTTACCTTAACTATTAACGGTATTAATGTTTTTGTGTTTGTGTTGATATGACTTGTTAGTTGTAGAAAGCCAAATACCATTATAAAAAACCAATAATATTTTAATAAAGAGATATACTTTGGTTTTACATCTAGGACCGTCGAAAGTCTCAATAATCAGGTTATCAGAACATTTAAAGGCGGTTGATCAAATAAATGATAGAGACTTTTAAGTCAGCTTTTAAAGTATTCTGCTCATATATTCATATAATGGTGAAATGGTACCTCAGTAAATAAGCCTTTTATTAATTTATTTATTTTTGACTTCTTGAATAATTGTCATGTATATTTGGCTAAACTCAATGCTTGGCTAAGCAAGAGCATTCTTCTCTATTGCTTTACATGCTGCCTCTTTCATTTTCGTCATTTTCTTCAGTCTTATGTTTCCGTTTTTCCCCTGATACGTTTTCTGCTAACAATTTCATTTTATGTCATTTAAAAAAATCATGATCACTGATCTTCGAACTATTTACTTGTTTTTCCATACTTTTCTTGTGCTCATCTAGCCTTTTTCTAAGTGATCTTGAAGATTGTCCATAATAATTTCTGTTATAATTCACATGGAATTGGGTAAACGACGTTCTTTGATTTTGGTCGTCATTATAAGGTTTCAAACCGTGACAGGTTACTTCTTGTATCATATTTGTGGAAAAAAGTTTTCTTGTTTTCAAACCTGATCCTCTAACTGTTGATCCTCTAATTTTTTTTCCAAGTGTTCCTCTTATGTAAGGAATATTAACAGAATAAATAGGATGTTTGTCGGTTTCATCGGTTGCTTTTCAATGTCCCTTAGTCTTTTTTTAGCCTCAAGCCGAATTTATTGCCTTGAAATTAACCTTGGCAAAAAATTGCGTTTATAGGGGTAATTCGCTAAAACGAGCTTCGTGCTGGAAATATAACAGATTTACAATCCTTAAAAAAATTAAATTTTGAACACGGTCATGAGGAATGTTCAGGGAAGCATTAATAATTTACTATACTACTAGCTGATCAAACCGGTTTCATCCATGGAAAAAAGAAAGATTTCTTTGGATTCAGGATTAATTGTTTCATTTAATTTTTCATACTTCATTATGTTGCAATGACAACGTCATAAGCTTCCCTATAGTTTAACATTACAACTTCGAGTTACCATAGGGCGTTAACATGAGGAGATTTTGAAAACCTTAATCTTAGGGTATGCCTAAGCCATCAGAGGAACTTCTATGCAAAGTTCCAAGGTTCTAGGTCAAAATTAGTTTGGGCTGATTAACGATAGGTCAGTGGTATTTGATATTAGGCAATATTTTTAAATAACTTTTTTTTCAAAAATGGAGTACGATCTTGTAATTACAGTATCTTGTAATTACGAACTTGTAACATCTAGTCAGAAATAATATGTCACATCACCACGTTCACATAAAAAATCATCTTTAATCAGCTGAAAATGTGTACATAGTAAATAAACTGTGTCAGCAACCTGACACATACTTTCTCGCTTAAAGCGATTTTTAAAGCAAGAAAACCTACAATAAAATAAAACTAATCTACATTTATCTTCCAAATGCATTGCAAATTTTATCTGAATGTGTTAATTTTTTACCGAGATAACAGTTTTTTTTGCAATAAGAATACAGTAGACAACGTACTGCGTTTACCGCCAAACGAAAATATCAATCATCTCCTCAACCAGTTGACGTAGACTAATTATTCAGAACACTGGATTATTTATTTTTTCAAGGCAAATTTAATGGTTGCAAGTACATTTTAATTTACTAATATGACTTTAAGTACTATTTGAAAAATTCAAGTTTTTAACACTTAAACCCCCCATAAATCTGAGCCTGAATTTTGACAGACATACGGGTGGTGTAATATTTTATTATTTATACGGGTATACGGGTTATTATGCATACGGGTGGGGTATATTATTTGTTATCTTAAGCAGGAAACACCATGAAATTGTTAAAAAAATCGTTGTAGCCGTTTTAAAGAAATTCGGATCCATGAGGTTTTTATGGATTTTGAAGAAGCAAATACCCTTAAAAAGGAAAAACAGAGATATTACGGTTTCATACTTACATGCTAAATTTTACGATCATCTGATGAATGGTGTCCTCTCTAGCTCTGTTTACTTACACACACACACACACACACACACACACACACACACACACACACACACACACACACGGACGATAGACGCCATTCCGAAAACCTTTTTTGATTCGGAGAGCACTAAAAAGCATATATCCACTAACAATTTTAATTCAAATTTTTTTACAAAAACAATATTTGCTCTATATACTGTAGGAAAAAGTAAAATTGGGTATTTCCAACCACCAACTATTGGCGGGGCTCCCCAGCCAATTTTACGAGAAAATTTGTTTTGGTACCATAAATATCAATGTTTTCACCATCCCCTCCCCATAGTTTTAACCAATTGACCTCCATCCTCACTATCACAGGGGAATCTTTTGATTCTTGAAATATATGCTAGGAAGGACTTTCATGCAAAGTTACACGATCAGATAAATTTGTCTTCTTTTTACCCACCTTTTTGGTCAAATTTTACTTGTGCTAGTTTGAAGTATGTTAAAGCATTTGAAATTCTCTGAGTATGCGGGTTTGTTGCATAGGGTTGTGTGTTTTTGTAGTGATTCATATGAATACACCCAAGTAGCATTTGTGTTGGCTAAAATAGTTTTAAAATAAGTTTTATCTAAATTTAAAATGTTGAAAAAATGTTTTTAAAATGATTTCTTTTCAAACAAATTTCCTAACTGACCAATTTTAATACCATTCAAAATGAGTTTTAAAATTATGTTAAAATAATTTTAAAGTGTTAAAAATTGTTTTAAAATCAATATTAAAGATCAATTTATATAATTTTTAATAACTTTAAAACTAGTTATAAATACTTTAAAAAAATGTTCAAATTATTAAAAACTTATTTTATATTTTGTTTTACACCACATTTTAAGTAATGTTATAATCATTTTGTAAATTGTTAAAAATTGTTTTAAAACTATTTATTTTCATAGAATTTTCCTATCTGACCAATTTTATAATCATTTAAAATAATGTGTAAACTTATGTTAAAACTATTTTAAAATATTAAAAATAATCCTCAAATAAATTTTATAAATCATTATATATATATTTTAATGAGTTTTTACTTTATAAATAGTTTTAACAAATTTTAAATTAATTAAAAAATTATTTATAAATTTGTTTAGGCCTATACCTTAGTAGTAAAATTATAGAAAAAAAATTTTTATTGTTAATAAAAGTTACAAAAATATTTCTTTTCAAAACATTTGCTAACTGACGAATTTTATAACCGTTAAAAATGATATTTGAACTCGTGTTAAAACAATCGTATAATGTTAAAAATATTTTTACAATTTTATCTACGACCATTGCAATAAACACCAATTACAATATTACACCACAAAAAGGTACATTACAAAACCTAAAACCATATGTAGTTTTATATTTTCCATCTCACTCGACACTTGATGGCCTTCAGAATGCAATCGTTGCATAAACTACTATTAATAGTTTGTATAGAAATTGTATAGAACACATTTTTAACACTTGCAACTGACAGATAATAAAGTGATAGTGACAATGTATTAAAACAGGTTAATTAAGTAATAAAACTTGATTAAAAGCAAAAATCTATATTCACAAAGTAATAATATATATATACAAAGGTTCAAGAGTTAGTTGTTGATCAGATTCTCAGTGTTGATGTTCTCTTCATGATTCTCGTCATGGACATCTTCCTGATGCTCCAAGCTGGAAACAGAGAATTGTTGGTTTTAACACAATTGTGAAATTACCAAAAACTGCACAGAACGTTATTGGTAAAATTAACTGTTTTGTTGGTATTAGTATAAAGTTGTCAAAAATGTAATTATTACCTTCTAATACATTGTTTATTCCTAGGATATTAGGATATTAAAATTTAATTTAATCTAGGTGAAATAGTTATGGCTTAAAGTTTTATTGCCTGCCTTTAAGTTTAGTTTAATTGTACAGAACATAAATCTGTAGAGGGTATAAAAATGTGTTATTACCAAGCTCAGCTCGGGTTTCCTAATACTCTATATTGGATAAAGAAACACAAGAAGATTTGCAGTGTGTTTTGCATTAAACACATCTTTGAGTTTAAATATATATACTTACAAGATTTATTCATAGTAAAGTAGATGTATTGTAATGAACGCAGAGATAAAAAACTTTAACAAAACAATTCATTGAAATTTCTTACATTTACAATCGTTTCATGCGTAGTTATTTACAATGAGAACCTTAGTTGATATATACCGTACTTGCAGTGAACCCTTGGAATAATTTAACATTATGCCTTAATGGACCCGTAGTTTCAAAATTTGCAGGGAAACCAAAATTTGCCATAGGCAGAGAAACAGATCGATATATTTACATCCGTTTTTTTTATTACAAAATTAGTTTTTGTAATTAAACTAACTTTGTTTTTATAAAACAATACCGAATGTAAATATTCCAAAAAAACTCCAATCTTTAATAATTAACTTCTTTAGTTTGAATATAAGTATTTACGTTTAAACTTTTGTGAATTTCAACCCATAATATGTTGCTATTTATTTATGAGCTGCTCTTATAAAACTCGTTTGGCTTTGTCAACGAACTTTCAACATGTCAAATTAAAAAAATTCCAACTTTATTAATAATTACCTTAGGCCTACTCGCTGTTTCATTTTGAGCTGAGTTTGAGCCAGCCAGCGACTTATGCTGTTATCCACCTTTCTTTTGACTGAGGAGGGGAACCTTTTCAGTACGACATCTGAAACATCAAGTTGATTTAAAATACTAAGTGTCCTATGGCAAACCTTTTACATTTTTTTTTCAAATAAACCCAGACCACCCCCAAGCATTGATGGATAGTCAATACTACTTTTTAACAGGGAAGTAATTGTTGGCTGCCATCATGGATCCGCCATTTTGTATCCAAATTTTTCGATTTAAGGGTATTGTTATGACCCATCATATTGAAATTTATTTTAATGCTCAATGCCTCAATTTGTTCATTTATATCATTATAATACATGTTAATCAAAAAGTAATGCCAAAATGTTCAAAAGGTTGTTAACAGCGAACAGCGAAACGCTTTATGTTTAACTAGTAATTCTTTCACTGAGTTCTAACAGGTGAACATAAGTTTTGATATAGAGGGGGCATGACCTTACTATGCACAGACTTATGTTGCATTTTTTATTGATGATTTCTTTTACTATGGTAGGCCTATTCATAATATCAAAATGTTTTTGAAACAATTTTACAAAAAGTTCTTACATCAGGACAACATATAGATTTCAAAAGAATTTAAAAAAACAGAGAAACCAATTTTGATGTTGAACATAATTAATTAACTATACACAGGGTTTTTTTAGATTAAAGATTATATCTATAAAAGAACTAAGAGTAAATAAGCGTCAATTACTTGCAAAATCCATACTAACATTTTAAAAATAATTCTAACTTCTTACCGAATGACATTGGACAGAAATTAACTGTGAAGAATGCCAACTTCTTATTCCCTGCTCGTTGTTGTCCCCGCCATGTAAACAGAGGAAAAATGTCTTCCCTGATCACGGCCCTCAGTACTGTCATGACAAGTCTGGAGGGGTCGGTGGAGAGCCCCACTGACATAACAGCTGCAGCCTGAAAATTAAAAAATAAACCCTGTTAGTGGGGTGAATAAGCTGAAAAACAACTTCAAATCTGGCTACCACTTTAACCCTTTGGATTTAGATAGTACATGGGTAGACAAGTCTAAAAATCCCGGGACAAATTTTTCTGGCCCTGTAGCGGCGTTGATGACGTAATCAATACGGCCGCCAAAGTTTTCTGACTCGCTTATACTTTTCTCTATATAACTCGAATATGTATTTTTACTGGCCTATATTATGAGTGATTATTACTCAGGAGAAAATGATCTTTCGAATGGTGTATTACATGTAATTATTTAGATTTATAATACAACAATATTTGTAATTTTATTGAAAGTTTTGTTTTTATTTTGAGTTTTTTTTAAACATTTTGCTTAATAACATGGAATGCTTTGTGTGTAGCGGAAAAAGTGTAATAGATATTTTTATTTGGTGAACAATTTCCTTTAAAACGGTATGTTTGATTTCTATTTAATCCAAAACCGTTGCTAAAGATTTGCCAAAACAATGTAGTAATACGCAGCTACAATCAAAAAACACAAAAAACACAACACAAAAAAGTTACTTCACTGCATCTTTTATGGGCAATTTTTTAGATATTGACTTGGGACCAACACCTATCATTGTTGGGTGGTTAATCCTTTGTTTTGACAGGATAACAATTTTCGGCCGCCATCTTTGATCCACCATATTGGATATCAACTTAAATGCCAGCAATTAGACCTACATTAAATTACATTACCTTACAGGCACGTCCTTCTTACTAAACTCTTTAATTTGGTATTGACTATAAACATATAAAATATTTTTTTACTTAGGCTAGATGTATGATTCAGCTTTGCCAAACCTATAGGCCTATGTTTTGTTGGTAGGGTTTAATTTGTTTTTCTATCTATAAAATAAACGTTTGCGATACACAACATTCTTATTTAAGTCTAAAGAACATTACAGTAAAATCGTTAAAGACTTTAAAGTGAGAACGTTATAGATACTTTTACCTAAATATTTGAAATTACTTAATATAAGCTGAAGAAAATGTATACAGAGTTTTATAATAAGGCTAAATTATAATATTAAAATACAGTATATTATATGTTCCCACATGTGAACATTTCAAATTAATCAATTTGCTTAGAAAAATTGAGATTTTGTTGTCATTGGAGCAGTACAGTTTGACCCTCTGTCAACTGACTCTCACGGGACCGGACCTAGGTCAAATAACCTAAAAGGTCGGTTGAAACAGATAATCCTCTAAACACCTAAAAATGAAAGCTCTATTGATCTAGGGTTCTATTATCATCATTATAAAGCCGTCCGTTGCTTATTCAGAAAATAAACTATAATTGTCAACCTAAATTCCAAAATCGAAACAGTAGAAAAGCCACAAATAACCCCCAAAACACGGTCAAAACAAAACCTTTTTACAATCTTAATAGTAGACGTGTTTAAAAATGTTCATATGTAAACACCTTTAATAAAATATTCATATACTTTTTACAAATATTTTGTAACGCGGTATTGATGGCAATGCATCTACTGTACGTTTTCATAAATTAATAATTGGTGTATTCAAAATATTTTAACCCGTAACCAAATTGTAGAGTTGAGCGTAACGTTCCCATCGCCGAGTATGGAAACGGAAATGTCATAATTAATAGAAAAGGGCGGTTAAACTTTGAGTTAAACCGAACTGTTCTAAAACAGGTTCGGTTAAAACGATCTTTGATATTTAATCAGCGCGGGAGGATAATCCGATCGTCGTTTAAAACGTAATCGTTTAAGAGGGGGTCTACTGTATTGGTTTAGAAAATTTACATTCTCTCTCCCTGTAAACATGACGGTTGTTAGCCGGGTTTATGGGTTAAATTATATGACTAAGATTTAGTTACTTGTTACCAAATGCAGACTAAACTAGTTTTTAAACAATCCTCTAAAAAAATTAGAGGTACAGGCATACCGGTAGCTTAATTAACTAACCCGAAATATTGAGGGAGCGGTGCACCCCCTGTAACCCCCGTGAACCTACCCATAACTGGCAAGTTAGGCCTATAGCTGTCTAATTGTTCTCTGTTATGTCGATCAATCTAACTCAATGCACTCTGGAACTCTGTTATGCTATTATTTTGCCTGTTAAAAAACAAATCACTCCATACCGTACTACCACAGTAAAGCAGTATTTAATTTAGTTCCTCAACCACCCTATAAGAATAAGTAATTTTGGAAATATTTATCTAGAAGAATTGCAATATGTTATGAAATTTGTACTGGTATAAGTTTAGTCACAACCAAATAACTATGCCTGATTCTCAAGAGAAACATTGATCATTCAAATGGAAGATGTAAACTGAATTATTTCAGTCTTAAAATTACTCACGCCTAGCCTAAGACAAACTTAAAAAAGTGATGCATTTATAGTAAACAATAAAAAACAATATACTTTAGTAATAATAATACTGTACTAAACATTTAAAAATATATTAATGTTAGATAAAAAATTATGATGAAGATCATAGATATTTGGTTTCATTTTGCATCTGCATATTCAATCAAATTAATTATCGATACAGTTTCTCTGAGAAGACAATCCCTTTTAATAGCTTAAGTTTTAAAATGAAGAATCTATCAAACTCACCTGGTCAGATTGCTGTTGCTTCTCAATCTGGAACTAAACTAAGCCTCTTTAAATTGGTCAACAACAACTTCACAAAACTTAAATAGGGTAACAAACACTGGATAACTTCTTAATATACCACTTAGATGGAACTCATTCGAACTGAGTACAACCGAAGCGACCGCAGTTCCAGCACGGCACGAATGAAATCTTGTGACAACGTAGCTCGAATGAAGGTAGACAAATATGGCTACCTACCCTTAATATCCCACCCCCGCCCTACCGGCACACACGACTCGGCCTCTCTAGGACCGGTTTTCTGTGGAGCGAGCGAAAATCCCTTCTCGGTTCTTGTTAGTGACAAAGGGACACTGCCGCGCCCAACTGTTATTTAGCACACTGAACCCACCCCCTCAATCTAAACCACATAATACCTAACTGGTAGTTCGCAAGTAATTTTTAACGACATTTCCCTGACTAAACTTGGCGTCATACGATAGCCTTAAGTTTATCAGTAATTTTCTTACTGCTTAATTAGTAAATGTCCGGTAATTTTTATTTCATATATAAATTAATCGATTCCTCTACTATAAAATAACTGTCTTGATAGTTCATTTGTTAAAGTATAAAAATGGAAAAATCACCTGAAATGTAATTTGTAGTTGGCACTTTGGTTTATCATCGTTTAAATAATATATTTTGAAATATGTTTAAATTAAGAAAATAATTTGTAAAAAAAGATTTGAAATCAATTTTAAATACTTTTAAAAAGTTGTGAAGCAATTATGTTACTGATATAAGATAATTTTAAAACATATAAAGTTTTAACTAAATGTGTTTAAACTATTTATAAACAATTTAAATTTGTTCAATCATTAAAAATATGATGTAAAAAATGTTTCAATCATTAAAAATAAGATGTAAAAAATGTTTAAAAATATGTTTGAAAAACTTTAAAAACAAAATTCAGCAATTATGTAACTAATTTTAAAATCTGTTTAAAACATATCCCATCAAACTTTTTCCATAAAAAAAGATTACAAATATTTCTTTAATAATTAAAAACAATCCCAAAAGTTATTTTCATACTATTTTAAATAATTAAGAATTCAAATATAATTTTTTTCAACCGTTTTTAAATTTTAATTTAATTTGTTTAAAACTATTTATAAAATGATTAAAAGGTTATTACAAACAAATTTAAAATACATTTTAACACAATTTAACCACAGTGAATTAAACGATTTAAAATAATTTAAGAATAATTTAACCGACATTTAAAAGTGATTTAAAAACACTTAAACCGCCGTTTGGATTTATTATGTTAAGATCTTTAAAAACAATTTTGTAATTAATTTATAAATAATTTTAACATTACAATATTTAAAAATTCCAAAATGATTTAAAACTAATTTTAAAACTTTTGCAAAATTCTTTTGGTTGATTTTAAATCTGAATACATTTTAAAATCTTTGGAAATAACTTTTCATCGATTAAAAATAATTTCCATGCTACTTGGGCATGATCAGTTTATAAAACAATGTTAGATTATTTTGAATTTCTTCAACAAAATCATAAACTTTTCTCCGGTGAGAAGCAAACGAGGTTGTCGATCGTCCAGTTGAAGGGAAGGCGTTAAGAATTACAGTAGAGGCGGAGTGCTGTGCAACCACGAGATCGCGTGAGATTGTGACTGGCTAAAGAGGTTACAAATTGAAATAAAAACTCCATCATATTCTTACACTTTGATATAAAAAGGATGATGTTAATTAACAAACTTGTCATATAGCCCCGTCAAATTAGATAACACAATGGGGTTTGGGGTAAAAATGCCGGATGGCTGAAAATTTGAATCACATAGTGAGGACAATTTGGATAGAGGGACCACTCAAAGAGCGGCCTGATAAATGACCCCAGGGCACATCACCAGGAGGGTAACGATATTTTTTTTCACCATGTTATTATAAATAGTCTTGTAAATGGACCGGTGAATTGTTTTTTAAATGAACTTAGATGTTTCTATCAGTTGTATTTTTCAGTTCAATGAATAACACTCAGTAATAGAAACCCTTCGAAACCCCTCGTTCCCGTAGGATATCCTTTTATTTGAACATTGTAACTTATTTCTTAAATGACAGTTTCCCAAGTATCTACACGTTTTTGGTAATCAATAGCGAAGGTGTAATATGTAAAGTCAGTTTTGAGTAATGATTTAATCTGACATAAAGGTTGCCTTTGATTAAAAAATCTTTACTTTCAGACTAATCCCATTTATTCTAAATAAAGAGCGTTAGTTATAATAACTACTACTTATCGCAGGCATTTTATTAAAGCACTGCACTTTTTAACTGCTCTCTGTGTTCAAATAAGTGGGTAGGTATTTCCCCGATCCTTAGACTATATGAAGTAAAATGAACTGGAAGTATCGATATAATTGTAAATTGAACTATTTAGCAGCATTAGTTTTAGTGAATTTCCCGTAAAGGGAAGGAGCTGGTACCGTAGTACTCATGGTAATACCTAAGCCCGAGACCATGATGAATTTTCGTTTTGGGGCCCTCAGAAGCAAAAAAACGCCATTAGTTCGAATTTATATATCTGTTAACACGATAGCGGTCTTAAATATGGTCCGATCGTGATAACATTTTGGTGCAAACATGTAAAGTAGTAATCACTGGGACTAGTTCATACACCAGCCCAATTGGACTATCAGAATGAAAGGGGGGGGGGGGGGGTTAGAGGGATAAACTCCTCCAAAAAGAGGGTTTTGAGTTTTTTACATCCATACAAATAAAATTTGAGTTTTACCTGTACATTGCTTAGAATAATTAATTTTTTTTACCATTTTGAAGGTCAGATAAACTTAATCATGCCTTATCTTAAATTCTGCCTGTCTGTTGGTTGCTTGGTTGGTTGGTAACGCTCCGCATCATCCCTTAAACCTTTTATCGCGCAAAAACTAGAGTACTGTTGTGGTTATAGCTTATTTTGTGTATCGTATTCACATATAAGAAGGTTTAAGACGAATTAATACTTGCTTAAGTCTTTTTTAAATTAAAAATCAGGCTCCCAAAAAAACAAATTTTATTTTACTTTGTCTAATTTTTTTGAATTTCCCCTTATAATTCATATGCACGATGTTTTGTTTACATTTTTAGTGTTAAAAAGCAGAAGACACTCTTCACTGATGGATTCGTCGTTACATATGTTGTACGTACATTAATACAGTTACATTGCTTCAGTTTAATGTTTCGATTTCTTACATTTCTTTTCAATTGAAATATACTATATAAATATAATAGTATATTTTGTAATTTTATACTTGCGTAAGTAAATTCTTCTAGTTCAGCTCTGCTAAATATTGAATTAAATGCACCCAGTTTCAACATACCTGCTGCAGCAAACCAGTATACTTATTCCCTGTGATATGGAGCTTACAGAAATATGTCATATCTCGCTATGTTGGATTGAAATATGAATATTTACATTTGAAATTCGCTGAGTATGCAGGTCTACTGCAACGGGGGTGTCTGTGCTGTTTTGCTGTTCCGCCAAATGAGTGCTCCTGTTTCTAAGTGATCTGGTCAACGTATTTACTTCAAACTAAATAATTGTCTCGTAAAGCAACGGGTATAAAAATTTCATACAGCAAGTATAATTTACACAAGCACTAATAACTCCAAATTTCACTACTTTAGCTATATTTCAATCGTGTTTGTTCTTATATAGAGTCAGATTACATACTTTGTAAAGTTGGGATATGTTTCAACTAAGTATACAATCAAGAGTTGTTTTCCATATTGCAGGTTATCAGTTTTAAATGACAAAGTATGAACTTTACTCTTCCTAAGACTGAATTCAGGTCTATATTTCCTACGTTGAGTTAATAAAATGAAACGTGTCATGTAGCGAATATGGCGTTTTTATGTAAATCCTAATATTAAAATTGTCTCTTGAATTAATTAAAAAACCAATAATCCATAATAACAAGAAACCTGTTCGATGTCACAAATTTTAAGACGAGGACAGTTTTTTTAATCGGTATAAAAGGTCTTACTTAACCAATACACCATGATAAGGTTTTTCTTATTTTTGTAGCATAGCAATTGCCTCCTCGTAAGCAGTTTACATGACAAGCTTGAAAACTCCAGTGTATAGACGCTCTCGACGCTGGAGTAAAGATTGTAATTGGTTGAAAGCATTTTTATTGGTTCATAAATTGAGAGCCGATCCATTAGACTTGTCAGTATTTGTGCACCATGTTCTCTACAGGTGAAATACCTCAAATCATTGAACAAAAATTATCAGTTTTGTTTCGTAATTTGGGCTTTTTACTTCAATCACATTGGGTTAGATATTTGAATTGGTACTTTGGTATTATACGGAGGCCACTACTTTTAGAGAGGGTTTTTTAACTGGATACCAAAAATAACTACATAATTGGAGACGACATACTTTGATTGACTTATTGTCCAAATTTGACATAATTACGATGAGCGGTCTTTGTGTTCTGCCTCTCAGAAGGCAGCGATGTCGGCAGGTAAAGCGTCAGCGCCGCTAGCAGCAACACCTGGTCGCCACCCTTATACAGCGCGCTGCGGCGGTTATGGTAGGTTAGGTTATCAATAACATGTTAGTATGGCTTTCCTCGTTTCATTACAAATCAAACGATACCGTAAGAGTCATACTTTCGCCCGCCAAATCCTGTAGGCAAGTGATGTACACACTCCGGTCAAAAACCTGACCTAGGCCTACTTGGAGGGGATTTGGCGGGCGAAGGTGTGACTCATCTGGTATCGTTCAGTTCGTAACGAAACGAGGAAAGTCCTACTAACATATTTATGATAACCTAACCTAACATAACCGCCGCAGTGCGCTGTATAGGGGTGGCCTCCGTATAATACTAAAGTACCTTTGAATTCCACGTAAAAAAGTATAGGGCTAGGGCGATAGGCTATGGATTAATATTTTTAGCTAAATAGAGATCAGTTCATTTAGGGAGTGAGTTCAAATGAAAAGTATTAATTGCCAAAAAACAGTTAACATAACATCTAAATTTTAGTTTCTGATTTAATTTTAACCTTCATAATGTCAGCAGTTCACATTTTTTTGGGAAATTACAAATACAATTTTAGAACCCCTGAGTATTAGCTATAATGGCCAAACATATTTAATTCAGCAGTCTTTTTCTTCGAACACATTGAATTATTGTATCAACACAGCACTTTATTTCACTTTCATATTTTTACTAAAAAATAATTTTAAAAATATGTTGTGTATATATATATACAATTTTTTAACTACTTTCGGGAGAGTTGACACACACCCTTTTTACCCTCCAGTTTAAAATTAGTGTAATCGGATCAGTTAAAAAATGAACGAGTGATATAAATAACCTACTCGACTGCTAACTCGCCCAGTTTGACTCGCCCATCTAACTCGCCCACCAACTCGACCTGTGTAAATCCGCCTTCTGATACACTTATTCTTATAATGAATAAGCAAAAAATAAAATTAATGTATTTCTTTATAAGGAACGTTTTTAAATATCAACACAAAAAAGTTTAATTAAGTAACTTAATTATACAATTAACTAAATTTTATTCTACAATCAATTGCTTGGCAGAAGGTTTGTAGTGTTAATTGTTTTAATTACAGTTTATGTTTTATCTTAACTTTTTAAAGAATTAAATTAATTAAAAATTGAAACTAGTTTCTATTAAATTGTTTGCAAATATTTGGCAAAAAACAAATTGTCAAAAAAATATTTGGTTTTTCAACAGTTGATTTGTATGTGAGAAAATCAAGGGAACAATTTTTTTTCCCCACTAAGGCAATTTATACAGTTTTGTTCAGTTATTCTACTTAACTTAATTCTAAATGTGTTCCTCATCTAACAACCGGTAGGCCTAATTTAGAAAGTTGTTGGAACAATTTTATCACTTTTTTAGCGAATTTCCCCTTTGTAGAGAAGAAGCTATTACCGTAGGTCTCATGGTAAGACCTAAGCCCGAGACCATGATAACTTTTCGTTTTGGGCCACCAGAAGCAAAACACACCATTCGTTCGAATTATTAGATATATATATATATATATATATGTGTGTGTGTGTGTGTGTGTGTGTGTGTGTGTGTGTGTGTGTCTGTTAGCACGATAGCGGCAGTAATAATGGTCCGATCTTGAAGACAATTGGTACAGACGTGTAAAGTGGTAATCACTCGGACGAGTTCGTGAATCAGCCCGATCGGTCCATCGGAAGGGGGGGTAAAGGGGGATAAACCACCCCAAAAATGGGTTTTTTGAGTTTTTTACCAAGAAAAATAAAATTTATCGAATTTTTTTTGCACTATTGAATTCAGCTAAAAAAACAAACAATTTAGTATCTTGAATCACTGCTCTATGTCCATTGGTTACCGAGATATTGAAAGTGGTATACACAGTACGTTGTCCCTATGTTAACCTTATGGGGAATAAGTAAAATTCTATATCTCGCTTATTTCTCAACATCTCTTGATAAAATTTGGTAAAAGGCTTCTTCTAATAACCTTAATAACCTTTGGTTTGGTAGGCTTCTGCTATAGTTAATATCTACTAAATATTGAATTAAAACCACCCAGTTTTAATATACTTGTAGCAGCAAATCTGCATACTCATTCCCCATGTTATTTCTTATGGAGCTTACCAAACATGTCAAATGTCGCTATGCTGGATTGAAATATGTTGTTTTGCATTTGAAATTCGCTGAGTATGCAGGTCTGCTGCAACGGGGGTATTTTTATTTTCAAAGGTTCTCTGTTTGAATTCCAACATACGGTTACATTAACATTTCAGGATTTTTTGGAACACTATTTCAAGAATTGCTTTGTCGTTTATTGTGTAAACCATATTAGGAAAACATTAATGCACTGAAAATCCTCGCACACTTTTTTTACTTTCAATGATTATTTCCCACAGACCATCATCATTTCTGAAGGATATGATTAGGAGAAAATTTTTTGGCGAGTTTTATCAGTAATCACTTTCTTCAGTAATGAAATCCTGCTATTGATGTAGACGCCTTTCGTCTAAGAGCAAACGGTTTTGCCCTTAGATTCTATGATTATAGAAGTGAGTGAGTGAGTGAGTGAGAAATTTCTCCGAAATTTTGTATACAATATGGTAAATGAATCAACTTTAGTTCTAAAATTTAAAATCCTGTATTTATTCATCAGAAGTCATTTTCTATATAATTTTTGTTGAAATGGATAGGCTATGTTGCACTGTGTAGTTTATACAATTTTTTTTCTATATTTATAATTAGCTGCTGACTTACTATTTTTTAATTTAGAAACTCTATACTTTCATTACAAGAATACTTTCATTACGAGCTTAAGACTTTTGGTTTGGACTCGAACACACATTACTTGTAGCTTGAAAGGTTAACTACCCAATAATCAAATTTGTAAGTTTATGTAACTATTATCAATTTATTGTAAACCCTCCAATTCTTAAATTGTAGCCTAAGCAAAAATAATCTTAAGGATTTTATATTCTTGGTAAATTATATCAATTATTTGTAAAGATTTACTGAGAACTTGTTGTATCGTTATTTTTTTAGTTTTAAATTATATTATAAATTACCATATTCCAAGTTGGCTCTGGTGAACTGCGAGGTCCCGGCTGTTACCAACAATGATCTATCTGATTAGAGTTTTAATTAAATTCTCAGCCAACAAAGGAATGCCGCTATTAGCAGTTTGATACGTTTTCAATTTATAATTTATCAATTTTAATCAAAATTCATATATTTGCTTCTACTCAGACGTGGTGTACGAAAGGTTTATAAAGTAATACGAAATCCAGGACAGGTAATATCTTAGTTGCTTGTTTGTTTTTAAACGGTATATATATTTTAGGTATAAGTAGCAAGTTTTGTCCCAGTATCTCATGTTTGCTTAACATTTTACGGACCTCAAACAATGGACCCAACTTGGATAAAAAACAAAAGTAAAAAATCATTGAGTTACTATATGAAAAAAATCGAGTCCCCGCATAACTTGAGTGACGTCATCAAACCTGACGCGTTGAAGACCGTCTTATATATTATCTAGCTTCAGTGTGTTTAATTTTTAGAGATATGCAGGCCTAAAACGTGATTTAAACGTGTTTCTATCCATTTGCCTCAGAACTATTAATACGAATATGTGTGTTTATTGACTTTCTAGAAAAACTTCATAAAACTGCACATTTTAGATGATTTTGTCAATGAAATTAGAAAGGATTTAAGTTATTTAAGTAAATTTTTAATAACAACTTTAATAATGTAAATTTTAAAACAGATTCCTCTTGGATAAACACAACGAAGTATTCCTCTCTTGCAGTTTATAATCTAGAGTGATTTATAAATATCATTATTAATGAAAATAATATTAAATTAAAATTGTCATGATTACGAAATTACATGTTTCGTCTTAAAATATGAGAGAACGCGCTCTCGAATTTTGCAGAAATAAGTTTGAATAAAAGATTTAGCTAATGTTTTACTTATTTTATTCACTAAAACGAAACAACAGTTTTAAAAAGCCAACGCACTTTTTGTTTATTTTTTTTGTGATTCATTGCAATTAAATGTGGATAAAATTATACTTTAAGTCATTACGGAATTTTAAAAATGAGAACATTTAGATTGCATTAGTTAAATCTAGGCCTTTAAGCGCTTTCTCATATCTTACTTTTTTCAGACGCATTTAATTTACAACAAAAAGTCTACATAAAAAATACTAGAGCATAATCTAAAATGTAACTCATAATTAAATTTATAGTAAAATAGTTTCCTACAGCAAAAATGTTTTTGGAAAGTTCATCATCTCATACTTATTGTACTCCCATCATCCTGAGCTATTTAAAAATACGGTTAACATCAAAGGCTACGGAAATAAAGGCCATTAACTTTTTCCTACTTTAAAATATGCTAATCTTATCACGGTAATGAATAGGTAGGCTATATGAATTATATTACACAATTAATGTGGCCAATTACAAAATTATCTGTCAAAAAAAGATATGGATCTGTACCTACATAGTATTAACAAATTATATAATTTGCCGTAAAAAACCTTCTTTAAGTTAAGTTTTTAAAATGTTCCAATTTTGTTTTGATTTTTAGGTTAACCGTATAGTTTTAGACTAAAAAATCAGAACACTCAGATTTTACTTTATGAAATCCGACGAGTTTGAGTCAAGCTATATGGTGTGGCCACAATGCCACAATAGACATCTCAGAAATTATTATATTTCGAAACTTTAAATTGGAGATTTCACGAACTTTTCTAAGACATAAAAAATATGATTGTATTTCTTTGACACTCAATGATATTGCACATAAATAATATCGAAGGGATTGAAGATAATTTTTTTTGTGTTTTGTGAGTCAAAAAAGAGGGTCGTTAATCTAATTTCCTCTTTATCTTTAAGGGACCTCTTATGGTTCTGTGACAGGTGGTAATTTTTACGTAGCTTCAGCCATCCTCGGATTCATTACTCCGGGTACTGTTGAGAGGCGTCCCTTGGTGTGAGGCCGCGGCGGATCTTGTTCGCTATGCAGGTGATGACGAGTTGCAAATTGTCTACGTGAAGACAATTTGCAAGACTGCTTGGCAATGAAAACTCACCCGAGTATCAATTCTACAGACCGCTTACGTAATTAGCACCAACAATTTTTAGTTTTGTTTTGGAAATCAACTTCATAAATAATACTCCTGATCAAACCTTACTATGGTAAATTATATAATGGGTAGACCTATAACAAGTTTATTTTTTTCAAATTTTAGGTATTAAACTAAATGAAATGCCTATTTGTATTTAGTTTTCAAAGTTCCTGGCTTTAATATTTGTTGTTATTGTTTGAAATTGCACATTCAGCAGGGTTAAAAATAGTTATTTGTGCATCTAGGGACTAAAGTGCAACTTTTTCTCCCTGAGGGAAACTGTTGTCGCCCGATGGCGGAGCCGAGGGCGACAATTTTCCGAGGGGAAAAAGTACTTTAGTCCTGTGATGCACACAAAATTTTTCCTCCACCAACACCATTAACAATAACTAGGTATAACACTGTAACTTTACCTTCAGATGATCCTTTGCTTCAACAAACTGCATTAAAATCACATAGCCTATATAAATAAGTAATGCAAAGTATTTAGGCTTTAATTTTAACCATTTTATTTACACTCTTCTTTAAAAATACTCTAGGCCTAACTTATTTGTTCACAAATATGCAGGAATATAGCCTAAACTACAGCAAACTCAAAATGGATACGCTGTCCTGTAAACAACGGAAACGGACGCTCAGATGCTGTGACACTCTCTTCAACATAGAGAAATAAATTGAAATCGACAGTGTTGCCATATTTTCTCACTGTCCACTGCGGCGTTGCCGGATTTCTTCCCATGTATTTCTTATGAGATTACTTTTAGTCCCATGGGACTAAAAGTAGATTACTTTAGTCCCGTGGGACTGAAAGTAAGTAAGTAAATCCCATGGAGTATAAACTAGTACTTTAGTATTCTATTCCAGGGACTAAAAGACGACTATAGATAGTAGGCGGAGGAAAATATATTTTTTTCAACAACCGGACATGTTTAATATTGGATTTCCTTGACAATTACTTACTGAAGTCCGACGTAAACCAATTCTTACTTAGTAAGTAGTAATTGGTGATCACATAGCTACCACAAGCTGTATGGTGTTCATAACCGTGCCACTATGCCACAATATGCATCTCGGAAATTATTATATTTAGAAACTTTAAATGGAAGATTTCACCTGCTTTTCTAAGACAATCAAACATTTGAAATCCAATTTTTCGCAAATGGCTGCCATTTTCCAGACAACTTTGCTTTATCTTATGGAACTCTGTATTTTACGAGTTTTTAAATTCTACGATTGTTTTTAAGAGCTTCTATCTGCAAATTTTTCCTAAACCCAATACCTAAGGAGATGTAAGCGGTATTTTTTCCAAAATGAACAAGTTGGATTTTTCCCTTTTGAAATCCTTTTTAAATGTGCCATTCCATGCATTGTTTATGGAGTACAAAATAATTTTAAATTATTCGATTTAATTAGTGAATCTTGACCAACAAGTATTTCCATGATTACTTTTCTACTAAAACTGCACTTTTAGACTCTTTTATTCTTGGGTATGTTTTGATTATCACAACAATTTCGATACACAGACTACCGACAATTCTCCAATGATCTAATGGGGAAAAATCAAACATTAACTGCTCATATCTCCTTTACTACTGGGTTTAAAAAAATGCCAAAGTAAAAAAGCTCTTAGAATTAATCGTATGATCAAAAAACGTCATAAAATACAGGGTGTTCTCTTAGAAAAATCTAATTTGTTGATTATGTGGAAAATGGCGGTCATTCACGATAAAAAATAACTAATATTTCTGATTGTCCCAAAAAAGTAGGTAAAATCCCCCGTTTAAAGTTTTCTCTATACTAACAGTTTCTGAGATGCCATTCGTGCTAAAGTTTAGAAGGACACCCTGTATTCTGTAATCCATCGTTATTTACATTTTTGTGGGATGTTTTACAATTACTTAATATTTAGATTCCAGTTATCAATACATTACATCAGACGTTTAATTTTTTGCTGCGGAACAATACAATACCTAAGTAAAAATTGTTTAAATAAAGTGAAATATCTGTTTGAAACATAATCTTTGACTGTAAATAATTAATCCTTAAACGATTTAGAAAAAATATGGCAATTCGAAAAGATTGTTTCTCAGTTTCAAATACAGGACGTTCAAAAAATTTCGGATCGGCTTCGTAATTCTTTTAATCATAGGTTCATATGTACATTAAATTAATAGAATTTGATATGTATAGAATACAATTTGATATGTACATCAAATTAATAGAATACAATGCCGCAAATCCGATCTAAATAGGATCATCGAATCCAAAATGGCGGTCGATTAAACTTTTCTCAACTGCAATTTGACCTCCTTGAAATTTGATTTCAGACGTTCCAAGCCTCTGTTCGAGATGGGGTTTTGAGGCATTAAATCATGCTTTATTGCCTCTTTAAAATGATATGTATATCGACCTATGCGAAGCTTATAGCATAAACTACTTCCTTGAGGAATGTACCTGAGAGGATGTCTTTTGCATAGATTATGACTAGCTTAAGTTAGTGCTGTACATAATTTTAAAGGGCATGAAATTCTCGACAAAATGCCACAAACCGCATCTCGAAGAGACGCTTGGAACGTTTGAAATCTAATTTTTAAGGAGGTTAAAAATTTCAGTTGAGAAAAGTTTAAACGGCCGCCACTTTAGATTCGATCCAATTGAGTTCAGATTTGTGGCATTGTATTCTAATCAAAAAGAGATTTAATTTGATGTACATGATATGATGTGATGTACATGTACCTATTTGATGTATTTGAGGCTTATATTTAAGATGACTCCTAGTGGGCCGAGACCCTGAGGAGGTGGGGGTCACTGAACACGTGCTAAAATGGTGTTTTGTGTCCAAGAGACATGTTATAAGTTTCGTAGGTCAATATTTCAGATAAAAAAAAATACGAAGCCGATTTTTGAGCACCCGATATTTATCTAATCATACCTAAATCGCATGATCGGCAAAATCAAATAGCAAAATAATATATACATAATTCATATACATAAATATATATAATTCAACTTTAAAATAAATAAAAAGGTCATAAGTTTTGCGTTTTAAAAATTAATGCTACCAACAAACTAATATGTTAACGTGAGTTGGAAATGAGCTTCTTAACTATTCCAATATCTTAAGTTAGCTGGTAAAGTAAACTTAACTAACACAACTTTGAAACCACTAAACGTTAGTCTCCGTCTCTCCAGGGAAACGTTTATAATTTCAAATTATTTCGAAGGCGGTTCGAGAAACGCAAACTCGTCATCTATTAATCTATAATCGACGTTCTTACCGAGTCAAATAAACATTTACGCTGTTATGTGCGTAAAAATAATTTTACACATTTTGATAAACAACTGCTTGTTTGTCCTTAAGAAGAAGTCTTAAAAAATACGTAGCTTCATCGCCAATAAAACATTATACAACAATGTATTCCCTATCTTGCAAATAATTTTTTTAGGTTATCGCAAAGCTATCGCAATTTTAAGTTATAGCAAATTAAAAGGGAATAAAAGGAATGATGTTAAACCGTTTGTAATGTCTGCGGTATCACTAAAAAAAGAATATTGTTGTTAATGAGAGTAAAATACAGATTGTTGTTGGAGATTTTATTCTGCATTTATTTATTATGGTAAATTAAAAAAAAAACTGTTTTTACTTGTGTTTACATTTTAGTCTTGTAGAAAATCCTTGAGAAAGAATCGGAAGGCTAAAATAACTTTTGACCAACGTAATTCCATTTCATTTAAAATAATAATAAATACGTTTCAAATAAAGTAATAGTTTTTATCATTAAAAAGTTAATTGTTATTTAAAATCCCGATATAGTGTTTAAACCAAAATTCTTTCGAAAGTACTTCTTTATTCAAAATCGCGTGTGGGCTTTTGTGTAGTATTTTTTATAAAATAGGGATGGTATTTTAAATTTAAAGGAAACTACCGAAGATAAAACATAAAAGGCCTAGTAGGACAACAACTGTAAATAACCATGAGCAATAAAGTTCCGCTGTACCGGCGCGGCGTGGCGACGCTCGTTCGACCACAAAATATGTCGTGGGCTTTGTTTAAATCTGACAGCCACACTGACTGTGTACAAACGCACCCAATGAGTGGTAAACAAGAGCTAATGCTCATAACGCCCGGGGAATTCACATTGCGAGGCTATAGGGCTATTTCAGTGAAATGGTTTAATTTCGACTTCATTTTATTCAAACAATAAAAATGTCGCATTAGTTTTTCAGAGCGAATCTTTTGTTGTTTAGTTAATTTTAAATAGATACATAAATCATGTTACGGATACATTTTTCTCTCGCTTACGGAACATTCATTTTCTTTTAATCACCGTCAACATAATTATCTAGGAGCCAATATGGTCGAATGTGTAGATAATCAGTTTTGACCGTGCTATTAAACATTATAAGTTTTTGCCTGGATCTAAATACTTCACATATCAAATTATCTTCAAAAATATTAGTTTTAAATTCACTTACTAAATTCACTTGATATTGATTCTAAGGTTGAAACCTAAAAAAACTAATTTTAAACTATACTAAATTTTAAATTATACTATACTATACTTAAATTTTAACTATACTAAATAAAGGTTTTTTATTTGTTTGCCTTATTGACACATGTCTGCTCTTCGGCCATCATGTAAAAGATTATATATAATATTTTTTAACGCAACGTATATTATACGTAGCGTTTCATGACGAGACTGAAAATATAATGGCCAAATTTAATGCAACGTTAGATAAACCGTAAAAGTATTCGTGACTTGTTTTGTTTCAGATTTAAAATGAAAGGCAAAGGTTTGTACACAAATAATATGATACTGAACACGATATTTTACACGTAACCAGTCTCCTAGTGATTTTACGTAGGCCTTCATGTTACTCATTGTCAAATTTAATTTATCATAATTACAAGTCATGTATGTTTTAAGGGAAATTTTGTATTTGATGCATATTTATAAATAAATAGGAATGCATAGTGAAAATATAGTAACTGTACTTTCCAAACTCCACTTAATTGTTATTTGTTGACCTAGAACAGTTAACTTTTAAATCCCTTTTCGTTAATTGATAAAGTTGAAATCCAAAGCATATTGAATACCTCATTAGAGTGTACCATGTCTACATTAGAACACAGCCATGCCATATATTCGAAAGGAAATTTTCAGAGGCTTTTTGGATGTGAGCATTTATTTACAAGTTAATTAAGTATATATTTATAAAAAGTTACATTTACTAAACAACATTCAAAATGTTTTTTAATAGAGTTCATTTAAACTTGAGATTTTAAAAACGTTTAGAAGGAAAGCAGAAAATCCTGAGGTATCAAAGAAGGCATGTATCTAAAATTTCTACATTAAGGGGATCCGCCACCTTTAAATGGTTTTTTGTCATTTTTTTAAAATTTTATTTTTTTGTTCTGCATATTTTTCTGAGTATGTGGGTGAAATTTAAAGACAAACTGACCATGTTTTCATTAAATAATATTAAAAAATAAAAGTTGTTGCAAATCGCTATAGCCTAAAAGTTGTACCTACCAAATAATATTAGCCTACTTTAAAGCCCGCTTTCCGCAAGTTCTGTTTTTCCGCGTTTCTTACTACATATGTTTGAATAACTTTTAAAGTATTACAGATATGCCATTAAACTTTTTACCTCTTGTTCCTTGTTATATTACTGAGATATTTGGTCATAAGATATTGTATAGCTAATAAAATATAATAATTATGACTTATTTTGAAATTTTGTAAAATCAAAAATTTTATTTTAAAAATAAAATTGCTTATAACTTTTTTTCTGAAATGGCATTTTAATTATAATGAACAAAAGGTTTCTAGGTATTATAAGGATCTAAATAAATCAATAATCATTACAATTGATCAAAAAATAAAAAAGTTATTCAAAGTTTAGCAATGTACCTAAAAACGCTAAAATAAAACGCTAAAAAAATTTTATAAAAAAACCGAAAGGTGAAAATTAAATTTAAAACCTCAAAAGCTCATTAAATAAAGGTCCTAAATATAAAACCTGCATAAAAAATTTCTAACTTACAAAATAAAAAAAAAAATCATTTAAAGGTGGCGGATCTCCTTAAGTTAACATTTGTAAAAATAAATCTGCTATCCTTTAGAAAAATTTATTGTTGGAAATCAAGAAGTTATCCAACTTATCGACAGTTAAAAAAACATTGGTTGGAAAAAACTATATTGTGTAATCCTATTTGTTACAAACTTTGAGTAATTTTAATTACTTCATTTGTTTAATAAAGGTGAACATCAAAATCCAAATTATTGTGCCAGCTAGTTTAAATACCAAGGTTATAAATAGTCCTTCGAAGTTGAGGAGCCGAAAACAGTCAGTGGTAACACCGCTGTGTTTGCCGCATTTATCAATCATCTTATAAATTATTTGCCTTACCCTATATTATGACATGCAGGAATTAAAATAGCAATTTTTAGACACCATAAAAATTTCAATGTTAATAAATTCTACGACTGCCAATAATTTTAGTAAGAAGAAAGGCTCAGACCTCGCCTCTGAAATATTATGTATTTACGGTTTATTTTAACTTCTTGTATTCATTATTAAACTAATATGTATAATTTTAACTTGTTTAAACCCACTGCACATGTTTACTTCTAAATTATACATGACAAACTATATCATTCGTTGAACAATTTTACCACCTAACAAAAAATGTTAAGATCTCTTGTATATTACTACCCTACAACCGTTTAAGCCGTTTTACGTTACGATTTCTTAAGGAGTTGTAATTTATTACTTAATTTTAAAGAAAAACGAAAATATGGCATCAAACATCACAATGGCTCCATTCTTCAATTAAAAGTCAAATTCTTGCTTTGGTTACTAAGTTTTTTCAAGGTTTTATGAAATGAAAATCATGTGTTGTGAGTAGTATCAAAATCAAATACAATCTGTAGACTGCCGGAGTGGCGGCGCTGTGCATACGTGTATATCCATATTGCATTAGTAATAAGCCGCTCCCTAAGGGAAGCTTTGTGCTTTGGCAGAAAGGATGTTATTGATATTACATCGCCTCCAACCTTTATTCACAATAGTAAATGAAGTGAAAAATAAACTTTTACTTACATTGTTTGCTTTATTCATGATAATCAAGTCCCTCTGACTTCATGAATATTTTGAATGGTTTATATAACAGACTATTTTAAATTAAATTGTGTTGTTATCGAGGAACAGTTATATCCAGTTATTTGGTAAGCTATTTTTTTATATATGCGTCTACAATGTTTTATTATTAATTTTTATTCTTTTAATTTTAATCTATAAATGTCTAAACAGGACAACCAAATTGTATTTAACACAACCCACCGTTGTTTAAAAACTTTTGAAAAAGAATAATGCTATATATAATAAATAAAAAATTAAAAAGATATATAATCATTTTAGCAGAATTTTTAACGTGGAAAACAGACAAGACTTTTTAACAGGGTAATTTAAAGAAGTTACAAAAAAGGCGAATTCTTTTTGAAAAACTCTAAATAATGTTTGGTCAAAATAAATCATGTACTGTACAATAATAACTAATACCAGTTCTATTTAGGAAATCAGCAATAATAAATATCAAATTTTACCTGTCAAATTTACGTTGTTTCCTACATAGACTACTCAACGTTTAAAAATTTTAATAGTTCATATGTGCTAGAGAATATAACGTTTTAAAACCATTAGGCATGTATTTGTAACCGTATCCGTAACCGTTTTAACACGACCGTTCTAGGCACATTCTGTTGAAAATCAGGATTCGAGAATCCACTTCATTTATCAGCCAGCTAAATCCAAGAAAGGGTCGTTAGCACAGATCTACAGCCTCATCTCACCTTTCCAAAGCGATGCATTCAGAGAGAACGTTTTTGTAATCAATAAACTAGCCCTGTGGTCCAGACAGCATCGGCCTTATCAGGCGACCCTGACCTACATTACGGATACTTACTCGAGGTCCGCCTGAACACCGATGTCGGGGGCACAAACAGGTTGTTCAACAAAAACACACCCAAAACCAAAACAAAACGTTATAGAGACGAAGGTGGCGCGGTACGGCGACGAGACACTGACGACGAGGCAGATCGGCCGGCACTGAGCGGGGCTCGGGCGGCGGCGCAGGCGCGCGCACTCGCACACACTCACACACTCCGCCGCCGCCGCCGCGCCGCGCCGCGCCGTAATTGAACACGTTTTTGTTTGAGTGCTCCACGCGATTAATATCACTGGTTTTTGATACATCAGCAATTACCATTTTAAAATGGAACATTGTGAATAAAAAATCAAATGGCTCACTTGAAAAGAGAAGGATGATTATTTTATTTTTTGCTTAAAAGCTTACACGATTATATTTGACGCGTTTTAAAGCCAAATTTGAATCATATCAAAACTGCCCTATGACTACCTGCTATAAAAATTCACAAATGTTCAGAGCAAAACTAATGAGAAGAGGACACGGGTGTGGTGGCCAAAATAGGTCGCGAAGTCGAGTTTGGCATAATACGTTGCTGTAAACGATGTGTTTACAAAAAGAAAACAAGAATGTTTTCTGAAAACAAGAATGTGTCTGAAAACAAGAATGTTTTCATACTCGATCTCAGGTAAATAATTCCAAAATTGTTAATTTATATAGGACTTTTGAATGAAACATTAATTTTTAATCAGTACTAAGGGAACCTGATTATAAAATTAGCGGTGGTCTACTATTAGCCTACAATTACCTAGCGACATCATGGGCTTGAACCATTAATGCAATCGGAATATCGCAGAAGATATTACATTTTAGTAACTTACATTAAAATACAAACTATTTTATTGTTATTCTGCGACTTTATTCGATACTAGATGACCCGACAGACGTTGTCCTGTCTTCTTTATGAATATTTTTTAAGTTTGAATAAATATCAAAATAGTCACACCAACAACATAGGTTTTATTCTAAAGCTTTTTTGATAAACAACATTGTTAGTTTTGTTTTCTAGTGCAAAAATTATTTTTTCAGTGTTCCAACACGGGAACAGTCGACATACAATTGACCATGTGAAAATCATGGATTTTCAAGGTTGTTTCCACAAACATTCAACGACTGTCCATTTCATTCGGACATTGCAAATGCGAGCTGCTGGAAATTGTTGCCGCTTAAAATCAAAGGGCGTATCGTTTTGAATTATTTGGAAACGTGGAATAAAAACGTCTTCACTTTTGTAGTTTTTTTTTTGCGAAATCGTTGCCTCAATTATTATTCATTATTTTTTTCACCGTCTTTAAATGTACTTCAATCAGTATTGGTGGAATCCCCAAGATGTACATATTCCACGGAACGGAGTTTTGCCTGGTTCAACCTGATATGCCAAACGTGTCATTTGTAGTTGGCCACTGTGCAGCACATTACAGGGGCTTCATTTTTAAACCTATAATCATTGCAACTGTTGACACACAGTGTTCATTGAGCCAATAGCAACTATTGGCAATAAACTGTAATCGATCGTCGCGTTATAATTGAACGCAGCTCAATGGGGATTGAATGCAAGATCTCCTCGTAGATGGTTTAGATTAAATAAAGCACATTCGTCTTCATTTTGAGACTCGTTTTGCTTGTCATTTTGACTTGCCCGAAAGTGTCCGACACTCATAGCACTGCGTTCTCTACGGCCCAGGTTGTTGCGTCGAGGGTAACGTGGCATTTTCAAGAATCAGAATAATACTGAATCAATGTTATATTAAACTTAAAATATAGTCATGATTTTGGTGAACTATGAACCCAAACACTTCTCAACCTCTCTGGTCAAATAAAAAACTGCAGTTTTTCACACACTCATATAAGGCTTGCAATATTAATTTTTCTAAAACTAAACAAAACTATGAGGATTTATCTTCATTTTTGTACATCCTAAAAGGTTAGTTAGATAAAAAGGTAGATTCACGTGTCATGTAATCAGAATTCTTTAGATAAAAAAGTAACTTTTGATTATACCTTTTAATTTCACTAAATCCTTGAACTACAAAAGTAAATAATCCAAGTGTAAATAAACAAACACATATTTCAGATTCACATTTGTTTACATGTCAACATATGGGTTTGATTTGAAATAGTTCTCAAGTTACTCCACCAGAATGCATGGTCAAGTAACCTTATAGGCCTGTAGGACAGAGCGCTAAGGTCGAATTAAAAATTTTATATCACACATACCTTGTCCTAAAAAATACAAAGAAAACAAAAAAGAACTATCCAGTTTGGTGCACAAATAAAAAAGTTGTAGACATACAAAGAAATAGGATTGCTTTTATTTATTTAGGTAAGATTAACATTGGAACAACGTACTGTGTTTACCACTCGTTGAATTGATTTTTATTTATATAGATGGCAGATCCATTTGGAAGTAAAACCAATCGTAAATTGTCATATTTATTTTTTTAATGAACAATAAATTATATAGTTTCATAGTCATTACAATGTTTCAGTTAGGTTTTGTGGTAGATCTCGTTTAATGAAAAATTTAAAGTTTAATTTTACAATAATTTAACACGTTGTAGAGTGTGCTTTGATTTTAATGATTTTTTTTTCATAACAATGAATTTGATAAAATGAAGTGTAATTTTTGGTATTCTATTAAATATGTTTTATTTGAGGGACACTTACAAGCAAAAGGAAAGAATTATTTGATGTCTGGAGGACCAAAAGGTTAAACCACGAAAAATGCTGCTGTTGCGTTCTTGAAAAAAATGCTACAGTTTCGCATCGTCAAGCGTAGATTAAAATGAAATGTCTATTCCACCACCTATTGATAATCATATTTTCATTGTTATATTTAACGTATCAAATAATGAATTTCATTTGTCATTTAGCGTCAATTTTTTGAAAATGTCAATAAAGTAACGTGTTTTATTAATTGCTCTAAAAATTATGTTTAATTATGAGGAAGTACGCAATTTTCCCAATTTAATCATCTCACAGTCCTTCGTAATTCACTTACCTTGTCTTTTTTACTAACCACTTTTTTTGTTTGTAGACAGTTTAATTGAATATAAACACTTATAATTAGCCAGTCTAAATTTAATTTAAACATTATTATATTACTGTTTAGTAAAGTGAAACATAATTATAACATCATTTTACATAGATCATATTTTACTATTTAGGCTTTATACGAGTTATTTTGAATCTAAAACGCCCGATCTTGCGGAGCCCAACTCTCTTGTTAGAAGGCAATTTTCCTCTATAAACACTTTATAATCGATAAACTACTGTATTTATTGGCTTTATTTCAAATATTGACCTGTGCACTCCTAATCAACCAAATTTCCCCACTGTGCGGAGATTGCCAAAGTATCTTTACATAAAAGGCAAAAGTAAATTATCATGAGATAATAAAGCCTAGTCACCATTACACAGGGTTTTCGGTCTAGAGGTATTCTATTTTGAAACGTTGCAGCTAACTGTTGCAGGGGGTTTTCCGGCATAATTGTGGTACAAAGTTTAAGGCAACATTTCCTTAACCACATATAGAAATATTAAATGAAGGAAAAAGAAACTATTTTCCTGTAAAGAGATAGGAAATGAATAAAACAGAAATTTTATTAGTAAGATCAGTCCTAAAATGACTTACGAATACAAAAAAAAATTATCCTTGAATGCTGACATTAGCCTATACAGTCCATCGCATTACCTCTAATATCCTTCTGTATGACTGGCCAGTGTCAAAATGTTCAAGCAGTCGTCTCCCTCATGCTGTGTACTTGACACCGTTTCTGGCGTTACCTCTGACAGCAACAATCCAGCGTCTGTGTTTGTGAAGGTTCTCCATTCTACTTGGGAACTAGTGTTTAATCGATCCTTCAGCTAAAGAAATCATAGGATAAGGTGGTTGGGCCGTCTCTGTCAGTCCAAGACTATGCAAAAAAGTCTTTACTTGACGTTTCTTGACGTGGATGGAGAATATCACTTTAAAGGATAAACCATAAAATCTTAAAATCACCTCATTTGAGATAATATGCAGTGTTGAAAACCCTCTTTTCATACTTTAGCTGTAACAGTATAATATTGGATATCTCTATCCCGGACATCCCATATGGTAAGAAATATTTGTTTACATTTAAAAAGCATAAAGTATCAAAGTTTATTTTTGAACAATGCACGTTTCACGTCGAAGGCGACGTGTCTTCAGTTGCGTACCACAAGTTAAAAGAGTTCTCATGAGTGTTTGAGTTAAAACCACAACACGAACACGGGCCCATACACGACGACGGTCGAAAAAAGCCTACAATCTTCACGCGGTACAAATTTTCTGTCTGTAGTGTTTATGCTTGTGTTTATGTTCGTGGTTTCAATTTAAACTCCAATTAACGAACACTTGTGAGAGCTATTTGACCTGTGCAACGCATTTAACGATGCGTAGTTATTGACGTGAAACATGAATTACTCTTAAATGAACTTTGACACGTTAAGGCTAACAACAAAGGTAAATAAATCACTGATCAATGACCCGAAATAAAATGCAAAACCGTTTCAGACTACTGGCCTCGGTTCGAGAGAGCTGATTAGTTTTTAGTCCGACAGACTTTAAGCCCACAGGAGTCGTACACTACTGGGAGGGTAGCGAGCCTCTCAGTAACAATTAAAGCAAAGAAATGTAGAAGAAAAGAAAATGTCTTCTCCAAAAATGAATTGGTGCCGTTATCTATGAGTTCAGTAAACAATTTTAGAGATGAAATAAGCCATTAAGTATTAGGCGAATATTTAAAATTATTTTTCATAAAATCCTTTTCAGAAAAATTTACAGAAAATATGAAACGTCCTTAAGGAATGTATAGGGCTGAATTTCTATTACTGCATAACTTTTAACGAATCGAGATTTTTAAAAACGGATTCCAGCATTGAGTTCAGGTTAAAAATCTTGTCTACAATAATGTGTCACAATACCATCTTTACATTTGGAAAAAATAATTTATATCCAATATGGCTGATCCAAGATGGCCGCCAAAAATGAGTACCCTGTCAAAATTAAGAATTAATCACCCAACAATAGTTGGTGTGTGTTTCACGTACGAGGCGAAGCCGGCGAGTACGGGAATAATTGGAGCAAGTGCCGGAAAATCACTTTCGGTACAAGTTATGAACGGTACTTTTCATCACGACGCAAAAATACACACAATGCTGAAGAAGAAACCTCAGTAAAATGCAAACTATTATATTTCTCAATTAACATTTTTTATAATAACAAATTTACTATAATAAGCCTACATAACAACGTAAAAATTAGAAGTTCAAGGTTATGTTTATTGTGCAGTTGGTATTGATCAGTAAGAACAGCTGATTTAAATTGTAAGAATAAACGGCAAAGCGACGTCAGAGCACGTAGCGGGCAAATGGAAAACTAATTGATAGCAAGGGAAAACAAATTTAGAGCAAGGGAAAATCAGCTGATCGTTTTTCCCTTGCTATGGGCAAATTAGAGCTTGGGAAACGATCGTTTTCGTTGCTACCAGCTGACATCGAAAGTAGCTACTTTCGGTACGGAGTGATGAAAAGTCAATATCTTGAAAAAAAAATTGATAAAAATGCAGTCGAGAGACTATTTTCAAGAATTTGTATACGGTGGGAAAAACCGCCATTTTTAACGTTATTTTGAGGGGTTTCCCGTGGGTTTACGGATGTATATTTTTAATATGTCAATTAGGACCATATTGCCTACCATTTACGACAAGAATAATTTTTGTTACAATTATTTCTACCTCTAACACTATTTCTACTACACTATAAACTCACAAACGATACAGTAATTTAAAAGTCAACTAGCTGCGCACTTTCTCAAAATCTTTACCGAAGTACATCACAATTTTTTTAAAGATTATGCATGGCTAAATGTAATGTCATAACAGTTTGAGACGACTGTTATTGACTACTTATTTGTACAACACAACACTCATTATCTCAATCAGCCATTTCAGAAAGCTGTGACTGTCATAAAACCTTTCTAAGCACCCAAAGATAACGTAAATGACCGACAGTAAAGAGTATTAAAACCATCTAAACATCAATAAACATCAAAGGCAATATAAATAGATCAAGAGCGATCAAATCGCCTAATAATATGCTAGATTGCTCACAACTGTCTAAAAACAACTCTTAATTTTTGCTTAATAAACTCTTCTGATACGATCATAAAACTGTTTTTAAGAGGAAATAATTTACTCAATAAAAAACTGGATTATTAGAAGAAAGCCATGAGACACTAAGTTTTTTTTTAGAAAGAACGGTTTAATAAATAAAAATTGCCTTTTTGGGTCATACATAAATTAACGTGATGAAGTCGATCCGAATCGGATGTTACAATTCTTGCACTACAAATGCATTTATTTTAAATTCACTTTACTGTAAATTGTTCTATGCAATATTACCTAAATCATGTTGTGTGAATTCAGTCTCGCTTTTAATGTATCAATTTTGACAATGAGATGTCCAATTTCATGAATCGTTCTCTTGCTTTTCTTCCGCTTTTTGTACTGCATAATATTAACCGTTGTCTCATTGCACCCTAATGTTTTAGTGGTGTGGAACGAGCTTGTAGTTACAGTGACCTAATATTACCTTTGAAATTGAATTCAAATTTTTCACTTTTAATTACCTTTTTATTCCACCAAAATGTATGTTCCCCGGTTGACATTTTACTTTTAGCGAGCAATATTAAGACATTTCAATAGTAAATTATATTAACCGAAAATAACTAGAATTAATAACGTTTGAACGCCAACATTGCAAAATACAACCTTTGTTCAGTTGCTTCTGTAAACAACGTAACCTTTAGTACAAGCTCATAACTACTCGAAATAGTTAATTTTTTATATTCAATTTTTAAACCGTCCCTGGCACATACTAGTTCCTTTGTTAAAATTTTTATATCAAAACCCCAACCCACACAATCAAAATTTTAATATGTTATTTTCCCTATACTTAAAAATATCTAAAACATCATCAATTGACTAATTATTTAGAAGGACTCGTAATCCAACACGATGGTACATCCCTGAAACAGACTTCTTGTGCTATATCAACATCATCCATGGTTTAAATTGATACATTTACAAAAACTACAATTTTGAGAAGGCTGTAATTTTTTACAAGAGCTAGGAATCGGTTTGTAATATCGACATGGCAAGCCGTTCAACGTGAATTGTCACTCGATTGAGGTTAAATTTTTAACTATGGTGCTTCAGCCGTACTAAAATTTTTCATTGTTGGGTTGAGATTTTGATATCAAAATTTAGCCTAATGGTCTACGAAGAGCAGGCATATGTTAAAACCCGTTTTTAAAGTATTAGAAGCTATTTGAACAGTACTGACCTGCCAAATGTGTTCTTTTCATAACAAACCTAAAATGTAATTTCGAATTTTCAATCTGCTGTAACTTTTGTTAAAGGGGATAATATTGCCTCGAATTTACAGCATCTTGTTTCTTTTATTAAACCTTTTTAAATTAATGTTACTTAAATGGGGTTTCGTATTTGAAACTTTGGGGCAGCATTTTTAAGACCGCATTTGGGGGGGGCAAAGGCAGATATGATATTTACAGGTCCAAAGTAGTGTTTGTGTATACAAATCGTGTGAAAATCATATTCAGCCTATCTCTATTGGTTTTAAAGCTATTAACCGGTCCGGGACACACGGTATTATATAAGAAGGATAGGATGAATTGAATAAATATCTACGTCAAACTAAAAGCTCTTTAATAAAAAACATTTTATGGAGCGATAAGAAACCCAAGTTAGTTGTGAGCCTTCTTGCATGAGGCAGGAGTGTGCAGGGCTGATAATGATTGGGCAGGCCAGCTAGCGTTGCAAGTGGAGGTTGCAGAAACAACTTGAACTCTTCAGTCGTTTCACAGTACGTTCACGATTCACTCTTGAAACTTTGTTTCAAGTAACTGTCTTTGAACCGTTGTGGTATCATGGACAATAAGTTAATTAATTTTGAATATTAGGATATTATTTTGCCCGTCTCAGTTAGATAACTTACAGTGATTACCTGATAAACTTAAATACCTATAAAAACTTACCTACGCTAGGATACTTTGAAGATCAAACAGTAAGCATAAAAAAAAGACTTTCAATTCAATGTTTGAATGTATGATATATAGCGTAGGTTATGTCGTTTTCTTAATTGGTCGTTGATGCCCCGTACTTCCTCCTTATTAAACGTTCAATTTCTAGGAAACTCCTGACCCTGTTATTTTCTTTCTTTAAAAATATTATGATTCAATATTTATTTGAATAATATGAATTTAATTTAATTAATGCTTTTTATTTTATTTATTTTATCTAACATTTGTTTTAAAATTAATAGTGGCTTAGAAATTTACCTCAACTTTTTTAGGAAGAGATGAATTAAAACAATTTTTTTAGTCATAAACTAGAAACATTCCTTCAATTGAATAAAAACGTTTTAATTTTTTTATAGAAATAAAAATGGTATGGAATTATAAATCCATAACAGAAGCTTGGAGAATATTTAAAAGAAATGCCTATCGGTCAATTAAAATATATCCGTATGATTTATCATGATATATATTCAGGGTGTTTTTTTTATTTACTTCTTAATTTGATCAAAAACTAAAAGAAATTTGTGTGTTCTGATTGCTGGAAACGTATACCAAGGCAGAGGGAAGTAAATTTTACAGACAAGTTTTATCCCCCCAACAATCCCCCTTTCACCCCAACCCTTAACCTAAAAGTTTCCAATGAAAACATACCCTTTGTGAATCATCATAATTAAAGAGCGTAGAAAAAGAAAAATGTTGGTCAAAGAAAAATTGAAATCGCTTCATGCGTTGCAATAATCCAATAATTAAAACGTAAAAGTGCGTTTTAGCGAATTTCCCCTATAGGGAAGAAGCTATTACCATGATAACTATTACTATTCGTTCGAATTTATATATATATATGTGTGTGTCTGTAAGCACGATAGCGTCCGTAAAAATGGTCCGATCTTAATGAAATTTGGTACAGACATGTAAAGTGGTAATCCCTCGGACGAGTTTGTAAACCAGCCCGATCGAACCACCGGAAGGGGGGGTAAAAGGAGATAAACCCCCCCAAAAATGGGTTTTTTGAGTCTTTTACATAGGAAAGTAAAATTTATCGAATTTTTGTTAAGCACCATTGAATTCAGCTTAAAAAAACAAACGATTTAGTATCTTGAATCACTGCTCTATGTCTATTGGTTACCGAGATATTGAAAGTGGTAAACACAGTACGTTGTCCCAATGTTAACCTTATGGGAATTAAGTAAAATTCTATATCTCGGTTATTTCTCATCATATCTTGATAAAACTTGGCAAATAGCTTCTTCTAGTTCAGATCTACTGAATATTGAATTAAAACCACCCAGTTTTAATATACCTGTAGCAGCAAACCTGCATACTCATTCCCCATGTTATGCTTACGGAGCTTACCAAAACATGTCAAATCTCGCTATGTTGGATTGAAATATGTTGTTTTACATTTGAAATTCGCTGAGTATGCAGGTCTGCTGCAACGGGGTATTTACTGTTGTAATCTCTGTTAGATCTTTATTTGTTGAAAAAGTAAAATATATTCTGGTACTCTGATTGAGGGAAACAACCGTTACCATTGGGTCAGATGTATTTTTTTTAAACTTTACACCCTCTCCAACTCCCTAGTCACCCCTGACCCTAACTTTAAATTTAAAAATGGGATTTTTGCCCTTGTGACATGTTAAATTAAAAGGTATAAAAAAGACACATTTTTCCTAAAGAAAATTTTAAATCGTGTCATCTGTTCTCAAGATTGAGAACTTTTATCATGATTTGTCGCTATAATTATGAACATCTTGAGAAGAGGTGACGCGACTTTAAATTTTCTTTAAGAAAAATGTTTATTTTTTCATCCCTTTTAATTTAATATGTCACAAGGGAAAAAATCCCATTTGAAATTTTAATGTTAGGGTCGGGGGTGAGTATAGGATTAGAGAGGGTGTAAGAATTAATCGTGAAAACTATCTGGCCCAATAGTAACAGTTATATCCCTCAGTCAGAAAACCACAATATCTTTTATCTTTTCAATAAATAAAGGTCTGACAGAGGTTACAATGGTAAAAACAAACTTTCATTGATGTTTTTAATATTGCATTATCTCAAGAACGCATAAAGCGATTTCAATTTTTATTTCACAAAAATATTTATTTTTCTATGCTCTTTAATGTGAGGTGTCACAAAGAGAAGTCATTTGAAATTTTTAAGTTAGGAGTTAGGGTGAAAATGGGGGTTTGGGAGGATGAAACTTTCAAGTAAAATTTACTTTCCCTGCCTTGGTGTACGTTTCCAGCAAACAGAACCCTTAGGCTAAAATTTCTTTTAGTTTTTTAATATATTAAGAAGCGAATTTTGAAAAAAAACACCTGTATATGTTTTATATCAAGAAAAATTATTGACAATATTGTTTTATACTTTTTGGTGAGTATAGATAAAGCAATATAAGAAAAATTAAATCCTCTACCATTAATATGCATGACATGCACATTGTAAACTCAATAGATTTGAACTAAATACCAATTCTTCATTCTCATAGATTTTGTCAGGTTTCATTGCTCATTGAAACAGTTTGTACCTTCAAGTAACAGCTTACAAGGCTGTTAAATCTTTGAGCCCTAAATCTTATTTAATTAGATTAGGAATTTGTACAGTTTCTATGGATTTCCCTGTAAAATACAACTAAGTACTTAATCTGCCAGCTTCTAATTAATCGCCTAATAAATTTTACTGAACGCCTTCACGTTTTACGTATCATTATAAAATATCTTTCATTTAAATAATGTGTGATTTTTTTATTTTTTATTATTTCGTACAAATTATTCAAAGATTTAAAATTAGGATAAAATGCTAAAAGACTTTATTAAAGTCTTTATGCTAAAAGACTCTATGATTGGAGATAAGTTCGGTATTCCAATATTAATCTATAGTGTTGCTAAAGATATTGGCAATATCATTCTTTGCCAAATTAATCGCTTCAATTTGGTGCTTTTATTATAGTTATTGCATATTACCAGCCCGGGAAGTAAGGTTTTGTCGAGTGAGCATGACAGTTCCTGTGTAAGCCGTTAGCGAGTGCGGAATTTTAATACGAGGATAGTAAAACTTCCTGGGCGAGTTATGAATAATATGTTGCAATGTATAGATGTTGCAATATCTGACGTCATACAACATAGAAATACGTTATTTACTGCCAAAGTCTTGCCAAAAAACAAAAACCCCCCTTTAGGATGGTGCACCGTTTCTCCGAGCGCGTGTCTGGTTATGAAGATGCTAGTCTGCGAGTCATGCTAAAAGATGTTCCATCAAATTTAAACAATGCCAAGGAGTTCTTGAAAAGTCAAAAGAACTAGGTGCTGATTCTACAAGCTACAAGAGCCCAAGAGTTAAGGTGCATGGAGCAAGGCATTAAATATCTCTATGATTCACATGTCCCGATAGTCTTAATTTCAGATGTTTTAATTCATTTACTTAAATACCAAGTGATACATATATTTTGTTTGGATCTATACTACTTTCTTAATTCTTGTAAACATTATTGTTAATTTTACCTGTACATAATATATAGAAAAAACCACCTATACAAAATATAGAGAGAAAGTATTTTTTCGTCAAAATTTTAGAATTTGAGTGTTAGGTAATATATTTGTATCAGTGCTCCCCGAATCCAAAAAAGTGGTTTTTTGAGTGATGTCTGTTCGTTAGTCCGTCGTGCGCGCGCGCGCGCGCGCGCGCGTGTGTGTGTGTGTGTGTGTGTGTGTGTGTGTGTGTGTATGTAAGTAGACAGAGCTACACTAGTTGCCTAATTTTAGTTTGGACGTTGTTCATGTGTCCGAGTAGGACATTAAAGTGGCTTCTAATAACATGAAGTAGAAGGCCTTGGAGAGGGAATTATGATAGACATTGAAACATATGTCTGTCTCAAAAACCTAGTTTAGTTTAATAGTAATATGAAACTTTCAAGTAAAATTTACTTCCCCTGCCTTGATGTACGTTTCCAGCAAACAGAACCCTTAGGCTAAAATTTCTTTTAGTTTTTTAATATATTAAGAAGCGAATTTTGAAAAAAAACACCTAAATTTATAAAATAGCCTAAATTTATAAAATAGTGTCAAATAACGATCCGGAGGCTGGGACACTTGATAAACGTTAGCGACCTTCAATGTAAATGTAGTCACTATTTCATTTTGTAAATACGGATTAGCAAGTTACAACGTCGTTTCAAATAAATAATATGATTTAATATAAATTTAACAATCAAAAACAGCTGAGTCAACGTTAGTTACAGTTTTGCGGCACAGGAAGGTACAATACAACAATCACAGGGAAAATGCCTACAATTATGAAAGTCTACGAGTGACTGATAATACCTCACCCCGGCAGAGTAACAAACTTTAGTGATTATACTAAACCTTCCGACATGGGAAACCTCTAAAGCCTGATCGAGAGGCTTAACTAATGAGCTTTTAATTACCTAGCTGTAATTGGAGTTTAAATTGATAAATTGGCTGAAATAATTTTTTTTCTTGGTGTTGTATTAACATGAAACTTTAAAATTCTTGTTCAGCACATTTTATACTTCCGAGATGCGAAAATTTAAATTTATCTTTCAATCTATTTTTAAATCACGACGCAGTTTATTTCATCCTTCCTCATCACTTAATTCACTTAAATTTTCTGACGAAAACGACTTGCGTAAATCAGAAAAATTAATAATACGCAGACAATTTAATGCACCATTAAAATACTTTCATAACGTCCCCCATGTGCGTTTCTCACTATCTAGTACTTTTATTATTTAAATAGCCATTTACTACATTTATGGCCTGATGGGTTTCATTAATTTGTAAGAAGTTTTAGTTAACGGAAATTCACGTTGAACTATTAATTGCAGATGGATGCTAATCACAGTGTAAGGAAAAAAGAAAGGAGTGTGCAGAGTCAGCTGGGGTCGTAGTTGGGCTCAAGCAACTATCGCTGTCGACGACTACAATACAAACTAGTTACTTCAACTTAATCAAAGTATTATGTGTACGGTCTTAGTTCTGCTGTCATACCGCTAAGTCTGCAGTAGTTCGTGAGCCTAACTACATCAAACCAATTGACTGTAAACAGAACTCTCTTTTTTCTTCAAACCATGGATGGAAATAACCATAGAATAATTTGAATTAGGAAATGCTTTAGCGTAATTAGGATCTAGTGATAAACTACAAGAGCCACTATCGTAATGTCACAGGTTTTTTCGAAGTAAATCAGAAAAAGATTATAAGGAAAAGAATGATTTTTAGAGAACTTGGATGGTTTCGCAAGACTGCAAGAGTGCAAGAATTGACTAACTACTAGAGATGATGAATGTTTTTGTGAAACTTCACTTTTCGAAACTAATTGTTTGTTGTAGCAGTCATATTTGGGCCTACACAGTACAGGGCGAGTTGTAGGCTTCTGTCAGCGCCGGTTCAAGGAGTCTAAGTGGATGTGGACAGCTTTGTTTATAATTCTGTGTTACCTAGTCTCCCGCACAATATTTGGTTCTTTCGTAAATAGTTGGATAACGGACGAGAACACCATCCTAATTTGTCAATAAAAATTGTATGATTTCTTAAATGAGTGGTATTTTTCGTTAACATGCATATTTGTAAAATGTTAAAATTTGGCTCAATATAAGGTTTCAATTCAAGAAAGATTACATCTTGTTCATAAAATATAGTGGAGTGAAAGTAAGAGTAATTAATACTGTCTCATTTTACTAATTACATGTTTAGAACTAACTAACTTAACTGATTTTATGGTTCTTCATTCTCTATTTATATTGATAAAGCAAATATAGGTTTTATGGTCGTAATGTTGTGTAAGCCAAGAATTTTCATTAAAGCTACTAAGAGTCGGATGTATTTCATTTACAAGTTTTCGATGTCATATAAATTTACAATAGGAATTAACGCCTTATTTGTATATTCTCAACACCACCGTAAGACTCCTAACTCAACTTCTACTAGCTTTTCATTAAAACATTGTGACTCAACTAGCATTTTAAAGTTTATTTAGGGAGCTCTTTTAATTTAATTTTTAGTTTTAAAATAATATTTATACTCATACACATTAGTATTGATTTAAAATTAGAGTTTTAGTACGAGAATTACCTACTGTTTGTAGCTTATTTATTCACATTGATGGGTGGTACTTGCAGTGCTTATGAAAATAACTGTGCAGCAATTAGCTTGTCTCCTTTCATCACCGTGAGTTATTTTATAGTGGGTTATGTATATTTATTCAGTTGGGATTGCTGAATACGTTTATCATTTTCTCTGTTCCTTAAAACAATTCGTGAAAATGATTTTTTTACTGCATTTCCTCAGAATTATTATTGTTTTTTAATAACATGTTATATTAGACAAACTGCAATGTTTTACGACATTATCGTTTTTAGTCATTAAGTGTGCGTATCATATTTGCTTCTGAATCGTGCTAAAAATGGTATTTTACTTGAAACATACACTATATTTCTTTATGTTGATAAATCCAATATATAAGTTTTTCCAAAAAATAAAAACCAAACTCACGATCTAATACAAAAAATATGTTTTTCTAATCAAGCACGCTTACTTATCATGACCGTTAAGAAAATTCTAATGAATGTTTGATTTGTCTTTTATTTCACAATAAAACGGGTCTTAATGCGGGGTTTTCATCAACACCACGTTCCACATTACATTTTGTTCAAATTTTAATGATACAATGCTACTGACCAGATATCCCTAAAGTTGTAATTAGCAATAGTAAAAAGTAAAATAAATAATAGATTGAATTGAACATTTACAAGCACTTTCGTACTTTTTTGCATGATAAAGATATTTTCATTTTATTTTATGATTTACATGCATTACAACATTTTTTTACATTCAAGCAGTTCTTATAACTTAACCAAAGATAGAGCTACGAGAATAAACTTAAATGAACTATTAGGAAATAACATAAGCACCAGGCTACGGCAGACAACTTAAACTCATTAGTATATGAAGTGGACATATTACAGAAACCATAACGTGTTCCTATGACTATGCCATCGCAAACTAGGTCGGTTTTATCTATCACCATTGTCCATTAACAGCCGTGTTTGGTGACACAGAGCTACTTTGGCATTCATAAACAGTCAAGATCAACTTCCATGGGCTTTCCAAACAATTCTCACTTAACTGGCTTAGCCAGCAGTACTCTGCCAACCCATTAACAAACCATGGTGCCAAATAATCTCAAATCATCCATCTTGAATGAATTTGTTTGGTTCTAAGTTACATCCACTTATTTGATTTCACATTTTACGTGAATATAACTAACTTTAAATACTAAAATACTATGTTATTTAAATAATGAACACTGCTTTATGTGCAAAAGGAAATATTTATATAAAAGGAATTATCTCTCTATTTTGAAACCGTAAAGTATTACAATTGTTGTAATTTAACGACACCTGTTTTCACCAAACGAATGAAGGCATTTGAATCATACAAAGCGTAGTAATTTCCAAGATCATCATAATATTAAGATCAATTACGCACATACTAATAATTTATCGAAATGTACTAATAATTTATCGCCGCTCAGAGACAAACTTCAGTCACCAATAAAGCAGATCAAAAGGTATTTTTTATTAACACAACTGAAAAGGTAACAGAAACGTTTTAATTACTGGAAAAGCCACGGAAATCTACGCAATTACGTGAACCAATTAAGGTGGATGCTTGTTGTTGAGCCCTACGGGAGAGGAATGGTTTACACTGTTCATTCCTACTGTGTTTACTAACCCGTTGTACGTGTAAGGCAGCATAATAATTTGATTTAAAACCCTGTATTCAACATACTATTGAAATATTTCAAATAACAACATTTACAATCTTTAGGCCTCTAAATATTTATGAATGTTTGGAGCTTTGAAAAAAGTTATGAAAAATACCTGAACGATATTTAAAATTATTATACGATACCATGCAACATCAAAGATGTTTGATTAAAAACTAGAGAACTGTTACAAACGTGACATATCATAATTTTAAGTGGATTCAAAATATTTTTAAATTTCAAAGAAAGTCATGTAAATATGAAATGAATATTGGTTAAAAGTAGGAAGCTTTCCTCAAACTTGTCTGAGTTACAGTATCAGTAGTTAATCTAATCACATTGAAGACGAATCTTGAAACAGCTAAAACCTTTGTTAGTTGCAGGACTTAACAAAAAGTGCACATAATAATAATATATGTAAGGAATAGGAGTAGACTCAAGATGGATCCTTGTGGAATGCTATTTTTAAGTCCAGAAAGCTACTAAAAGTTACTGAACACAACGTTTTGCCTCCTGGAAGTTTAAGTACGATGTTAACGGATTTTTCACCACTTCATTAATTCCGTGCCTTATGGCAGAAGACTTAGACAGAAGAGGATTGTGGAACAAACAATCGAAAGCTTTGGCAAGCCATTGGTGCTTTGTTTGCATCTGTATTTGCCCCTTTGGTGTGTTTTTGCATCTGTGTATGAGTTTTTTTTTTAAGTTGGAAGATAAAATTTATGTTGCAGGTTGGTTTTTTTATTTAGGGCATAATTATAAAAGTAGGCGGGGTAGTAGAGCTAAACAGACTCGAAAAACATAATTTTTTTTTAAATGATCACTGTGCCTTAATCATTATATAGGGAAATAGTCTAAATTTGCTATGTTTTTCGAAGTAGAATTGACTGAAAGAGTTTGTGCTTAGAACACAAAAACAACAATTACGAGACAACGAGTTTAGTTAACTCGTGACAGTCTTCAGCGAGAGCTAATAAAATAAAATGGATTTTAATACTTCAAATTGATTCATTAAAATATTTTCTTACGAATCTTAATGATTCGTTTGTATAATTAATGTAAAGAAAATATGTTATTAAAACCTTCATTTTATTAAATTTCCAGAATAAAAGCATGCTCAACGGGAATACATTTCTAAAACACAAAATTTTCTCTTTTTATGATGTTTAAAAGCTTTAGCGAAGACGAATAAATCCCTACCCTAAGATCATTAATAACACGGGGTAAAATCCAGTTCCTTCATTACTTCCTATCTTTTTATGACAGAATATTTTCTATCAAACCTCCAGTGTTTGTATTTAATGAAACTTAGTAAAACGTAAAAAAGTCCAAAAAGACTCTTACCAAAAAACTATTTAACTCAGAAACAATATCGACATGTAGAACCTTTGAGTGTACATTTGATCGTCGAAGTTTACATCTTAAGATATAATGTTTAATGTAACTTGGTAATTTATTAAAAGAACACCTCTTGGTCTTCAAGAAAACCCCTGCTAAAATGTTAATAACTCAGATGTATGATCGAAATATGGTATCTTTGAGTTTAAGTTTGATCATCGATGTTGTTTTATTTACATATATTTAAAAAGATAAAACCATTTTCCAACTTTGTCGTACTGTGAATATATTAATAACGAACATATGATATCAAACTAATCAACTTAAATTAATAACATAGGTTTAAGCTTTGTTGGGTTAGAAGTTTCTTAATGAACTTCTAGATAGTTGCCGTTGTTAAGAAGAAAGAAGGAAATTCTGTTACCGAGCTCTAATCACGTTCGATGCAGCAAAATCGGTTGTGTTGAAAAAAGAAGGCGTATGTTGTTCGTCTAGTTCTCGACTTTTCACTTGTATCATTGACTTTCTTGGGTCTCGACAAGAATGGGTAAAATATGACATGTCGATAGGTCCAGGGACCTTGGGAGTTCAATTCCTTACTGAATAGTTTTAGCTAATTTCCCTTATAGGGAAGAAGTTATTATCGTAGGTCTCATGGTAAGACCTAAGCCCGAGTCAATGTTAACTTTTCATTTTGGGGCCCCCAAAGCAAAAAAAAATTTTTGTTAGCATTTATATAATATATACATATATGTTTGTTGACACGATAGCGGCCGCAAATATGGTCCGATCGTTATAAAATTTGGTACAGACGTGTAAAGTGGTAATCACTCGGTCGAGTTCGTAAACCAGCATGATCGGACCACCGGAAGGGGGGTAAAGGGGGGTAAACCACCCAAAAATGTTTTTTTTGTTTTTTACATAGAAAAATAAAAATAATCCAATATTTGTTAGCACCATTGAATTCAGCGAAAAAAAACAAACAATTAAGTATTTTGAATCACTGCTCTATGTTCATTGGTTACCGAGTATTGAAAGTGTTAAACACAGTACGTTGTCTCCATGTTAACCTTATGGGAAAAAAGTAAAATTCTTTATCTTGCTTATTTCTCAACATATCTTGATAAAACTTGGCGAATGGCTTCTTCTAGTTCAGATTACTAAATATTGGTTTAAAACCACCCAGTTTTCATACACCTGTAGCATCAAACCTGCACACTCATTCCCCATGTTATTCTTATGGAGATTACAAAAACATGTCAAATCTCGCTATGTTGGATTGAAATATATTGTTTTGCATTTGAAATTCGCTGAGTATGCAGGTCTGCTGCAACGGGGGTATTTTTTATTAGAGCTATGTAAAAATAAAGTTCTTGTAAATTAACTGATATTAAAAAAATACATAGCATTACATGTTATAAATTCAACTTTTTAATAATAACCTTTTAATTGGGCTATGTGTGCCTGAACAAATAATATAACGCTCTCAAGCCGTTAAGTTTCTTGAGTTGTTTATATATGAGAAATTTTATAGATTTGTGTATAACTCACAGCCCAACCTGTATAAATCGCATGGTATGTTTTAATTTTGTAAAAATTCATATGACATTTTTTTCTGTTTTTGAAAATAGACCGAAAAATATAAGAAAAAGTAGACGGTCACTGCCTTGACCAAAACCCTATTTCCCAAACGTTTCTCATTCGCAGAAACTCAGAAACTCATCAGTCGGGTCACTCAGCTATCGATAAGGCAAAATTATTGCACTACAGTAATAGTATATTATTTTAATTGAAATTCACATCGCCTATGTGAACCCTCCTAACATAGTAATTTTGGAAACTCCGTTTCTAGAGGATATACATATAATCGAAATAAAATATCCATACTGAGTTTCAACATCATATTTTGAGTAGGCTACTTATTTATTTATTAGATGGACAACCCATTTTACAAAAGTAGGAGTACAATATTCTCTTTGCATACGATATCCAGAATACAATATCATATGCTTCGGGCAGGTCAAACAATGCAAGTAGCTTTGACATTTGACAAATATGTAGTTGGTGGTCGTGATAAATTAACACATTTTATTCTATTAGTGGATTGGATCTCTTGCCTTTTCTATCTCCATAAAGTATTATACAGGCCTCATATCAATATTTTTTAAATAGTTTTGAAATGACCGACATTTAGAATTTTATAATATTCTCTATTTTAGCCGTCTGAGAAAGAATATTTTAAAACCCTTTTTAGGTTTGGAGAAATTAAGCTTTGAGAGCTAAAAGTAGCCGTAATTTTTAATTTCATAGTATACCATATTTAATCCTTTTTTAGGAAAATATTGCAAAATCCCTCTTGTTTTTAGTTTCATGGCTCTAAGCCTTGTAGTTTTTAGAAACTGTGATCAGTCAGTCAATGGTTTTTGGGCTCTATATATATAACCATTCATTACCCTGCAAAAAATTATTATAAGTATAATAATACAGAAGTCTAGATTGTACCATGCATTCCCTCTTTTCAAACAACTTAAAAGTCTTCCTTTAGAAATTTTTAAATTCTTGGTACAGCTTTTTTTATACCTCACGTGTTGCAAATCGTCCAGACCTTGTCAATTATGCACTAACTACGTCTTTACACTTCCAAGACCTAATTTAGCTCTTTGCCAATAGTTTTAATGCCCCAAAACACTTTAATCTATTCCTCTTTTAATATTAAATCAAGTGAAGGGACCTCGATTTCGGGCTTTGCCTTGGGGAAACCCAAATTATTCTCCAATATGCAGTTTCTGTCAATGTATTTGTGTATCCATATGCATTTACTTATTATTTGTTGCAGTCAATGTATTTTTGTGTTACAATATATATATATATATATACAGGGTGTCTGTAAAGTCCGTCACCAAACTCCATAACTTGGTTTATTGGGTCAAAATAAGCAAAAATGTTCCTATGAAGGTATGTCCTAAAATGCATATTTACCCCAATATCCGCCATTTTGTATTTTTCACAAAATATTTTTTATCTCCGAAGTTTGTGAATCGATTTTTTTGAAACTTAGTATGTACCTATAACTAGTCAAGGTTAGTTAATGAAAAAATAATCAGCATGATCGAATGGTAAATTTCAAAATGGCGGCCGTTCAAAATCTTTAATTTGAAATACCGGAAAAAGGTTACGTATTACAAAAAAATTAGAAGAATAAAAATCTTTAGAAAATTTAATTTCCAGTCTAATGACACCAGAATTATGGAAATCGGCTTATAAATAACTGAGTTATGGTCAAATTTATCTACTGAGGCAGTGTAATTGACCTATGTCAGCGCATGACTCCATGCAACAATGGGCCATTCTCCTTCCAATTTATGCTGCCTCGTTGGATAAATTCAACCATAACTCAGTTATTTATCAATCGATTTTCATAATTCTGGTGTCATTAGACTGGAAATTAAATTTTCTAAAAATTTTTATTCTTCTAATTTTTTTTAATACGTAACCTTTTTCCGGTATTTCAAATTAAAGATTTTGAACGGCCGCCATTTTGAAATTTACCATTCGATCATGCTGATTATTTTTTCATCAACTAACCTTGACTAGTTATAGGTACATACTAAGTTTCAAAAAAATCGATTCACAAACTTCGGAGATAAAAAATATTTTGTGAAAAATACAAAATGGCGGATATCTGGGTAAATATGCATTTTAGGACATACCTTCACAGGAACTTTTTTGCTTATTTTGACCCAATAAACCAAGTTATGGAGTTTGGTGACGGACTTTACAGACACCCTGTATATATATCCTGCTTTTGAGTATACATGATGCTAAACGCATCACATAAAGTATTATGGTACTCACGTTGTTAGATTACTCATGAACGAAACAGAGGTGCATGTTGGGAATCAGCAAATCTATTAGGGGTGACATTGGACAATAGTTTAAACTTGATCAGGCAGTGAAGGACGTAGAAGGTAAGCTGGCATAGGAGAGTTTTATCATTTGCTAACTCAACTTTTTATAAAACAACAATATTACCAAAAATCTTTACAACAAAATATTACAAAAAAGCCTTTGCTAAAAAGAAACCTCTTCTACTGTCTGTTCGAGCCACACATCTCATATTCAATTGCTCTCTTGGAGAGCAAGGAGGAGGATTTGGGGAGCGTGTTGATGGCAAAAGATGACAATCAGAGCCATGCGGAACATTCCACTTCGAACCTCCTGCAGGTCCCACTTCAAGCTGTTACAAATATAAAAATGTTTTAATCCAAGAAATATCAGTTTACATTTAACAATAAAAACACACAATTATAAGACTAGATATAAAACTTTGTTACTGAATTCCAAGTCTTATTAAAGTAGAAAGCCAATATTCAATGGCCACAATTCTTTCAAGCTTACCAGAGCACATAAAATTTTAGACATTTTGCATGAATTCTAATCTAGATTCAAATTCTTTTTACTAAACTTAAGCTACTGTTCTCTCTGTCCAACTCACCCTGACTTTAATTTTGATCGTGTTAAAGACCAAATCTTGTTCGGTCATGTAGCCTGTCCAAAGCTTGTTTGGTCATGAAACCTGTCCAAAGCAATTACACATTCTTTAGGTATCCTAAAGAATGTGTATTTTAAGGAATTCTTTATGATTCCTTCGCGTACATAATCATACGAATCAATCTACTCGAAAGCCAATGTCCAGGTTCAAAATTATGTCCAAAAACGATTAAATTTAATCCTTTTATTCTTTTTCTTGTTTTGAGCAGAATAACAGTTATGAGAGTGGAATTAACCTTTTGGTTCATTTTTTTACATTTTTGTTTAGCTGATCGGAAACGCCGTATTTGGAATGGTTTATAGTACAGTGAAATTAGCTTTAAAAAGAGGAAAACCTGGACATCCAAAAAATAAGTTTCTAGCCAGCGCCAATTTATTCATTACACTCCCCCCAAAATGTAAACAAAAGTTACACTGATTTGAGCGTCGGGTTTGGGTGGGAGGGGGGTTAATAGAGGGGAAAATGTTACAGCAGTTTTTGTAAAACTTAAAAATTTGATTTGCTGTAACTTTGCCTATGGTCAACGTAGAGACCTCTAATTTTCACCATTCATCTCCTTTTATTGTGCCCTTTAAAGTGATATACAACATGATAGGGTTTCTGTTCAGGAGGTTTTACCTCCCACTTTTTAGATAGAGGGAGTAAAAATTTAGAAGGACCAAAAACTTTCTTCCCTAGACTTGTAATGATTCCCTGAAGTAAAATATTATTTAAAATAATGGAAAATGACAATATGGAGCATGGGGAGTGGATCTTTTGAGATATTTGGTTGTTATAAAATAATAATAAATTTACATTTACCCCTCATTACCTCACTAACCATCCACGTCAGATAGATAACATATGGTATTATTTTGTTTGAAATTTAATGTAGATCATTTTTGCAAAGTATAATATTTTAGAAAAAAAGCACCGTTTTCAAGATATTTGCTAAAAAGTTACAAAAATCACATTTTCCCCTCTATTAACCCCCCTCCCACCCAAACCCGACGCTCAAATCAGTGTAACTTTTGTTTACATATTGGGGGAAGTGTATTAAACAAATTGGCGCTGGCTAGAAACTTTTTTTTTGGATGTCCAGGTTTAGGTCTAATTGCACCGTACTATTAGTTGTAAGCTCAATTCTGAAATTATCGTAGCTAGCAAAACATCGAGTGAATTAAATGACACTAACAACAGATCAGAAGTTAAATATGTTAAAGCTGATGAGGGGGCTAGGGTAAGCGCTGTGGTAACTCCAATGAAAGTCAAGAAGACCAATGACAATTGGATCCGTGTTATGTCTAAAAATCTAGTTGTCATGAGCGTAGTAAAGGTGTCCCTGTTCTTTTGATTGGTCAGCTTGATTGTAAAAATAGGTATGACGCTGTTAGTAAGTTAGAAAGCACACATGAGACGAACTGTATAAAAGAATACGGAACCTGGAAAAGGTATAATCATAAATTCAAAGGCAATAGTAGTTCAAACATTGGTCAAACCTGTACACAAAATGTAGGGTTTTAATGAAAGTTTAACCAAATGCGACATTGATCACACACATTGATTGCGACTCTAATCAGAATGTTTTGTCTAATAACATAGTAGATGTATGTGAAGTTCCAAACTCTCCTCAAGAGATGTCGTCTAAGAACTGTGTGTCTGACGATTTAGATATATCCAAATCACAGCAAGAAGTAAAAAGTGGTGGTGTCTTATTTTCGTTAGCCGACTCACACGGCGCAATTTAAGTAAAAAAATTGAGTTCTTTGGTAAAAACTAGGTTTGAGATTATATCTAATGTAATACCGGGTGCAACTTTCGGTAATGTAATAAAAATCAGTTCTAGAACCAGGAGAAGACTCAAAAATGACAATTTGGTTCTTTTGGCTGGTACTAGCAACGTCCATGTTCACTGAGATGGCCTGCTTAAATCTTTTGAACAAGCTCATAAGAAATTGACTAACACAAATTTTATTGTCCTGGGAATACGAAAGAGCCTTGATACACAAGACTTGAATGATGAGATCTCTCGTGTAAATTGTCAAAAGTACAGCAACTCAAAAAAGTAAAGTACAGCAACAGCAGCAGTTGGTAAAGTACAGCAACTCAAAGTTTATCTCTTTAAGTTTATCTCGATCCCTTACACGAGACATGGTCTGCACTTTAACAATGCAAGGAAAAATATAATCGCAGCTATTGTTCCGTATGCTCTGTTTCCTCGTGGTTGGATGGCTAATCAACTCTCTGATGAGTCTGTCCATGCTCGAAAGAGTTTTAATCAAAGGTACAATGTTAAGCCTACCTCTCTCCTAAACTCTTGTTAAGCCGAAATAAGGTCTTCGTACCCCAATGGCTCTAGAGTGTTTTATAACTCAGGTATAATGTTAAGCTTAACTCTCTCCTAGCCTTTTGTTCAGCCGATATCAGATCGTCGTACCCCAATGGCTCTAGAGTGTTTTATAACTCCCACTTAAATACAAAAGCAGGTGTAGAGCAATCTTTTTAGGAAGGGACAGGATAATCATCTAGTATAATGACACCTAACAATCCATCGCCAACAGGTCCAAAGAACAAAATCACTATTTTCCACCAAAATATCTGTGGCGTTAGGTCAAACAGAGAGCTTCTGGAAATTCATTTAGAGTGTGAAAGCCCCGATATTTTATGTCTCTCTGAGCACAATACATCTCAAGGTCAGCTTGGTATTCTGCAAGGTATTCTGCAAAGTATTCTGTTTGTTGGACTATTACAACTTGGCAGGTTTTTATTGCAAGTCCCGTCAACTGGGTGGCATCTGTATGGCTAAAAGAAAATCTACAGTGAGGATATAGATGTGTTCCAGTTTTGGTCGGAGGACTCTTGTTATTTGGCAGCAGTTAAATTTTATCCTGAGAGCTAAGAATATATTATTGTGCTTACTGTACACAGAGTCTCGAAATATAACTGTGATGACTTCTTTGAACATCTTGGAGGTTGATTTCATCCTTCAGAAGCCAAGTGATTATAGTTGCAAGGAGGAGGGTTTTTCTTGGAGATTTCAACATTGATGTGCTCAGTGACACGTTTTCAACAAACAGATTCAATGAGATCATATGGGTTGCTTTACACTACACCCACAAATAACAACCAATAAATAACACCTCCACAAACATTGACTCTCCCTTAATTAGCTGCAACGTCTTTAAGGCTGCTTTATCTGGACCATCACGGTCAAGAAGTTGTAATTGATCTATCACCCTCAATGTCAATAAATACTCCTAGATTTTGTTAATATCGCAGTTTCAGAAAACATTCGCTGTTATATATTTTATCCGCATAGAAAGACGTGGGCTGAAATAAATATTGTCCTATGACATCATGAACTCAAATTTAATGAATCTCTTCAAATAATGACCAATTATTTTGAAGTATCCTTTTTCTTGATAAGTACAAAAATTAAACCGCCAAAATCTACAAACAAACCGGTCATTACACCCAACATACTTCACCTCAAGTGTCGCTTGTAGGTCTTGAACTCCATGTCAAAGGGTCCTGATGCATCTCATCCAATTCGACAAATATACACAAGTAAAGCATGAGATCAGGGAAACCGTTTGAAAGGCGAAGTCAGATCAAATACTTACTCTATTTCTGGGTCATCAAATGTTTCGAAAGCTGTATGGGGTATTATCAATGACAATTAACTTCAAAGATCCTAAGATTCGAATAGTTTGTCACTGGTTGGTGAGGACAGTAGGGTAGTGGACGAACCCAAGGAGATTGCAAATATGTTCAATAGCTTCTTCTCAAGTGTCAGTCATGGAAATGATACTGACAGGTGGGACCGTTTCTGTCATACAAACCTCTCTTTCTAGCCCCTACCATCGAAGATGAAGTAAATGAATGTTATATTCTCTCTCAAATGGCCCAGATGGCTTCTCTTCCAAACTTCTTCAGCAGGTTGTGGATGTAATTTAGGCTCCTTTAGCTTACTTGATTAATGTATCCTTTCAAGAAGGTTGATTTCCCTCTTCTTTAAAACATGCCCTCCAGTTCATATAACATGTTCGACCAATCCATAAAAAAGGAACAAAGGTCAGTTGCAAGAGCTATCGGCCAATCTCTTTGATCTTCACATTTTCCACAGCGGGATTTTCTCAGCCGTCCTGGGTCATTCCTTGAGGATAATTCCACCATATCTCCTCTCCAATTTGGATTTACAAAAGGTAAACCGACCCTTGATGCCATATACCTTGTAATGCCCACTTTATCAAGTGCTCTAGATTCTGGGGAGGCAGCATTAGGTATGTTCTTTGATCTCCGTAAGGCATTTGACATGGTTAAGCACAGCATCCTTCTTTTTTTAAGAGGGTGATGGCTTCTCCTGACCATCGTAATGCATCGCAGCTAATTTAGCTTATTGTTCACCCTCATTCACAGGTCCTCACTCTCCGGTCAAATCCCTTAACAAACCCTGAGAACCTCTTGCCGATGTTCACCTGTTCCCCTCCTAGGTCACTCATTGGTAGGCCCAGGAATCTCTGCACAGACCTTGTAGGACTGGGCACTCAAAAATCACATGGAAGGCTGTTTCCTCTTCCTCACCGCACTTCCTGCACATTTAGCTATCTACAGGGATTCCCATCTTGTGCAGGTGACCGCGGAATTCCCGGTGGTCACTTATAAAGCCGACCACTTTCCGCAGGATCCTTCTGTTCAGTCTTGCAGCCTCCGCTGCTACCACACTAGATGGTACCCGCAGTATCCTCTTAGACTGAATGTAACCGTTCCCAGCTCCTTCGATGTTCGTTTCCCATCCACTGGCGAACCGTTCTACGTACTGAGCTGTAAGTCACTCTGCACGTAGGCTCCGGGCCAATGAGCTCCTCTGTTTGCCCAGATGTCAGCCCCCTCATTGCCAGTAATTCCTTTGTGCCTTGGAATCCAACTAAGTATTACTTTGTTGCTCTCTCCCAGGGTTTTCATGGTCTGATGACAGCCCCAAGCTGCCTGAGAGGTGAAGTCGTAACTGTTAAGTGCCATCAGTGCAGTCCTGCTGTCTGAGTTCATGTATATGGTGTGGCCTCTGAGGCCACGATCCACACACATTCTCGCACACTCAGACAACGCAATCACCTCTCCTTGGAATATGGTAGCCAGTTTTCCCCAGGCTTATACAACAAAGCATCTTGGGTTTGACTCCATATATCCCCGTACGTTTGACTTTTTTTAGCCATCCGTATACCAGGTGATGCCCCGCTTCATGTAATCAGGTTCACCTTTTTCCCAGACAGCCCTGTCAAGGATGTTGACCTGGTATGGCTTCTCCAGATCAGTGATCTTTACCATCCTGTCTGGAGTCATTTCCAAGGATTCCACCTGAAGGATATTCACAATCCTTGTGTGTTCACTCGAGGCGCTGAACTTCCACTTGCCACTACAGTTCATCCTATATGCTGCCATCCTTGCCTCTCCCTTCACAAAAATTTCGAGAGGTGGGAGGTTTAGCACTACTTCCAGAGTTGTAGTAGGAGTGTCTTTTATAGCACCTGTGATACTAAGGCATGCCACACGCTGGACCTTTTGCAGTCTCTTCACAGTGGTTGATTGTATCATCTTAGTCCACCAAACGATCGAGCCATATACCATTATCGGTCTGGTGACTCTGGTGTATAGCCAATTTATTATTTGTGGGGTTATGTCCCATGTCTTCCCAACTGCTCTCCTCATCATCATAAACGTGGTCTGAGAACGTTGGGTTATGTGTGTCAAATGACTGTTCCAGGTGAGCTTGTCATCCAACCTTAGACATAGGTACTTGAATTTCCTCTATACCTGGATCATATTGCCAAAAAGTGTTAGTACTCTGACAATATCAACATTCCTCTTCCTGGTAAATGGTACCATTACGGTCATCATCGGATTTAATCTCAGACCCTCCTGGTTACACCATTTCTCAACTATGGACAGTGCCGTCTGCATGAGTTCCAGGCAGGAGTCCATTAATCTCCCTCTGATGAACACAACAATGTAGTCGGTATATCCTTGAGCATACATACACCGGGCGTTACGTTCTGAGAGCAGATCATCTTCCACCAGGTTCCAAAGGTTCGGTGACAGAACGCCACCCTGTGGACATCTAAGACCTCTCTTTGGGCCAAGACCTCTCTCACTATTCCACACAGAGTCGCTTCCGTTCCCCTGCTTTCGATCATGCTGCTAACCCATCTCACAATGGTGTTCTCCACATGTATACCATATATACCACGGTGTTCTCTACATATATACCAGCTTTGAGACAATAGAGTGAGTGCTCGTGTTATCAAAAGCTCCTTCTACATCAAGAAAAGTGGCCAACGCTATTTCCTTGTTGAATGTAGCGTTTTCAATCCTGCTAAAAAGTGCATGAAGAGCTGTTTCGCAGGATTTAACTTTCTGATAGGCTTGCTGATTCGGATGCGAAGGGTGGCTTAAAACACCTTATCCTGTATATGCCTATCCGTCATTTTCTCCATGGTCTTCAGGAGAAATGACGTGAGGCTAATAGGTCTAAAAGCCTTAGGCACAGCTTACCAATCTCTCCCAGGTTTCCATAAAAAATACCACCCTTGAGATCCTCCATGCTATTGGTATTACCCCACTCGCTAAGCTAGTCCTGAACAGGCGCACCAAGTGGAGTATCAACTGGTCTCCACCTTCCTGCAGACATAGAGGTTAGATGCCATCGGTACCAGGAGCTTTGAATGGTTGTAATTCCCTGAGAGCCCATTCTATACCTTTAAAGGTGATGACGGCCCTAGCGCATACCCAGTCTTCGCTTTTCGTCCGCATCCCAGTCCCTCTCCCCACTTCGTCTTGGACTGTGTCTTGCAGCCGCAAGGAGCCCGAGAAAATGAGCACTCATCAGGCACTCAAGCGTCTCTTTCGGCCCGTCTGTATGTGATCTGTGTTCCTTGAGCATAGTGCCCTAAGAATCGGCTTGATCCCTAGCCAAGACTTTGTGGAGTTTTGCACATTCAGGAACTCGGTCGATTTCCTGACAGAATTCTCTCCACGAATCTCTCTTGGCTTTCCTAATCGCCTTGTTGTAGTCAGTAAGTACCCTTGAGTAGTTGTTCCAGTTGCCTGTATGCTTTGCAGCATTGTACAGTCTGCGAACCTTCCTTCTCATAGCTTCCAACCCACTGTTCCACCAACAGGCTGTCCTCCGCATGTTTTTCACAGTCTCGGGACATGCTTCATGGTATGAGTCTACTATGGCCCCTTGTATAGAGTTCGCCATACTCTCAACCCCCCTGCGCTCCTCTGGGTCCTTCAAAAGGCCCATTCTGTCACAAAGTACCTCTCGGTACCTATTCCAGTCCGTCCTTCTTACATTCCTATAGGTCTCTTTAGTACAGATCGAACCTATGGTAAACTCGGTGTAACTATGATACGGTGTCGAATGGTCATCAGATACCTTCCATTTTACAACTTAAGTTGTCGCATAATTGCTATCTAAAGCTATGTCCAAAACCTCTTCCCTCAGCACCGCCCCTCTCCTCTGTCTGAAGGAGGGTTTGGAGCCCTTGTTCAATATAATTTGATTCAGATAAAAGGCTTAACAAGCTCTCACCTCTTTCTTTCACGTTGCTGTTCCCCCAAGCCAGATGGTGGGCGTTGGCGTCGCAGCCGATCACCAGTTGTCTCCTCTCTCTGACCCCGTATTCGACCGCCATCCTCATCTCTCTCGTCGTCGGTGGTGGTTCCCTGGAGTCATATGGTAGGTACACTGAGGCAAACAGAATATTGACGTGACCGTCACCTATTTGCCCGTATACCTCGGTCACGTCACAGTCCCTTGAGCAGAGATTAGTCACTTACAGTGGCTTGATATTTCTACAGACATATATACAAGCCCTAGGTTTGTCACTACCAGTATCATATAAACTCACCTTTTGCGGCGCTCAGCCCCACTATCCTGCCCCCTGCGGACCATGGCTCTTGGAAAAGAGCCACGCCTATGCAGCCAGACAGAATCTTCTGACAAAGCGTAGCCGTACCCGCCTTGCTGTACTGGAGGTTGATCTGTAGCACCGCAACCATAGTTTATTTTAAGGATTCACTCCCCCCCTGCAATCTTAAGATAATCCTCCCACAGCCCACGTATGGACGCATCTCGAAGGACTTTAGCTTCTGCAAGGAGCTAGGAGGTTCATTGGTCAGTATCAAGGCCGTTTTGAAGCTTGGGGCCTTGCATCTTTTCTTTCTTTGATTTTACTCCTACCGAATTGGGGACAAACGTTGTAACCTTCACATTTTTCACCAGATTTCTGGCTGAGGCAAGCTGAAGTTTCACCCGCCAAAGGGCCTCATCTCCTGTACTTGCTTTACCAGCCACTCCTTGGTGGTTGTGTTGGCACAACCTACTACCAGGGCTCCGTATTCGAAATGTCAGCTGCTTATCCTAACGTCTTTACCACAAATGGCACGCTGGGCCAGCTCCTCCCTGATCTTATTTGCCTCTGCCTCAGTCAGTTTCACGTTCGGGTGTTCGGATCTGGCAATGGCCATCTTCTCTATGGACAGCTTCTCTGAGTATGAGGCTACCGGTGCTCCCTGTGTGACGTTCGACGCCTCCCCCTCATTCAGTCTCGTGCTCTTGGCTTTCTCGGCTTCTTCGGGTGTCAGGTGCTCACGCCCCCTTTTTTCATTCTTTTTTCTGGAAGCACTTGGAGCATTGACTTTAGGGGTGCTACCCTCTCCCTGCTTTTCCGCAGATTCCTGGTTCCCGGAGGAACTAGCTACACTGGGGACAAGGTTAGGGTGCTTTGCAGCCAACGCCAGCTCTCTCTCCTTTTTGACTGGGACCTTTTCGCTCTTAGCTAAAGCTTCCTCTATCCTTTTCCTCCGCATCTCACCCCTGGAAAGCCGTTCTTAGGTCTTTTCCCGGTTTTGGCAAGTTTGCGTTCTTCATCTGACTTTAGCAGGGCGTCCTCATCAATCTCTGACGGATCGTCCATGCTCAAAATTAGCAAGAGAAATGCTCTCGACCTCCTGACCACATTCCTTTTGCTCTTCAGTGGTATTGTCAGGCGATTTTGGTTCGTCAGTCTCCATTTTGGTCCCACGAGTACCGGGTATCTAAAAGGTCCGCCTCCCCAGTGACCCGATTAGGGGTACATACGACAGGGTTCCCCCAGGTTCCCAGAATGCTCTGTTAAAGACACTGCATATTAGGCCCCCAGTATGCAGTCCTGCATATTAGGCCAGCAATCCGGTACTGGCATTCCTGCTGCCCACTACCAGGAAATCTTTCGGGATTCCAGCCTAGAGCCGCCGGGATCAGCGAATCAGGGCCACGACGTGAACGGGACAACCATTGGTTACACAGGGCAGCACAACGAATCTTGTACTGCCCTTCCCGGACGGTCTTGGGTACTGATTGGCACCCCCGAGGGTGAAGGTGTAACCTAATTCTGCAAGTCTACGCAGAAAAATACACCCGCAGAACAGCCCCAGCTTCCTCCTGAACAAACCACTAGTAATTGGGGTGTGAGGGGTGTCTCACGATTGCATATGTTCTTATCTTAGAGGTAGAACACGTAAGATCCAATTGCCTTTTGTTGATGCCCAGAGAAATTGCAAGCACGCTACCTCTGCTTCTTCCGAAATGTCCGCAGGAGTTCTTCAAGGCTCCATCCTTGACCCCATCATCTTCCTTTTAATCATCAATAATTTACTCTCTTTTGTATCAGACCCAAGTTAAAATGTAACTATCCGTTCATTCGCTGATGATAACTTCCTCACCATTTCCACAACAAAAGAAACAGGCCAGTTTGGAGACATTGGCATTTAGCATTGGCAGATTCAACAAAGTTTTGCAATGGTTTCAGAATAACAAACTTGTTTTAAACACTGCATTAAAACATCGAACACTGCATTAAACACTGCTTGTTTTGAATCGAACATTATCCAATTCAAGATCAACAATTCAAATCATGTTTTTCCAATGGTTAGGTGACGAGGAGCTTTCTTCCTGTGACAACGCCAAATTCCTGGGCCTGATTTCAGACAGCCAACTAAAATTCTATGAATTAAATCTAGGTTACATACCTTCCGTCCAAACAGTTCTGTTGTATATATATATTGTAATTATACAATATGCATATTTCAAGATATAATTATCTCATCATCAGGTATATACAAAAAACGTTAATTATTCATTGCTTGTCAATCTAAAATTTTTAAAAAACAATTTCAACACTTATAATACACGTAGACGTACACATACACGTTTTTTTATGAGAGCAAAATGATCGATGAAATAATTTCCAGGAAAATAAATAAAAATAAAAATAATATCACCACCAGCCCTGATAAAAAGCAATTTGTTTCAGTCGAATATGGACAATCCCTACATTACTCGCTGAATAAAGAGTTAAAGAAACAAAATATCAAACTAGCCTGCAGAACTTCAAATAAATTAAGCAAACAGTTAAATGTCCATAAAAACAACTCGAACTCAAACACAGGAATATATCAGCTTAACTGTTCAGACTGCCCCAAATTTTATATTGGACAAACAGGCCGCTCTTTCAAGAAACGTTTCTCCGAACACCTTCCAAAACCATCTTTGAAAGATCAGAAATCTAAATTTGCACAGCATCTTGTTGACAATAGCCATAATGTTAGGAGTATGGAAGAAAATATGGAAATTTTATTTAATTGTAAAAAATCACCCTTCATGAACACCATGGAAGAATTAAACATTTACAACGCATTTAAAAACGAACCCAGCAATGTCCTCAATGAAAAATTAAAATATAATTCAAATGTCTTGTTTAACCAGATTGAGGAAATACAGACAAAGAGTGGACATATGATAAGAAAGGTTCAAGGTCAACAGGTGGGTGTAGGGTAGAATCCAGACCACTTCCTCAGTCGGAGTCTATCGCTAGCCAGCACAGGATTGTTTTAAATTATTAAGTTTTAAATGTGTGTCGTATGTGTCAATACGTGTATTATAAGTGTTGAAATTGTTTTTAAAAAATTTTAGATTGACAAGCAATGAATAATTAACGTTTTTTGTATATACCTGATGATGAGATAATTATATCTCGAAATATGCATATTGTATAATTACAATATATATATACAACAGAACTGTTTGGACGGAAGGTATGTAACCTAGATTTAATTCTAAATAGTTAGATTTAGTTCAGGAGGCAAAAGAATAATGAATAAGTTATCAGCCAGTCAGGCAAAAATTGCCTATGAATACAAAAACGTTAAACAGAAACTTGTGAATACTAACCTAAACCTGAAATTCAACAAAACATGTTTGGATCTGAATGTCATCCCTAATTATGTTCAAGTTAAAAAAAAATGCCAATCATACGTTGCAAAGAAAACAAAATTATTAGCTGAGAAAATATGGGTAAAAAATGAAATAAAATTCTTGTACAGGAAAAAGAGCATGCTTAATCATCTGTTGTATAAAAACACCTTCACTTAGCTAACTTGATCCATCCTGCTCAAATGGAACACATTTTTTGGAACATGAATGGTTTAGTTAATAAAAATGCTGCAAAGAAAATCAAGGTCCAAAACAAAAAGATAGATGATTTACTAAAAAATCAATCAAAACCTAGAGAGAATATTTCAACTAACCATGTTTTCTACTCAAGAGTTGTGAACAATTCAAAAATTATATTCACTGAACAAGAACTAGAAATTTTGAATAAAGGATTCAAACACAATTTTCCTGCTAATTCATGGAGTAAACAAATTATTTCTGAAATACTAAATGTAGAAACCGCCATAAATATAATAAAGGATGACCAAACAAAAACAGTTATTAGACATACTTTAAATAACAAAGTAAACTCATTAATAAAAGCAAGCAAACTTAGGAATAATCAAACTAATAAAGACACCAAAGTTTTACTGGAAAGTATAAAAGAAAAACTCGTTGATAATAAATGTATAGTTACAAAGGCCGACAAAGGGCAATCTATAGTCATAATGAGTATACAAGAGTATAATGATAAAGTAGAAGATTTTTTAAATAAGAATAACATCAAATTTTTAACTCATGACCCTACAGAAAAATTTCACAAAGATTTGATGAATAATTTGAATAGAATTAAGCATGTTTTTACTAAAGATGAAATCAAACACATGAAAATGATAGACCCGAGGGCTCCGACATTGCGAGGGTTGCCTAAGGTCCACAAAGAAGGCACTCCTATCAGACCTTTAGTAAATTTTACATCTGCACCTTCATACAAAGTGGCTAAACGACTAGATAAATTTTTAAGAGATCATGTAACAATAACCAATAACCACAGCATTAGAAACAGCCTTGATTTTGTAAATATAATTAAGAATAGTAATATAAACAATCAGTTTACCATGGCATCATTTGATATAGTAAACCTGTTCACAAACGTACCAATAGACAAAACCACAGAAATAGTAAAAGAAAATCTAACGAAAAATTCAAATCTTGACAACGAAACAATAAAGGAGTTTATGAATTTATTGAATCTTGTACTGAAACAAAACTATTTTCAGCACAATAACAAATATTTTATTCAGCAACAAGGCTTAACAATGGGCTCACCTCTTTCTAGCATCCTATCTGAAATATATTTAAACTACATAGAAAACACTTATATTTTTTCAGCCAACAATACTTATGCTAAGAATATACTGCTCTACAAAATATATGTTGATGACACAATAGTTTTTTACAAAGGAAATGCAAGACAATTGGAGTTATTGAACAAACATTTAAACAAAATTTCCCCAACCATTCAGTTTACATTAGAAAGTGAAAACAACAATATCATAAATTTTCTTGAGCTATCACTAAAGAAAGATGGTAAAAACATTAAATTCTCTATTTACCGAAAACCAACTGCTACTGACCATACCATCCATGAGACCTCATACCACCCGATGGCACATAAAATGGCAGCCTATAACTCGATGGTACACAGACTCTTATCAGTACCTATGGATGCAGATGATTATGAAAACGAACGCTCCATTATAAAATATGTAGCAGTTGCTAACGGTTATGAGAGCAAAATGATCGATGAAATAATTTCCAGGAAAATAAATAAAAATAAAAATAATATCACCACCAGCCCTGATAAAAAGCAATTTGTTTCAGTCGAATATGGACAATCCCTACATTACTCGCTGAATAAAGAGTTAAAGAAACAAAATATCAAACTAGCCTGCAGAACTTCAAATAAATTAAGCAAACAGTTAAATGTCCATAAAAACAACTCGAACTCAAACACAGGAATATATCAGCTTAACTGTTCAGACTGCCCCAAATTTTATATTGGACAAACAGGCCGCTCTTTCAAGAAACGTTTCTCCGAACACCTTCCAAAACCATCTTTGAAAGATCAGAAATCTAAATTTGCACAGCATCTTGTTGACAATAGCCATAATGTTAGGAGTATGGAAGAAAATATGGAAATTTTATTTAATTGTAAAAAATCACCCTTCATGAACACCATGGAAGAATTAAACATTTACAACGCATTTAAAAACGAACCCAGCAATGTCCTCAATGAAAAATTAAAATATAATTCAAATGTCTTGTTTAACCAGATTGAGGAAATACAGACAAAGAGTGGACATATGATAAGAAAGGTTCAAGGTCAACAGGTGGGTGTAGGGTAGAATCCAGACCACTTCCTCAGTCGGAGTCTATCGCTAGCCAGCACAGGATTGTTTTAAATTATTAAGTTTTAAATGTGTGTCGTATGTGTCAATACGTGTATTATAAGTGTTGAAATTGTTTTTTAAAAATTTTAGATTGACAAGCAATGAATAATTAACGTTTTTTGTATATACCTGATGATGAGATAATTATATCTCGAAATATGCATATTGTATAATTACAATATATATATATACAACAGAACTGTTTGGACGGAAGGTATGTAACCTAGATTTAATTCTAAAGAACAGTTCAGGAGGCAAAAGAATAATGAATAAAATTCTAAGATCACACAGATCACGTCTGTAAAGCACTACATCGCGAGCAGCAAATACGGCGTGTGAGGAGTGCGCTGTTAGCGAAATTATGGTTTATTGTTTGTTTGGGTAGTTAATCAAATATCATCGTATGGTATAGTAAACACAAATTAACACGTAAAAGACCCTGAGAAACGTAAACAAAGCTTTGACAGTTCAACAAAAACATTTCATTTAGTCATTTCAGCTGAGGTTTATCAGATAATTTTATGAGTTTACAGTTTTTGCCGCCCACCGTATTTCGTGCTCTCTACACTAAGTGGCGGAATCTTTGCCATTAAAAACCTTTCTAAAATTGCTGACACCCAAGTGACTCAAGCCGCCTATTTGGTCTCATCTATCCATTTCTTCCATATGTTGTTTCTATCTGGGGGTGCAAGAGTGTCCGTACTAAGTTTATATTCAGACTAAAGAATAAAGCTTTGAGACACGTCTTTAAAATGCCGCGCCGTTCGTCTTGTAAGCCTATTTTCAAAGAATATTTTTATAGCTACGTTTTACACAAATAAAAACACCGACGAATAGGCGAACATTTAGATATGGGAGAACCATGACCACCTAGCTAAAATATTTGAGTTGGCACGAAAAGTAATGTCCATAAAGGAAATGTCGTAAACAATTCATGTTTGTACTTCTTACATATTAAGGAATGTCAACCTAGGACACGGTTTGTTTTTTTAAGTTTGTACTTCTTGTAAAAGAAGGTTTGTATATTATAGAAGAAACCAGAGACATTATCTGGTTAGGGTAAAATCTGGCCAGGCCGATCATGCTGCTGGTCACCCTGGACGTGAGAAACGCCTAGTCTTGGTAACCTTTTGGCGAAGACACAAAAGTAATTAGGAAGTATTTAATTAGCTACGGTTATTAATTTTACATAAGAAATTCAGGTATATTTATGCATAAAATATGAAATATATTTACTACCTCGCATTTGGAGATTAGTTGCAAACCCACATGAACCCCAGAAATAAAGGTTACAACCAGTTAAGGTTACACAGTTAATTTTTAAGGATGGAAAAGCTGAACATCAACCTTAATTTCTAAACTGAGCTTGCGTTAGTTATCTAATCATATGTGTTTGGGAACAAGCGTTTCCTGAGAAATGCAAAACCAATAAGACTGTCTTGCTCACTAAGTGGATCTGCCTGTTTTAAATTGTAAATGTTCAGACAATCTCCGCAGTTGGGCTGAAATGTAATTTAGACTTAACTTTTTTGATAAACCAGTTAATCGTATTTCTTTATACTATTAAACAAGTCCTGTGTTTAAAATGACTTCAATAACACCTCACATTTATAAATTGGTAATTCAAAGTATAAGTTATTGGTCTCAATTGGAATTTTTTATATAAACAATTGTTTTCGAAATAGAAAATTAAGATTAGGCAACTATGACAGAATATAAGATCAATTGATTATAAAAACCGATTTCACATCAAACACATTGAGTGTTAAGTCTCTGCGGATTATCAATGATTTATACCTGTTTAGGTATAATGTTTAGTAAAAAAACGTATACAACTATATTATAGAAACACACACAAATATTTTTTTCCAGCTGACATATATTTTAATCATTATGAATAACTACAATCATTAAGCATCAAAAAGTGTATTAGGTTACGTATTGCCACGTTTTTTTTTAATTATAATATTGATAATGTGAAGTACACCCAACCTCGTCCCATCACAACCATAGCTGCTAGTCACATTTGACATATAAGCTACTTCTTTTTCCCCTCGGGCGAAAAAGGATCATCTCTGCCCCTCACCGCATAATTTAAATGGCTGTTTTAGGCAGCAGTACAACAAAAATAATGTATTTGTTGTTAGTCTGAGAAATACAAAAAGTATAAAATCATATTTTAAAATAACTTTCATAAAGCTAGGATTTTTCGACCTATTTAGTATTATGATTGACATATCGAATGTTGTGAAAGAACAAAAAATTCTTTAATGGCCTTTTTGGATACATCAAGTTTATATTTTAGGTAGATATAAACTTGATGTATTATAATAAAAATATTTTTACAAACCATTGTATACCATTGATGAGCACTAGTTATACGTTTTTGTAAATAAATAAATATCATAAATCCCTCCTTATATCGCATTGATATAAGCTGCTTCTTTTTCCCCCTCAGGCGAAATAGGACCATCTCCGCCCCTCACCGCATGTTTTAAATAGACGTTTAAGGCAGCAAAGCAACAAAAATAATGTATTTATTGTTAGTCTGAGAAACTGTAAAAAGTATAACGCTTATGAAAAAGCGTACGGCTGAATTTTTTACAGGTATGTTTATAAAATACCTAAAGATCGTAGGCTAGCTTAAATGACAGAAGGCATCCATGGCTATGCACTGTAAAAGTTATTGAATAAAACGTCCTGTATGCAGCAATCTAAAACGAGATAAATTTGACTGTCTGTTAAAATTAACACAAGAAGATAACTTGGTGACCTCTCGCAGTTGGCCTTGTGTATGAGAAAATTTGTTTCAACTTTTTCCCCTGACATTATTGTTAATAGAATCATGAAATATAATTGCGTAATATCATCAATTAAAGTTAGTATTTATTTAACATTTTAATGTGCTATTTCATGGGTGAAATCATCAAAGGCGTATGATTTCGATATGGTGATTTATTTTTTTACATCTGAAATCAAAACTTTGTTATGAGCGATGATTCAACTTTGTCACGATTACCAACCAAATACAGCTATGAAAATCGTCAGATCGCAGATCTGTCATTAGAACCTATTGAATGCTGTATAATTTTGTGATGTTCACACGTTGTTTTAAGAAAACAAATGATCAGCAGACTTTCAGCCCTAGGGCCGGAAATTTTCAGCACTCTGGCGGAAATAGCTGGTTTTTGACACCACATGACGTTTATAAAACAAGTGATCACGTCAAAGAGCGGTGAAAAATATGCGATTCACGTATTAATTTTACGTTGCGTATTCTCTATCACTATGCACAACCTCAGTTTTCTTTTCGTACTCTTTATATCGTGTTTTAGATAAATCGGGACCTTACATCGATAGCTTAGTGCTAATGAGATTTTAGGATTCATTCTCGAGGTTCTCGAGTAGGTTCTCGAGTGCATCAAATTAGCACTTATTAAACCTGGAGAATAATTAACTATTTTAACTCATGGTACAAGTCGAAACTATTTTAAAATCCTTATGAAAGATATTTAAGAACAATAACCTTGGTAATTTACACTCGTACCGTAGAATAAAATAGTGGAAAGTTTAATCAATAAAATACCCCCTTTGCAGCAGACCTGCACACCTAGTACATTTCAAATGCTTAAAAAAATACTTTATACGATGCCTTAAAGCAAGTAAAATCAGCTTAAATCCCATAACGAGCGTACAACAATTTGCTCCATAGTAATAACATGGGAGATGAGAATGCAGGTTTGCTGCCATGGAAATGTGAAATCGAGAGATTTTTTGCAATAATCCAGGAGATATAATCTAGATATAATCTACATATTCCTCAACATCTTAATACCAAGTTGTATTAAGATGTTGAGAAATAAGCGAGGTATAGAATTGAATTTATTTTGAATAAGGTTAACACTGGGACAATGTGCTGTGTTTTCCACAAGCGATATCTTGGAAACCAAAGGACATAGAGCAACAATTCAAATAATAAATTATTTGTTTTTCAAGCTGAATTCAATGGTCCAAACATGAATTTAAAGATTTGTATTTTCCTGTGTAAAAAATCAAAAACCCATTTTTGGAAGGGTTTACTCCCCCTTATCAACGCTTAATCGGACAATAAAGACCAAATTTACAATTTTTGGCCAGTTTTATAATTTTATATTTAATAATGTACGGGCTAGATAAAAATAATATATACCATTTACGCATGCACTTGTTAGGTTATCAACATACCCAAATATTAGACAAATCTGTTGATAAAGACAAAAGTAATAGTATTTTTGTCTATTTTTGTAATTTTATTTTTTTATGATATAGGGTATATTTGATTAGTATATACTATTTATAAGTTCACTTGCTTAACTTAACAACATATCCAAATGTTAGACAGATCAGACAATAAAAACCAAAGTTAATATTTATGGCCAATTTTATAATTTTATATTTAAAAATGTACAGGGGGGGGGGGTTAGGAGTAACGTAGAAAAATTTCCTCCCCATAAGAATAAAATGGAAAAAACCTGCCAAAGTGGCGTCCCCCCAACTTATACTCTACTCGCAGTCCGAAAAACCTGCCGGCCGGGCCGGATAATTTTCTGGTTTGGTGTCGGCAAAGGGGAACTTTCTAGCCAAAGAAAAGGAACAGAAAACATATGTGTCAGTATGATGAAAACATATTTGTAATCATAACGCATTCCTTGCATAAACCACTACGTTTCTAAATTCCTCAACTATAACCCACAATAAACAGATTATCGTTACTGCTGCCAATGCTGCACTAAATTCCTCTAAAATGTAACCTATAAACGTGTATTAAACATCAGCTTGCTGCAAGTCAGCTGATTGTTTACTTAAGTTTCCTGTAATCGTTGTCCGGAAAACGTCCGGGCTTGGCCGGAAAGCTTTCTGGACTGGTATCGGCAATGGTTAACTTTTGAGTCAACAAATAGGGCCAGAAAACAGAAGTTTCTTTGTCAGTTCGTACGATGAAAAGTCATTTATTTATATCTTTACGTTTAGGGCCCAGGCTCAAGTTTGTTTGAGTATACTTTACTTAAATGTTAATTAGGGGAAATAAAAGCATTTTTATATGTTTAACATTATTTTAATCCTTATACCGCGTTTCATATACGATCGGGACCTTACATCGATTGCATAACACTACTGAGATTTCAGGATTAACTTTCGTGAAGTAGTTTCTTGTGTGCAGCAAATTAGCACTTCATAAACCTGGTGAGCTAATGTCATTAACTATTTAAACTCATGCTACGGTTAAATCCATTTTGATAATCCTTAAAAATGAATAATAAGAATTATAACCGTGGTATTTTACACTAGTAACATACAATGTAATAATGGAAAGTTTATCTTATGTATGTGTGTGCGTTATATATGTGTGTGTGTGTGTGTGTGTGTGTGTGTGTGTGTGTGTGTGTGTGTGTGTGTGTGTACATATATATATATATAAGTTTATCTTATATGCGTTTTTAAGTTATTTGTATTATTAAGTTTGTTATTATAATTTCATGTTTAAAGCTAAGTTTGTTGAGCTTAATGAACTCAAATGTTGATGAGAGGAAATATAAGCATGTTTGTGCTGTATGTCTAGGCCAAAATATTACAACCATCAGGCTCATCAGAGGGACTGGAGGGGTCGTAATGCAACAAACCTAATTTTGGCTAGAAACTAACTGACTCTGTGTATGCTTAGTTTACATCCATTCTATACAAATCACGTCTCTGTTTGTCCTTTGATAATATACAAGAAGTACAGACTCGAAAAACAATCCAGGGCCTTGTTGCCTTTCATTAACATATAATAAGTACAAACTCAAGTTGTTGTCGAGAGCCATTTTCAATTTTTTTAAAAATCTTGGGGGAAGGTGGGAGAAAAATTACCCTTGTCAAAGGAAACACATAATAACACATATGAAGATGTTGATATTTAGCCCAAGCAAATTTGAGGAATCGAAGGGAGAAAAGTCTGAAAATTGGCACAGATTTTCGTTAGACATTTGAACGACATGTAAAAGTCTCTGAGGTTAGGGTGTCCACTCCAGCAAAAATACAGGGTGTTCCAGAAATAGAGATCTGTGGCTTAAATCTTGGCTCTTTTGCATTAAATATACAACCATATTTTATAAATTTTAATATCTTACCGAAAAGTTAATTTTAGTTCAAACACAACCCAATTATTTTAACTTTTTGCAAGATGGTGGCTTTTTTGTGATTTTCCCATATTCATGGAATACCCTGTATCATGGAAACCAGTTGATATTCTTTTGTTCTGATTCCAAATTCTCAATCTTTGTAACCTTAGCTTTAAAATAATTCCTAAAGTGGCGATTAAAAAAAATTTCTACTAGAAATTTTGGGAAATTCAGAAAATGTTCCATTTTTATGTAAAAGCATTTGACATATCCCTCCCCCTCCGAAAATACAACTTCCATCGAGTGACCGCTCATTTCAAAGGGCATCATAAAAGAAACAAAATGCCGCAAACAGAAGCAGTACGGGAATTTAGGGCATAAAAAGTGGATTGACCTAACAAATTCTAACCAAGCCGAAAATTCACGCAGATATTAATTAAATGTCCCAAATGAAAATTTCATAAGTTCATGAAAATCCCTGCGGTGCTCCAGCCACGAGCTTGAGGAAATATATCCTGTTCGTGTTTTTCTAGAGATTTATTCAGTCAACCCGGAAATCATAAGAGATACAAAAAATACTGTACTACGTTTTTCACCTAAATTTTGAAAGACGAAATGTCAAAAGAAATGGTATAATAATGAATAAGAAATGTTAAAAATAGCTATTGGTATTAATAATTTTCTAACTAAAACTTTCTCGATCATCATAAAACCTTTTTCCTCAGCAATACATGTAAAGTTTTATGTAAAATACATTCTCTATACATTGACTATAGATAATTGACTTCAGATTCAAAGTCAATGATTGAACTCAACGAATAATTAATTATATTCATGGGACCTGAAAAATGCCAGTTATTTGACACCTCGATTATCAATTTTATTTCACAGTAAGGGTTTGGGTAAGGTTTCAAGCCCCATATAAACATTTTCCCCGTTTTTGAATTGGGACATTTCTAAAAATATAAAATTTGAGAAGGCTGGGGTTTTTAAATGGGCTCATATTGTTTGAAAAGGAAATGAGAATCGATTTAGTAAATGCATTGGTGAGTTGTTCTTGCAACAACTTAAAAAGCGCCTTTTCAACCCATCATCATCTTAAAAATTTAAACGAAAGATGCTTAATTATTTGTATATGGTGTATGCACCGTCCCAAAATTTTTTATTTGGTGTTGTGATGATCCCAGATTTGACCAAACGGTCTAATCTTTTGCCAGTAATGGCTTAAGAACTATTTTTACAAATTTATTTAATATTTAGTTATACCATTTAAATGGTACTAAGGGTAGTCACCTGACATGCGAGTATTTTCCGGCAATTTGAGTTTTCAAACGGCTGTAACTTAGGCTAGAACATGATACTGACCTCGGGTTTGCAGGACTTGGTTGTTTTTATTATGTCCTTCAAAATGAGTTGTCACTCGATTGAAGTTCGTATTTGAACATTTGGTACAACTCCCACCCCCTAATATTAAAGCATTCTGGAGACAGGAGCAGATATGATTTTTATCCGCAAAAATTAGTTTTTCGTTTGAACTTATCATGTGCAAAATATCTTTAATCAATATTTTTTTATTGAAATGTTATTAGAACTTTCAGGATGCACGGTATAAATAGCTAGTATTTTATTAATAAATTGCCCAGTTTACCCTCAACAATAAAACTTATATTGCCAAAAACACATACATTGTATCGTCAATAACAGGCATAAATTAATATCATAAAACCAAAAGTGCCATCAACAACAAAACGTAAAACTGTACTATAAAACTGAAAACTAATTCCTTTTCTTTTTTCGAGGAAGTAATAAAAGTAATGTTTTTGTAGATTTTCCAGTGCTTAGGGAAGACCCTGTACGCCATTGCTATCTGATAAGAAATTAATTATTTTAAAATTAACAGAGTTCACTTGGTTATTTTATATTCGTGTTTATTTTTTATGTTTTCGTAATATTTATTCAAATGAATATGCTTTAAAAAAACTCATTTATTTTTTATAAGATTTGTGGTTGGGTTTCGGTCTATTAAAAGCGAAATAAAATAATTGGATCTCCAGTTTCTGAAGTTTATGGTGCCTTTGGGAATGTTGTTGGATGAAAGATATTATCTCAAAACTAGAACAAAGTTTGTTTCCACATACAGGCTTAGGCTATTATAAATCAAAATCCATACTAATTGTTGAGTGTATGCTTGGTTATAGTAATTTTCTTCCAGTATTTTTGAGAAATTTAAAACAAAGGAACCCTTTTTGTTATTTTACAGATTATCTTAACATATACGAAGCGAGTTATTATACAGTATTGCATTTTGAGCATAATGGCATGGGCTAACTAACACCTAAAGCTAAACATAACTAATACCGTTCTTTTTAAGGAAAAAGTAAAACTTAATCTGTTCTCTCAAATACATTCAAGAATATTCTTAATTTCTCACTTTATTCTTGTATTTAAAGTACAATTAATTTCATGAATGCTTTGCAGGGAATTAAGGCTTTCACTTAATCACTTCCGTAGATGACAATATTTGTAAGTGGTAGTAAATATTTGTTTTTAATCGATTCAAATAACAATGGATAAATATTTTGTTTCATAACTGAGTTTTACAGTTAGTAAAATATCTTTAAATTTGTATGTTAAAGCCAGTATTTAAGTATATGTTATGTACTGGGTCTTTATTTTCAGTCTTGACCTTTTTCTTTAAGGTTCTTTGGGAAATGGGTAAATTAATTGTGTGTTCGTTTAACCATACTAGTTTTTTAATAAATTCCATTTCGCCCCATTTTTGGGGGGGAAGTCGTGACTCCGACAAAGAAGTTAATTATTCTCCCTCTTAAGGTATTCTCCACTTAAACGGTAAAAACATTATGAGGTATTCACACATATGCTAGTTTGTACATCTCAATTTTGGATACAGCCGTAATTTTGGTTAGGGGTGTAATATTGACCTCTGGTTTGCGCAGTTGTATTGTCAAACCCGCCAAAACAAAGATTCAGATACTAGGGGTTCTTTAGAGGCCAGACCCCAAATATCCCATTCGGCGGGCGGGGGCAAAATGGTGACTCTGATAAAAAAATACAGCTTATTATGTTCAAATGTGTGCCGTTATATTAGTTTTTATAATTTGCCTAATATTTCGGGTTTACATCCTCGCCGTTGGTTCGCTGGGGGCTCCGCCCCTAGGCCCCGGCTAAAAGGCCCCTAATTCCCTAATATAAAATGACTTTTTATCGAACGTCCCCTCATAAAGAAGTAGTTATTACCGTAGGCGGCACGGTGAGACTCAAGCCCAAGACCATGTTTGATTTCCGTTTTGAGGTCCATTAAATTCTAAGTACACAAGGGATGACCAAAGATAGAAATTGTAGAACGTGTTGTGTTTCGTTAAATTGTATTTTATCGAGTCACATAACATAGGGTGCTTATAAAAAAACTGATCGATTTTAGCTTTGTCTCCTCTTTTTGTGTTAGAGGTAGAAACTTCTAGTTTTCATTATTTGTTAGGAGAACTCAACAATTTTCGTAGATTTAGAATATTTTACGGAAATCCTCCTTCGAAAAAAATCGATAAAACACGCTACGAGACGTTCATGAACCATCGAAACATGCACCACAGAAAGATCAAAGAAGCATTTGATGAAATTTATGTTCCAATGTTACGGCGATTTTTGGGAAGATCTAGAACACAGACTTGATTTTAAGAGCTAATAATGGCAAACATGTATAAATAAGATAGTGCGAATATATGATTATAAACTTAAGAAAAATATCTTTAATTGAACATTAATTTCAAGATATTGTAATGAAAGATAAAGGAGCTATGACTGTTTAAAGTAGATCTGTTTTATAAACATCCTGTACATTAGTAGGGGTTAATAAATTTAGAAATCGATTATGTGCTTTACCGACAGGAGAATATAAAGTACATTGTTTTGAACTGAACTTGTGCTACGATATCGACATGTTTGTTTTCTGCAATTAAAAATAAACCAAATCGTCTAATATGTGGGTCTATTACTTGGTGGTAGTGGGGTGCTCCAAGTCAACAATGAGGGATCTAAATCCAAAAGTAAATTTAATTAAATTAAAACAATGAAACAAAGAAGAAACTTGACAACATTTTAAAAGTTTAAATTTAGGGGTCTTTTTAAGGGTTAAAAAGATTATGAATGGCAAATGAATTCTGGTGAACGAGCATCGTGACACTGACTAAATGCAAATCCAAAAATAGGTCAATCGTTCAAAAATTCAATTTACGAAAAAAACGAGGAAGTAATGAAAATGTATAAATGTTTTACATTTATACATTAGAGGCTATTCTAGGGGTGAAAGAGGTGAGGTAGGGCAAAACACATTATGACCTCATTACCTAAAGTTGCAAAGAATTCAAAACTAAATAATTGAAGTGACCTTTTTAATAGAACCTCTTGTTAAGGCGTAGGAGACAAAAACGAAAAGAATTTTTTCGAGATTTTTCCTCACTTTTGAGGAGTAGGGGTTGGGAAGTTGTTTTCAGAATTTCACCAGTTGTTTGACCACCCAGGAAATATTCATGCCGAATTGCAAGTTTAGAGTACATCGGGAAGTGAATAGAATTTGTATACATGAGCTACACATACGGCTATATATAATATAGACTTACCTTCGGCTCGTCTTTATTATAGGGGGCCCAGGCCCCCTTCTGTGCAACCCTTGGAGAGGGATTTTAATATTGAAAAGTCACGTAGCAAAAGTAATTTATTTTTTTACGTACCAAGTCACCATACCAGGTATCTCAGGTCGTGATCAGAGGGGGTTTTTATATTAAAAGTTACAAGAGACAAAATTAAACAGTATACAAATACTTAGGTCAAGATATCATTAGCAGTTTAGGGGCGTAACTGGTTTTGGGGGGGTTTTGGTTGTGGGGGCTAGTTGGCTTTTAAAGGGCGAGTGTTGGTAAGATATGAAGATTAGGAAATAATGAAGGAGGTGTGTATTGAAAAGTCACATTATGAATTAACGCTTTACAAATCCTAGCAAAGTTCATCGTTTAGGGGGCGGCCGTTTTTAAATATCTGGAATCAGTGTAAATTTTTAAAACTTTGAACTATACTAGGAATTTCATAGTTAAATATTTAAGCGAAAACTAAAAAAAGTTAATTTAAATAAAAGTTTGATTATTTAATCAAGTGAGAACTAAAATAAGTTTATTAAAAAAATAAGTTTAATTTAAAAGTTAGATGGGCTATGTTGTTAATGAAATGATTCATTAAATTCCTGGGAAATAAAATGGGTTTAAATACTAAGATATTTTACAAAAAAATATTTTTAAAATATAAATAAGATTTAAGTAAAATGTTAAAACCAATTTTCTCCATAATAACAATATGGGAAACGAGGATGCAGGTTCGCCGAAATGGAAATGTAAAAATTAAAGTTTTTTCAGTAATCCAGTAGGTAACAACTAGATGAAGATCAATTTATCTGAATACTACGTTTTATTCAGATAAATTGAGAAATAAGCGATATCTCGAATTTTATTTTTTTCCAAAAGGTTAACATTGAGACAAAGTACTGTATTTACCATAATCCATATTTCGGCAATAATGGACAAAGAACCAAAGAACAATGATTCATAGTACCAAATTGTTGGTTTATTCAAGCTAAATCCAATGGTCCAACCTAGAATTCTATATACATATAACTTTTATACAAATTTCCGCAAAGACCTATGTAAACAATTTTAATAGTGTATATTTTATTAGTAAAATTTAATTTACTATTAGTCATAAGTAAAAGTTAGTTTTGAGTAAACGTTTATGGATGCGCAATACTTTAATTGGTCTATGTTTAAATCTATATTAATATTGATAACATGTAATTTTTTTTCTTCTAAAATGTATAAACAACTATTAGTTTAACTTCTGCAATTCAACAGCCATTTGTAAGAACACTCTCATCAACTTTTGGATAATGTCACACTGGGCGGTTTTCCCGCTGATGTTGATCGGTTTTCAGCCACTGCGTGTGGGTCCCTCCATTTAAATCACGTGATTTTGCCTCACGGGCGGCGAAAAATCGCGCAACAGCTGCGGGAAAAATTGCCCCGTGTGACATGAGCCTAAGAGTTTTAGAATATTTTTAACTTTTAATTGAGAGTTTTTTGCAATCTAGAGTGAAACATGACGATTAACGTTAACAGTTGAATCATCTGATTTTATACATTCAGCACAACGTTAAAACATATCGTTTATCGTGTTGTTTTACCGTGAATGGCAAAAAATCCTTTATATATAGCTACATAAAATAACCTTTAACATGTTTACTCCCTTTAAACCTGATACTTGACACTGGAGATAAGAACTGACAAGTTCCATTCAAGCCGTGACATGTGACGTATTATCTGATAACATTCACTGTTATCTGTCTTTTCAGTTATAAAATACCATTGGGGACTAGATGATGGTAGTTTTTGACGAATAATACTTTTGTTATTTTTGATAGCATGCTACAATGCGAATGGAACTTTTAAGTCATATAAAATAATATGCTGTTTAATTTAGTACACAGTTCAATGTAAATTGACCATTGAAAACAGTTTTACATTATACATTGTAAGCAAAATGTTTTGGTTACTTTTCTTAATGATTCCTAAGGTTCCCTCAATATAATTTCAAATATTGCGTTATTACAATTCTAACAACTTTTAAGTTATAATAACAAACTTCAAACAGTAAAGAAAAAAGAAGAGGAAGAAACTGAAGAAGTGAAAAAGGCGGAGGTAGAGGTGGTTCCGGCTATAATAACAACCAAACCCGATCAGGGTGCGGTGGCCGTGAGGCCAAACCCCAGGCCGAGGGAGGTGCGGGTCGTCAAGGAGGCCAGCGGCCAGTCTTAAGCGGGTGTTCTGGGGAATATTAGATAGGACATTAACCCGGACAACTGCGCCGCCAAGATTGTCTGTGCGAGATCGATCCCGAAGGGGGAAGAGCCTGGACAGGGAAAAGTTTGCTGCGGCCCTAATAGTCCAGTCAATCTGGGGTTTTAGGGGAAAAAATTTGGAGAAAACTAAATTTTTTCCCATCGACCACTACCATATAGGCAAGCTTCTAGCCAAAAGTCCCCAAACCTACCCCCCTTGCTTCCCCCTACAGCCTCCCCCTATATTTTCCAAGTCTATCCCATATCAAAAAATATGCATTTCTAATGCATTTAAAAAAATGCATTTAAATACAGTTTAATGCATTTTGTGAAATGTATTAGAAATGCTTCATAAAAGTATAAATTTTGGAACAGTTATAATTCATTTTAAATACATTTAAAATGTATAAAATATGTATTTCAAATGAAGTAAAAATGCATTCAAAGATTAATAAAATGCATTTTAAATGTATTTATATATATACAATTAATACATTACAAATGCATTTTTAATGAATATTCTTGAATATTTTGTATGAATAAAATACACATATTTTTTTCAATTTAATTGTAAAACTTCTTCAAAAAATTAATAAATTGATAAATAAATAAATAATAATAGCCTTACATTTGATTTTCATGAACAAAAAAATTGGGCGACTCCGCTGGGATTCGAACCCCGGACCCCACACTCTATCAACCCTTCGCCTACATCCTAACCTAACCTAACCTACGCCTAAAACCGCGCGGCCATTTCGACTCATGGGTGACATGGCATAACTTAGGATGTAAAACTGATTGGGAACGCTGTTTTCTTTTGGAGTTGGAGTTTCAATGTTTTTGCGTTGTAGCACTAGTCAGACAGCATTCAGTAATTAAATAGTTATTGTTGTATCTAATACACGTTGCATACTTAAAGTTTATCATAGGAGTTGGCGAAGACTGTAAATGTTCTTTGTATCTTATATGAAAATTTATTCTAAAGTTTGTCCAAAATAGATGTTACCGTATCGCAGTTCCAACATTTACGTTCATACACTCCCCAGCATGGTTTCGTCAAGTCATCTTTTTTCTTTTCTGCTGTTGGTTGTGATCGCTTACAAATCGAATGAATTTTTTACATCGAAAGCATTTACCGGCTATTTTTACTTCTGCATTTTTAAAAGTCTCATAAATGCTTTGTTAATCGTACATAATCTGATTTAGCATTGTGCATTACATTATGTGTTGGGTGACAGTATATTGAGATGTATTTCAATTGTGTTCCGTTAAATATAAAACATCCTATATAATTATAGGATTGCATACAAATTGACTAAGAAATATCAATTCTTTGACATGCATTTTTTCTTTGTCATTTTTATATGAGTACATTCTGGTCAGTACTTTTACGTTTTCATTATGGATGTAATTATATTTTCTTATACAGGGTGTCTATAAAAGAATTCCGGGGTTTTGAGGCAAAATATTTTTATGAATCAATAAGCTTATGTAAATGTTTTATACATTATAAAAAAGGTTGCATTTTCAAGTTTCTTATAGCAATTTCATAAAGTTCAATATGGGCCCCCACGGTGGCACGGCACACATAGTAACGATATTCCACCTCCTCATATGTCCTGGCCGACATTTCTGGGGGGGGGGGGGGTTTGTCACAGAATTAATAAATTATTCGTTGCCTAAGAGGGTCAAAATCACGAATTTTCCAAGGATTTCTTTTCTTTATATATTTCAAAATATATTCCTAAAATATATTTCATTAAATATATTTGAAATATATCCTAGTATAGATTTCAAATATAAACTAAAATCATATATACTTGATAATATATTTTTCATATATATTGGTATTTTTTTATAGATTTGAAATATATTCAAATATATAGGCCTACCTATCCATGTGGGATACATTCCATATATCTTAAAAAATAGTTTATACGTGATATAAAAATGTATTTACTTTGTAATTGCAATGCTATTGGAATGCTTAAAAATTATACATAAATGTCCACAAAATACATTTCATTTACATTTAAAATGTGTTTTTTAATCTTTTTCTTAATGCATTCTGAACACATTTTACAAAATGCTTTTAAGATGTATTTTTAAGGGTGTAAAATAAATGCATTTAAAATAGTATTAATATACAGTTAAAATACATTTTATTTACATTTATAATGTGTTTTTTTTCTTTTACAGAATGCATTCTGAACACATTTTATAAAATGCTTTTAAGATGTATTTTTAACGTATTTTTAAGGATGTTGAATAAATGCATTTTAAATACTATTAATATACAGTTAAAATACATTTTATTTACATTTAAAATGTGTTTTTTGCCTTTTTCTGAATGCATTCTGAACACATTTTACAAAATGCTGTTAAGATGTATTTTTAAAGTATTTTTAAGGATGTAAAATAAATGCATTTAAAATACTATTAATATACAGTTAAAATGTTGTATAAAATCATTTATCATACTTTAAAAAATAATTGGGCCAAATACATTTCACAAAATATATTAAAAATACATTTGCATTTTTTTAAATGCATTAAAAATGCATTTAATTGCATTTCTTTTTGATGTGGGATTGATTACAGAGTTTTGCTAAACTGCTTATATCTTAGAAACTATTTGAGATATCTCTTATATTTTGATGTTTCCGGATTTCTCATAGAATAGTCTAAAAATAATGTCATATAGTGTTTCACGATTAATTTACTCTTTCTACGTCTATTTTCCTGTTTAATTTGGAAAAAAGCATTTTCCTTCATTTTGAACCAAATATTTTATATTGCCTAATAACAAGGCTCAAATCACGTCCATTATGAATCTGTTTTGCACTGAATATTTTCTGCTGTGTAAAATGATATCATACTTGGCTTGCTTTTTTCACATATGCCTTGCTAATACAAGTAAAACATGTTTGACAGCGTCTTCCGCGGCCGCACGCTATGCCACCGAGGTTCATTCAACCTGGGGTTTTAAAGAGAAGAGAAAAATAAGAAAAAAGCTGAATTTTTAACCGTTGTGTACTACCGTATAGATAAGCTTTTAGCCAAAAGTCCCCACCTCTATCCCCCTTTGTTCCCCCCTACAGCCCCCCCCCCATATTTTCGAAGTCTATTGATTGTAGTGTTTTGCTAAACTGCTAATATCTCAGAAACCATTTGAGATATCTCTTATATTTTTTTGTTTTCGGATTTCTATTAGTATAATAATAATGTCATCTAGTGTTTTACAATTAATTTACTCCTTCTACGTCTATTTTTTTTATTAAATTGGTAGACATCATTTTCCTTCATTTTGAACCAAATATATTTAAGTTTTGCCTGATAACAAGGCTTAAATCACTTCCGTTATGAATCTATTTTGCACTGAATATTTTCTCCTGTTTTTAGACTAAGTTTTAAAATGATATCATAATTGACTTGCTTTTCTCACATATTGCCCTGCTAAAACAAGTAAAACATGTTTTACAGCGCCTGCCGCGGCCGCGCGCTACGCCACCGAAGTTTATTCAACCTGGGGTTTTAAGAGGAGGGGAATATAGGAAAAAGCTGAATTTTTCACCATCGTGCACTACCGTATAAATAAGCTTCTAGCCAAAAATCCCCACCCCTCCCCCTTGCTTCCCCCCCCATAGCCAACCCCTTATTTCCAAGTATAATAAATGCAGTATTTCGCTAAATAGTCCAGGCAACGAAAAGTTATAGAGGGATTTTTGTGACACAATTTTTGACTTTGCAGCTTTGTTTGGACTAGTTGAGAGGAAAACCTATCAAAAGTCCCCGTCCCTTCGAAAAAAAATTCGAATTTTTAGAATAAAAGCTATGTTGATTATGTGACTATTTTGATATTTATTCAAACTAAAACAAATTATTTTTAAAGAAGACAGGTCAACGTCTGTCGGGTCAGCTAGTATATAATAATTCTAGTATATAATAAAAATAACGATTTTTGCGAGCTTGCTAACACCTTTATTTAAGACCAATTTTTTGATTGAGGTGTCAAATTACAGGAAATGTTGTCAATATTTTAGGAATGCTGTTCATTTTCTTTTAGGTGAAAAGCCTTGACTCACTGGGCTTGTATGTTACCCGCAAATTTACATGTATTTCTTAAAGAAGGAATATTTGTTCGAATATTAATAAAATTAGTGTTTACCTTGTAAATGGTTGGACCAAAATAGACTTATTATATACTTTTCTTACAGGAAATGTTATTTTCTTTAATTTTAAAATTTAATAGGGAATACTAAAAGTTGATAGTTTTCAAGATATTTAGGAAAAACCTAAAAACGGTACATTCAGGCCCCCCTCCCTCCCCCCGCTCAAGGGCTACGGACGGGGACTTTTGATATGTTCACCACCTAACTAGTGCAAACAAAGCTGCAAAGTCAACAATTGTGTTCTAAAAAATTCCATGTATACCTTTTCATTGCCTGGACTATTTAGCAAAATATAGCATTTATCAGACTTGGAAAATATGGGGTTGGCTGAGGGGGGGGAAGCAAGGAGGGTAGTGACGGGGACTTTTGGCTAGAAGCTTGACTATATATACTGCAGTAATAAATGGTGAAAAATTTAGCTTTTTCCCATTTTCCCCTGCCCTTAAACCCAGGTGGAATAACCTTCGGTGGCGTAGCGCGCGGCCACGGTAGGCACTGTAAAACATGTTTTATTTGTATTAGCAGGGCAATATGTGAGGAAAGTAAGTCAATTGTGATATCATTTTAAAACTTACAAACAGGAGAAAATATTTAGTGCAAAACAGATTCATAACGGAAGTGATTTGAGCCTTGTTATTAAGCAAAATATAAATATATTTGGTTCAAAATGAAGGAGCATGCTTTCTACCAATTTAATCAAGAAAATAAACGTAGAAGGAGTAAATTAAACGTAAAATACAACATTACATTATTTTTAGATTATATTAAGAAAAATCCGAAAACAAAAAATATAAGAGATATCTCAAACAATTTCTGATATATTAGCAGTTTAGCAAAACACTACAATCAATAGACTTGGAAAATATGGGGGGGCTGTAGGGGGGAAGCAAGGGGGATAGAGGTGGGGACTTTTGGCTAGAAGCTTGTCTATACGGTAGTAGTCAATGGTGAAAAATTTAGCTTTTTCCTATTTTTTCCCTCTTAAACTCGTAGGTTGAATTAACTTCGGCGGCGTAGCGCGCGCTCGCGGCAGGCGCTGTAATATGTGTTTCGTTTAACATTAGCAGGTCAGTATGTGAGAAAAGTAAGACAAGTATGATATCTATATTTAATACGCTAGATTTTTTTGTGATCATTACTCCTCCTAAAGTTCTGAACCGATTTTAATAATTTAGGTGTTGTTGGAAAGAGCTTGGCGTAAAGTTTTGCAGGAAAGAAAACTTATGAAGGTTGTACTAAATGGAAGAACCTTAGGTGCCCTTAAAGTTTCATATTTGCCCATAAGATTTAACATGGGAACATAAATTTCAAATAAAGCATCTGAATTGTGTAAACAAAGTTTTTCAGCAAAACCATATGTTATTAATGGAATTGAAACTATTGAATTTATATAGAGGCAGACTTTAAACATCCGTTCATGGTTTCCTTTTAGTTAGGATTAAGATTAAGAAGGGTTATATTTAGTTACAAGAAATGTTTACAAAAAAAATCTAAAACCTCTAAATTATTATTTTTTTTAATAATTCAATTCTTCATTGACCATTTGAAAAATAATAAAAACATCTGTGTTGTAAAAATGAATTTGAAGTCGATTTTCAAACAACAATTCGTTTTGGTTTTTATGCCTGAAATAATTATATCAACTAATGATTTATTTGTCATACATAAATGACACATAAAGGACACCTTGGTAAACTCGATTGAGAATACAATTTGCTTGGAGTTTATGGTGAAAGTTATTATGTAGTGTTTGTGAGTAATGATCTAAAAATGAAGTATTTAGGCGCTCAATCAACTTGATTATAAATAGGGTGCCTGTAAACCCCCTATCGTTTAGCCCTTTACTATCGAGCTCTTGGATAAACAATTTGACAATGTGTTCCTTGCGGTGAATATAATCTCGATAACGAGAATATACGTCTTGGAAGGCAAATAACAACTCTTCCGTCCTCATTTACAGGTCACTACTTATATGAATCAAAACTATCTAGATGAAATGGCTGTTATAAAGAAATTCGGTAAACCCACTTTGTTTATTACAATGACGTGATATCCAAAATGGATAGAGATTCGCATGGAGCCTTTATAGCTACCTTACTTAAGACCTGATTCGATTGTGAGGATCTTTCACAGTGAATTAAAAGAGCTGCAGATATCAAGTATTGCAAAAGAGAACGTTTAAAAAATAACATTGGCCCTAATTTAAACGATTGAATTCCAGAAAAGAGGATTATCACATGTTTATATATTGTTAACGCTGCTGGTTAGGAAGACAGTATCCGCGATGCAGATGAAATTGATCTAATTGTCCAGTCCACCTCCCTTACATAGCCAGTCAGCTATTGCGTCATGACAAGGTGAAGAATCACATGATTCATGGGCTTTGCAGCATTTTAAAATCCTCATTCACTATGTATGAGGGACGGAAAACGCTCTTAAAATGTTCTTAAGGGTTTCATTAAGGCATGTTGTGATAGTGTAAATGAAGAGACTATGCCGGCCAAAAAAGGCAAAAAAATGAACCCGTTCATGTCAGGGGTAAACCTGCAGATGATCGATACGTTTCGTGCCCAAAATCCTGATCTCCTGATGGCTAAGTTTGATTCTTACATAAATGGTCAGTCTATTGCAAAAGTTATAATTTATCTGTCCCAGCCAGTATTATCATTATCTCATTAACAACTATATATGGCGGCAAGTTGAGCTAAGTCATAACCATCTTTACTAGAGATGGCTATGACTAAGTCCTTCGAGGGGCTCAGAATATTCGTAGAAAGCACTTAAAAACAAGGTATGTCCATATGACAGAGTAATCACAATAAGTATTGTTTATAAAGAGCTTTTGTAAACAATTAATTTCAGTATTACTGCAAGTGACTTCAAAGTTTAACCATATCATTAATGAAATAGCTCTAGAATATTGTACCACAATTAATTATGTTTGTTTCGAAATCAATACATGACAATTAAAAGCTCGATTTCGAGCAACGGGTTTACTAGTAATTTTAAAGCTTATAAAAAGGAGAAATTATTTAGTGCAAAACTGATTTCTAATGGAAGTGATTTGAGCATTATTATTAAGCGATTTATAAATATTATACGTTAAAAATTAAGGAAAATGCTTTTTCCCAATTTAAACAGGAAAATGGACATAAAAAGAGTAAATTAATCGTAAATCACTATAAGACATTATGTTTTGAGCTTTTTATGAGGAATCCAAAAACAACACTATTTAAAGGATTTTCAAACGATTTCTGAGATGTAGTCATTTTTACAAAATACTGCATTTTCTAAACTTAAATAGCAGCAATTGGCTGTAGGAGGGTGTAATATATTATAACACTAGCCAGAGGGATATGTGGTTTTATTGAGTGGCTGCACTGGCGACTGATGGACACTCAACTGACGTCACAACTCAACATCTGGCATCAAGCAGTCTAGCCAATGAATCTAAAGCTAGTGGATCTTTGCGTAGTTCGCAGTTGCTATAATGGCGCAGTCGCCGGAATAAATATTGGTTTTGTCGCATTTAAAACTAGTGAAAGTTTTGTAACGTGCGCTATTTAAAACCGCGTGTGCGAAAATGTCAAGTAGTATCGGTAGAATCTCGGAATCCAATCCTCACGAAGAGGACATAAGTTCGTATTTATTACGATTTAAACATTATTTCAGGGCCAATGGCGTGAAATCCTAAATCATGTCTCATTTTGATAACGGCGATCGGGCCTAAAGTCTTAGCAGTGTTAATGGACTTAATATCTCCAAAGAAAATTGATGAGGAAACATATGAAGTGCTCAGTACAAATTTGGAAGAACATTTTGCTCCAAAAAGGCCAGTGGCTGCCAAACGTCATAAGTTTTACAGCCGTTGCCAAAAGCCGGCAGAGTCAGTAGCAGAATTTATGATCGCTATCAAACATTTAGCTAGCACCTATAAATCCCTGGGATTTTTAAATGATGCTTTGAGAGGCAAATTAATATCGGGCATTAGTATTGATGGAATTAGACAGAAATTGCTTTCTGAAGAATTGGATATAGCAAAAACCTTTGCACAAGCGCTCATGCTAGAACAGGCTGAAAATCAGGCTTATTCGGGAGTCATCCTGCAGATATTTCCAAGTTCAATGTGAAGAAATGTGCACGTGGTGTGAAAAGTGGGAATCCTGGGCTTAAGCAAAAACCAATTGATGAGAAAAATGATAGTAAAATGAAGTGTTTTCGCTGCTCAAGTTCTGATCATAAGGCTAAGTGCCTGGTGGACTGAGCCTTGCTCGGTGTTATTTCATGTTTACCAGTTCATCCAGTTACTATAAAATATTTCAATGTCATAAAATTGATCAATATTAACCTTTTTTATTGCTCCATGGACTCCTCATCCCACTTGCTGTATTTTCCCTTAATGGCTGTAGATTCCAAACAACTGTTATGATTACTTCATTTGTTTACACTTTCCTTGTTTATTTTTCGTTGCTATCACGGCAACCCATAAGGCCAATGTTAAAATTTTACAGCTTTGAAATTTGATTTATTACGTTATTAGATTTTCTCTGGCCAAGTAATCTGCATAAAAGACGTTTTTGAGTCATAAATTACTTATTTCCAGACTTTGAAGGAAATCCTCGGGCAGTTTTTGAGATCGTTGTGCAAACATACAAGCACGCACGCACGCACGCAAAATGACATTGCTCTTTTAAGAGTATAGGATATGTGTCCTTACAGTAATTATAAGTGCCATCTGTAGGTCACCTCGTAAGTGCCAAAAAGGTTGGTCACCTCGGTAAGGCCTGCAAGTCTAAAGGCGATACTGCCTCTAAAAGTCAGCCTAAAGGGAAGTAAAGTACATAAACTCGGAAATGAAATGAAGCCTAGCCTATATGAGGAAGTGGGAAATCTTTCTTTGTACGACATTGGTCCGGGCTCAGGTAACTCTGATTACAAGGTAAGGCTAGCTACAGAGAATGTGCCTGTAGTTGTGGAAATTGATACCGGTTCTGCACTGACAGTGGAAATATTTGAATAATACTTTTCTCACAGTCAATTAAAATCTCTCAATATTAAGTTGCTAACTTACTCCGGCAATGAAGTTATGGTAGTAGGCCAAGCTCAGGTCAATGTTGAATATGAGGGCCTTGCTAATTGTTTGCCTATGATTGTAGTTAAAATAAATCGTACAAACCAACCAATGCTACTTGGAAGGAACTGGCTTAAGCACATTGCCTTGGATTGGAAATCCATTTTTCCTTGTAATTTTACTAGTGTACCTGCTACTGTCATTAGTAACAATAGGCCTAATGAAGCGGCTGATTTTTTGTATCAGGTTAAAACTAACCTAACTGAAGATGTGTCGATTGAACCTAATGACATTAGCGCATTAAAACAGGAATATGTCTCTGTATTTAAAGGCGGTCCAGAAGAGATTAAAGATGTTGAGGCTAGAATAATGCTGAAAGAAAATTATATTCCTAAATTTTTACTTTCTCCCTCTATACATAGTACATGGAGAAAGTATTGTTTTCGTCAAAATTTTCGAATTTGAGTTGTTAGTGGATATATTCGTTTTAGTGCTCCCTGAATCCAAAAAAGTAGTTTTTGGTGCGGTGTCTGTCTGTCTGTCTGTCTGTGTGTGTGTGTGTGTGTGTGTGTGTGTGTGTGTGTGTGTGTGTGTGTGTGTGTGTGTGTGTGTGTGTGTGTGTGTGTGTGTGTATGTGTGTGTGTGTATGTCAACAAAGCTAGAGACGAAACCAGTTGTCCGATTTTCATGAAATTTGGCATGTAGGTATAAAGCCGTGGTATCTCCAGGTGTATTTTTTATTTTTTTGATTTTTTAATTTTTAAGGGTATATACCCTATAAAAACCCATAAAAAATTACAAAAATCCAAATTTCTCAAAAACGGCTCTAACGATTTTTATAAAAGTTTTTAAGTTTTTAGTGCTTAAGATGACAACAAAATGACACCACCCGCATGTCTGTAAAAATTCAGGTTCAGAAGTTATGGGGGTTTAAGTGTTAAAAAATTAACATTTTTCAAATTTCACAAAATCTATAACCTCTAAAGAAAATGTACTTACAACCATTAAATTTGACTTGAAAAACTAAATAATCCAATAATTTGAATTATAAGTTTACGTCAATTGGTTGCGGAGATAGTTGATAATTTAGTTCGGCGGTAAACGCAGTACGTTGTCCAATGTTATTCTTATGGCAAATATTTAAAAACCGATATCTTCGTTATTTATAAACCGGTTTTGATAAAATTTAGTATATATTTGTGTGATAATTAATTGTTAATTGGTTTTATTTTACTATAGATGTTTTCTAGTTTTAAATGACTTGAAGGGAGAAAGTATGTGTCAGTTTCCTGATACCGTTTATTTAAATACAGGCCTGTTCCGTATGCTTTGCGGACATCTGTCGAACAAGAAATTGATCGGATGATATCCGCCGAAGGTATTGCCTACCCGGTTACCAGTTCTCAGTGGGCTATCCCAATAGTAGTAATTACGAAGAAAAATGGCGTCCGCTTGTTCGGGGACTTTAAGGTTACCTTAAATCAGGTAATACAGTCGGAACATTACCCGTTGCCGCAGCCCGAAGATATCTTTGTCTCGCTAGCAGGCTGTAAATGGTTTTCTGTGTTAGATTTCGAGGCAACCTACCTCCAGCTTCCTGTTGCAGAGGAATCTCAAGAACCTTTGACTTTGGCGACGCACAAAGGTCTCGTGCGGTTACGTCACCTATGGGTTATCGTCTGCTCCGGCCCTCTTCCAGGCGGCAATGGACAAAATCATTGGAGGACTTCCAGGTACAGTGGCTTACCTCGATGATGTTGGTCGGGGGTTCATCCCAAGAGGAAGCTCTTGAAAGATTGGAGCAAGTATTGCAGCGACTTCAAAGCTATGAAGTCAAGGTAAATGAAAGTAAATGTAGATTTTTACAGCCTACTGTTCAATTTCTTTGATATTGTCTGTCATCAGAGGGAATCAGTCCTCAGGAAGGTATTTTGGAAGCCATACGTGAGGCTCCGGAACCAACGTGTAAGGAGGAGCTCAGGGCCTAGGTAGGCTGGATTAATTATTATGGTAAATTCATTTGTAACCTGTCCGATAAAATAGGTTGCTTCTATGACCTACTTAGAAAGGATGAACCTTGGGTATGGTCCAAATTGTGTTCAGATGTTTTTCAACAGAGCAAACAATGGATTATGTCCTCCGATGTCTTGGTTCACTACGATGTGAATAAACCCTTGATTTTAACTTGCGATGCGAGCCCGCGTGGTGTTGGAGCAGTGCTCTCTCATCTCATAGATGGCATGGAAAAGCCGATAGTGTTCGCTTCTAAATCTTTGAGAGCCAGCGAAAAGAATTATTCCCAATTTCACAAACAAGCGCATGCGCTTGTGTTTGGAGTTAGAAAGTTCAATAAATACATTTATGGTCGGAAGAATGTTGTGTTACAGACAGACCATGCTCCTTTGGTTGCAATCTTCGGAAGTAAGAGTGGAGTTCCTTGCGTAGCTGCAGCTCGACTTCAACGCTGGGCGTTAATTTTTTTAGCCTACTACTTCGAGATTAAGTACAAGCGAGGGGCGGATCTGCCACATGCCGACGTCCTCTCAAGACCACCGCTGCCCAATGATGAGACGTTGGAACTGGAGGCCAACCACCTCTCTCACGTGGACACTGTCGTGGAGGTATTCATTTGCTACAAAATGGTGAGTGACGACACACCTATTACAGTTAAGGATATAGCTAGATTGACTGATAAAGATCCTGTTTTATCTAAAGTAAGGGATTTCATTTGGCACGGATGGCGTCACTCTGATGAGCCAGAATTGATTGCATTTTTCAGAAGGAAAGATGAGTTGTCTTTGGACAACAATTGTATTGTTTGGGGAGCGAGAGTAGTCATACCTGAGAAACTTTGTAATGTGGCAATCCGGTTGCTGTATGACCAGCATCCGGGCATATCCCGTATGAAAATGTTAGCAAGGAGCTATGTCTGGTGGCCTGGTCTGAGAAAAACATAAAGGAAACAGTTTCTTCTTGTCCTGTCTGTCAGTGCACCAGAAATGCTGCCGCTAAGGTGCCGTTGTATCGATGGCCTAGAACTACCAACAGATGGCAGAGAATTCAAATCGATTATGTGGAGGAGCCGCAGACTAGGCAACAGATGTTAATTGTAGTGGATAGTTTTTCGAAATGGCTCGAAGTATTTCTTATGAAATCTACAACATCGTTCAAAACTATTGAAAGATAACAAACCTTGTTCGCTTCTTATGGATTGTCAGAGGAACTGGTGAGTGATAATGGTCCTAATTTTACAGGTTCTGAGTTTAGGGAATTTCTGAGCAAGAACGGCATTAAATTCACTTTGTCGCCTCCTTATCACCCTGCCTCAATTGGCGCAGCTGAAAGGTGTTTGCAAGAGGTAAAGAAAAACCTGCAAAGATAAGTGATGGAAAATGGTTCTGAAAATATTTCTTTACAGCATATGTTAGACACTCTGATGAGCCAGAATTGATTGCATTTTTCAGAAGGAAAGATGAGTTGTCTTTGGACAACAATTGTATTGTTTGGGGAGCGAGAGTAGTCATACCTGAGAAAATTGTTTATAAGCTCTCGGCACAAAAGGTGAGATGCCCTGAAATACCAACAACTCTAGTCAAGGAGGATGGAAGTTTTACAGAGACTCCAGAGGAGACTGCTCAACTTCTCATGGCGAATTTACTTCCTCTCGACAATGAAGAGCTGACGGAGGAGCAAGAGGCAGTCAAGGCAGCAGTTACAAACGAGTTTCAGAGCTGGAGAGAAGAGTCGTTTACTCAGGAAGATCTTGCCCAAGCTCTTAGAAAGATAAAGACTCGAAGAGCTGCAGGGCCTGATGAAATCCCTCCTGAAATGATCAAGAAGCTGAGTAGTGAAAATCAAAGGACTCTGCTAAACATGTTTAATCTGTGCTGGAGACATGATCTGGTTGTCGAGGAATGGAAGGTGCCCTGATTTCATCTGTCAAAGTTGACGCGGTTCGCAGGACTCCACAGACTTTCTGGGAATAGAAATATTGGTGATTTTAGACTAATAAACATTAGATCTAATCTAGATGAAGCCACAAACCAAGTTTTATCCAGATATTAAGAAAGGCCGGAGATAGAAACTGGGAAGAGCCCAATTCGTACAGGCCGATAAGTTTGCTTTCCGTAGTTGGGATGACTTATGAAAGGCTAGTAGAAACAAGACTAAGAAGTTTCCTACAAACTAATGAACTTCTTCACACCGCCCAATATGGCTTTACACCAGGTAGAGACACTATAGATGCCATCAAAGCACCTACAACCTTTGTGAATGAATCTGCAGAGAAGCATGTGATAGGGCTTTTCCTAGACATTGAAGGGGCCTTTAATAACTTATGTTGGCCAGCCATCCTAGCTAAACTAAGAGAACTGGGTGTTGGAGCAGAAACATACAGAATGGTGGAATCATACCTTAGCCATCGGAAAGTGATCATCAACATTGGCGGTGTTACCTCAGAAAGAGAAGTAAACAGAGGGTGTCCTCAAGGGTCCATCCTGGGGCCCCTGATGTGGAATATTGTGATGGACAATCTGCTTAAGGCTCAGCTACCTGTAGGCGCCAAGATGATAGCATTTGCTGATGATGCTGTTGTACTTGTTGAGGGAAGTTCCCGTATGCAACTGGAGCAAAAACTCAGGCTGATTTGCGAAACCCTGGAAGCATGGTGTTCAAAGGTAAAGCTTAAGTTCTCCATCGCAAAAACAAAGCTAATGGTCTTTAGGGATAGTTTGAGCCATCGAAGACCCCCAAGAGCTCGGTTGCATGGCAGACCAATAGCAGCGGTAACAGAAATCGGCTATCTTGGAGTGCGCCTCGACTCCAAATTGCAATTCCTGCAGCATGAAATGGCTGTAACTATGAAAGCCAAGAACTTATTTGGAAAGATTGCAAGGCTTGCAAAGCAAATTTATGGAGTCGACCCTACTTCTCTTAAAACTCTCTACAACACAGTAGCAGTGCCAATTATATCATACGCAAGTTCCGTCTGGAGTCACAGACTTGACATCGTAACGATAAAGAATTCCTTAAGATCTGCGTCATAAAGTTGCGTGAGCTGGCACATAGGAGAGAGATTAGAAAAGGCGTGCGCCAAAGTACCAAGGCTGAAGAAAGGGAAGAAGCTCTTCGGAGATGGCAGGCAGAGTGGGATACAGCCACTCAAGGGCGCTATACCTATCGTTTGTTTCCAGACTTGGAAGAACGTCTAACACACAAGTTAGGACCTGATTTTTTGACAGTCCAACTTCTTACAGGTCATGGTGCATTCAGAACGTACCTTTATGGTAGAGAAAAATGTGACTCCCCCCTCTGCGAAAAATGTGAAGAAAAAGATTCTCCTGAGCATGCCTTTCTTAGATGCCCAGCATGGAATAATGAGAGGGAGTCTATCTACGATGCGGCTAGACAAGTACAAGTCGACTTCCCAATCAATCTTAGTGACTGCCTGCGCCACCCGAGCCTGTGGAGGGAGACTGTGAAAACCTGGAGGACCATCCATGGGCTGAGGCAGATTTGATACTGGAATGCAACCTGCGATTGAACGCCTGAGGTTTTACCTACGGTGAAGCATGAGGTTTGAGAAGTGCAAGGAGAAGACTGCCAACATGTTGATTAACCTGATGATGTCTATCTGACCACAACAACCCTGATGATGTCGAAACCTATGATGACAATAACACCGATAATGACACAGTTCAAACCCACGTCACTGCGAAGCCGCTGCCTGAATTGGAAGTAGGGCAGCGTGATCAAGATCTACAGCAGACAGGACCTACCAACCCCAGTGGAACACGTCCCCCGGCAGCAGCTGGAAAATGACGAAATGACGATACCTAGTTAAGGGAATGAGTGAGAAGAAATTAGGGGAATGAGGAAAAGGAGTAGGATTAAGGAAAGGAAAGAGAGATGGTGGTCAAAATTGATTAGGAGGAGTGAGTGATAATAGATTATAAGGCAGAAAGATAAGAATGTTTTTAAAAAAAAAAAAGCAATGAGGAGGAAAAAAAATATGAAAATCAAAACCGTGGTGTACACTAGGAACAGGGTAAAGTACAGACAAATGAAAAAAATATGTTAGACAACTTCCTGTTTGTGTATCGGAACACACCCAGCACAGCAACTGGACTCACACCAGCCGAGTTGTTTCTTCAATGGGATCCCAGAACAAAATTGACTTTACTTAAGCCTAATTTGTTGTCAGTGATTGACAAAAAGAAGGAGATGTAGCGGACGGCTGCGAACAGCAACCGAGGCCATGCAAGACAGTTTGACAAAAGAGATAAGGTGTGGGTGAAGACAGTTAAAGGGGAGCACATTTCCTAGATTCCCGGGAGAATTTTGGAGCAAAGAAGTTCTTCAACTTATGTTGTGTGTCCGGCAGATTTCGATTTTGCCGTGCAGATCATCTGCGTTCCAGCCAGCTCGGAGAGGAAGATGAGACTTTGGCGGATGGGCAAATCGCGGACAGCGGACAGCCATCGCCAGCCAAGACATGTCCAGTTGTTATGCCTAGTACACCAGTGAGAGTACCTAGTAGCCCTCAGCCAGCGGCGATAGTTCGTCAGTCACCTTTTCCGAGACGAAGCCCGCAAGGAGCGCCTGTTCCCCAACCAGGACTGGAAGATAGACAAGAAGTGCAGCCGAGTAATCTGAGTAGCCCGCAAGCTCTTCGACGGTCTCAACAGACCGTTCGCAAGCCGAGGAGGCTTGATCTGTAAGCATACAACAGTCGACTGTGTTTTTGAAGATTATTTTGAAAAGAAGTGTTAAGTTGAAAAAAAGGTTAGGCAACGAACTTTGAATTTTGTTTTGAATGTGATTAAGGTTTAGACATAGGACTTGAATATAGGCCTATTGAAGGAAGAGTTTATTTTAAGTTGGGGCGAGTGTAATATATTATAACACTAGCCAGAGGGATATTTAGTTTTATGGAGTAGCTGCACTGGCGACTGATGGACACTCAACTGACGTCACAGCTCAACGTCTGGCAACAAGCAGTCTAGCCAATGAATCCAAGGTTAGTGGATCTTTGCGTGGTTCGCAGTTGCTATAGGGGGGGGGGGAGCAAGAGGGGTAGGGGTGGGAACTTTTGGCTAGAAGCTTGTCTATACGGTAGTAGCCGATTGTGAAAAATTCAGCCTTCTCCTAATTTTTCCCCTATCGCATCTTTTTAGGAACAGATTGACTTGACTATTAGTGCTGCCATTGGCGACACCGGCAGCCTCGTAGCCCCCAAACAAGCGGATGTCTGTAGAGGTGAGGGACCTCGACGCACTTAGCGTGACGAACGAGGTGATCGACGCGATAAACTAAATCTTCGGAAGTCCACCGATATGAGCAAGTGTCGCTGGGCCCTGTCTGAGCACGAGACCTGTCCGAGCACGAGGCAGCCAGAGTTTAGATGCTACGCCATTTCGAGTGGGTTATCTAAGCTGCGCGATGCCTGCGGTACAGAGTGACCACATCGCTGGTTCCGGGGCATGCCACGATTTTAGGGATGCAGTACAACTTTTCAGGTCGGGTCGTTTTTTTTTGGAGGGGGGGGGATGGTTCGAGTCGTTGCGGGTTGTATAAGCAGACTCTGCAAAAGCAACTTTCTCCAAATAAAAAACTATTACAGTTCTACAACTAAACATGGAGAGGAGTAGGGCAGCAACGATCTGCTTTACCGATATGCCAAGGAGGAAGGTTCGATCATACTTCTTCTCAGTGAGCGATAACGGATCCTGCACTCTCCTTAGTGGTATTCCGATCCCTCCGGTACTGCGGCCAAATTGATCTTGGACGTTGGCAAAGTGCCCGCTCTTGCAACTGGTTCAGAACCGTCTTCCTTCGGGCGAGGAGCGGTGTTCCCTCGGTAGGCTTGTACCAAACATCGGTGGACCTCACGCCTACAACTTTTCAACTTTTTCTCCTGCTACCTCATACCTAGCCAAATCATATTTGACTAGCACCACATGGTCGAGTCCGTCAAGGATGAGAACATGAATATTCCTGGCAGGGTCATAATGTGTGACGATTATGCAGTTAGGAAAACCAGAGCGGTGGAAAGGGGAATGTCCGCGTCTAACTCTCGAGGCTGGTATGTCCTAGAAATTATCGCTAGATTGGGTCTCCATATCACAGGCTGCATTTCCCCCTTCCGTCGCCCGGGGTATGGGCAGAAGATTCTCGACATTTCTGAGGACACTGGGATCGCATATCCGATTGGTGAGCCTCCGAGGATTATTCCTTTAGCTACCACCAAGATATCCTCTTCAAAGTCCTTCCCGTCGAGGGCGTGTTTGTACAATCCTACTCCTCTCGTTCGGCGTGAGATTCGCGGTGCCATCAACAGCAGGTGCTGAAGGCAACTGTATCAGAGCATCGACAACGACTTCTAGGGGTTGGAATTCAAACTTGTAACCCAGTAGTTGGGGGATCGATCAACCACTGCGGTCATGAAACCACAAGCCATGACCGCCGTCGTCGACACGTTGTTCCCCAGTCATACTGTGCGTGAAGTTAGACTTCTAAGAGGTAGACGTCCAAGCCGGCAAGACCTTTCGAAAAGAGGACTGGCTGAAGGCGTCTTCTTTTCGGCGAGGAAAGCAGCTCGTCTCTTCCTGATCCCTTAGGCGAATACTGTACCAAACATGAGACCCCTTAATCTTTTCGTCCCATGTGCATGCTCAAATGCGAAGAAAAAAACTTCTGCTCAGACTGATCGAGGTGATCATACCTGAGGGTAACCGGTCTCCACAGCAGCACGGTTTGCGAACCTGCCATTCCACCATCGACGCAATTTATGAGGTATTAGAGGCAGAGTGTGGAGGGCGGAGGTCCTCAATCACTGATTGCGCCACGTGGTTCTCCTCGTCACACTTGACGTGAGAAACGCTTTCAACTTCACCAGGTGGAGCGATTCCTAAATAATTCTTATGTCTGGTCTTAAAAAGTAATTAAGGCTTAACAATTTAACGAGTTTATACGAAGATAGTGGAATGCATGTAATTCTATGGTGAACTTGTAGGGTTTTATTGCATTTAAAGATTATTAATGCATTTTTACGATAACACATATGATAAAACAGCTTTAAGTTATGTGGAGGAAGCCACCGTTGTAAAACTTTAAGGTTTCGTCAAGAATTTCCCAAGGGAGTTGCCGAAGACAAGAAAACTTTACTTTGACTTGATTTCAACTTTGTTGACGAAAAGAATATCGCTTAGAAAATATATGATTGTTTTGTGCAACGAAATATTTATTAAAACCTCATAAATTATAACTAAGGAACATATATTTTAAGGTACTTATATCTTAAATTACACGTGTACCTTTAATCCCTATAAACTACTAGATGTCTCCCTTGGCTTCGCCACGTTCAATATTATAGTAAGACTTTTTCATCATAAGAATCTATTTCAATTGGCTATATTTACATTTAAAATATTCTTAATAGTTTTTATAAAGGAATAATTCAAATTGGTTAAAATCAAGCAGTTTGTAATTAGCTTAACAAATGGATACGTTATTATAGCTGACTTACATTATATGACTTACAAACAAAGTTACATACTTTCACACTTATAATATTAGTAGGACAAGTTAACTTTTTCAATAGTTCAACAAAACTAAAATTTATGTTGTAACTTCTAAATGATATGTAAAAATATATCAATATTTCTATATCATTCACAATACATCTTATAGACAAGTCCACGTATCTATCACAGTCGGTACAATCAATTTAAATGGTAATCCTTTCTACCTCTGTCTACATTGACACCTGTGTTTAACGCCAAGAATTGGGATAAACTATTCATTATTTCTCCATGATGGATAGAGCTTTCCCTGCTAAGTCAATTTTTATACTACTCACATTCCATTCGGGTGCATGAGATTTATTTATAAAATCTGGAGGTTTAAGGATTTTTTATTTTTTTTTTTATTTATGCGCAACACCAAATGACACTTACATTTTAGTAGTCCACTGTTAGAACTGGGTACAATATTCTTAAATATCATTGTTTCATAAACTAGTGAACGTGAACTACCGTTTTCATTTCTAGCAATCCTAATCCAATTCCAAGCTATAAAAATTATATTCCTTGGAATGTTACACAAATCAATTTCAATTTCGTAAAAATCAAGAAGATTTGTGGCCTTTTGTGGAATGCCTCTGACGCCGACCTGACCAGTGTAAGGGCTCATGACGAGCGCGCTCATTGGCAGCTGTCCTTCTGCCTTCCTTGGGACTCGTACAGCCAATCGTCTGTAATCCTTCGCGAGAAAAAAGTTGGGCGCTCTCTGACGATTACCATTACAACTCGCTGGGAAACTCTGTAGCGGCTGCCTCCTGTAAGGCTTCTTCATACAGAACTTGGAGCGCTAGAGTCGATAGACGAGATTCTTCAATGTATGGGCTCAAACCTCAGTAGTTCCGTATAACAGAACTGGACAAACGGTAAAGTGCCCAAATACGGACCCGTGCCCTAATGTGGACCCCCATGGTTATTGTCTCTGCTGTGAGCTGAAACCTAGCAAAAGACAGAGTAAATACTATTGCAAGGTTCCACCACAAAGTAGGAGAGCGCTAGCGTCACTTGCTCAATTTTTTTCCTGTCAGTTCGCCATTACGTGTTTTTGCAAAATTGAAATTTTTTGTGAGTGCTCAGTTTTTTTAAGTTGTACGCTATAAGTGACAGGTAAGCCTTTTAACCTTTATACAATTTTCTTAAATGGTAATGTTGCAGGAATCATTTAACCATGTAATTATTTACATGCGATGTATTTTTTATTAAATATGGCGTTTAAAAAATTCAGAGGTTAGATGCCCAAAACGGACCCCCAACAATTGCCTAAACTTGGCCCCACACATAATGTGTGATGTTTTATGTAAACACGGGTCTAGGTATTTTTGTCAAATTCTATTCCTTTTTTAATTTTTTCAGATTGAAAAAAAAACAATTTTTGCCGTTAATAATCTACAACCTTTTCACTGGACTCAATATTGTTGTATTTACCTTAAATTTTCTCTTTTTCAATTTTTTACATTAAAAAGTGTTAAAATAAAAAATATTTTTTGTCAAACCGTTCTATAATGATTTTTTTTTCTTTTTTATTCTCTTTCCTAGTTTAATAAATTAAGTTTTAATCATTTTACCCAGGGGTCCAGTTTAAGCAACCTTTTTGAAAATCACAAAAGTGTAAGGTTCTAATTTTTTTTACTCCAATAATTTATATAAATACTTGCCATAAATGAATTACAAATATTACCTAACATAATAAAGTAAATACTACATGGTTTTAAAAAGGTTTTTTGCATAATATAAATATTTAATAATATAAAAACAAAATGGGGGTTCAAATTTGGATACTTTCCTCTAGGCATCAGAAAGCAGCAGGACAAGACAAGGGCGAGGGCTAGTACGACGTTAGGCTTGAGCCTAGACAGTGACCACAGTCGATGACAGTGACCCAAATGTGTTAGGCAGCAGATTATAATAAAGTTGAATGTCGCCATTTTCTACAGACAGGACGGTGGGGTATATTTTTAACGAATTTCCTCAGGAATATTACCGTCGTTTTAACAGAATGGATAAAAAATAACCGTTCAGGGTAACCTCAGCAAACATACTAATTTTTATATCAATTGACAGCTTTTTATGTCCACTTTCTGGATATCAAGTGAGTTTATCGTGGAAATTAGTTTCTACCTGCAAAAATCACAATGTGTTTCAAACTTTAACATGGGCTTATATGGGGAATAGATTTTTCATTTTTTGAGTGTCTGTTAACGCGATAACTCTCGTAAAAATCGTCCGATCGTAACTAAATGTAAAACACACTTGTAAAACTAGGTTCTCTTGGACGAGTTCGTAAACCGGCCAGATTGACTTATCCGAGTGGGGTAAAGGCTGCTTTTACCCCCGAAAGATAGTTTTTTGGCTTTTTAAAATTGAAATACCCCCGTTGCAGCATACCTGCATTCTCAACGAATTTCAAATGCAAACGAACATAATTCAATCCAACATAGCGAGATTTGACATGTTTTTGTAATCTCCCTAAGAATAACACTTGAATGAGAGTATGCAGGGGAATGAGGGAATGAGTATGCTAAGGGAATGAGTATGCAGGTTTGCTGCAACAGGTATGTTAAAACTGGTTGGTTTTAATTCGTTATATAGTAGACCTTAACTAGAAGAAGCCATTAACCAAGTTTTATCAAGATACGAAAAAAATAAGGAATATATAGAATTTTTTTTATTTCCCATAAGGATAACATGGGGAATGATTATGCAGGTTTGCTGCCATACAAATGGAAATTTCCGGGACTTTACACAAAGGTACATTATATCTCATCTAGATGAAGCCACAAACTAATTTTTATTAAGATATCTTGAGAAATAAGCGAGATATAGAATTTTACTTAATCCCCATGAGGAACAACGTACTGTATTTACCACTTTCAATATCTCGGTAACTAATGGACATAGAGCGATGATTCAAAATAAATACTAAATTGTTTGTTTTCTTAGCTGAATTCAATGGAGTGGACTAAAATTTGATCATTTAAAATTTAAATATTTTAGCGAATTTCCTTAAAGGAATAAGCTATTACAGTAGGTCTCATGGTAAGACCTAAGCTCGAAACCATGTTAACTTTTCATTTTGGGGACCCAGAAGCAAAAAACAATATTCGTTCATATTCATAAATATATATATATATATATATATATGTGTGTGTGTGTATGTGTGTGTGTGTGTGTGTGTGTGTGTGTGTGTGTGTGTGTGTGTGTGTGTGTGTGTGTGTGTGTGTGTGTGTGTGTGTGTGTGTGTGTGTGTGTGTGTGTGTGTGTGTGTGTGTGTGTGTGTGTGTGTGTGTGTGTGTGTGTGTGTGTGTGTGTGTGTGTGTGTGTGTGTGTGTGTGTGTGTGTGTGTGTGTGTGTGTGTGTGTGTGTGTGTCTTTAAGCACGATAACTCGCGTAAAAGTGGTCCGATCTTGATTAAATTTGGCATGGACGTGTAAAGCAGTAATCATTCGGACAATTTCGAAAACCAGCCCGATCGGACTACCGGAAGGGGGGCAAAGGGGGATAAACCCCCCAAAAATGTGTTTTTTGAGTTTTTCACATATAAAAATAAAAATTATTAAATTTTTGTTAGCACCATTGAATTCAGCTCAAACAAAAAAAAATAGTATTTTGAATCACAGCTCTATGTCCATTGGTTGCCGAGATATTAAAAGTAGTAAACACAGTACGCTGTCCCAATGTTAACCTGATGGGAAATAATTAAAATTCTATATCTCGTTTATTTCTCAACATATCTTGATAAAACTTGGTAAATGACTTCTTCTAGTTCAGATCTACTAAATATTGAATTAAAACCACCCAATTTTAATATACCAGTAGCACCTGCATACTCATTCCCCATGTTATTCTTAAGGAGCTTACAAAAATATGTCAAATCTCGCTAGGTTGGATTGAAATATGTTGTTTTGCATTTGAAATTCGCTGAGTATGCTGGTCTGCTGCAACGGGGGTATTTGTTTTTCTACGTAAACAACTCAAAAACCCATTTTTGGTGGGGTTTATCTTCCTTTACCCCCCTTCCAATTCCAATGGTCCGATCAGGCTGGTTTACGAACTTGTCCGATTGATTACCTCTTTACATGTCTGTACCAAATTTCATTAAGATCGGACCATATCAACGGCCGCTATCGTGCTTACACACGCACACACACACACACACAGATATATATATATATATATATTGGGGGGATGTGGCAAGATGGGGGACGTGACTAATGTGCCTGTTTGTCCTGTGTGTAAATTAGTGTGTGACGACAAAGGAAAATCTGTGTTATGCGATGGATATTGTGAACATTGGAATCACGCCAAATGTGTTAATCTTTCAGTAAAAGATATCAATGCTTTACGTAAAATTTAAAAATTAATTCGTTGGTTTTGTGAGGACTGTGATATAAGGATCAAGAATCATCTTGTACAAACTAATTTGGAAACTCAACTCAAAAACGAGTTAAATGAAATGAAGGACACCGTGGAGTAATTCTATAGTAGCCCTGGAAAAGAAAATTAATATTCTACTAAATCAAGGTATTAAAAATAATATCGCTTTGAACAAGATACTAGATCAAAATAGGTTAGATTTAAGTCAAACTAAATCAGACATGTTTGAAAACAGCCTATCCATCAATGAAACTCAAATATTCAGTGACAAGCATGAACCATTGACTCTAGCTACAAACAATGAGGATAAAATCACTATGGCAGCGCCATCTCCAAAACATAATCATACCGAAACCAAGGAACAGCGAAATGAACCGAGTGATGTCGTCACGGGTTTCAGAAAAGAAACAGCAAGTAATGCTGAGTTAAAATGTAATGGCGGACAACTGATTGAATCTGCGTCAAGCGTATCCAAATATTACAAATCGAATTATTCGAGTGTTCTACGTAATTCACACAAAGTTACTAGTGATAAAACACGTCTTAATGAGTTGAGATCTACAAATGCTATAAGAACTGACATTATAATTGGCACTAGTGAAGCTAAAAATACCCCCGTCGCAGCAGACCTGCGTACTCAGCGAATTTCCATAGGATTTATTTTGTATATGTGAGCATTCAACTTGTTTGAAGGAAAGTATCATTTGAATACGTTAAGTAAATAATATACTAAAAACTCATATTTAATCATTCATGAGCTTTAAACATGAGGAAAATTAACAAAGAGACCATATTGGTTTTCATTAGTAATACATACACTTTTGTATTTTATATAATTCTTAGTCTTTTAATTTTTAATAACTGTAATCTTGTTATAGAATATAAATGTCAACAAACATATAACCAATGAACTCAAAATACTCAAAACAAACAAATAATTCAATCTCATGAAAAAATTAAATTCAATCATATGGTCAGTTTTATAGTAATTAAAACATCCCTGTTGCAACAGACCTACATTTCCAGCCAATTTCAATAAAACATATTATCAATCCTCATAATTAAACATATCATATATTATGCTACATTTTCAGGCAGTTTAGACCGAGACATCCCCCCCCCTCCAAATGCTCTTACTTTCTTTATTAAATTTAAAAAAAATTTGTATTTTTTGATATAGTATATATTTTCTGCAAAATCTTGATCAATGAACTCTAACTATTCAAAATAAACACAAATAAAATATTCAACACCTGCAAATTTAATCATATGTTCAGAATTGTATTTTAAAAAAACATCTCAAATCAGGGTGACTATACTTTTTGGAGGGAAAAATTAAAAACAATATTGGACAACGTACTGTGTTTAGCACATCCAATACTATCCAATATCTAAGCAACGGATTGACGTAGAATAATAATTCAAAATGCTAAATTGTTTGTTTTTTTAAGCTGAATTTATTTTTGACAATTAAGTTTAAAAATAATTAGTAAAAAGGTGTTAAATCCTGAAAATAAATTTTATTTTGTGAAAAAAACCTTCTTAGAGTAAATCAATCTTGCTGGTTTGCGAACTCGAAGTCATGAATGACGCTTTACACGTTTGTTCCAAATTTCATCAAGATCGGACCTTTTTTACAAAAGTTATCGCGCCTACGGACAGGTGTATATATATATATATTTACATTTTTAGGTGTATATATATATACATTTTGAGGTCCCTAGACCCCAAAAACACCGTTCGTTCATTTTCATATATATGTATATATATATATATATATATATATATATATACATATATATGAAAATGAACGAACGGTGTTTTTGGGGTCTAGGGACCTCAAAACACCGTTCGTTCATTTTCATATATATGTATATATATATATATATATATATATATATACATATATATGAAAATGAACGAACGGTGTTTTTGGGGTCTAGGGACCTCAAAATGAAAAAATAACATGGTCCCAGGCTTAAGTCTCACCGTGCCGCCTACGGTAATAGCTACTTCCCTATAGGGGAAATTCGCTAATAACTTTAAATCTGCAGCCAAGAGGTTACATTTTTTCGTGTCTAGAGTCTCTCCTGAAATAACTGATGGCGATGTCTCGTCATTTCTTTCTGCTAAAGGACTAATAGATAATGAGTGTGTTACACTAACTTCTAGATTTAAAACCTTCAATTAATTTTAATAGGAGTTCCTTCTGAATTGGAAAGTGAAATTCTTGACCCTAGGTTCTGGCCAAATGGTGTTTTAGTTAGGCCTTTCCTTCCTTCAAAGCGTGGCCCCAGACAAGATCGAAATTCTTTTTTAAGCCGAACTGTATATCGGACAAAAAGGACTTAGGCCTAGCAGATAAGATTAGGACTAATTCTCGTATAGAAAATAGTGCTATTAGGCCTATTGATCTGAAACTAGCAGTTTTGAATGTACGATGTATGCGAAATAAATTGGACCTTTTATCTGATTTTATTGAAATAACCAGTTGTGATTTTTTGTGTATGTCTGAACATTGGCTGTGTCATGGTGAGATTGATTTTTTCAATTAAGTTTCTGATCTGCAGCTTGTAAATATATACACTCGTAAAGTCCATAAGAACGGTGAAACATCCATTTTGCAAATAGTTCTTTTAAATGTAATCCTGTGGACCTTAGTGTACTTTCTATTGACTTTATTTTTTAGGTAACAGCAATTCTGGTTACTAACATTGATACATTGATTGTAACTGTTTATCGATCACCTGATTGTGACTTTGAATGTTTTATGACTCTACTTGAACTTTGCCTAAGCCATCTCTCCATTCTCAAGGTAAAAAACGTTATTGTGTGCGGGGACTTTAACGTACATTTGGAAAAACCTTCTGCGGATGAGGTCTCCTTTGTAAACCTGCTTCGAAGTTTTGGACTGTACCTTGCTTCCAGACTACCCACTAGAGGCAAGGCCTGTTTGAACGCTGCTGCGACTAATATTGATTCGTGGAACCTGGAGTCTGAGGCTATTGCGCCCCACACTGGTGATCATGACGATGCACTGATCTTAACCATCCACTTGTCTGAGGTAAGCACCAACTCTCAGCCTTTATGGGCTGACAAGTACAATTTTTGTAAAATAACTCTGGACAAAAATAAATTACCTGATCTCCACCACAAGTTGGCTAATGTAAATTGGGAGGAGGTTTGTTTTTTTCAAGATCCCAGGTTAGCGTTTGAGAGCTTTAATGATCTTTTCCAAGACAGTGTCGATTCTGTTTTTCCAGTTAAATCTGTCAGTAAGCACTTTACTGTCCCGTTCAACTAGAAAGAAAACGAATTGCAGTAAAGCCTGGTACACACCTGAACTAGCTAAATTGCGCTCATTCATGATTATTGTACATGACCACTATAAAGCTACTGAATACATAGTCCTGAAAAATATATTTTTTGCTTTGTACTCTAAACTTAAGAAAGATTACAGTTCCCAAATTCCAGAAGAAGCAGTCCAATGCCCAGACCATCTTGAATGCTCCTAACCCATGTAAGGCGGCGTGGGATATCATAAACCAACACAGAGCCCCGGGCCCTATTCCTTCTGCCCTCGCTTCCGCAGATGAAATCAATGATTACTTTGCTGGTGAGGCAGATGGCATAATTTCTCAGTTACCTATGTTGCAGGCAGACCCTCTGGACTACCTTCAGGACCAAATTCCACCTGCAACCCTTAACTGTTAGAAAGAGGTGAGTAGGGAGAACTTAATTACCACGTTAAGAACTTTCAGACAGCCAGGATATAAATGCGTAAATCTCATGCTATTTATTGAAGTCTGTAATGGAACGCGCTTCATACATCGTCAGGAAATAAGGAGTAATAAGAAATTTACGTTCAGCGTACTCAACATATCGCTGCAACTGGGAAAGTCCTGTCGAGAGAATTTATAAGAAAATGCATAAATTATATCGAATAGAATATTTTTCATAAAACTTTATAGTATACAAGAATACCCCGCAGACCTGCATACTCAGCGAATTTCAAATGCAAAACAAATATTTCCATCCAACAGAGCGAGTCATGACATGTTTTTGTAATCTCCCTAAGAATAATATGGGGAATGAGAATGCAAGTTTGCTGCAACAGTTATGTTAAAACTGAGCTGTTTTCATTCAAAATTTAGTAGATCTTAACTAGAAGAAGTCATGTACCAAGTTTCATCAAGATATGTTAAGAAATTATGAAGATATAGCACTTTTTATTTCCCATAAGGATAACATGGGGAATCAGTATGCAGGTTTGCTGCAAAAAAATAGAAATTTTGGGTATTTTATACTAAAATACATTACACCTCATCTACATGAAGCCACAAACCAAGTTGTATTGAGAAAGAAATAAGCGAGATATAGAATTTTACTTATTTCCCATAAGGTTATCATTGAGACAACATACTGTGTTTACCACTTTCAATATCTCGGTAACCAGTGGACATAGGGCAATGATTCAAAATACAAAAGTGTTTGTTTTTTTTGAGCTGAATTAAATGGTGCCACCCCAAATTGGATTATTTTCATTTTTATATGTGAAAAACTCAAATGGGGGGGTTTATACCCCTTTACCCCCCTTCCAGTGGTCCGATTGGGCTGGTTTTCGAACTCGTCCTCATAATTACAACTTTACACGCCTGTGCTAAATTTCATTCCAATCGGACTATTTGCGAGCGCTATCGTGCTTACAGACACAAACATACATACATATACATATACATATATATATATATATATATATATAATTTCCAAAACGCGTTGTGCAATGAAAAGTATAAAAAAGGGTACTTAAGGAATTTCTTTCTTTCTTTAATATATGAATATCTCTCTCTGTGTGTGTGTGTGTGTGTGTGTGTGTGTGTGTGTGTGTGTGTAAGCACGATAGAGCTCGCAAATATGGTCCGATCGGAATGAAATTTCGCATAGGCGTGTAAAGTAGCAATTATTCGGATGAGTTCGAAAACCAGCCCGGTCGGAACATCAGAAGGGGAGTTAAGGGAGGGAAACCCCTAGATGGTTTTTTTGCAAATATTACATAGAAAAATTAAAATAATCCAATTTGTGTTAACACTGCTGAATTCAGCTTGAAAAAAAACAAATAATTTGGAATTTTGAATCATTGTTCTATGCCCATTGGTTACCAAGATACTGAGAAAAGTAAACACAAATCGATGTCCCAATGTTAACCTCATGGGAAATAAAAAAATCGATATCTTCCGTATTTCTTCATATTTCTTTCTTAACATATATTGATAAAACTAGGTATATGGCTAATTCTGATTCAGATCTACTAAATATTTAATTAGAACCACCCTGTTTAAACATACCTGTTGCAGCAAATCTACATTCTCTTTCCCCATGTTATTCTTATGGAGCTTACAAGAACATGTCAAATCTCGCTCTGTCGGATTTAACTGCTTTTGCATTTGCATTTTAAATTTGCTGAGTGTGCAGGTCTGGTGCAATTGGGGTATTTAGATGATATACCTATGCCTATTAGCACAGGTATAACGGCCGTTAAAAAGGTCCGATCTTTAAGAAATATAGACAAGTAAAGTGGTAATAAATTGGACGAGTTCGTAAACTAGCTCGATCATACCATCGGAAGGAGGATTAATGGGGATAAACCGCCCCAAAAATTAGTTGATGTGTAGGGTATAAGGCCGCTAGCCAATTACGTTACGAACATTGTAAGCTGTTTCGAGGCTTGTTTCCACACAATGGCATAAAACCCAAAAATCCAAAGTACCGAACCAACGAATAGTCCTACATTTCAATTTTCCCACATGAAGTTGACAATCAAAAAGAGCTATATAAATTGTTGCAAGCTGAAGGTAAAGTAAAACATGAGTAAACATATTCTTACCTTTTAAAGTAATTAACTAAAGATTTGCCGAAGCATGTATGATGCTCTGAACTAATTTGGTAAAAGCCATTTGAAAGTAATGTGAGCTATGACCGAATTAATAATATATGGAATTATTTCTACAGTAATATTTGTCATTAGAAGCCTTTTTTCAAATCGCTGACAATCCAGTGAATCTTACCAGCTGTTGATGAGCTTTTATGCCGTTTATCTTGTATGGCTTTTTTTCAAAGAAACACCTTTCTCAGTGTATTTAGATCTATATTTAATATTTTTTTTCACCAAAACATAAATTTGTTAGGACCATCACTCCCGAAAATACATCAGTATAGACTTATAGTGAGGTGGCTTAGCGAAATTACCGTTATCTGCCGGATAAAAGCATCAAATTTGGTGTGAAGGTACCTTATGGTGTACTAATAAATTTTAGCTTAGGAGTCCTTTTGAATTTTCGAAAATTTCCACACCCGTCACCAAAATCCTAATGTGGTATGTAAAATAACAATTTTGAAAAAAACACATTTTTAACATTTTTAAAAAAAGTTACTGAAGTGCATTTTTTACATGTATTTTTTTAGATATTGACTTGGAAACAACGCCTATCGTTGTTTAGTGGTTAATCCTTTATTTTGACAGGATAATAATTTTCGGCCGCCATATTGGATCCGCCATTTTGGATATCAACTCAATTTTTTTTAATGTAAAGGTGGTGTGGTGACGCATAATTTTAAACTAGATTTTTACGCTGATTACAATGCTGAAATCCGTTTTTGAAAATATGCATTCTTTAAAAAGATATACTCAAATAAAAATTCATCCCTGTACATTTCTTATGGGCGTTTCATATTTTTAGCATTTTTAAAAATTATTTTTCTTCTATCTCTCATTATAATTAAGACATGTACTTAGTTTTAGTCTTAGAATACTCAGTGGAATAGCGGCTCTCATTTGAAATATTAATCATCAAATTCGGACGAGTGACAGATGAGCTATAAGGAATAATATGAACTTAAAAATAAATTTTCGGTATTTCTTTTTTAATCAATTATCTATATCTCCGGTTTTAAATAAGGTATTAAGTTTTTTTTGGTTTTAAATCACTCAGTAAACCATTAGCTTTCAAGTGAGCTAACTCTCAATAAAATCAGATTAAAGTTTAAGTGACTCATGAGCTTTCACTCAACATAAATTCGTTTTACTTACATAATTTTACAGTTCTTGAAGGATTTCTCTAGTTCCAAAGAAGACTCAAAAATCTTAAAGGTCTTAATTGACTCTGTAGATTATTGGCTTTCATCTGAGTCATAAATTATTTTAATAGATTGCGTTTCAGGTGAGTTGTGGTCCAAAAACACGCATAAAATTGAATTTTTCAGAAATTTTTGTTCATATAAAGACTTTCATCTCCATTTCTAGGACAGGTACAAAGTTATAAATGCTTTTTAAAGACTCAATTAAAATATCAGTTTTATTTTGAGACTATGATCATTTAATTTGGACAAGTTCGTGGTGAGATATAAACCAATATTAAGCGTAAAATTTAAAAATAACTAATCTTTATGTCGTAATGAGCCTTAAAATCCATTAAAAACTTAACCAAATTTACAAAAGCCAAAGTATCACTGCGTATTTTAAGACCAAAATTATTTAAATATTTAATTTGGAACCCGAGATACAAATACTTCATTAAAAACGAATTTCCAAAAAATTGACTTTTAAGTTTCATTGAGGCTCATAGCTCATCTGATACTTGTCCGATGTTGATAATTAATATCCCAAATGGAAGCTGCCATTTCACTAAACATTTACAAGACTAAAACTATCTGCATATGTTAATTATAATGAGAGATATAAGAAAAATAATAAAAAATGCTAAAATATGTCAGAAAACGCCCATAATAAATGTATAGGGATAAATTTTTATTTGAGTATATCTTTTTAACGTATGCATATTTTCAAAAACGGATTTCAGCATTGTCATCAGCGTGAAAATCTAGTCTGTAATTATGTGTCACAACGCCATCTTTACGTTCAAAAAATTGACATGATATCCAATATGGCGGATCCAAGATGGCGGCTAAAAATTAATACCCAATCAGATTGAAGTATTTACTACTCAGGAAGTAAGGCGGAGGTTCCAAATCGATATATTGGGAGATATTAGCTTGGATACACATAAATAAAATTTTTTCAATATATATTTCTGTATTTGTCGGCCATTTTGGATTATGATGCCGTGTATGGAAATGCTTGAAAATTCGTGAGGGCTCCTAAGCTAAAATTGATTAGTATACCCTAAGGTACCTTTATGCCAAATTTGGTGCTTTTATTCACCTGGTAACGGTGTTCTTAAAATACAACCCTAAGCAACCGGATTATTAGGAGTAGAAGTATCATCAGTCACCATAAACAAAAATAGCTTCCTTTTAGAAGCATATGCATTAAAAAATGTCATCAAACATATTAACACTCTTCCAGAAACTGTAAGAGCTGAACAATACGCAGGACGATCTGGCCGAATAGTGTTACTATTACTGGTAGAACATGATAACTACACTGTCAGATAATTTCTTACTATTCTTATTTTATTTCACTGCAGAAAATCCTTGAGACATCAGTTTCTTAAGTTTTTTTTTTATGTTGATGCTATTGTAGAGTGGTAATGTGTTACCAATAAATTCATTTTGGTTTGATATGCTATTTACGATAAGTGACGGCTTGTAAATATCTATATATGCCCAATAATAAATTATATTGCTATCAGTAAGCTAAGCTCAATTTCACTTACTTTGTACTGCGAAATTTGGAAGGAAAAGTGAGGATTATGTGAAAGCGAGAATATAATTTCCTTTGAAGTCTAAGCTCTTTAACCCAGGAGCAGTGTAGTAGCCAATAGGCTTAAACAACAAGACTGCGTAATGATAATTCGTAAATCCAGCTTTTGAAAATAACAAACTTTCTTTTACAGGGTGAATTTTAAATGCCCCCCACCATATTTTCTTATAGAATTTTCTTATATAAATCCCTGAACACCTCGAAACATTTTTGGTCAGTAAATACTTATTTGTGAGTGGGTGGGTATTAGCGAATTTCCCCCAAAAGGGAGGCTGCTATAACCGTAGGCGGCATGGTGAGACTGAAGCCCGGGACCATGTTATTTTTCTTGTTTTGAGGTCCCTAGAGGCCTAAAACACCGTTCGTTCATATTTTTATATATGTATATATGGTAAATATGTCAAGATCGGACTGTTTTACATGCGTGCGCGCTTGTGTGTGGGGGTCCGTAAGCACGATAACTGTCGTAAAAAAGTATAAGCTAGATGAAATTTGAAACAAACACTCATCATAGCGATATTCATGACTTAAAATTTGAAAACCAGCAAGATCGGCACACTCTAAGTCCTTTTCTTTACAAAATATAAATTATTTTCAAGACTTTCTATTAATTCTATGCTAATTTAATGGTCAGTACTGAACTCAGTTTAAAAAAAATATATGTAGCATTTTGAATTATTTCTCTACATCAAACGTTTTACCGAGATATTGGGTCTGGTGCATTAGGCTACATTGTCTTTTATTTCTCCCTGAAGGGACATGAACGATCCAAATTCTGGGATAAATACCCAAATTTTTCATTGAATTCCCTTAAAATGGGATTTAAAAAATGATACAAACCATTTTATTTAAATTAATTTGTTCATGTGATGGTTTGATTTGTTTTTATTTCTTGGATATGAGTGAGTTGATTGATAATATGTTTGCTGACTTTTATGTACTACTACAAGTATACATTTATAAAAAAATTATTAGAATATGAATAATTATTGAAAAATAAGCTGATAAATGATAAAGTTTACTTTATTTTTAGTAATATTTACACAAAATATTCAAAACAACAACTTCTCTAATATATGCAGAATATTCCTACATATAAAAAATAAATCCCTTAGAAATTAACTGAGAATGCAGATTAGCTGAACAAGTGTTTTCAAATTATAAGATGGATCATATGTTTGGATTTATTTCATTTTATTCTTTCCACTACAAGAAGTAAGGAGTGTCGAAACAGCGGGTTGGGGGACAAATTATTACTGGGCTGTTAAATGCGTATGGTTTTGTGTTCTTAAGTTGAACTACTGAAACTCTTAGATGAAAGCTAGTACACAAATGAAAATAGACAATGTTGTCGTATGTTCTCCCTGTTCATCGCGGCGTTGCCGGATTTCTTCCCAAGCATTTCTTTTAAGATTACTTTTAGTCCCATAGGAGAAAAAGTAGATATTTTAGTCCCTGGGGAGAAAAAGTAAGTAATTAAGTCCCGTGGAGTATAAACTAGTACTTTAGTACTCTATTACAGATACATGAAGAAGAACTTAGATGGTTGGTAGAGGAAAATGTGAATTTAATACACGCGATGCATTGTCTTAATACTCTAGTAGCAGCTAATACCCTCCGGTTTTCCTTAAAATTTGTAGGGATGTAATGTTCTATGGCCTGATTGGCAAGTTAGGGGAATAAATCGGAAAGCCCTTATTCCCACTTAGAGAAGGTTATGCCCAAAAATTTTTAATTAAGGTCCCGAATAAGAAATTCGCCCTCTAAAGTCAGCGTTTCGTTAGCGTACACATAAATAAAATATAATTATTGTTAACCTGCAAAAAGCTGCAGTTTGCATGAAATGATCCGGGGCTAAGGAATCACCTTAGGAAGAGAGAAAAAACTTGTGTCGAGGACGAGAGCTGTCCGTTTGTTTTAAATCTAGTGAGAGGGCAAACGTATGACCATCGAAACGTTTGCCATCGATGATGGGTTATCGATGATTATTAACATCGATTAGACATTATTGTATTGTTGTCAGGTATTATGTTGTTGGTTTTGAGACTCGATACCTACCCTGTACCTACCTTGTACCTTCTGGAGCTTCCAAATGGCCGAGTGGCGTTGGAATTTTCAATATGCCCATGACATGCCGGGACATCTTCTTTAGGTGTTAGTAGGGTAAGGTCTGATGGTCGATAATTTTACCAATCAATAGTTCAATGTATATAAATAATATATCAATTTGATTAATTGAGAAAAGAGAAAGCCTCTTTTGAAGAAATCTTTTGAAGTTAAACAAGTTGGAATGATTAGCTTGATATTTACAGGGTGATCCAGAAATTAAGGTCGCGGGTTCAAATATCAAAATATTTTATGTAAACGCACGTTGTATGGAGTTTTAATTGTTCCACCATCACTTTTTTCCACACCTTTTGAAATACCAATCCCAGACTACCCCCAAACATAATCGGATAGAAAGTACGTCATTTTGAGTGGGTGGCCATTTTCAGCCACCATCTTGGATCCGCAATATTAGATTTTTTTAACTAAACTTGGTGTTGTGATCCAAAAATGTTAGCTAGTTTTTTAAACTGGTTACAATGCCGTGATCTGGTTTTTAATATTCCTCCATTCTTAAGATATCAGGGCTTAGAAAAATAGTATTTTTCATTCACTTTAATATTATTGCTTAGAAAAATTGTATTTTTAATTCACTTCAACATTATTCATTATATAAATAAGCCCATAAAAACTATATAATGACAAATAACCACCAGCAGTCATTGTCAATAGATTTTTCACATGTTTCAACGACAGCATTTTCGGGCGCCATCTTGCATCCGCCATTTTGAAATAAGCTAAGTTATTTCGAATGTAAAAGTATTGTTGCGACCCATTATTTTCAACTAAGTTTTCACACTGACTTTAATGTCGTAATCCGTTTTGGAATATTAGCGAATTTCCTTAAAGGAATAAGCTATTTCAGTAGTACTCATGGTAAGACCTAAGTCAGAGACCATGTTAACTTTTCATTTTGGGGTCCCCAGAGGCAAAAAACACCATTCGTTAGAAAATATATATATATATGTCTGTTAACACGATAGCGGCCGTAAATATGGTCCGATCATCATGAAATTTGGTACAAACGTATAAAGTGGTAATCACTCTGACGAGTTCGTGAACCAGCCCGATCGGACCACTGGAAGGGGGGGTAAAGGGGGATGAACACCCCCAAAAATGGGGTTTTTGAGTTTTTTACATACAAAAATAAATTTATCAAATTTTTTTGGCACCATTGAACTCAGCTCAAAAAACAAACAATTTAGTGTTTTGAATCGCAGCTCTATGTCCATTGGTTACCGAGATATTGAAAGTGGTAAATACAGTACGTTGTCTCAATGTTAACCTTATGGGAAATAAGTAAAATTCTATATCTCGCTTATTTCTCATCTTGATAAAACTTGGTAAATGGCTTCTTCTAGTTCAAATCTACTAAATATTGAATTAAAACCAACCAGTTTAAAATACCTGTAGCAGCAAACCTGCATTCTCATTCCCCATGTTATCCTTATGGAGCTTACAAAAAAAATGTCAAATCTCGCTATGTTGGAATAAAATATGTTGTTTTGCGTTTGAAATTCGCTGAGTATGCAGGTCTGCTGCAACGGGGATATTATTTTTCGTTTTTGAGGAATCGCCTTTTTTATTCGTAATTTTAAAATTGGAGATATCTCAAAAACGAAAAGTAATATTGCAAAACGGGTTACGGCATTCAATTTAGCATGAAATATTTGTTGAAAATGATGGGTCGCAACACTACATTTATTTATATTTTAAATAGCTTAGCTCATTTCAAAATTGCAGATCCAAGATAGCACCCATTAATTAATGGGCGCCATTGTAAATCCATCAAAACCATGTGAAAATAGCTCAACAATGAAAGAAAGAAAGAAAAAACAGTGCTTTATTTCATAAAAGAATTACAAAACAATACAGTAACGTCCTGCTCATGCTGAAATAACTATTATAATAACAGTTTCAAGACAAAAAGAAGTCTGTAATTAACAACAACAAATTATACTTTTAATTACTGTTGTACTGTTGTACTGCACTAACACAGCATAGTCAAAATACAGACTGTCTGCTGGGTTGGCATTTTTTTATCCACGCTGGAAGGGAGGTTAAAAATAGCCCTTACCCGCACCGAAATGCGGGCCCTCTACGCCGCTCGCCCAAGAGAGCAAAGCGACGAGCAGGGGTCTCCAACCTCTGACAGACAGCATCAGTGTCAGAGGCCCCGCCTCGAGGCTCGAGGCGGCTAGGAGCGTACAGTTGTCTGTACGTCTCCTTGGGCATACCTGCTGAAAAAAACCCTCACGTGCTGTCACCACATCATTGCGATCGACCCGAGCGTCTGCTCATTGCGACATCACAATGCGTGGCCTCTGGTCCCTTTCAGGACTCCGCGCTGCTGTCCCTTTCGGGACTCCTCAGTAGGTGTTCAACCGATCTTCTGCTGTCCTCGGTTCTGGGGTCACTCGAGACACCCGTCTGTCCTCTTCTGGCGCAGGACAGACATGACAAAGTCAGCCACTGCATTCCAGCTGACACTGCTCTGCAGCATCTTCCCCGATGTTGTCCGGGGTCAGATGACCGCCGACCGAGTCGGCGAGGGCAGTCCGTTCTTCGTCAAAGCGACGGCACACGAAGAAAGTGTGATGCACGTCGTCTCCGTCGTGTCCGCAGTACTTGCACCTGGGCGAGTCGACCTTGCCCATTCGGTGGAGGTACAGACGGAAGTAGCCATGTCCGGTCAGGAACTGGGTGAGGTAAAAGTTCACCTCCCCGTGGTCGCGGCAAACCCACGGCTCCAGATTCCTGATGAGTCGCCATGTCCACCTTCCGGTCGTGTCTTGGTCCCATCGACGCTGCCAGGCGGCCATTGTTTTGCCACGGGCCAGCTCGGCAGCCTCTTCCCGATCCATCTCGGGAGCACCCCCCTAGATGATCTTCTCTTGCGCCAGCAGGTCGATTGGGATGACTCCCGCAATGACCAGCACCGCCGCCTGCGAGACCGTGCGATACGAGGACGCGACCCTGAGCGCGCCGCGTCTCTGCACCGCCAGCATGCGAGTCCGGTATTTCTTCACCTTCGTCGCATCTGCCCAGATCTCCGCTCCGTAGAGCATGATGGCCTGTGCCGTCGACAGCAACAGCCTCCGTTTCCCCTAACTCGGTCCTCCGATGTTGGCCATCAGTCTTCCGAGGCAGGACGTCACTTCGGCCGCCTTGTCGCACACGCTTCTGATGTGGTCCCAGTAGGTGAGCTTGTTGTCCAGCACCACCCCCAGGTACCTGGCCGTCCTCTGCGTTTCGATCACTTCGGTACCCACCCGCATCGTAATGATCGTGGGTATCCGCCTCCTCGTCAGCATGACTATCTCCGTTTCGAGAGAGCCAGCTGAAGGCCGTGATCGCGCATCCAGCCTTCCACCAGGCGCATGACCTGATTCAGCTTCAATTGGGCCAACTCCGCGTTTCGTTCGGTGATGACCGCCGCCACGTCGTCGGCGTATCCCACGAGGAACGTTCCGTGTGGCATCTCCGTGCGGAGCAAGCTGTCATACGAGACATTCCAAAGATCCGGCCCCAGCACCGATCCCTGGGCTGCCCCAGAGGTGACGGCCCTGGTTACGAAACCTCGGTCCGTCTCGTACAACAGCCGCCGGTCCCTTAGGTAATCTCTCACCATGGTGAGGAGGTACCCAGGTAACCTGCATGTTCTTTGCAGTGCGACCAAAATGTCGCACCACCGTGCCGAGTTGAACGCGTTCTTGACATCAAGCTTGACCAGCAGCACGATCGGACGAGCCGCGTGGCACGCCTGATTCGCTCGTGTCACCGAAGCTACGATTTCCGAGATGGCGCTGAGTGTCGAGTGGCCCTCTCTGAACCCGTGTTGTCGGGCCGAGAGGTCCCCTGCCGCTCGCACAGCCTCTCCGATTCTCGGTTTCAACAACTCTCCATCAGTTTTCCCGCCGTGTCCAGCATGCACAGAGGGCGGTACGACGATGGAGCGTCCGGTGGGCCCCATTTTTTGCTCAGAAGGACGAGCTTGGCCAGTTTCCAGCGGGATGCGAACACTCCCGCTTTCAAGCAGACGTTGTACATGTCCAGAAGGAGCTGAGGGCGGCATTTCGCCACCAGTTTCAGCACCTCTGACGGTACGTTGTCCGGGCCCGGGGCCTTCTTGTTCTTCATGGAGCTGACCGCTCTCTCCAACTCTTGGCGCGTGAACAAAGGGACCTCTTTGGCGATCACCCGCAAAGGGGTGTCGTATCTGACCCGGTGATCCGGGAACAGTCCGTCCACGATGGTCCGCATCTTCTCAGCCTCCGTCGGCACGTACACGGGTCCCTGCGCGAGTTTCCTCATGGCCAGCTTGTACCCCTGTCCCCAGGGGTCGCTGTTCACGTCCTCGCGCAGTGCGCTCCAGCAGCGCGCCTTGCTTTCTCTGATCGCTTTGACCAGTTCTCTTTTTGCCGCTCTGTACTGGCTCGACCTCTCCGCCGCTTCGGGTCTGTCCCGGGAACGCTGGGCTCGCCGCCTGAGTCTCAGGCAGTTTCGCCGCAGCTCGGCGATGCGGTCGGTCCACCAGTACACCGGGCGCTTTCCGGTACGTGCCGACTTGCGGGGCATCGATGCGTCGCAAGCGCGATGAATGAGGCGCGATGTAGCTTCCACCACTGCCTCCGCGTCTGCCCTGCTTGGCTGGTCGTCCGGCATCTGGGGGATGTCCCCCATGCCGTTCTACAGAGCCTCTGTCAGCCTCCGTTCATCCAATCTCGCCAGGTTCCAGCCGAGCGGGCGCCGGCTGTTGCTGCGATTTCCTTGTCTTCTTTCGGCCAGCTCGAAGGTGACGTATTCGTGATCACTCCCCGAGTAATCACCCATCATCCTCCAGCCGACGATTCGGGAAGCCAGTCCTTCCGATGCCAGGGTCACGTCGGGGATCGATTCCCCGAATCCCGGCCTCCGGTAGGTTGGCGTGTCCCCCTCGTTCATTGTCAGCAGCCCCAGCCTGGATGCTATCTCCAACAGCAACCTTCCTCGGGTGTCTGTATGTGGCATCCCCCACTCTCTCGCTCTGGCGTTGAAGTCGCCGGCCAGGAGACACGGACCGGCGATTGCTCGGATCGCGTCCTCCATGGCCTCCAACTTCTCCGTGAATCGTGGAATGCTGTCATTCGGGGAAAAATAACAGCTCACGAACGTGACTCCATTGCTTGTGATGCAGGCGAAATTTTCGCCGTTCCCACTTCTTTCGATGGGGACCACGCGCGGGTCGGGCTCCCACAGCGCAGCCCATCCTGTGCGGTCAGGGAACCATAGTGGACCTTTAGCCCTGTGAGGCTCGCTCACGAAGACGAGTGATGACCCCATCTCCCGAACGATTTGGTCCACCAGGGAGCTTGCCGCGATGCTCCCATTTAGGTTTCCCTGGATGACCCTCAGCAACCGCGCCTGTCAGTCTTCTTTGAGACCAAAAGGTCTCTGAAGGTCCGACAAGCGCCGGAGCCTTGGACATGATCCGACGGTCGGCCGTCGGTCGCCTTCTTGCAGGCTTCGCACGAGGGTGCCTGGCTACAAGCGGACGACTTGTGCCCGACACCACCACACTTCCAGCATGCCTCGCTGCGGTCCGGACCTTTGCACTCTCGTCAAGTGTGGCCGTACTCCAAACAGCGGAAGCATCGGGGGATCTCTACTCGAGTTCGCACTCGGCAGACAACCCACCCGACCTTGACCTTGCCCCTTTGCAGGAGCTTCTGGCCGTTTGAGGCGTCGAGATCGACGACCGCCAACCTCTGCTCACGGGCGTTGGTTGGCGGGGGGGTTTGGTCAGGAAGACCTTGAAGTCTGCCGTCTCCTGGCCCAACTCCCGCTTCAGAGCGTCGCTCACCTCGTCCGATGTGGAGCACGAATCGAGATCCATGATCTCCACACGCAGACGAGGGGCGACACTCTTGAGCCTGTCACCGGCGCCGAGCGCCGACTTCACCGACTCGGCAAATCGGGTCTGACCACGGCCAGAACCCAGCTCGATGAGTACGCCGCCGTCGTTGGTCCTGCGGAGCCTGCGAACCTCCACACTCGACTGCTCGGGTTGGACGTCCTTCCGCAGCTTCCCAACGACGTCGGCGTAGGAGCGACCTTGCCCCGGTTTGATGATGAGGACGTGCCTCATCTTCTGAGGGGGCGCTTCTTGGGTGGCAGCCCGCCTCTTCTTCTCCCTACTCCGGGCGGACTTTGACTTCACCTGAGTGAAGCCATCATCGGGGATCGGGCGCTTTCTGTGGGACCGAAGCTTTGGTGCCCCCACCTGCAGCTGCAGGCGTCTGGGCACCCTTCGGTTTCCCACCGTTCCTCTTCTTCGGAGGAGAAGTCATAGAAGACTTTTCCTCCGTCTTCCTCGCCTCCCTCGGCGTAGGGGGGAGCATCTGGGGCGAGGTCATAGTAGACCTCTCCATCCCAGACTTCTGCATCACCTCCGGCGTCGAGAAGGAAGTCTTGTTCCGCTTTTTGGGCGGAGACTTCTTGAACACTCTTTCGACGACCCGGCGTTCAGCCTGGAGGGCTTTCAGCCGGACCGTCCGTGTCCCCTTCGTGACGCTGACGGCTTCCTCGATCTTCGCGACGGCCGTCCGAACACCATTGCTGATGTTCAAATTAAGCAGACTACTGAAAAAACGTCCATTCGATACAGACTTCAAAAGATATTTTAGAAATTTTAGGAACAACTTGAACAGCAATTTAAAGAGAACTAAGAATAACTACTACAAAAATAAAATATCTGAGACAGCAGGGAATCCAAAACATTTTTGGAGCATAATCAACGAATTTAGTGGAACAGGAAAGCCACGAGCTAATTTTCCAATTAAACATTTTTTGCAAGGAAGCGCCACTGCCGGTGGGTCGGTGGAGGAGGTGGCGAATGCTTTCAATGATTTTTTTGTAAATGTTGGACAAAGCTTAGCGAGTGCGCTACCTTCCAACACTGGCCCACTGGTAGTTGACGACAACGACCACAGGGTGAGGCATGTGTTCCAGTTACTGCCGGTCTCTGAGGGCCTAGTGGATCAGTGCGTCCGGGAGATGCGGGGTGGCTCAGCTCCGGGACCTGACGAGATTCAAGCTAAAATTGTCAAGAGAAATATAGCCTTTTTAATTCAACCTATCACCCATATTATTAATTTAAGTATTTCTTCCGGAATTTTTCCAGAAAATTTAAAATTGGCTAAAGTCACTCCTTTATTTAAAGCGGGTAGCAGATCGGACTACAACAACTTCAGACCAATTTCTTTGTTAAATGTGCTTTCTAAGATACTGGAGAAATGTGTCAAAATTCAATTGCAATTTTACTTAGAAACAAATCTGACAAACAATTTGGGTTTAGGAAAAACAAAAATTCTAACGATGCTCTTTTTAATTTAAATAAAGATATTATGGAGAGTATCAATAAAAATCAAAAGAATTTAATCATTTTCATCGACTTAGCTAAAGCATTTGATTCTATTGACAGGAATCTTCTTATCAACAAGCTAGACTCAATAGGAGTGCATGGAAATGCGCTAGAATGGTTTAAAAGCTATTTATGTAGACGCTGCCAAACTGTTAATATTCTGAATAAAAAAAGTGAAGTAAAGCACTACAGTTATGGGGTAGTTCAGGGCAGCACTCTTGCTCCTTTGTTATTCTTAATCTATATAAATAACATAGATAAAATCAGAATTACGGGTAAACTCTACTTATTTGCAGACGACACGGCAATCCACTTCACGGGAAATAATTGGCAGGAAGTTTTCTGTACAGCTACAAGTGATGTGTCGTTACTAAAGAAATGGTTTGACCAAAATATTTTAACAATGAATATAGGGAAAACTAAGAGCTTACCCATCTCGTTGCGTCAGGGGGCTGAGCCGACCGCGGACCTGGTCGTGAGGGTTCACACCTGCGGTGACCCGTCTTGTACTACCTGTGCCTGCCAGACTATAGAGCGCGTTGATCATTATAAGTATCTGGGCGTGATAATAGATAAACAGCTGAGATGGGGAAAACATGTGGAGTTACTTCAATCTAAACTTAGAAGAATGATTTTTATTTTTCGTGAACTTAGCGATATTCTAAATGAAAAAGAAATTAAATCTGTTTACTATGCATATGTTCAATCCTTACTCAGTTATGGACTAATATCCTGGGGCGGAGCTTTCCGATCCGTTATCGAACCTTTGACAGTAATACAAAAATGCATAATTAAAGCCGGTCTCAGAAAACCTAGACAATATCCCTCTGAACTGCTCTTTCGAGAATCTGGTCTGTTAAGCATTAGACAGCTTTTTATTAAATCAGTTCTTCTGTATCTGCATCTAAACTCCGAATTAATTATCACTCCAATAAACCATCCCTACACCACAAGAAATTCGCAAAACGTCGGCATACAAATCCCCAAAACGATCATGTCAGTAAATAAAACCAACGCATTTTTTCTTGCTAATATTTTGTACCGGAATGTCCCGCCGGAGATAAGAAACCTGGGGGCTTCACGGAATGTGTACAAGAGGCGGGTCACTGCATGGCTTTTAGAGATAGGCGCACAAAACTCGGAACAACTACTGACTTCTATTTATGACACTGCTTGACTGACTTGACATTTGACTACCGTGCCCGTCTAAGTTGATCCGATTACGACAAACCATAGTTATAATTAATACAAATTTTAAAAAATCCCTTAAAAATGTTCTTTTATAGTTAAAACATTAACTTCGTAAATTATATCTCATTTCTTAATCATTTTTTTTTCTGTCTTAAAATTGTTACTGCAGTCAGAAATCTCGTTTTATATTTATCGCTCTGTCTGTGCTGTCACCTAATAATATTTTTTTGCAAATATGTAATTAGTCTTTAGTTTCTAACTTTAATGTAAGTGGAAGTGGGTGCTAATAGTTTTTTTTTCTTGAGAAGACTCAGTTCTACGCACAGGTCATTGACCTATGTGGGACTTATTATTTCAAATAAACCCTTTAATGTATATATTTTATGTAATGTAAGGAAATAAAGACATTTTTGATTTGATTTGATTTGTTCTTCTGGATGGCCATCGCATCGAGGATCTGCCCCAGCGCCGCCACAATCTCCGAGATGGACTCGTCCTCCGCAAGGTCGCAGTCTTCAACCTGCCTTCGGACGATGTCCAGCTCCGAGTCATTCGACCTGAGAGGCGGGGATTCGTCCCACGGGCTTCTCGGATGCTGCCGCTTCCGATCTCCGTCGTTCTTGGGAGTCCCCATCTCCATGGCCACCGTCTCCGCCGATGGCCCAACCGCCGTAGCTTCGGGCACCGACTTCGAGGCGTCGGCCCTGGAGTCCTGGGGTTGGCATTTTAGATATTCTATATGTACAGTAATTATAATACTAAATAATTATCCAAACGTATTATTAAAATCATATAAGGATGACATGTTTTATTTTTATGATTGATGATTTTACTAATTCACTAAAAATTAAATTCCTATACAAGCTTCCACCTTACCTTCCAGGCATTAATTAAATAAGATCCCAAACGGCGCCAGTCCCTCCCATTTAAAAGAGCGTAAAAATCCTCCCAAGTCAACTCCCGTTTAAATAAAAATTTCAACCTCACCCCTGCTAAAATTGGACATCTACACAAAAAATGATATGTATCGTCATTCTCTCCCAAATTACATAAGCTACATAAATAATTTTGATTTGCTACCCAAGGCTTATAATTCAAGTGAATAGCCTCTACCCGCGCTTTAAAAATCCATTGCATTGCTCGCATAGGTATGTTATCGTTGAGATATGAGCTGGCCCCCAATGTAAGGTTCAAGGTCGCATACAGCCGATGATAACGTGCCCCCGCCGCCGCCAAATATGCCTGATGCTCGGCCGCCTCGACCGCCTCCACCACCGACGTCAGCGACTCCCTCACCCTCTCCGCGCCCCCCTCCAAGCTCACCTCGATCCCATATGCGCGTCCCATTGCACGCCATTCCTTAGACCAAAATATGTTTTTCTCAATTATTTGCTTTAATGAAATGCCCGGCAAACGATCTTCTGGAAAATAGAGCATCCTAATGAAATAATTTAAATTTGTACGCAAAGTATAAAGAAAAATTGAATTTACACCGGTCTCCAAAAACGAGGCATAATTGGGCGTATTATTAGGCAAACTGAATAGCTTTCTTACAAAAAGACGCAAAACTCCCTCAATTTTGTCGCTTCTGTGATAACCCCAAACCTGACAACCATAACATAACAAAGATCTAATTACGTTATAAAAACAGCTAAATTTTAAAGTCAGAGTAATTTTCCTATCTCCAAAACATTTATGCCAAATTGTATTTATAGCCATTTTTGCATGAGCCACTTTTTTACTTAAATGCATTTCCCAAGTTAATTTTGAAGTCAATTCCACTCCTAAGTATTTATAACTGTTAACCACCTCAACTCTGTTTCACTTAAACATCCACCTTTCTTCATCTCTTAATCTCCCTCCATTCCTGAAAACTATAATTTTCGACTTGTCCAAATTAAGCTTTAGACTCCATGTATCACAATATTTTTCCAAGTTGTTTATCATGAACTGCAAACTTGCTACTGTAGGAGCTAACAACACAACGTCATCCGCATACAGCAACATATTAACCTTTGTCCGTCCAAACATACACCCACCAAAGACATTTTCTACCAAATCATTTATAAATAAACAGAATAACAAAGGCGAGCATATACATCCTTGCCTAAGGCCCCTCTTAGTTTCAAATGTTTCCGTGACACTGCCCCTACACCACACCCCCACCTCCGTACGATCGTACAGCGCACGCAGCGCCGCCAACATGCGCGTCGACACCCCCAAAGTGGACAACTTAAAAAACAAAGCATGCCTATCAATAGTGTCAAAAGCCAATGAAAAGTCTATAAAAAAGCAATACATTTTATTTTTTAGATGATAAGCAAAGTTTAATCATACTTGTCAGATTAAATAAGTTGTCCACTATTGAATATTCCGCGCGGAATCCTGCCTGATATTCAGTCAAAATACCTCGAAAAGTTATCCATTTGCTCAACCTACGGTGCAATAAGCTAGTGTACAATTTTGAAATGCAATTAATAAATGAGCTCAACAATGACTGCTGATGATTATATGTCATTATATTATAGTTTTATTGTGAGATTATGGTCTTATTTTTACAACGGATAATGTTAAAATGAGTTTAAAATATTTTTCAAGCGTAATATCTTAAGAATGAGTCAATATTTTGGAAACGGATTATGACATTGAAGCCAGTGTAAAAATCTAGTTTGAAATGATATGTCAAAACAACACCCTTACATTTGAAAAGTACTTTGTATCAAATATGGTGGATTCAAAATGGGGGCTAAAAATCACTTTTTCAAATAAAATAAAGTACTATACCCCTAAAACACATTTGTGTTGTTCACATGTTTATGTATCATTATATATAGCTGAAAATGCAGTGTAAATCTCATTTTATAGTCTAATTGTAATCTGAAATTTTGAAAGTAATTTTATGGCGTTTCCCAAGAACCAATTTTGTCCAATTTTGAATGTGTTAAAAAGCTTATTTTTTACTTCTCCCCATAAAAACGCTTGTGTTGCAATTTGTTCTAGGTTAAGGGTGTTTTTGCGTAAACTTACTGGACTGTTAGACTCGATTAGGCCTTTATATAGTTTTACTTGATACGTTAACGTTACCTTAATAAAACTCCTGGACTATCATTAAATAATTAACCCTTTTTAAACAAACTAATTAAACAAGTTTTTCATTTTGAAATTGTATTTTTAAATTCAGAATATTAAAATTAACCCATTTCTATACAAAAAGAGTTAGTAGTCAAAAACGCTTTACTGTTCGGTTTTATGTTTTTGTTTTTAAGCTAGTTTAGTATAAACAACATAATAAATAGGAAAAATGTTTGCACATACTAATTGTTTTAATTTATTGTTAAGATAAAATATTAATAACTTACTAACGGAGTTTTACACTATTGAAGGATATGCCATTTTCTCGTGGATTGTCGAGACTTTATTCAAGTACGAAAAATGTCATTCCGTTAAAACCACGAACCTCTAAATATCAAGTTTACGATGTATACATGAAAGAGTTTAAAAATACTAATCGGACATGAGATTAGGTATTTATTCAATCCTAAACTCCCTTCGAAGAGATATATTTCCGTTCTGTGCGAAGGCTCCAGTGCTCATCATTGGTCTCCGCGTAGCAATGACAACCAGAATTCCTATAGCATTGAGCTCTTTGTTGAAAACTTTGCGGGTCACTGGTCAAGAATTTCCCTCGGGAATCGTGAGCGGAATCTCATATCCTCGGGTGAGGGCGGATAAAGTTTTGTTTTACTTTGTTCAAACTTTGTACAGTTCTGTTATAAGTTACAAACATCATAAATTCAAAAATGTTTCACTTGTTGATCTAGTAAGAGGTTTATTCTTGTTCATATCATCGAAACTCATTATTCCCACTTGTTTCAAGCACAGCATATGTGGTCGGTATTAGAGACCAATGACATATTATTATTATTATTATTATTATTATTATTATTATTATTATTATTATTATTATTATTATTATTATTTCCCCGTGTTGGGCCGGGACAGAATGTCCAACAGTATCCCCTGCTTGTCGTAAGAGCCGACTAAAAGGGGAGGGGGGCGCACTGGTCCTTTTTTCGCGTCTCCTTTTCATAACTCCATTCTCCGGTTCATTTCAATAGCCCGGTTGTTTTTTCTAAATCATTCCGGCCTATTTGCTGGGGTGACTCTGTGTTCTTCAGCCTCCATTGCGCTGGAGGTCTAGGACGAGCAGAGGGTACAGCTTAAAAACTGGGTTCTGCACCTCCCAGGCTGCCGGATAGTACAGGGGCCCGGGTCAGCCCAGCCAGCTGACCTGGCTGCCCTATCAGCCGGCGAAAATCCCTTTGGCCGTGGCGGTGCCGGTTGGCGACCGGATAGGGCCCTGCTGCGGTCACGGGGGGGCTCTGCCGAGGCCACTGCTCGTCTGGGACCGCCGGTGTTTTGGAGGCGGTCGAACACGGATATAGTTTCTCTGGTGATGGGTCGGTCTGACTTTCTCATCGGGGTACTATTGGGGGGTCAATACCCAGTCTCGGGGGCTAAGCCAGACACTATGGACAGCACTGAAGGAAAAGAGACTCAAAAGGTGCAAGAATCAAAACGGGGTACCCTAACCCCACAAAGTAACCAGTCGCATAACCGCTCTTCACTGAGCGGGCCCGGTGACAAGGTGGCAAGCCCCTTCGAAAGAAGGTCGCGCATTTGAAGATCGCCGCCGAGCCGTGTCGTGACACCTGCCTCATCGGGGGCCAAAACACCTGTGGCCATCGATGAGACACCCACTGTAAATGAGCGGATGGATGATGGGTCGTCTCCCTTCGAGGCGGTCATCGCGCTCGCCAGGCAGCAGGAGGAGGAGCACATCAAAAAGTGCTTCGACACCCTCGCTGTGATGAAGGCCGCGACCACCCGGCAGAAGAACATCAGTCAGGATGTGAAGGATGGCATCGTCCAATTGGAGGCCAGCCTTCACCACATAATCCAGCTGAGGAGGTCGTGGCAGTCATGTGAGTCGGTGACTGCGTCGACGCAGACGACCCCATCACTGCGGGTGAAGGCTCAGCCGGCCGGTGGGAAGCGGGCTGCTTCCAGCCCCGCCCAACCGGAGGCTGAGAAGAAACCGAGAGGTGACGGTCCAGGGGAGACATCGGACCCCGAAAAATGGACGGACGTCGTTAGGAAACGACGGAAGAAGAGAGACCCTCCCCAGGAGCCTGGAAGCCAGCCCGGCGGACAAGAGAAGAAGAAGGCGCCAAAGAAGAGGCCCCGCAAGCAGCGGCCGGACGCTCTTCTCATCAAGCCGTCGGAGGGGAAATCTTACGCCGACGTGCTGGGCGAAATTCGCAGCAAAGCGAAGCCCGATGAGAAGGGCGCCGTCATCAAGGGCATGAGAAAGACTCGAGCCGGCGATCTTCTGGTCGAACTCGGGGACGCCTCCAAATGCAAGTCCGCTTTCAGCGAGGACTTGAGGACTCTTCTGGGAGCGAACGCAACCGTCCGCGTTCTCGAACCAAAGACGACGCTGGAGGTGCGAGACCTCGACGAGCTGACGACCGAGGCGGAAGTGACCGCTGCCGTCAAAGCCGTTCTCGGAGAATCCGTCGAGGTAAAAACCTTCCTCTCAAAGGCGAATGCTCGGGGACAGAAGGTGGCGATCCTGACGCTGGGAGCCAGAGCTGCCGCGAAGCTCCTGGAGAAGGGCCACCTCAAAGTCTGGTATGTGAGCTGTCGGGTGCGCGAGAAGCTCGTGGCCTCCAGATGTTTTAAATGTCTGGGGTTCGGTCACGTAGCTAATCGCTGCCCTGGACCCGATAGAAGCAAGCTCTGCTTCAAGTGCGGCGGCCAGAACCACAGGGCCAGCGCGTGCAATGCAGTGTTGTCCTGTGTCCTGTGTACAGAAGCCGGCTTGAAGGGCGACCAGGTCAAGCATTCCGCTGGGTCTGGTCGTTGCGGGCAGTACAGGCGGGCCATCCAGGAGCTTCGCCAGAAACAACAGAAATGATCAGTGTTCTGCAACTTAATATGCAGAGGAGCAGGACAGCAAACGACTTGCTGTTCCAATTCGCCACGGAGCAGGGTGCTGACCTACTGCTTCTCAGTGAGCAGTACCAGAACCGACGCTCCGCGCAGTGGTTCTCGGATCCCTCCAGCACTGCGGCAATATGGATCTTGGACCTCGGGAAGGTGCCTGTTCTCGATTCCGGATCGGGCAACGGCTTCGTTTGGGTGAGGAGCAGGGGTTTCACCGTCTTCTCCTGTTACCTCACGCCAAACCAACCGATCGGAGACTACCGCCACATGGTCGATTCCATTGAGGATGAGATCATGAAAATCTCTGGCGGGGTCATAGTCGGTGGCGATTTTAACGCAAAAGCCGTGGAATGGGGTTCCCCGCGGACCGACACTCGAGGTCGTTACGTCCTCGAGTCGGCTGCCAGGTCGGGCCTCTGTATCCTTAATACAGGCGGCATTTCCACCTTTCGCCGTCCGGGGTGCAGAGAGACGATCCCTGACATATCCCTTGCCTCTGAAGGGATTGTCCAGCGGATCTCCGACTGGCGTGTCTGCGAGGAGTATTCCTCTAGCGACCACCAGGGGATCCTCTTCAAGGTCCTTCCCGAGGGTGCGCGCTTGCGCGCTGAACCTGCTCCTCTGGCTCGACGCTGGAACACCAGTCGTCTGAGCAAAGACACTTTTAAAGAAGTAATCAAAGACCAGAGCATTGTGAATTTCACAGGTGCCGAAGATCTGGCAGCATCGACAATGCGTCTCATCGCGACCGCGTGTGAGCAGTCGATGCCCGGAGTTTCCCGCCGCCACAGGAAGAAGCCGGTTTACTGGTGGACGCCTGAAATCGCGGAACTCCGGAGGAGATGCCTTGGTCTCCGACGAGCTGCGCAGCGAGCCAGGAACCGCCCTGATGCAAATGCCAGATCGGCTGAGCACAGAGCGGCCCGCCGAGAGCTCCGCGGTGCCATCAACCGGAGTAAAGTCAGGTGCTGGAAGCAGCTGTGTCTGGATATCGACAACGACCCCTGGGGGATGGGCTACAAACTTGTAACCCAGAAGCTAGGGGCTCGCTCACCACCTGCGGTCATGGAACCACAAGCCATGGCCGTCGTCGTCGATACACTGTTTCCCAGCCACCCAGTTCGGCCAGTCAGGGAATTCGGAGAGGTAGGCGCCTTCCCAGTTTTCCGGGAAGAGGAACTCACCGCCGCCGTCCGATCCCTACGACCCAGAAGAGCGCCCGGTCCCGATGGCATTCCGGCGGAGGTGCTCAAGCTCGCTGCGGAGGTTAATCCAAGACTTCTGCTCGATATGTTCAACGCGTGTCTGGCGGAAGGCGTTTTCTTTTCTTCGTGGAAGGTAGCCCGCCTTGTTCTTATCCCCAAGGCGAAGAGTACACCGGGGACCCCTTCTTCTTTCCGACCCCTGTGTATGCTCGACACGGCCGGGAAAGTGCTGGAAAAGCTTTTGCGCGTCAGGCTGACCGAGGCCATCGTCTCTGCGGGGAACTTGTCCCCGCAGCAGTACGGCTTCAGATCCGGTCGCTCTACCATCGACGCTATCCAGGAGGTAGTTGAGGCAGTGCGGAGGGCGGAGGACCACAACCACTGGTCGCGCCGCGTGGTCCTTCTCGTCACGCTCGACGTGAAGAACGCTTTCAACTCCGCCAGGTGGAGCGATATGCTGTGGGCGCTTGAGCATACGTTCCAAGTTCCCTCCTACCTCCTGCGTATGATCGAGGCTTACTTGTCAGACCGCGTTCTGTTGTACGACACGACCGAAGGTCAGCGGCGCATTCCCATCACTTCCGGGGCTGCGCAGGGGTCCATCCTCGGACCAGATCTCTGGAACGTGTCTTACGACAGCTTGCTGAGGCTAGACATGCCCGATGAGACCCGCCTCGTTGGCTATGCTGACGACGTCGCTGCCTTGATCGCTGCGAGGAACGTCGAGCAGGCAAAACTGAGGCTCAGCGTAGTAATGGCCAAGGTCAACGGGTGGATGCGAGACCACGGCTTGTCCCTGGCTGTCAGTAAGACGGAGATCGTCGTCCTCACCAAAAAGAGGATAAACACCGTGTTCCCGGTGCAGATAGGTGACGTCACACTCGAGACTAAGCCTGCTGCAAAGTACCTGGGAGTCATGGTCGACAGCAGACTGTCTTTCGGCGAGCAGATCCAGCGCACCGCCGACAAAGCCGCTAAGGGTGTCGCTGCCCTTGGTAGGCTTATGCCCAATGTCGGCGGTCCTCGTTCCTGCAAGCGCCGTCTGCTCATGACTGCCGTCCAGTCAGTCTTGCTGTACGGGGCGGAGGTATGGGCTCACGCACTCGAGAAGCGAGTCTTCCGAGACCGGCTTGCCCGAGTCCAGCGTCGAGGAGCTCTGCGGGTCGCTTCGGCCTACCGCACAGTCTCCGAGCCTGCTGTGATGGTGATCGCCGGAGTCATTCCCGTCCTCTTCCTCGCGAGGGAGAGGCAGGCGATTTACCGGAGGAGGCCTGAAGTGGGCCGGGAAACAGCTGCCAGGGAAGAGCGCGATCGCAGCTTCGACTCTTGGCAGCGCGACTGGGAAGCCGAGCTGAGGGGACGTTGGACCTTCCAGCTCATACCTTCCGTCCGACCATGGGTGGAACGGCAGCACGGCGAGGTCGATTACTACGTGACCCAGTTTCTTTCTGGGCACGGGTACTTCCGAGCCTATCTGCACCGGATGGGCAAAGTCGCCAGCCCGGACTGTCTGTATTGCCCCGGCATCCCAGACACGTCCGAGCACACTTTCTTTCAGTGCGACCGTTGGCACGTCCGCCGAGTCTCGCTTTCATCTGAGATCGGCGTGGTCGTCAGCCCAAACAACATCGTCGGAGCTATGCTCCAGGGAGAGGGCAACTGGAACTGTGTCCAGCACTACGTCCAGGCCATTCTTCGGGCGAAAAAGGTCGACCTCGATCGGCCTTAATTCTCAGCTTTTCCCCAAAGAGGTTGCCCTAGTGGCGTAATATCAAAGGCCTAGCCCGAAGTAATGTGTGAAACAGTTCCAGGTTAGTGTCCTCGGTGCCGAGGGAGGTGGTTTAGTCGGTAGTTCACGGGACATCGAGCTCGTGGGAGTCCGACACTACTGAGGGGACAATGAGCCCCTCAGTGTGCGTAAATGCATTCCACCTCCTACCCAAAAAAAAAAAAAAAAAAAAATTATTATTATTTTTATTATTATTATTATTATTATTATTATTATTATTATTATTATTATTATTATTATTATTATTATTATTATTATTATTATTATTATTATTATTATTATTGAAGGTTTTCCCGTGTTGGGCCGGGACAGAATGTCCAACAGTATCCCCTGCTTGTCGTAAGAGCCGACTAAAAGGGGAGGGGGACGCAATGGTCCTTTTTCGCGTCTCCTTTTCACAACTGCATTCTCCGTTTCATTTCAATAGCCCGGTTGTTTTTTCTAAATCATTCCGGCCTACTTGCCGGGGTGACTCTGGGTTCTTCAGCCTCCACTGCGCTGGGGGTCTAGGACGAGCAGAGGGTACAGCTTAAAAACTGGGTTCTGCACCTCCCAGGCTGCCGGATAGTACAGGGGCCCGGGTCAGCCCAGCCAGCTGACCTGGCTGCCCTATCAGCCGGCGAAAATCCCCTTGGCCGTGGTGGTGCCGGTTGGCGACCGGATAGGGCCCTGCTGCGGTCACGGGGGGGCTCTGCCGAGGCCACTGCTCGTCTGGGACCGCTGGTGTTTTGGAGGCGGTCGAACACGGATATAGTTGCTCTGGCGACGGGTCGGTTTTGACATTCACATTGGGGCACTGTTTTGGGGGGTAACAAACGCCCAGTCTTGGGGGCTAATCCAGACATTATGAGCGGTTCACAAGAAAAAACTATTCAAAAGGTGCAAGAACCTTCCCGGGGTACCCTAACCCCAAAAACGAACCAGAGGGATCAATTTCCTCGCCTACCCTCTCAAAGTGGGGACGTCGAGGTAGAAGACCCCTTTGGCCGGAAGCCTCGTGTCGCGAGGTCGCCACAAGGCCGAGCGACACCAACTGCCTCGGTGACAAGAACACCGGTGCTCACCGAGCAAGCATCCTCCGGCGGCGTTGAGTCGATGCACACCGACCCGTCCCCCTTCCAGGCGGTGATTGCACTTGCCAGGCAGCAGGAGGAGGAGCACCTTCAAAAGTGCTTCGCCACCCTCGCTGTCATGAAGGCCGCGACAGGCAGGCAGAAGAACATCAGCAGGGATGTGCAGGAAGGCATAGTCCAGTTGGAGACTAGCCTTAACCACATCCTTCAGCTGAGGAAATCTTGGCAGTCGTGCGAGTCGGTGACTGCTTCGACGCAGACGACCCCATCACTGCGCGTTAAGGCTCAGCCGGCCGGTGGGAAACGGGCTGCTTCCAGCCCCGCCCAACCGGAGGCTGAGAAGAAACCCAGAGGTGACGGTCCAGGGGAGACATCGGACCCCGAGAAATGGACCGACGTCGTTAAGAGGAAGGGGAAGAAGAAGAAAGTCCCACCCCAGCAGCCTGGAAGCCAGCCCGGCCCTCAGGACAACAAGAAGGCACCGAAGAAGAGGTCACATAGGACGCGGCCAGACGCCCTTCTCATCAAGCCGTCGGAGGGGAAATCCTACGCCGACGTGCTGGGCGAGATTCGCAGCAAAGCGAAGCCCGATGAGAAGGGCGCCGTTATCAAGGCCATGAGGAAGACCCGAGCCGGCGATCTTCTGGTCGAACTCGGGGACGCCTCCGAAAGCAAGTCCGCCTTCAGCGAAGACCTGAAGAACATCTTGGGGGCGAACGCGACTGTCAGCGTTCTCGAGCCCAAGTCGACGCTGGAGGTGAGGGACCTCGACGAGCTGACGACCGAGGCGGAGGTGACTGCAGCTGTCAAATCCGCTATCGGCGAAAACGTCGAGGTGAAGACTTTCGTCTCGAAGGCGAATGCTCGAGGCCAGAAGGTGGCGATCCTTACGCTGGGAGCCAGAGCAGCTGCGAAGCTCCTGGAGAAGGGCCACCTAAAGATCTGGTACGTGAGCTGTCGGGTACGCGAGAAGCTCGTGGCCTCCAGATGTTTTAAATGTCTGGGGTTCGGTCACGTCGCTAATCGCTGCTCTGGACCCGATAGAAGCAAGCTCTGCTTCAAGTGCGGCGGCCAGGACCACAGGGCCAGCGCGTGCAACGCAGCGTTGTCCTGTGTCCTGTGTACAGAAGCCGGCTTGAAGGGCGACCAGGTCAAGCATTCCGCTGGGTCTGGTCGTTGCGGGCAGTACAGGCGGGCCATCCAGGAGCTTCGCCAGAACCAACAGAAATGATCAGTGTTCTGCAACTTAATATGCAGAGGAGCAGGACAGCAAATGACTTGCTGTTCCAATTCGCCACGGAGCAGGGTGCTGACCTACTGCTTCTCAGTGAGCAGTACCAGAACCGACGCTCTGCGCAGTGGTTCTCGGACCCCTCCGGCACTGCGGCGATTTGGATCTTGGACCTCGGGAAGGTGCCTGTTCTCGATTCCGGATCGGGCAACGGCTTCGTTTGGGTGAGGAGCAGGGGTTTCACCGTCTTCTCCTGTTACCTCACGCCTAACCAACCGATCGCAGACTACCGCCACATGGTCGATTCCATCGAGGATAAGATCATGAACACCTCTGGCGGGGTCATAGTCGGTGGCGATTTTAACGCCAAAGCCGTGGAATGGGGTTCCCCGCGGACCGACACTCGAGGACGTTACGTCCTCGAGTCGGCTGCCAGGTCGGGCCTCTGTATCCTCAACACGGGCGGCATTTCCACCTTTCGCCGTCCGGGGTGCAGAGAGACGATCCCTGACATATCTCTTGCCTCTGAAGGGATTGCCCAGCGGATCTCCGACTGGCGTGTCTGCGAGGACTACTCCTCCAGCGACCATCAGGCGATCCTTTTCAAGGTCCTTCCCGAGGGCGCGCGCTTGCGCGCTGAACCTGCTCCTCTGGCTCGACGCTGGAACACCAGTCGTCTGAGCAAAGACACTTTTAAAGAAGTAATTAAGGACCAGAGCATTGTGAATTTCACAAGTGCCGAAGATCTGGCAGCATCGACGATGCGACTCATCGCGACCGCATGTGAGCAGTCGATGCCCGGAGTTTCCCGCCGCCACAGGAAGAAGCCGGTTTACTGGTGGACGCCTGAAATCGCGGAACTCCGGAGGAGATGCCTTGGTCTCCGACGAGCTGCGCAGCGAGCCAGGAACCGCCCTGATGCTAATGCCAGATCGGCTGAGCACAGAGCGGCCCGCCGAGAGCTCCGCGGTGCCATCAACCGGAGTAAAGTCAGGTGCTGGAAACAGCTGTGTCAGGATATCGACAACGACCCCTGGGGGACGGGCTACAAACTTGTAACCCAGAAGCTAGGGGCTCGCTCACCACCTGCGGTCATGGAACCACAAGCCATGGCCGCCGTCGTCGACACACTGTTTCCCAGCCACCCAGTTCGGCCAGTCAGGGACTTCGGAGAGGTAGGCGCCTTCCCAGCTTTCCGGGAAGAGGAACTCACCGCCGCCGTCCGATCCCTACGACCCAGAAGAGCGCCCGGTCCCGATGGCATTCCGGCGGAGGTGCTCAAGCTCGCTGCGGGGGTGAATCCAAGGCTTCTGCTCGACATGTTCAACGCGTGTCTGGCGGAAGGCGTTTTCTTTTCGTCGTGGAAGGTTGCCCGCCTTGTCCTTATCCCGAAGGCGAAGAGCACACCGGGGACCCCTTCTTCTTTCCGACCCCTGTGTATGCTCGACACGGCCGGGAAAGTGCTTGAGAAGCTCCTGCGCGTCAGGCTGACCGAGGCCATCGTCTCTGCGGGGGACTTGTCCCCGCAGCAGTACGGCTTCAGATCCGGTCGCTCTACCATCGACGCTATTCAGGAGGTAGTTGAGGCAGTGCGGAGGGCGGAGGACCACAACCACTGGTCGCGCCGCGTGGTCCTTCTTGTCACGCTCGACGTGAAGAACGCTTTTAACTCCGCCAGGTGGAGCAATATGCTGTGGGCGCTTGAGCATACGTTCCAAGTTCCCTCCTACCTCCTGCGTATGATAGAAGCGTATTTGTCAGACCGCGTTCTGTTGTACGACACGACCGAAGGTCAGCGGCGCATTCCCATCACTTCCGGGGCTGCGCAGGGGTCCATTCTCGGACCAGATCTCTGGAACGTGTCCTACGATAGCTTGCTGAGGCTAGACATGCCCGATGAGACCCGCCTCGTTGGCTATGCTGACGACGTCGCTGCCTTGATCGCTGCGAGGAACGTCGAGCAGGCAAAACTGAGGCTCAGCGTAGTGATGGCCAAGGTCAACGGGTGGATGCGAGATCACGGCTTGTCCCTGGCTATCAGTAAGACGGAGATCGTCGTCCTCACCAAAAAGAGGATTAACACCGTGTTCCCGGTGCAGATAGGTGACGTCACAATCGAGACTAAGCCTGCTGCAAAGTACCTGGGAGTCATGGTCGATAGCAGACTGCCTTTCGGCGAGCAGATTCAGCGCGCCGCCGACAAAGCCGCTAAGGGTGTCGCTGCCCTTGGTAAGCTTATGCCCAATGTCGGCGGTCCTCGCTCCGGCAAGCGCCGCTTGCTCATGACTGCCGTCCAGTCAGTCTTGCTGTACGGGGCGGAGGTATGGGCTCACGCACTCGAGAAGCGAGTCTACCGAGACCGGCTTGCCCGAGTCCAGCGCCGAGGAGCTCTGCGGGTCGCTTCGGCCTACCGCACAGTCTCCGAGGCTGCTGTGATGGTGATCGCCGGAGTCATTCCCGTCCTCTTCCTCGCGAGGGAGAGGCAGGCGATTTACCGGAGGAGGCCTGAAGTGGGCCGGGAAACAGCTGCCAGGGAAGAGCGCGATCGCAGCTTCGACTCTTGGCAGCGCGACTGGGAAGCCGAGCTGAGGGGACGTTGGACCTTCCAGCTCATACCTTCCGTCCGACCATGGGTGGAACGGCAGCACGGCGAGGTCGATTACTACGTGACCCAGTTTCTTTCTGGGCACGGGTACTTCCGAGCCTATCTGCACCGGATGGGCAAAGTCGCCAGCCCGGACTGTCTGTATTGCCCCTGCATCCCAGACACGTCCAAGCACACTTTCTTTCAGTGCGACCGTTGGCACGTCCGCCGAGCCTCGCTTTCATCTGAGATCGGCGTGGTCGTCAGCCCAAACAACATCGTCGGAGCTATGCTCCAGGGAGAGGGCAACTGGAACTGTGTCCAGCACTACGTCCAGGCCATTCTTCGGGCGAAAAAGGTCGACCTCGATCGGCCTTAATTCTCAGCTTTTCCCCAAAGAGGTTGCCCTAGTGGCGTAATATCAAAGGCCTAGCCCGAAGTAATGTGTGAAACAGTTCCAGGCTAGTGTCCTCGGTGCCGAGGGAGGTGGTTTAGTCGGTAGTTCACGGGACATCGAGCTCGTGGGAGTCCGACACTACTGAGGGGACAACGAGCCCCTCAGTGTGCGTAAACGCATTCCACCTCCTACCCAAAAAAAAAAAAAAAATTATTATTATTATTATTATTATTCCCCCTCCCCCAGGGGCGGCCGGCTTTCGCCTGTTCGGGTGTTTGGCGACCCCGGGTTCCCGAGCCAAGCTGCGAGACTCTCCTTCTCGCAGTTCTTCTTGAGCCAAGACCTTTCTTCCTTTCTTGGGTCTTGGCTCGCCGTCTCTCTTCTTTCCTGAGCTAATCTTGCTCACCCTCTTCCTTCTTTGACCCCAATCTTTGGGTGTCTCTTCACGCCTTCTTCTCTTTCCGTGTTGGGCCGGAGTAGATTGTTCCAACAGTATCCCCTGCTTGCCGTAAAAGTCGGCTACAAGGGGGCTAGCAAGCATGATGTCTGCGAAAAACCACGGTAACGTACCCCAGGTGGGTCAGCACTCCGGTCCGAAATCCCACCCCGATCATTCGGGCTGCCCTACGGATTCTGGGGAGGGCAACCAAACATTTTTGACTGTGCCACAGTCGCGCCGAAACAGCTTGGCGAGCACAACCAGCATGGGCAGTGACTTCAGTCATGCCACCGCGCAAGACCTGGAGTACTGCGAGACGCAATGGGGGAACGTCCTCAAAGCCCGCGAGGAAGAACAGGAGATCTTTGGCCAAGTCGAGACGTTGTTGGCCAACATGACTGAAGCCTGCAGGATCCAGAAAAACGTCAACAACACGGTGAAGGAGGGAATCCTCTCCCTATCCGTGTTGTTTGAGAAGCTGAAGCTCCTGCGCAGATCGGCAGAAGAGATCCAAGACAGGTACCATCACAACGTCAACGACATAGAGGTGGCAAGAGACGCGCGGAAGAGGACTAGGTCGCGGATTCAAGGGCGGCTCCTCAAGGATGCCGTCCTCGCGGCCAGTGCCTCGGCTCCAGCCAAGCGAGTGCACAGCCCTAGTGAGAGCTCTGATGAGCACGAGCCTAGGGTTGTGCCGACGAAAAAGAAAAAGAAAGCAAAGAAGAAACCTAAAAAAGCGGAGGCGGAGGAACTGCCGGCTATCATGGTTACCAAGCCCGATCAGGGTGCGGTGGCCGTGAGGCTGAATGCCAAGCCGGGGGCGAGCGCTGGTCCATCATCTGTGCTCGTCAGAGTGGCTGACGGCCAGTCATATGCAGGTGTTCTCGGGAAGATCCGAAAGGACCTCAACCCGGACAACTGCGCCGCCAAGATTGTCTGCGCGAGGCCGACTCCGAAGGGGAATGTTATCCTCTGGCTGGGGAAGGGCTCAGACAGACAGAAGTTCGCTGCAGCCCTCGGAGCTGCTGTCGGGAACGCGGGCAACGTCATTGCCCCAGAGAAGCGTGTGTCCGTCGAGGTGAGGGACCTTGACGCCCTCACGGAGAGTCAGGAGGTGGTCGATGCGCTCGACAAGGCCCTTGGTGGACCCAGTGACAAACGCAGGGTGTCACTGGGACCGGCAAATAAGCGGCAACTAAAGTTGGCGGTCCTCGACCTGTCCGAGGACGAGGCCGCCAAAGAGTTGAAACAAGGCCATCTTCGGGTGGGTTTTCTCAGCTGCGCGGTGCGCCTGCGAACCGTGGTCGCCAGGTGCTTCAAGTGCCTGGGCTACGGGCACCGGTCGCGAAACAGTCCCGGGGGGAGATTTGCCCGGAACGAGGAGGTGGTTTAGTGGGTAGGGCTTCGGCGAGTCCCACACTCCGTCCGTAAATGAATTCCACCTGCCTTTCCCAAAAAAAAATTATTATTATTATTTTATTACAATTTTTTTAGGTAGGTGGAATCCTCTTACGGATGGAGTGTGGAACTCGCTGAAGCCCTACCCACGAAACCACCTCCTCATGCGGGCGAATCTCCCCCGGGACCGCGGTCTGCCAGAAGAGGGAACTACTTCTCCTGTCTTCTAGCCGGCTCGGACTGGCGTTGGTTTTAGGCCTTTTTTGCGATTTCCAGGGTAAGCCTAAAATCGCGGCATGACCCGGGACCAGCGATGTGGTCGCACTGTGGTTGCGGCTACAGCTCACTGCATAAGAACCAGCGAACTGCATTGCCACATTCTTTGCGGTGGTGGCCGGTCTCTCCGCACTTGTAGCAGAGATTGGACCGATCGACCTAATTTATATTTTATAGCTGTTTTTTATTGAATTAAAACGTTTTAAGTACTGCCACTGTTTTTTTTTTATTTGATATCAATAAATATATGTTATGGTTTTGATTTTTATGAACATTGGCCATTACCGATTAGTAAAAACAAAACTGATTAGTTTTGAAACTTTTTTACCAATCAGTGATGGTAAATGTCCACAAAAATTTAAACCAAAACCTAAACTCACAAACAATGAATTTCAAACAAAGAGTACAGTTCGCGCATTATATCTCCGGCTATGACAGAGTCAGCTGGTTGCTAGGCGCGGGGGGGAGAGGGGGTACTTTTCTGAAAACATTGTTCTACAGCCCCGCTGTGTGTCAAACGCAGTGTTTACCAAAATCATATGTTTAAAAGATCATATGATACGATTAGTAGCGTAGTGGTAATGCGCGAACTGTAAAGAAATGTTATCTTGATTATGCACGATGGGTAAATCACCAGTTATTGGCACTTAAAGCGTTCTGAATCTTTTAAATACACTGTGTACGACTTGCCTTTATTGTTTTTTACCCACAAAAATGTTTTTTGCAAGTAGAACTAGATGTGTTAAAGGGTACATGCGTTAGATATAACACAGTTGTTCATATTTATTAATTAAAATTATTTTAAATAAAAAACACGAAAAACTACAGTCATTGTAACTTAATCACTAGTTATTGGCATGGTAAGATACCAGTTATTGGCACCGTTTTGATAATTATTTTGTAAGCAATTATGGAATGTGCTATAACAAGTAGCAGTAATAATATTTGTTTTTAGGTACTGTTTGGTGTGTAATCAATTTATAAAATTGTATATGTAAATTAATAATAAATGTGAACTATTATTGTTGGGGTGAATAGACTAGTTACAATAAAAAATGTTGTACTAAATTAAATACCTATCTTGTAGCTGTAATATATAGATGTACAATAATAAAAATTGTAAAATCTTGAAAAATTAAATGTAGAGTATGCTTAATAGCTTACTAATTAGTCTGTATAACCTTGTTCGTCCATTTTTAAAGCTTTAACTGCCTAAATCATTCTAAGTTTTTAACAATGTCATTTTTAAAATCAACACACTGTTTAGAAACTTAGATTGAAGTTGATTCATCAAAATTTATGTCATCCAAACATTTCTTGTGAAAAGTTTTATCATACAAATCACAGTCGATTTTGGCTTATTCAAGTTCTTGGCATTTGAAGTTTCCAGCAAATTTGTAGCAAAGTCCACTTGAATCATTATTGTATTTTCCGATACTTGATTTTTGGGTGACTTAGTTTTGGTGTGACAGTAATCCCTGGATTTTGCTCACTTTTAAAAACTGTTTCTCTCAAAGTTTATCTTAGAACTCTTCTGAGCCTTTTTGCTGTTTTGATTTTTCTTCTCTTTTCTTTTTAGCATTCTTTCTCCTTTTTTGATGCTTCTTTTTCCTTTTTTCCTTCTCTTTTAGGTTTTCTCTCCTCTAATCCGTCGATAGTTGTGGTTGATTTCTCTCCTCTTTATTTTCTTTTAGCTTCTTTTCTCCTCTTTTTCTTCACACTTGTCTCTCCATTTATTTTATGACACCACATAAGGTGTTTTCTCCGTATTTTTTACCGAGGACTTTTTTACCTTTAATTAGCATATAACGGTACTTGCGGCTGCGCTCACCTTAAGACTTGATTTTGTGTAATGCAATAGTATTTTATGTAAATGTAGTAGATTGGCATGCCAATAACACCTATAATTGGCACTGCCAATGATCGCTTAAAAAAATATTGAGTATTGGCATGCCAATAGCTCAAGTAATCGGCACCTTTGGGATGCCAATAACTCCAGTTACTGGCACTGCCAGTAAGGTGCCAATAACTGGATTTGTATATGGCAAGAAACCAGACATTGGCACCCCCCTTAAATACGAGAATTTAAGGTTAAGAGTAAAAAAGGTGAGGCTGTGTATAGAATGAACCCTTACAAACCACGACATAGCCTATGATTGCATGAATTAAAAAAAATATACATAAGTATAGATCAAAATAAAAAGTTATCTACTTAAGATTTTACTAAGGATCACAGTCCGTTTTGGAGTATGTTTGCACTGTTTTTTAAAATCTGTCACCATCTACTACCAGAGCATTTTTAAACAACCGAGTACTTGTTTTTGCAAGGCCATCTATTAAGGAACATGAACCACTGCCTCTAGAATTTTTTATGCCTTTAATTTTACTATAAAAAATAAATAAAAATGGGGTGCCAATAACTAGTGAGTGCCAATAACACCCGCCTTTACTATATGCCAATCTTTCTTTGGTTCATAATAATTAAAAAATATTCATTTCTTGATTCAGCTCAGATTTTTTTCTATCTTTAAGAAATATCAATTGAATGAACAATTGATTATTATTGTTCATTATTACTTGGTATCAACCATTAGCTGTGGTATCAACCCTACTTGGTATCAATTTTCCCCGCTATGGGGTAAGTTGAAACACTTTAAGTTGTTTACAAAAAAAAACTCAAAAGAAATTATTTTGATTTTACTGAAATAAAAATAATAATCACATTTAGACAAAGGTTTAGGTTTTCAAAATATTTTATTATTATTACTTAATACAACCAAGAGCTTCATAAAAAATATAATATTGAAACCGTCTCAACTAGCCCCACTCTCCCCTATTCTTTAGAGATAAATGGTTAAAACCATGTTAGAAAAAATATTAATTAAATGGAAAAGTAAATGTTTAGGTATACAAATTGCTAATTAACGTTTTTGATCTTATTGTGTGTCCCAAAGGTTCCACACGGGTTTGATAACCTTAAAATTCAATAATGTATTAAAGATAGTTTGAACATGAGTTTTGAGCAGAAAAATCTGGTTTTTGATGTGCGTCATATCTGCCCCTGTCCACAAAATGCGATTTTAGGAAGGTTTGCAAATGTTCAAATACAAAACCTCACTCACTTCGAAAGGCTTGGTAAAAGGAAGAAAATACCACATACCCAAGGTCAATATCATTACCCTAACCAAAGTTACAAACATTTAAATATTCGAAATTGATATAAGGATTGCAGCGAACAGTACCCATATGACAGGTTTGGACCATGTAAATCGGACCTACGAACATTATTAAAGAAAAGCTCTTAAACCATTCATGGGACAAAGGTAATCTGTTTGGTAAAGTTTTTTATCATCACTTCCTTAGTTAAAGAGCTTGCCCCCCTAGAGTAAATTCCAAATCGATTTCCAGGCCTTTTAAAAAACCACAGCCATCTCAAAATTTGATATTTTTGTAAATATGCCAATTTAAAAAGATGATTAATGTAAAATGGGGCATGAAAATTAGTCTCATCTTGTCGTACTAAGCAAATATACTAATACCCTCGGTGGTGACTTTAAAATCTTACCAAACGTACCAACTCGTCGCGAAATGGTTTGAGTACTGTGTTCACAAATTTTGGTAAAGTTTAAGTTCTGTCTGTTTGACAGTGATGTGTCATGCTTGTACTTTCATTACGAACCTCTCGTCAGTTTTGAAATTTAAACGACTTTACCTTTGATTAGGGTCATGATATTGACCTTAGGTCGGCGGCATTTAATTAAAAAACAGCAAATTTGTAGCAAAGTCCACTTGAATCATTATTGTATCAAAAAAACCAGGCCAAAACCAAACATACAAAACAAGAAAAAAAAACATGAACAAACGACAAATGAACATATTGGCTTAAGGAATATCGGTAAACTTTGGTGCTTTTCATTGCTTTGTACCATCTTTTTTCACTCGATGGGGGTTATTATTGGAAAATGTCGGCTATCACGTTCAAAGGCGTATTTTAGGGGGCAGGGACAGATATGATGTACATAGCAAAAAGGTGTATTTTTCGGTGGGAACTCATGTGCAAAATATCTTTAAAATATATCATTGAGTTTAAAAGCTACACAACTACATGGTCCGGGAATTTTGTTACACACGTTCATTTTTAAAATGGTTTTAGTGAGATAGATAACAAAAAAAACACCTTCAGGTTGCTGTTGGTATTATTTTCCTTCCAAAAAAGACTCACTACACCTTTTAACTTAGTTTCTTCAAAATAACATTTTTAAATCTTCAGTTATTACAAACAGAAAAACAATCTACAAAACCATGGAGGCGCCACATAAATATTACTAGGAAATACCCTTTTTGATAAGCCCCTGCCCAAAACATTGGCCCAGATTCTTATTGCACTTTTTAGACCAAACACTTGTTATATGACTTTGTGATACACATTCAAGGTTTGATTGATGCACATTCCTTCCTAATGTGTTTTCTATAAATTTTCATTGTCAAAGATGTATTATGAATATATAAACCCGACCTGTCTGAAAGACTTTTTAAAATAATTTCTTTTAAAAGCTAATTAATTGAAAAGTTTTACATTTTATATAGATAGACTTTGACCAGAGTTAGAGTAAACTTTGAACATTGGGGTCTTATTTGTTTTGGGCGAAGAAAGTCCACAAGAGAAATAGCACATGAATTAGTGAAAGAGTCAAGAGCCAACGTAACTTGATGAAGAATCAACTTTTAGGAACCAGAGAAAGAAAATCAAAACAAAAGGTTTATAAAGTATAATTGAAGTTTGTTTTTATTTTATTTTTTATTTGCCTGGATGTATATTTATTCATTGATCATGTTGAAATTTTACATAGTTTAAAAGGAATGTTTATAAAGAATTCTGGGAAAATTACATTTTTTTGATTAGCATAAAGAGAAATGTATCAATTTTCATACTCTAAAACTACTCTGGAGTTTTTATTACATATGTTTTCCTCCACCTACTATCTAAAGTCGTCTTTTAGTCCCTGGAATAGAATACTAAAGTAATAGTTTATCCTCCATGGTATTTACTTACTTACTTTTTCTCCCATGGGACTAAAAGTATCTACTTTTTCTCCCATGGGGATAAAGGTAATCTCATAAGAAATACATGGGGAGAAATCCGGCAACACCGCGATGGACAGTGAGGAAATGTGCAACATTGTCGATTTTCATTTGCTTACTCTGAATTTAATTTAAGAACTTCAGTGTTTCAAATTAAGAAATCAAAACCGTATGCATTTAATAGCCAGGTAATATTTTTTGTTTGAATTCAGTTGGCAACACTGAATATAAAATCACCTGATTTAAAGTTTGTTGTTACCAGTATGCCAAACGGCCGAACGTTCTATAATTAGGATTATTTCTTATCTACATATTTTGGGAGGTATTTTTTAAATTAATACTTTAGAAAGAATAGTGTTAAAAATAGTGTGAAAGTGTGATATTTTTTTCAGGTGAACATGTTTTGGTACTAGGCCATCTTCAGCACCTCAAAGAAAATCCTTTACATAAGGTTAACCATCTTTTTTTGGCTGTAGGGCCACGTCAATTTGTAAGTACAAATTACATATTTACAAAATTAAGTACAATTAAGTACTTACAAATTGACGTGGCCCTACAGCCAAGAAAGCAAGATGGTTAACCTTATGTAAAGGAATTTCTTTGAGGTGCTGAAGATGTGCCAAAAAATGTTCACCAGAAAAAAATATGAAGAGATTGCAACGACGTAAGTAATTAAAATAATTAACTATTTAACGCTGGTAGTAACGCTTAACACAATAGTTTCCCTCATTTTATAAATGAGGAAAAGTAGATAGGTAAAGCGATTCTCCAACAAAAGATAGTTGTTTGTCTCAATACACAAACCCCGCCAAGCGATTCCCATGCCAAATTTTACAGGTGTTGGCTTGATCGTGGAGATGATTTTTTTTACTTCTTACGATGGTTTCTTAAATTAACATATATTTATGCTTCTTCTCTGTGCATATATACAGGCCCACTCATAACTTCGACAGAAATAATCAGTTAAGAAAACAAATCAATTACTCCATCAAATCACACTCCTCCGGATATTGCTGAATTGTTTTAAGCGTACGATTTGTTTTCACTCGCTGTTACGAATGTTTCGGTGTGAAGGCCCACAATTTGAGCACCAATTGAAAACTTTGGACAGTCGAATATTTTAAGTCTTTGAATAGTAAAGCACTTTTTTAGGTTTTTTACTTCGCTGAAACCTTGTTTCCTCAACCCCTGAGTGAGTAGAATGTGACCAGAGAAATAGTTTACAAAATATAAAACACTGTACATTACTTATTTAGTACCTGCAGACCGAGCTATCCGCAGTTTCATGCATTTACAGCAAGTGCCCAGCATCCACATGGGTTGGACACATGGTGCAACAGCAATAATTACAGCAAGTGCCAAAAACCATTACATTATATTGTAAACCAGTTTAGTTGGTCACCTGCTGTAATTGTTAATTAAACCTTTCAGTTACACTATGTGCCCAGGCACGCTGGGTAATTCATGAAGTGCCCAATTACAGATAGAGGCTATGATGTATATGATGTGTATGATTTATATGTATATGTGACCCGCCAAGGGAAAAGGGGCCTTATCTTCCCAGACAAAATTTTAAAAGACAGCAAGTTTTAGAGGATAGGGTAAAAGAAATACATTTTCTGATTTTTATTGTTTCTCACTGTTCATATGTTTCCAAACAATATTTGGTCAATTTTACACCTGAATTTAACTTTTAAAATGATAATTTTTTTCAAAACCCTTATAATCTGGAGAAGGGGGACTTTGACATCCCCGATGCTATTTTAACGCTTTGAAGTTAAGAAAATCCGAAAGTTCTGTGAGGAAGTTAGAAATTTACTAAACTTTAGACCTCGATTTCCTAACATTTATGTTTTTAATGCTTCAAATTCAAAAATTTATAACTCACGCACTTTTTAAGATATTTTGAAAACTCTTTCACCAGTTTGTTTGTTGTTTAATGTAGATTAAGGATATAATAATAACTCAATTTCAAAAAATGGAAGTTAAGGTCCCTTTTCCCTTGGTGGGTCACATATATATGTACATAATATATACATATTCGAACGATTTGTGCTTCTAGGGGCCCCAAATCGAAGAGATGTCATGGTTTTGGGTATAACCATGAGACTAATGGTAATATTTTTTTCCCAGTAGAGGATATTCGCTAAAAATTTGTTTGCTAATTCTTACATTCCCCTGACCAAAGTGAATGACATAATTCATATAATTATGGTAAAGGTACAATAATTTAAAACCTGTCCTTATTCCCTTAATATTATTTCGAACAAAAAAGTTATGAATATATGTATTTTTTTACTCGAATAGGTTGAATCGAATAGGCAATATAGTATGTTTACCGAATCAAATTTGAAAAATGGTTAAGTTATGTCAACATTTTCGTAGGACTCGCACGAGTTTTAATGAACCAGGCAATTATTCAAAAACCTTGTTAGTTTAAGGACCAAATTAAAGTAAAACTCTCTGTCTGAACAAAAATCAGTGTAATTTATTATATTTTTATAATTTTTCGATAAGTCGATTGACCAAAGACGGTGTAATTGAAGTTTGCAAACGTTTATTCGATCTTGAGCCTCTTAAGGAAAAACTGTGCCAAAACGCAAATTTACTTTTAGGATGAAGCCGTGTGTCAAACAGTGGAGTGTATGGTACACATGTTTGACTACATACAAGTACTGAAATTGGTTTAACTAGGCTTAGTTGAACCAAACGTAATACTTAGGCAATTAATAAATACTACCCGGGGAGTCGCGGTACGTTGTTTTCCACATGATTGTTAATTCACACTCAATTAAATGTGCAATACATGCGCGGTCACTTTTAATTAAATTTATGAATTTAGTATGAACTAAAGCGTATCATGCTCCCTAAAATAAAATATAGTTTTAACGATTGCTCCAGTTCCCAATTTCCACAAAGATATTTTCTAATATGAAAATATAAATCTCAGACTATCCGTAAATATCCTTGGTTAGTTAGTACTTCATTTTGACTTGATTGACATGCCCGGCCATATGATCCTTAGTTGACCTTATTGTATACAGAATATATATTTTTTGAGGTAAATGTGGTTATGTGACCCATTTAAAACCACGTTTTTACATTGATGACAATTCCATGCTGATAACAATGTCTTTCTTTAATATTGATTAAATTTGAAATTAGATAAATTATTTATCATATGAAGGTAATATACTGTCCCGTTATTTTGAGTTAGGATTTTTGGTGGGATATATGTCGCAATAACTTTTAGCGAATTTCACCTATAAGGAAGAAGTTATTACCGTAGGTCTCATGGTAAGACCTAAGCCCGAAACCTTGATAATATGATATAGATGTATGATATATATATATATATATATATATATATATATATAAAGGGTGGCGAAAAAAGTGGTCGGTTTTGAACAGCGTAGTACTAAGCGGTGGGGGAGGGGCGGGTCCACTGCTTGGCGTCCGTAAGTCGGCCATAGTATGCAGTTTGCCGCGAGATGGCGCAGTGGACTGTCGAGCACCGCGTTTTCGCTGTGGTACAGTTTTTCAGAAATAGTGAATCTTTTGTTACTGTGCAACGGCTGTTTCGACAACATTTTGGTGTGGCCCGTCATGGACTGGTTCCTGATCGCAGGGCAATATTACGTTGGGTGACTTCATTTCGGGCAACAGGGTCCGTCATGAAAGGTAAATCCATTGGACGTCCACGAACGGCAGTAACTCCACAAAACATAGAAACTGTAAGAGAGTCAGTGCTTCAAAGACCGCTACGTTCCACCGCTCGAGCTCAAACTTTGCATCTCAGCCGTCGCTCGTTACAGCGTATTTTACACCGCGAGAAGTTTCACCCATACAAAATAGTGATCACGCAAAAGCTATATGAACGTGATTTTGAGCTCCGTAGTCGCTTTTGTGAAAAAATGCTGGACATCTTGTACTCCAAAGATGAAGTTGTGCTCATAATGTCAGATGAGGCTCATTTCCGTTTGAACGGTTACGTAAATAAAGAACTGCAGGTATTGGGGAGAGCAAAATCCCAGACAAATACACGAGAAGCCTCTCCACAGTGCGAAAGTGACAGTTTGGTGCGGCATTTCCAAAATGAGGGTTGTTGGGCCTTACTTTTTTGAAGATAATGGCGCTACAGTGACTGTCAACTCAGAACGTTATGTAAACATGCTTCGTAACTTCTTGATACCAAAACTGCGGCAGTTACGAGTGAACAGAAAACGAATTTGGTTCCAACAAGACGGTGCTACAGCCCACACGGCCGATGACTCGATAAGGGTTTTGAAAAGGATGTTCCCCCACCACGCCATCTCGCACTTTGGTGACATCAACTGGCCTGCTAGATCCCCTGACCTCTCAGCTTGTGATTTTTTTCTTTGGGGATATTTAAAATCTAAAGTCAACGTTCACAAGCCTCGAGACTTAAACGACCTTAAAGAGGCTATCCGTGCGGAAATAAGTGCCATTAGTGAAGAAACAGTAGTGAAAATGAAGGAGAATTTTGAGGAAATACTTCACGAGTGCATGTACGAGGAAGGACGCCATCTCCCCGAAGTTTTTTTCCGTACATAAATTTGTATGGTTTGATTGACATTTATATACTGAAAATTTTTATCTTACGACGTATGTTTATGGAATGGCGTATTTTAAAGTATTTAAAAACTTAAGACAATAAAATTTATGTATAAAATCATTGGAGTTATAATCATTTAAAAACCGACCATTCTTTTTTCGCCACCCTGTATATATATATATATATATATATGTGTGTGTGTGTGTGTTTGTGTGTGTGTGTGTGTGTGTGTGTGTGTGTGTGTGTGTGTGTGTGTGTGTGTGTGTGTGTGTGTGTGTGTGTATCATTTCTTTATGACCATTGTCACCGAGATATTTTTAATAGTAAACACATTACGTTGTTCAAATGTTAACCTTATGGGGAATATCAAATTTTATATCTCGCTTATTTCTCAATATATCTTAGTAAAACTTAGTTTGTAGCTTACACTAAACGAGATCTAATGAATTTTAGTCTAAAATCCCCGGAATTTCCATTTTTGTGGCAGCCAACCTATATATTCATTCCCCATGTTATCCTAATGGGAAATAAAATAAATACTACATCTTCCTTATTTTTTGACATATCTCGATAAAACTTGGTTTTTGTCTCCTTCTAGTTCAGATCTACTAAATATTGAATTAAAACCAACCGGTCTTAACGGACCTGTTGCAGCGAACCTGCATACTCATTCTTCATGTTATTCTAATGGAGCTTACAAAAACATGTCAAATCTCACTATGTTGGATTGAAATATGTTCTTTTGCATTTGAAATTCGCTGAGTATGCAGGTCTGCTGCAAAGGGTTATTTAAGTATTATTTTTGTCTACAAATATTGTCTTTTCTGTTAAACTGTTAAAAACGCTCCAATGGTAATAATATATAATTTTCTGAAGAACAAAACGAAGAAATTTTAAAAAGAATTGCAGCGTTGAACTGAACATTCAAACGTATTATAAAATAGAAAGCTTAACTAATTACTAAACAATACCAGTATAATACCGTTTTAGGTGGATCTTAACTAGTTGAAGCCATAAAAAATTCTTATAATGAGTAAATGTGCTATAAAAATGTGTGTTAAGTTTTATGGTATTACAATGAATAAGTCATGAGTATTTGTCTGAGGAAACATATATTTTTACTTCATTGCTGTTGTACTACCCTCTAAACATTGTATGTGACTTCTACTACAAAACGGTATGAAATTGAATCATCATGACGATATATGTAGCAGCTATAACTATCATCTGAAACATAAAACATAATATATTATAATTCATCAAAGATTGAATATGTTACAAAAAAACAAGACCGTTCGAACTATATAGTTCGCGCATGATAAGCCCGACCATTTAAAGGTATGTGTGCGATAGAGAGATGGATAATGAGAGAGATAACGATTCCTAAATGTGCGTACGTCATTGGGTGCAGCAAGTGTTTTTTTTTTTTTTGTTTTTTATCTATTTGGTTTCCTGTTTGATGATCATTTCGTTTTTATTGCCCATTTTGTGTTTCTATTACCTGCTAGATAGTGACTCTAAACCTGAACCGAGTTGAGTAGTCATCAATCAAAGGACATAAACTATATTTGTTTATACGTTTATGTTTACTTCTGGGAAAATAATTTTTTAATTAAAGCTAATGGAAACACAATTCTTACGAGTTTTAACTCTTATTAAATAACCAATTAATAAAATAATAAAACCTCAAACCATAACCTTAAATATATTTTGATAACCAAGAATTATACTTTTGTTTTGAATATTAGTACACCTATTTACAGCTGCGTAGCAGTAGTAAAGGGGTGGGGAGTAGGGGAGGAGACTTCCCCTCCTCCCCCACACCCCGATGTATAAACATTTTCTCGCTGGTTGGGATTCTCGCGCGCGAACAATACAATGCACTCTTGATGTCCGTTATAAAATTACATTTGCTTGCTGTAATTATCCTTTTCTCATTTCCACGGACAAATCAACGTTTATAGGCCTAAAGTGTTTTTTAGACTGTTACACTATCTCACTCGTTGTTCAGAGAGAAGTCTATCTATGATTTTTGTATTCTTTACTTTTGAAATGCTGTTCAACCTGATCGACTAAATAATAAACGAATTAATGAATAAACAAATTAATAATAATAAATTCATTCATTTTTTAATAGCACGACTGCTATTAAAAAATTGTGATATCATTGAGTGTTAGTTTACTAGAACAATACTAGTTTTCATTACTAGGAGCGAAAGAGGCTCTTTTTGGTACGAGATCGTAATTTACAGGCGAGGCGCAGCCGAGCTTGGAAATGCGATCGAGTACCAAGGAGAGACTTTTGCTCCGTGTGATGAACAACTATTTTCATCATTATGTATAAATAACCAATTAATCGTTAAAAAAATAGACTACAGAATTTTAAGGTTATCCAAAATAGTCATCGTCATTTACACATTTGTTAGTTGTTTACAAACACAAGTTAAGAAATCGTTCAACCTTTCAAACGTAACATAAACAAATTTTGACATTAGAGTACGGCAAAATTTACCATATGTTTTTTCAGTACTCCTATTCGAAGTGATCCAAAAACGATCATTTTGCATACGATTTACAGAACGAAAAACTGCTGTTTTCGGGACAGTATGATGAAAATTTCTAAATAATACTCAGCGTATTATTTTTTTTTTTACTTCAAAGCTTAAGCATATTGGCTTTCATAAATAAGGGAATCATGTCTCCTAAATCACTAAAGAAAATCGTCCTAAAAACAAGGCGTCCTTTTAAATAATTATTGACAAATTGTATGGAAATTCACACGGGTCAACCAATCGGTGGTTCTTAGTCATGGAACCATGATAACATTTCTTTCGGGCCTCCAAATACCAAAGACACCACCAATTTAACACCTTGCATGTATTCTGTTACTCTAGAAGTGGCAATTTTCTTCACATTCTCTAAGTACTTTGTATAATATCTTGGAAACGATCGCTGGGAAAAATTTGACCACCGCTAGCTTCCCTTTCGGGGCTGAAATTACTGAAGAGGTTTGGCCCTAACAGAGACATATAAGCCACAAACTTATTTTTAATTGAAAGATATCAAAATAGAAAAGTGTTAAGGAATCTACCAATATTGTAGCATAGAAAGAAGCCGATTTATTGATGAAAATGTGAAATTACTACTACGCAGTGCTTCAAGAACATTTTGCAATTTAGAGGCTATAGTTATCATCCGATTTCATTTCAATATGAAAGATATATTCTTTTTCATGATCTGATTAGTGAGTTAGTTAAGAGAATAAATCGGAACAACCTAACCCAATTTTTGGGGACGTAATGCTCAAAGTTAGGGTAGTAAGAGTCTATAATGGGCAATTTAGGCCAAGAAATTTTAATTCGCTCCCTTGTGTGGGTTTTCTGCTTGCATGAAGATTTTGCAACTTTTGACGGTACCTCAGATCCTACTACTACAGTTGTCTGGTAATATTAGGATTTACCAGAACAAGCGTAAGAGGTTTCCACTTTCTTATATATCTATAACTACTTTTCTTGTGTAAGAGGAAAAGCGAAACTTAATTAAATAACACCAGATACTTCTAACAGTTCATGCAAGTAACAAATTAAATTATGAGGTAATAGTCCAGTCAATATGTACATCCCATCTGGCAAAGTATTCATTGAGTTAGAAATTTCGTTAATGTATTGTTTGTTAATACCAAAGGAAGAGTAAAAAACCTTCAATATTACACATTTGGATAATTAATTTTACTGGATCAGAGACTTTTGGCAAGCATTACAGGGACAAAATAAATACGTCTGCCCAAATATATTTTTGTTAACTGCTTCATATCTTACCCTCCGCCAAGCAATGTGTGTTGTAAAATTGGGTATCACTTTCATATTTGATCTTCTGCCGTTCTAATCTCACTGAGACACAATTAGCTTTAGCAACAGAACTTCATAACACAATCTTACAAGAGCGAAGTTCGTTCTCGGTACCTGTATTTTGCAACAGTTTTTACCGTAAGGAAGATCATGGTACCGCATGGTGTTGTGTCGTCTGCATGGTTGTCTGAGGGTTGCAGCATAGAGTACCGAAATATATCGTCATTTTGTAATTAGATTGTGTTAAATTTTAGTTTTATAGTAAACTAGCTAATGGTAGGCTTTGCGTTACCTCTTTTTATTTCTTTGCTATGAAATAACTACAAATTTTGTCCGTCCTACCAATTAATACATTCGGCTGTTCATTATAATCTTTATTACAGTAGGTTAATTTAAATCAGCTTCTGTTTTATCCTTTTTTCGAAGGTTCAAAAAAAATGATTTGAGAAAACTATCTAAAACCCTACACTTTCATCATAATCTCTCCTGCTTTCCTTTAAATCATGTAATCAAGACACAAAATACATTTTAATCTGCATTACCAGTAGTGCACCCAGAAGCTTTCTCTAAGGGCGGCACAGCTACCGGGGGGTCTAGGGGGTATCGAAAAAGCATCGATTTTAACGATTGGGGCGGATTCTAAACTTTCGCCGAGGTTAACTGCACCTCAATCTACCCAACTGCGCCGAAAGGTAATTAGCACACTTTTACTATATCAGAACTTTACCATTATTTACAAAGAATCGTTTATTCCTGGAAACACGTTTTATCCCTATATATTGATTTCATTCATTGATTTTTTCATCATGTAGCTTTTGTGATATCCCGTATTTATTATTTTTATGTACTATTATTGTTAATTCTTTCGAACCCTTTTCTTTCTCTGTTCTGATTAATTCTTTCATCACCTTGTGCGTCTGTCTCCCTTTCTGTTCGAATTTGTTGCGACAATCTTTCTCACTCTCTCTGACATTTATTTTTAAGCTTTCCGGGGGTCAGGTTTTCTCGATGTCATAACGAATTTTATTGTAATACCCTTCGTTTCTTTTTCTTCCTCCATTCCTTTTCTTCGTACAATCTTCGTCTTAGCGATGATATTCAGGATTACAAAACTTTTCTCATACGCTTTAGTATTTTCTCATATTATTTTTAATTATCTTAAAAGTTTTAGACAAACGTTATATAACTCTGCACTCTGTTGTACTTCATGTTAATAATAACATAACCTAACATCATAAATCTACTGAATAATAAAAAATGTAAATAAAAACATATTTGCTATATCACTTTTCAAGCAAAAATAATCGAAGGTGCTGCATTCTGTTGGTGACTATTATAACTATTTCAAATGAACCCATATTTTGTGATATAAACAAATAAAACCCAAAGCACTTCCAAAATCCTTGACATGGGTCCCTTTGGACGATCCCGTGCCTAAGCCCTAAAAGATATCGAATCCCAACCACCAATATCACATGAAGAGATTATAAGCACACAATTGCACATCAAGAGATTCTAAGCTTTAATTTTACACCAAGATCAAGGGTCTATATTATGTAGTTTTGGCTGTAGCATGAAATATACTAATATATAATTCGCTTTATATTTTATTCATTTTAGCGAATTTCCCTTATGGGGAAGAAGTTATTCCCGTAGGTCTCATGTTAAGACCTAAGCCCGAGACTATAACTTTTCGTTTTGGGGCCCCTAGAAGCAAAAAAAACCATTCGTTCGAATTTCTCTCTCTCTCTCTCTCTCTCTATATATATATATATATATATATATATATGTGTGTGTGTGTGTGTGTGTGTGTGTGTGTGTGTGTGTGTGTGTGTGTGTGTGTGTGTGTGTCTGTGCGCACGATAGCGGCCGTAAAAGTGGTCCGAGCTTAATGAAATTTGGTACAGACGTGTAAAGTGGCAATCCCTTGGGCGAGTTCGTAAACCAGCTCGATCGGCCCACTGTAAGGGGGGGGGTAAAGGGAGGGTAAACCCCCAAAAATGGGTTTTTTTAGTTTTATTACATAGAAAAATAGTCCAATTTTTGTTACCACTATTGAATTCAGCTCAAAAGAAACAAACAATTTAGTGTTTTAAATCACTGCTCTATGTCCATTGGTTACCGAAATATTGAAAGTGGTAAACACAGTACGTTGTCCCAATGTTAACCTTATGGGAAATAAGTAAAATTCTATATCTCCATTATTTCTCAACATATCTTGATACAACTTGGTAAATAGCTTTTTATAGTTCAGATCTACTAAATATTAAATTCAAACCACCCAGTTTCAATATACCTGTAGCAGCAAACCTGCATATTCATTCCTCATGTTAAGGAGCTTACCAAAACATGTCAAATCTCGATATGTTGGATTGAAATATATTGTTTTGCATTTGAAATTCGCTGAGTATGCAGGTCTGCTGCAGCGGGGGTATTATTCATTTAAAAGTTACAAAGTACACCATATACAAGGAGTTTCCTTAATGGTAGGTGACCACTTAATCTAAGTTAAATATTTAAAAATTAGTCAACACTATAAAATATATGCTTCTTAAGGTAAGTTTAGTTTCAAAGATTTTATTGAAAGTTTCTTTGCGGATGTTAGGTGGTAGTTTGTTATATAATCGGTTGCCTGTATAAAATGGAGTCCTTTCAAAAGCAGTTCTATGTATGGGAAGATAAAGATAATTGTTCCTGGTGGGATAACTATGACCAGATTTTAAAAGAGGAAATTTGTGAGGATTATCTTTAAAAAAGAGAAGGGTCTGTAAAATAAAAATGCATGGCATTGGCAGTAAATCAAGTTTTTTGAAAATGGGTTTAGTTTTAAAATTTGTGTCGCTCTATTGCTAATTGTGTCATAGTTCGAACGATGCACTTTGTTATCCTAAATACAGCCGTGACACAGACGGTTGAACTCCCTTTAAAATTCTCTTCCCCATCAGAAATTTATGGCTTAGTAAAAAGCCTCCCAATTAAGAAGACCCCAGGACCTGACCTTATACCGAATGTCGTTCTAAAGAATCTTACCCGTAAAAGCCTTGCGATCCTAGCTTCCATCTTCAACGCCTGCATCTCTCGTGGTTACTTTCCAACTGCATGGAAATTAGCAGAAATTATGGTAATACATAAACCGAACAAACCAAAGTATTTTCCTTCTAGCTACAGACCCATTAGTTTGCTGTCCTCTATCTCAAAGCTATTGGAAAAAGTAATCCAGGAGAGATTTTTACATTTCATAGAGGAAACTAATGCTATCATCCCTCATCAATTTGGCTTTCGTCCAAAGCACTCCACGACTCATCAAGTTCAGCGGATTATCGAAGTTATCAACAACGGTTTTGAGAAAAAAGAACACTCATTAGCAGTTTTTCTTGACGTCGCACAAGCATTTGATAAAGTCTGGCACAAGGGCTTGTTATTCAAGATTAAATCATTAGGGGTTCCTCTTTACTTACAAAATCTGATAAAATCCTTTCTACTAAATAGAAAATTTCGTGTAAAAATAAATTATTCTTATTCAACTACTCGCAATGTCTTGGCCGGAGTTCCCCAAGGCTCAATATTAGGGCCCTTGCTTTTTAATGTATTTACAACAGACATCCCTATTCCGCCGTACGCTTCACTTGCTTTGTACGCAGATGATACTGCAGTAATAACTCAAAATTCTGACATTCATATAGCTCAACAAAATCTTCAACATTCCATTGACACATTGGTTGAATGGTTCAACAAGTGGAGGTTTCAGTTAAACGCCTCAAAATGTGAAGCTAAGATATTCACTTTAAGAAGACCACAAATCCCTCCTAATATCACAATAGGTGATACGAGAATAGAATGGAATCCTTCTGACCAGTCCATAAAATACCTGGGAATTCATCTCGACCAAAGGTTGAATTGGAATCTACATGTTAATTCAAAATTGGCACAAGCTATTCTCGGCTATCAATTCTTTTTCCCTTGTTAAACAGAAAGTCTTCACTCAAACCTAAACATGGAATTTTATTGTATAAAACTATTTTAAGACCTTTGGTGATGTATGCCTGCCCTATCTGGGGATTGTCAATTTCAAAAATTAAACTTAACAAAATTCAAGTATTTCAAAATAAAATTCTTAGGCTATGTGTCAACTCGTCCTGGTTTGTCCGGAACAGACAAATTCATCAAGAATTTGGTGTGGACTCAGTTGAAGAATTCGTAAAAAAGAGTGCAACCAAGTTCCTTAACAATATTGGTATTGTCCCCGGTGCACAATTTTTCAATATTTGTGAACCAAAAGTGAATAGGCGTTTGAAGGCGAGGGTTCTGAAGGACATAATGAACGAAATAGATTAGGCTTTGATTGAAAATTAGTTCCTGGGTGTCTCCATGAGAGCGAGCCCAATAATGTTTCACATGTTATATAGTTAATGTTATTACATTCTGTGCATAATACTTATTTTGTATTGATCCGGAAATAAATTGATTAGAAAAGAAAAAATATATGTCACTCATTTTTCAGCATATCCGAATGAAACTCGGTATGTGGGTTCGTCTAGTTGATATCTAATGGATTATTGCAAAAAATCTCTGGATTTCACATTTCCATGGCAGCAAACCTTCATAATAATTTCCTTTGCCATTCTTATGTAGACAATTTGTAAATGCTCATTTTAGGATTTAAATTGATTTTACATTATTTAAGGCTCCGTCTAAATGATTTATTTAAGTATTTGGTATTCGCTGAGTATGCAGGTCTGCTGCAACTGTGGTATTTCTCAATTTATTTTTCAGATAATGTTAAAATATAAGGTTTTATGGTTAACATGAGTCCAATTTTCAGGTTACGCTTTTAAAAATTAAGATTGTATGGGTAGCATACAATATTAAGATATCTGCAAGTCCTACATCATGCTAGATAATTAGTTTTAATTTAACGTTTACCTTGTAAATTGACTGGCGGTTGAAATTGAAATGGCCGCAGACAGTAGGCCTCGCCAGATGAGATTGACTCTGTACATAAAATACTTGGATCTGAAAAGATAAGTCGTAAATAAAATGTTGAAAGACGAATGCTACCTCTTATAAATGCTCCATTTACTGTCTATTTATATCATTTTTAAAATTGCATTGGCAAGTTAGCTTAAGAAAATAATTCAATATTATTTTATATATTGACAGTGAGTCGGTGGCACAGTTGATAGCGTTCTCGGCCTCGGAACTGTGGCCACGAAGCGCCGCAGGTTCGAGACTCGAGGTGTCGCGTACTTTTAGCAGTACTGTATCCGTACTGTACCGGCTCACTCCTTGGCTTTGCTTGATAACGTCTACGCACAGATCAATAGACTATGTGGGCGGGGCAAAGACAAGGTAAAAAAGAGGCCGCCACCCTCTTTAAAAAAAAATACAAAAATATCGAATAACACGTCGTTTATCCAAATAATTTCTAAGCTATTAGTAACAGTATTTAATGAATTTTGATAAATATATAAGTGTCTATCGACATGTAATTAATAAATTACATAATTGTTTTCAACTTATCTTTTGGGATAAAATTATATGATTGTTTCATACGACTTATCTTGTTCTTATCTTGGACTTGTCTTGTGTTGTTTTTCCATCCAATTCGGAGTATCAATTTTTCTAAGGGTTGAAATTTGTGAAAAACCCAATTATTGACCCATTTTCAAACGTATCATTACAAATTAAAGACTTATTTATTAAATAAGTATATACTAATCTTTCTTCTTTTCAAATTTAAATTGCATACCAAATTTAGATAATAGATATTGTTTAATCACATTTAGTATGAATTATTTTCATTTGTTGCATCTTGTGTCCAAACACTAACCTCCCTTATGTTTATAATGCTGAGGTTGTTTATTTTTTCAACAATTATCAACAACAAGATAGTCCTTGTTTTCTTTTGCTGAAACAAAAACTGTTTTGAAGCAGAATAAGTAACACAAAAAATGTAGAATATAAGTTTCTACTGTTTTCAAGTCGGATTTCGGCTTGTTGCAAGTTTGGCCACTTGATGCGTCTAAGTTGACTTTAGCTCAACACCAATCAGAGAAAATAATTTTTCGTGCACAAATTGAAGTTAAAAATTAATGAATACGTTGGGAAATGTAAGGAAATGGGTTCAAGACGTGGTAATGTCTCATCGTCTATACAACCCAATCTGGTGCCTGTCCGACTGGTGTTATAATGAGGATGAAATTTGCTAGTTTCAAGGATAAATTCTTTTAAAATCTGTATGACAGTTGTCCCACGTCATTTCATTTGAGTCTGATCCAAATCACACGTGAACTAATGAGGGATTAAGGACAATCAATAGATCATTACTAAAGTAGGTTCAAGTTGATATATTTACCTCTTTCCACACAGCATCACAGTTCACACCTATGCAGAAATAGGGGAGAATTGTATTCAATGTTTCTAAGATCAACAAAATCAAATTAGCCCTTAATCCTTTATAACTGGAGAAATACCAATAATAAACTAAGTAGCCAATGATTGTAAGCTTGAACAGAGTATGTATCAATGCTATAAACAGATCTGGACCAAGGCTTCTGCTTACGTTACAAACAAACTCTCGTGTAACGGAGTGGTCCTTCATAAAATCAATTAAACTCGTCGGGAGTATCACCTTGTTTTTCTTCAAAATATTTTTTTCTAAATTGGAGTTAATGTTTTCAAATGATTTCAAAGCTAGCGATATAAAATACACTAACAGTATATCTAGCATAGTCATTTGTAAGGAAGCGACAAAATATATTAAAACGTGGAACTGATTTTGTATTGTGTACATAACTCTATATGTAGACACGCAAATGTACGATACGAACAACAAAAGACCACTGTCAGCAAACGTCACAATCGGTCTACGACTGTTTTCTAGGCGTTGCAGAATAGCTGCACTTTGATTCAAACAAATTATTATATTTCTGTGGAACCTTACAAACAAACATATTAAAACAGCAATAAGTCTTAATGTCTCAGAACCGACAACCATAATTGAAAGGTTCAGCTTGACAGATTTATCCTGACCCTTCCAAAGACCACGAGTAATCTGACTGTAAACCATCACTCCTAGTAGTAGGGCCTGCACTAGTGGAAACACTGCTGCAGATTGACTCAACAGGAAACTTCTTCCTGAAAGTAAACATAAGGAAGAGTATTAGATAAATTTTTAACATTGTCATTAGTAAACTCGAATATTTATTATTATATTTAAGTATAGCTTCGAACATGTGAAAACGTAGGAGTTAAATCTGAATGTGACCATTATTAGTTAACATCGTTTAGTACACTTCAAAATATGATGATTCATTTAGCAGTTGCTTAATACATAAATGGTTCTAATAGTGGACCTACCTATTACAAATGTTCTCTTTTTATCAAATTTGTTTTTCCAACCAATAGGAAGTAGCCCAGAGATTCTAGAGAGATGCAAAATTATTAATAGATAGTTCATTCGAAGCGGCTTATCAATCATTATAATTTACTAGTTATGCTTGGTTGAAAATAAAACCTGGTAATGAACTACGAGACCGCAAAACCGACAAAGAATTATTCTAGTTCCCTTTCATGTATATCTGAAACACTTTGGTTGATTATCAATTGACTTTTTTACCTCCAAATCATGTTTGATTTGTAATATTTCCGATTGACACAGAAATATGAATACACACACAATGGCCATGTTTATTTCACTTTCAAGTGAATTAATAATTCATTAAAACATATTATACCATAATAGTAATTATTGTCTAGTGCACTTAAGGAAAATTGATATAAAACAAACTTTCATAAATCTATAAGTATAAAAGAGGATGTTGGTATTTATATATATAGTTGGCATTGATAAACTCAGACACCGCTGGACCGATGGCCACAAAACTTGGTACATACATGTAGAATTTCATGGAGTAGGTTAATACACCATCAATTTCGTAATAACTTTCAGGACTTAGCCCTGGGACCGTCTTAAAGGTACCCATGTCAGGGATTTTGAAAGAATTTGAGTTAGATTTGTTTACTAACAAAACATATGAAATAAGATTTAAAACAGGTGATGTCAATTAATGGTATGTTTTGTTCTGCTATTTAATAATATTTGTTTGTATGAAGATTTGTTTCTTGGTGCCAGATGGTTAATGAATTAGACTTTTGCATATATTTTAAATGCAATACACTATATAAAATGCTGCAGTACAATTATACATTTTACTTTTTGTTTTAATCTACTATATATTTGTCAAATACCACTCACCTGTCATCGCACAGCCCAAACTAATGGACCTGGAACCTTGAAAATTTGCAGGAACGTTCCTTTTAGGGCGTAGGCATCCACTAAGAAAGGATTTTTTTAAATTCGTAGTTTAAAGGGGTTTTGGCGAGGTCGAAGTTTTAAAATTTTCCCATATAAAAGCATGTTGGACGTTTTTTGTTTACATTTTTAATGTACATGAAACAATCAGCTGGTAGTTAGCTTCGCAAATGTATACGCTGTTACAGATGATAATAATTTGATTTCTTTTATCATGGCTTTATTGTTTTTTGTTGATTTATTTCAAGGACATAATTAGGTACTATATGAAAGTTACATTTAGTTAGATAAAATCCACCACTAATTAGTTAAGTGGCGCCATTTTATAGCGGTAGTTATCGTTTTTCTTAGAAGCGCTCCTAATATTTTTTTATTTCATCTATGCCTATCCGTTGATTTGGCATTTCATATAATTCGACGATTATAATTTTAAGCCTTAAGAGCGTACTGCCTTTTGTGGCTTAGTCTTGAGACTAAGTCCCGGCAAGATTTAAAGAGAGAGGTACAGAGTCACAAACAGAATATGCTGTAATTATATGATTCTTTGATCTATTTATGTGTAAATCTATAAATTTTACAAATCCCTGATTGTAAGTTATCAATCAGGATTTGATAAAAAACAAATCAATCCATACGATCTCTTCTACTACATATATTTGTCAAACATCACTGACCTATCATCGCACAGCCCAAACTACTTGATCTAGATAGAACCTTGAAAATTTGCATTGATGTTCCTTTCAGAGTGTTGTCATTCACCAAAAACGGAGTTTTCAAAGTTCGAAGTTTTAAGAGGTTTTTTGTGGGGTCGAAGTTTTGATAATTTCCCGTAAATGTAATGGATGGTCTTTTGTTTACATTTCCAATTTCATTCAATCAATCAGATGGTAATTACCTTCACAAACTGATACGTTGTTACAGCTGATTTATAATTTGATTCCAATCATGGTTTTATGGTGGTTTTCATGATTTTGTTAGGTCATTCGTACTATATATAAGTTACTTTTTCGTTTAGTTTCGTACCTTTTATGTTTAATAGTAAGTTCATTATTTGGTGCTATCTTTATTTAGGCAGCGGGAGTTATAGTTATTTCCTTCGGGCGGCCCTTATGTTTTTAATTACAATAATGCCCGTTACAATAATTTGGCAAATTCCTTTTTCATCTAATTCAACGGTGTCCCGGCTTTTCGCTGAAAAATAAGTGCTGCAATCAGTGGTTGATCTTTAAAACTATTACTAACCGCCCATATGTTAAGTTAAAGACTAAGTGAATAGAGTTTGGAAAACTGCCGACGGATAGCATCACAACTGCTCCGAATATTCAGCCCTTTATTGTACTTAATTGATGTCCTACTAGAAAATTCAGAGATGTAATGGTAAATCTAAAAAATAAGTACCTTAAAATCGACACATTTTATTTTAAAAATCGGTTCGGCCATTTTCGAGTTATAACGATGAAAGGAAAACCTACGCTATCTACTGTGGTATATATTTTTTTAACCTACACTCTGCCATAAAACATAAACATACCTCTATATGACATATTCCTTGATATAACCTTTTTTTGTTTAGCCCCTTTAAATTTTTCATATCAAGGTTAGATTATAATTTTTATCGTGAGCGAAGCCACGGGTTCTGCTAGTATAGAATAAAATAAATCACTGACTAGAAATAATTAAAGGACCTGGCTTGCCTTCTTCATAATAGCTGTTGTTGAAAGAGGTGGAGTGTGCAACTGTAAACTATTTATTTTATCTACAGCATTTTCAAAAATTGTCAGGACGGCTTTTCCACTTTTTTGTGCAATATAGGCCCTAACAGATTTAGTCAGCATTTTCAAAAATTGCTGGGACGGCATTTGTAATTGTTATTTATCAAAAGTAGACCCTAAAAACTTAAGAAAATTATATTTTGACAATGAGTAGAATTTCTAGGCATGTTCTATAGTTTTACCCACACAAATACCTTCATGAAGCAGAAAAACGTTCTTAGAATTCGCTGAGTGCGCAGGTCTGCTAGGATGGGGATACATAATATTAGTCCTTCCTAAGGGCCACTCTAAAAGATGCGAGCAGTTTCAACGCCCCGCCGAAAATGCCAATGGTGCCCCATGATCATCAAGACAAGCTCAGGTCGTGCGGTAAGCAGAAATAACCATAAATGCTTCTTGGTGTTTGACTTAGGGTAAGCCAATCTAGGCAATCTCGCTTCTCAAGTGTGGAGTGCAATCCTCTCCACTTCATAGTAAGACCAACTGGGCAGCCGACACAAACAGCACTTGCAAGAGGGAGGACGCCGATACTGGGCATGAGCCTACCGAGGGCAGTGACACCCTTGGGGCCTTTGTCGGTCGGGGGCTGGATATGGTCGTAGTTTTAGTAAAGTCAGGCCCTTTAGACAGGGATAGGATACTCCCGTTGCAGCAGACCTGAGTAGTAAGCGAATTTTGAAGCACATTTTTCTGTTTCATGAAAGAAAATTTAACATATATGAAGAAATATGTTTTTACAACAAGAAGAATATAATGACAAAAACAAAACTATATTTTTGAAGAGTGATACCGTATGTTGTATTTTTATCGTGGGCGAAGCCACGGGTCCTGCTAGTAGTTTTTAAAATAATATATTTAGCAAAAATACTTTGACAATTTTTGGTTAAAAACTAAAAGACTTGCAGTAATTTTATGTAAACGTATACAATACGTTTTTAAATTATAAACCTTAATACAATATGGATTACTGTTCATTATTATAAGTGCTTTCAATATCTACTATAATATTCCATTATTATTATTTATTTTAAAACAGGTTCGTGGCTTCTTTTTACCTTGTATTTTCCTCGCCTATATAGACTATTGATCTATGCGTGGTACATTTTCAAGAAAAATTAGGAGTGAGCCGATTTAGTACACGAATGAACAGCACTGCCAAAGGTCTGGATAACACTTGGACTGAAAACTCAAAAAATAGCTACCTTGCTTCCGAAGTCCATCGCGCTACCAACTGTGACTGCACCATTAGCTTTAAGACGTTGTTGTTAGACAATTACTAATGATTATTTTTCAAAATTCACATACCTCAGAAGATCAAAGCAAATGTAAACTATTACTCTATTCAGCCAGTGATAAATTTGTGAATGATATTACGTGACACACATTAATCATATTTAAAAAGTCATATTATGGGATAAACAATTTTTGAAATTGATATATAAGTTCTGAGAGGAAAATATCTTTTCCACGGTCCTTCTTTTGATCTTAGGAAAGGCGTAGACTGGCAGTTGGCTGGGGTACACAACCTGTTGTTGTAAAGTTGGAGGCCGACGAGAAGGCGTCTTGTTCAATATTTGTCACTTTGTCACTGTCACTTAAAGTTTTTAGTGAATGACATAAAACTTATAATCTCAATAATAAACAAGAAAAGGTACTTTTGATTTTTTAAATAAGATAATGATTGGAAGGAGAGCCAGTAGCACAATGCTAATGTAGTTGCCATGATAGACGGCAGTGGACTGAGAGTGTGCCTGTGCGTGATGGCCACACGATAAGAGAGTGCAAACGTCACTAGGGTTGGTTTCTAACAGCCAGTTCAAATTAGTTAATAATAAATAATAATAGTTAATAAAATCTAGAAAAATACATTTAAGCATGTTATGATTAAAAAGATGAACAATAATGTAAGCGTTGACAGTATACAATTATCAGATTATCAGATGATCATCTGAACTACCCCCACTTAATGTTTAAAGAGTATCTGATTTGCATGTCTAGTCCAAATTTACCATTGTCCATTTTTATTTCATACAAGACATTTCCAACTTTTTCAATTATTTTCCCCAGCCTCTATTTATTTTCAGATGTACAATTTCTTGCCTGCATCTTTTGTCCCATACATAAAAGTTTTCCCTCTTTTTCTCAGTCCTTAATGACTGAGAGGATTAAGGATTAAAAAACTTACATTTAATAATATCATATGTATTATTATTTAAAACTCCTATTACTAAGGAAATGCAATAAAAATGTTGGTATTCTTCCCATAATTTGGATGGTTCTTGTCGCTTGAGGGAGAATTAAAAGAAAATGTACTTCATTTGGTAGAAACAATATTTCAGTAACCGATTGGTGTGGAATAATGATTCAAAATGCTATGTTGTTTATTTTTATGCTGAGCTCAGTTCAAATCTTTAATTTAGGCTACATAAAACTTGTAAAAAATAAAAAAGAATTTAATAATCCTTCAGTTTAAAAAAACTACTTTTCCAAAAAAAAACCTTCTTAGATTATTCAAGATCTCACTCTTTTACGAGAGATCGTTCCTACGGACACACACACACACACACACACACACACACACACACACACACACACACACACACACACACGCACACGCACGCACGCACAGAGAGATATATAATTGATATATGATTGAAATGAACATGATATTAACAAAGTACCCTTTTTATATGATTATTTTATTTTATTTTATTGTCAAATAAAATAAAATAACTATATACAAAAGGGTACTTAGTTAATATTATGATCATTTGAATCATAACTATAGTGGCCCCAACAAATGAATGTTTTCAAATGATATTATATATATATATATATATTATATTTATAAAAGTAATTGTGGTTAAGTAGGGCTACTAACATAATAGTGATAAAATTATTTTTGTTCTAAAAACATTCTGGCCCAAGTCTCACCATGCCGCCTACGGTAATAGCTACATGGAAATTTGCTAATATAGGTTGGTTGCACCAGTGAATCACCCCCCAGTGAATGGCCGTTTTGCTTAAAAAGCCCTGTATTAATCATTTTATTTAGGCTAGCTAATTATAAATAAACGTAAAACCAGCCTTGGAATATGTTTCAACAATAATCTTTCATTGGTTAAAATTGTTCGAGTCTAAAATACTTTTTTTTTTGTATTTTGTGCTTTCTACGCCAGTGGCATTTTTAACGTTTTTGATCGGGAACGGTCCAAACCCGGGTCTTGTTACTATCTAACGGCGACCTTTTGTTAGATAGCGTCATTAATTCATAGCCCAATGACAAATGGCAACTGGACCCAGTTTCGATCCTGTCAGGAATCGAACCGGCGACCCTCAGGTTATGAGGTGAGCGCTTTATCCACTCGGCTATCCAGTCAATTTTTAAACATTATTTAATATCGAGTGTCGAACCATCTTTGATTTTGATGTTTCCTGCAATAGTGACCATTCCTGCAGGGCTTAGCTGAATTTAAATTCATTCTGTATGCGATGAATATTTAAAAAATGTGTTACAATTTAATAATTGTTAACATACCATCCTACAATGTGAGGTCGATTTTATTCATCTACATGTTATAATTCATTATTCCTAAGATCGGTCATAAATTGGAACGTAACTAGGGCTAAAACCAGTGAATGACCGGGGGAAACCTTCGCGGTCATTCACTGGAACAAGATCGGTCATCTATTATATCGATAGGATCTATAATCTCAGCTGACTTATCCTTATTCATTGTTGTAAGCTGACTTTTCAATTTTTTGACAGTTATTCAGCCAAAAGAGATCGGTCATTCACTGGTAAATGATTGGTCATTCACTGATGCAGTCCCGGTCATTTATTGGTGCACTGATACAGTTGCCTTTTAATTAAAATTACAATCAGTATTCTCATTAACTGACCAGTTTAATTAATATTTCTTAACCCTTAAAGAATAAATAAGCTTTGTATAATAAAATGTGTATCTGTGACTATGAAATACGGGAGTAATGTCAAATTAACACATCAACCTTAACCGGTCATTCACTGGTGCACCCACCCTACACCAAGGAACACATTTTAAAGCGATTGCCAGAACTATAAGTTTTTAATTTCAGGATCCAAGATGACTGGGCATAAGCTTTTGTGGCGTTTTTGGGGTCTCAAAATGAAAAGTTATAGCGGCCCCGGTGTTAGGTCTTTCTATGCCCCCAGCGACAAGGCCATACTAGTGTGACTTTGCCTTCAGTGACAGTTAGATATCTACAGGTGTAAATTCGCTGAAATTTTATATCCCTGAAGCGTCTACTAAAATTCCGGTCGAACATTTTTTTAACGAACTATCAAACGTGATGATTTAAGGTCCTTTACATAAGAAGCGTGGTGCTGGAATAGTAGAGCGCCGATTATCCGAACTAATTGGGGACAGGGGGTGTTCGGATTACTGAATATTCGGATAATCGAACATGAAAAGACAAAATTAAAAAATTATATATGTAACGTAATTCTTACTAGTAAAAAGGCTAAAAAATCATCAAACAAAAATTATTCACGTAATTTTATTATGAAATCGGTCAGAATACATGGGTATACATTTTTAAGGAACAATTTATCATACATAGATACAGTGCACTGTATACTTTTTATTTAGAGGAAAAGTTCAAAATTTGTTTTTGCTTCAGCCCTGACACGCGAATTTGGCGCGCGAATTTGAATTGCTTGAGAATCATGTTAAAAATATGAATTACTACGGCGTTCGGTTAACCGACGGTTCGGATGACCGACGTTCGGATAATTGGCACTCTACTGAATTTTAGAACTAACTAGCAGTTGCCCGTGGCTTCGCTCACGATAACAATTTTAACACCCGCTGCCTAAATGAAGATGGTGCCACATACTGAGTTTATTAATAAATAGATAAGGTACAAAAACTAGTTTGGGCTGTGCGATAGGTCAGTGGTATTTGACAAACATAAAGTAGATATACTTTCATCATCCAGAAAGATGTTTTAGGAATCCGCTAAGAACGCAGGTCTGCTGCTACGGGAGTACTTAGAAATATTGCTGCCCCCCCCGCACGAGGCATTTTTATTTGGCCTCTCTATACTACACATGCCAGCACATTCCAGCGCCCCCGCCGACAAAACCCCTAAGGGTGTCGCTGCCTGGAAAGGCTTATACCCAGTAGGCCTATCGTTGAAACTGTACTATAGTACAGAGTGACCCTGAGGCAGGAAATACCCTCTTCGCAGGCCGTGCGTAATAGTGAATTTTAAAGCAGTTTCCTGTTTCATGAACGTTTATATACGTAGAGTAGAAAATGCCTTGATTAAATGCCACCAAAGTATTTTCTAATGTTTAGGGTCTATTTTGAACAGCAATAAAATAACATAGCCGTCCCGCAATTTTTTAAAAATGGTTTACATTATCTCTTTTATTAACCGCTGTTATAAGGAAGGAAGGACTTTTAAGTATCTCTAGTCAGTGATTTTTTTTTCCAGACAGCTGGTTTTACATTCTATGAAATGTCTTGCTTTTAACATCTGTTTGAATATAAACATTTCATCACTTATAATTATGGCAGTACCTGGTGGACCGAGCCTTGCTCGGTGTTATTTCATGTTTACCTGTTCATCCAGTTACTATAAAATATTTCCATGTCATAAAATTGATAAATTGAAACCTTTTTTATTGCTCCATGGACTCTTCATCCCATTTGCTGTATTTTTCCTTGACGGCTGTAGATTCCAAACAGCTGTTATGATTACTTCATTTGTTTACACTTTCCTTGTTTATTTTCGTTGCTATCACGGCAACCCATGGTGGAAGGAAAAACATAGGTGTGATATTGCGCAGGTCATGTGACGTCACTCAGGAAGCAAAGGGGCGATTTTGACAGCCAGCTGATCGTACCTGTCATTTCTATTATTATTTTCATGTTTATTGTTTTCTATTTTGTTTTGTTTTGCCGAAACCGTTTTTGAACAAATGCCGAGTTGTGCAGTTTTTGGCAGCAAAAACTAAAATCGAAAAACTAAAGTTACTTAATTGAAATATTACAAATTCCCTTCGAACGAAGACTTTAAAATCACAGTGGATACGAGCGTGTAATCGGCAAGAAAATATCAATTAAACTATGCACGAATCTTCAGTCAACATTTTAGTGAAGAGTAGTTTGCCCGTGTCGAGTCGGCGTCGAGTGACGGCCGAACGACAAGACACGTTTACCGCAACGCGAAGACGGTAGTGAACCGAATCTCAATGTCGATTTGTTTACAGTGACCGTAGCGCAATAACTTCAACAAAATTGGTTTCCAGCGTCCAAAGTGGACAACGAGAGACAAACGTCACGGGCACGGACAACGTGTTACCAATCCGTTGCAAAGCATTTGACGTTTGACGCTGTCTAGGCAAACCAGCCTTTACCGCAATGCAACGAAGAGTTTGTGTTTACCGCGGGCGCGAGGACGAGTTCGTTACCGCGACACGACTTTGATTTGATTCACCATAATGTGTCGAAATCACACCATGGAGAAAAGAACCAAGTTCATATGATGACACTTTTCAATCCTCGTTTTAGGCTGCGCCGGACGAAGCGGCGCGGCGATAGAGCGCCGCCGCTCCGGACCGCTCCGGCCCCACTACACCACTGCTGATATGACACCCCAATGCTGCTGTAATAGTTCACGGTTATATAATAACTAAAAGACTAAAAAATACTACCAACTATTGTATTTGATGCTATTAAATAAATTAACGTATTTATTTTTTTGATACAGTTAAAAAATGATTAACAATCATTGCATTCCATTGTGTTTTAGGTTTATTCAATTGTATCGTATTAAAACAGGTAATATGACTTTAACATTTAAAAAGAAATTTCAATTTTTGAAAGTACGGGTACTGGGGGTACTGTTATGATCTGGTTAGGATCGGGGTTTGGTCGAATCAATTATTAAAGTGTTCATTTTAATTTAGAGGATTTTAAAGAGTTGTTAAGTGGAAGGAAATGATTACTGCTTTCTACCCTGGATAAACGCTGGACAGCATTTAATTTTGTGGTTAAATGTTAAACGAACGCAGTGAAATGAAGCAAATCTGTATTGTCATAATCAACGTTTTCTGTCAGAGTGTGAATGTTCTTTTTGCGATGGTTCAAAAGCGGTTGCACTGATCGTTTAAAATTGTTCACAAACGTTCAATATTTCATGAACAATAGTTGGTAAACTATGAAGCGAATCCCCTGTACAGTTTTTTTGGCAGTTACAAAAATGTCCAAAATTAAGGTTATGGAGGAAAATTCTTTTATTAAACTACTTGTATCAAACTTACAATAAACCGTATTCATGAAATATGCAACAGGTATATTGTTTGGAAAAAATATATACCATTGTATATTGTTAACAATTGTTCATTCGATTTGAAAAATTGTTCTATAATAAATGGGAAAAAACTAAACTTTAACGTAATAAGATGCAACGTTCTCTCGTGGTTTTAGCTTTAATGATTCATAAATTTGCCGCCAGAGAGCATCACGTGATGAGTTGTTTTGCTTCCTGGATGACGTAGATGCGCAGTAGGTGTCCATTTTAAACTGTCGGAGTAGCACACCTATGTTTTTCCTTCCACCATGACGGCAACCCATAAGGTCAATGTTAAAATTTTACAACTTTAAAATTTGATTTATTACGTTATTAGATTTTCTCTGGCCAAGTAATCTGCATAAAAGACGTTTTTAATTTATAAATTACCTATTTCCAGACTTTGAAGAAAATCCTCGGAGCCGTTTTAGAGGTAATTGTGCAAGCACGCAAGCAAGCAAGCATACAAGCATAGAAGCATACAAGCACGATAACATTACTCATATAAGAGTATAGGATAAGGATATTAATATGTGATCTTTGAGAGGGTCTATGCGCGGCCTTGGTCTATGGTGGAGTCCGATAAATGATCCTGATAAATCCTGATAAATGTATAATGATTGGGGAAATATTAACTTTATATAGTACATGTCAATTGAAAAGAAATATTATAAACCAAAACATAAAACTGAATGAAATCATAAAACATCTGTAACGACGAATCCATCAGTGAAGGTAGCTATCATCTGCTTGCAACACTGAAAATCTAAACAAAACGTCATCCCCTTGAATTATGGGGAAATTAAAAAGAAACTTGGTCGAAATCAAATAAAACTCGGTTTTTAGAAGCTTGCTATTTAATTTCAAAAATAAGTGCGCTAGTTTTAAGTCGTCTAAAACCTTCTCATATGTGCATACAACACAGGAGAAAAGTTTCAGCCAAAATTGTACTCTAGGTTTTGCGTGAAGAGCGGTCTAAAGTGTGATGTTGAGCGTTACTAACACACATTGTGACATAAATTGAGATAAGGCTTGATTCGGATTCTCTGACCTTCAAAACGCAAAAATAACCAAAAATTTCATAATTCTCAGCAATGTACAGACAAAACTCTAATTTTATTCATATTGAAGTTTGTTTTTTCTTTTTATGTGAGATAACTTCCACTCTTAATAATTTTTAACGCTGAAAAGTGTATTTTTATGTCTTGCCTGGCATTTCTTACGAGTTTGCGTCACAAACTTCCATATTTTAAACGGGTCTTTACGTGATCAGATGACCATAACCTACTAGTACAGTAAAAAATAACTTTGTCTGAAAAAAATTAGCCCCACCTTGAAACTAGGTATATATGTTATCTTTAGGCTCTAGTTGAAGAATCCGATGAGACCATAGAAATTCAGGGGGTGAAAGGCCCCTTTTTGAGGGGGGAAGGGGGGGAGGGTTGTATTTTTTTGTAAATGCAATGACTCCGGTAAATAAAGTTTGATCCACATAAAATTTGGAGTGGATTTTTAAAACCGTATATTTTGACACTACGTAAAAATAAATTCGATCGTGTCATCTTAAGGGGTCAAAGGGGGGATTTAACACCTCAAAAATGGGTTTTAGCGAATTTCCCCCATAGGGAAGAAGCTATTACCGTAGGTCTCATTTTTTTTAAGAGGTCCATGGCTTCACTTGACCATGGTGTTGCAACGCAGCAGAATTAGCTTATTGTGCACCCTCAGTCAACAGGGATTCACTCTCCGTCAAATCCCAAGGTTTTTAACGAACCTTGAGGTCTTCTTGACGAAGGTACCTCTGTTCGCCACAGCGCTTCCGTATGAAAATTGCTTGAAGCCGTGGCCGGGAGTTGAACCCGGGCCGGCTGAGTGAGAACTCAGAACGCTACCAACTAAGCTAGGGCGCCGTCCGTAGGTCTCATGGTAAGACCTAAGTCCCAGACCATGATAACTTTTCGTTTTATAGTCCCCAGAAGCAAAAAACACCATTCGTTCAAATTTTTAGATGTATATACATATGTGTGTGTGTGCCTGTAAGCACGATAGCGGTCACTAAAATGGTCCGATCCAAATATCAATCATCAAAAAATCACAAAATAATGTTAGAACTAACCGAGTGTTGTAAAATAAACACTCGGTTGTTCAAACAAAGGGAACGGGGTAGTGGGCACAGTATGCTAATGGAGGGGGGCAAATCGTCTCCGTTTCAACAGTTGAGAAGGGGGGTGGTAATTAATTATGCAAATGAAAAGGGGGTAATTAATCATGCAAATGAAGGGGGGTAATTAATTATGCAAATGAAGGGGGGGAGGTCACCCACCACATCCCACCACCCGCAGAAACGGCTAACCCATACTACTCAAAACCAATTTTAACAGCTTAGTTTGGTTGGGTTTAAGGCTAGTTGAAATGCTATTATCAATGTTGTAAGTTAGTTTTGGTCTCAAATTAAACAGGAATGTATCAGATTTAATATTAGCTATTGTTCAATAAAATTGGTTTTGGTTTGGCTCAGTTAGAATGTGTAATTCAATCAGAAGATATATTTTCTTAAAGTCTTACTTACAGTGAAAGGATGATATCTCCAGTTCTAACGGAGATAAAACGTTTGTTACGGTCTTAAATCATTCAGTGAACCATTGACTTTCATTGAAGCTGTAGATGATTTGAAACCGTTAATTTTAAGAGGAGCTATGAACCTTTAATTAAAAATAGAATTTTTAAAAAAATTTGTTTTATTTAAACAAAATAAAACATTACAACTCGCTTCAATATCTACTAATCTACACGATTTATAGGTCAAATGAAAGAAAATAATTTGCAGAGCAATTCAAGACCAAAACAAATGCATTCTCTTTCTTAAGAGCCAAGATATTCAATACTAACAATCAAAAACAAAAATAATTAAAAAATATACAACATTGATAATAGCATCTCAACTAGCCTTAAACCCAACCAAACTAAGCTGTTAATGGTTAATCTGAAAGCCAAAGATTTTCCTTGTAAAATGAGTCTAAAACAGTTTCATTACTTTAATTTTATGAGCCATAACACATAAAAACTCAACTATTGGAAGCCTAATACGAAATATCGTTGATAAATGATTAAAAAATAAGCGATATTTATAAGTTGCTGTGTATTTTGAGGTTATATTGGACAACGTACTGTGCTTACCAATTTCAATATCGACAACCAATGGCCATAGAAAAATAATTAAAAATACTAAATTGTTTGATTTTTTTGAGCTGAATTCAAAAAATAAAACAAATTTTTCATAATTTTAATTTTTTGATACCAAACAATTTAACAAAACCATTTTGAGGTATTGAATCCCCCCCTTTGGACCTCTTAGCATGACACGATCGAATATATTTTTTTGTAGTATTAAAATATACAGTTTTAAAAGCCCACAACAAATTTTATATGAATCGGACCTTTTTCACCAAAGTTATTGCATTTACCAAAAAATACAACTTTCCCCACTTCTCCCTCGAAAAAGGGGCCTTCCACCACATGCATTTTTATGAGCTGATCGGATTCTTCAACTAGAGCCTAAATATAGGTCATATGCCAAGTTTCAAGGTGGGGCTAATTTTTCTTTCAGTTTGATCTTTTTTTGGACAAATTTTACTTTTCTGATTAGTTACTAATCGGATAATTCTCAATCCAATAGAAAAAGAATAGGTTACTATTGCTTGCTATTTAGCAATACATTTTACATAGTAACCGATAGTTTTGGTATAAGCGCTCTCGCTCACACTCCGATACGGCTAGTCAGAGCAATAATTTTTTATGACAATTTATAGATTATTTTCATTCCAAAAATTATTTTTAGGTGCAATAATACCACATTCTTTAAAGGTTTTTACTTATAAACTACTGAGAACAAAACAACTATTCTTTACGTTTGTGCAATTTTAACAAAAAACTCAAACGTTTAGTATTCCGCTTCGTCAGTAAAGATTTATTTCCGTTTAACCTACCGGAAATAAGACACGAACATTCGCTGTTCTTCACTTGTTTTACTTAAGGGAAAAAGGTCTTTGAAGTTTACGTGTTCTAACGCGGAAATTTATTAGCCAAAGGGCTTGAACAAAGAGACGGGTGTAGGCCTAAAAATAAACAGAGGATCTCATTCTCTCCAAGAGCAAATCGACGCATGAAATGCTCAGTTTATATCTAAACACCAAATTTTGGAATGCTGCATTTAAACAAATACTAGTGGCTTGAAGGGGCTAAAAGCCCCTAATGAGGGAAAATTATAACAATCCTTATTTATTATAGTACAAAATACCTTCATAGCAAAGTGAATCTACCTTATATTGATATCTAGCCTACCACATTTATTATAGTACAAAATACCTTCATAGCAAACTGAATCTATCTTATATTGATATCTAGCCTACCACATGGTTTTCAATCAAGTATCAGCATCACATGTTTGTATATGTAAACAAAGCAGACGTTTTTAGATCTCAATGCTTTTTAAATGGAGGATATTTTACGTTATTTCTCGTTTTCTAGTGAATTTCAAGCAATTTCATTATTTTTCCCGCCATCACGGTATAAAGACCTTAATTTTGAGCCCTCCCCCATCTTTCTACGACTTGCCAGACGCCCACAATTTTGACGCAAAGAATCGCCTTACGAAATTAAATATATGAATATATTACCAATACCTGTAGGTATTTGTGTTAAGGAGTAAAATGCAATATTTTTTTCTCCATGGAAATTGTTTTCATGGACAATTTCCTTTAGAGAACAATTCACTTTACTCCTGTAATCAATATGTACTGTATATATATATATAAAAAGAGTTGTGTGTTGGTATATTTCGGGCTACAGCCAAAACTACATGTCGTAAACACTTAATCTTGGTTTCAAATTAAAGCTTGAAATCTCATGATGTGCACTATTTTGGTTTGGTTTTGATATATTTAAGGGCTTAGGTCCAGGATCGTCCTAAAGGGTCCTATGACAAAGATTTTGAGAGTTCTTTCAATAGTTGTTATGGTTACCAATAGAAATAGCTATACTATGGTTACTAACAGAATGCAGCATTAAGAAACAAGAATATGAGAAGAAAAACCAATCCCCCGGGCAAAGCCGGGGTTATCAGATAGTATAGGCTAAACAACATTCGTCCCCCATCTATTCAATTAAATACGTATATAACACACAAATAATTATCGTATTGACTCAAAAAAACTATTGTATTGCATGCTTTTTGGGTACTTTTTGGGTCGGTTAACGGGAGGCCACCCATTAAACGATCTAAAATTGTTGAAAATATTTTTTCTAGTGTTTTTAATCAAGAGATAATGTTTTCTAACTGATTATTGCTTATCGGTATTCCTCGAAAACCAGCCTGCATTGTTGTTACTAGGTTAAGGTCGGGCAAAGGTCATTGCTCCGCGCACTGCGCCGCTTATCATATCGTGCAATTGATTTAGTCGTCCAGTTACTGTCATTTCAATCTACAGTTGCATTGAGCAAACCTTATATTTTTCGTGCGTTGATTCCCCGAACATGTGTGATCGTATGTTAATATTGGACTTTCCCAAAACCGAGAAAGAACCAGTTTCGGTACTTGGGTAAAATAATTAAGGAGGCCACTATTTTTAGAAAGACTTTTATAGTGGATACCAATAATATGTACATAAGCGGAGAGAACATACTTTGATTGACTTACTGTCCAGATTGGATATTGTTTTCTGCCTCCCAGAAGGCAGCGATATTGGTGAGAATTGAGTTGAACGCGTCACCGCCGCCGCTAGCGTCTTCACCCAATCGCCACCCTTATACAGCGCGCTGTGGCGGTTATGTTAGGTTAGGTTATCAAAAATATGTTAGTAGGACTTTCCTTGTTTCGTTATGAATCGAACGATACCAGATGAGTCATGCTGCAGTTCGCCAAATATCCTTCAAGTAGGCCAAGATCAGGACGTTGACCGTAGCGCACCCATCAGCTGTCAACGGGATTTTGTAGGCAAACTTATGATTCATTTGGTATCGTTCGATTCGTAACGAAACGAGGAAAGTGTTACTAACATATTTTTGATAACCTAACCTAACATAACCGCCGCAGCGCGCTGTATAAGGGTGGCCTCCCGTTAACCGATAAGTACCGATTAGGTAATCTCTAAACCTTCATTTTCGTAAAGCCCCGACGGTTCCGGCCGTGTTGTTGTTTCCTGCCTGCCACTTGTCAGCTGTTAGCGCCCATTATCCGTTAAAGCTGCCACGACATAACTTTGCATGTCCACATGAAAGTTTTTTAAGGCAATTGTTGATTGAATTATTTATTTCAATGATATTTTGATGTGTTAACTTCCTCAGGGAATTACTTCCTTTTACAAGGAATAAAAAACCACTAAAATAGCAGGCAACCGTTAAAAAGAAGCTATTAATTCAAATTAGGAACTGTAAATAATTTTGTAACTGAATATAGGAGCCTGATGCAGGACGTGTTCGCAGTGTTCGAAGTTGTTTTACTTAAGTCACATTAAAATAAACGGCATCAGCAAACTAACACATAATTTCTTCCTTAAAGCCATTCAAATAGAATAGAATAGAATAGAATATATCTTTATTTTATCAATAACAATTTTACAACATAAAAAATACATCCATCTTTTACACAACAAAAGTATCTCAACCCAGAAAATTATTAATAAACAACATAAGAATGTTCTCACTTGCCAGGCTGTTACTAATTAGTTCAAAAAAGTTAAAGAAATTTAAAGAGAAAATAAAATAGGGCCTCATTAGGCAACACTGTTTTGAGATTCCTTCATTTTCAATATAAATATTTATAACGCTCAGAACTAATCTAAAAAAATAAACATTTTTGGTCTCTTAATCACATAAATAAAAAATAAATACTTCAAACAAAATTGTATATTCCTGCGTGCTATAAAACTCAAAAAACTTCTTTTATATAACAAATCAAAATTATAAAATTATAAATATAATCATGAATTTAACTAAAAATAATTATCTTATTTATTTGCTTTTTTATACATGTTTGATCGTGCAAACAGCACATTGCACTTATGCCACCAGGCGGCTCTGGCACCTCTCCGGGGACCAGCCTCCGGAGGTGGTCTCCCCAGGTGCCGTCAAAGCTCATTGCATACAATGCGTAGTCCCTGTATGGCACAGCCCTCCAAAGTGTGCGTTAAAATAATAAAAATTATAGTTAACCTAACCTATCATGACATTATTTAAATTAATTAACCTATTGTCGAATTTGTAACAAATTATCTATATATTCAAAATGAAATAGCAATTTTTTTACTTTACTTAAAAACTGCTAATATTATGAGCATACTTTATGCTTTCTGGTAGTTTATTAAAAATATTTGGAGCAATAAAATTGTTAAGTTTTAGTAAAAAATGTGTTTGTAGGCTTTGGAACTAAAAACTGGTTAGCATGTCTGAGTTTTTCTCGATATTCATTTTCATTTCGTGGATTATTCCCACTTTTGAGATAAAATAGCTTAAGAACTTTAAAAATGATTAAATATTTAAGTGGAAGTATTTTTTGTGAATTTCAAAGTTGTTTTGATGGCTCAAACCTTTTTTTATTTGTAATCAATCGTAATATGTGCTTTTGCTGTATAAATAAAGGTTTTTGATATGACTCGTAAGTGTTTCCCCAAAAAACTATGCGGTAATCAAGTTTACTTTGCACTAGGGAAAAATATAACATTCGCAAAACATGACAATTACTGAGGTTTTTTAAGAAATAAAAGTATCTTAACAAATTTTGAATTTTTCTTTGAGTTTTTTTGTGTGTATTTCCCAATTTAGTTGAATGTCAATATGAAGACCAAGATATTTGATATTATCAGCTTTATCTACAACAGCACATTTTTCAATACAACAACTATTTTTGCCTAGGCAATCTGACCATTTATATTTAATACTACCAAATAAATTATGCTTGAGACTGAAGAATCATGGTTAAATCAAGAAAACCGATATAATGACAAAAACTGTATAACAAATATCACAAATACATACAAAACTATATTAAAATCGGTTCGTAATAAACGAAGACATCGGTTTTTAAAATATTTGCCATAAGAATATCGTTGAACAACGTTCTGCGTATACCGCCAAACGAAAATCAATCATCTCCGCAGCCAGTTGTCGTAGACCAATAATTACAAATACTGGACTATTTATTTTTCATCAAACCTAGCCCCACCAAACCTTTCTACCTTTAAATAAGTATCCTTCCCACAACCAACCGGGGGGTGGGGTAGTTGGTGGTGGTGGGGGGGCCCCCACCACCACCAACTACCCCACCCCAAACACCATCAAATACATCTTGGGCTGAGAACTTGTACCCGAACAATTAAATTTTGTCTTTTGTGTCTTTTCAATGTTCCTTATTTAAGGGACTCATAATCGGGGGCCTGAGGGCGGAGCCCCCAGCGAGCCGAAGGAGACTTTAACACTTATATGCCCATAATTCTGAACCTGAATTCCAGTTTGATAGGGCTATTGGATCATTTGAAGCGTTTGTACTACCTAAATTTGTAAGGAATGTATTTAAAGAGTCAACAATAATATCAGGACATGTTGTAGGATTTCCTTCATGAGCTATCTGAAGATTTTTATGGGAGGAAAATGATTTTTTTGGGTTCATTTCATTTACAATGCTCCACACCGCCTTTGACCTGTTGTCAGCTTTATTAAGATGAGAACGGACATTGTTTGCCTTAGCCAACTTTACTGCAGCCCTGTACCTTTTTTCAGGTGAAGATAGGATCTCCTAAGTGGATGATCAGAGCAAAGATCATTAGTGGATGAATATAAACTAAGGAGATATTCCTTTAAAATAGACAGTTCCAAATCAAATTTAATTTTCGTAAAGTACGTTATCTTTTTGTGCTTGGCCTTTCTACAAGGAAAAGCAAATTCAAAATAGTACTTCTCAACAGATAGAAAAGCGTCAAATATGTTGTCCAAGCCTTGAACAGAAAAAAATCGTGTTCCAAATTCCATCTTGGAGAATGTACTTAAAATACGAATATTATCTTCGTTGAAGGACCTTTTCACCATATACTTGGGTTATCAAGAAGCAGGAGGAGAGGATAATGTTATGTACTTTAATTGCGCATGATGGCCAGAAATTCCAGAGACTACTACTGCAGAGTGTGACGAAGTTGAAGGAATGTTACAAAACACAAGGTCAATTATCATGGTAGTTTATTTTTTTATTTAACAGATACATGACAGCTGTTACATACAATACTTTGGTACGTTAATCGCTGAACCTAATACTTTGTAACAAATATAAGTAATGAATGTTTCACTGAGAGTACAATGAAATGGTTTTACACATGAAACAACTGTTGGTAACTTTTAAAATTAAGGCTCTCGGCAAGAAAAGGAATGTCTACAGCCGAATATAAATTATTTCATAAAAAGAGAATTAGTAACACATTTTATAACCAAATTTAAGAGGATGATGTTTAATACAAAAATGTCTCTCACAACGCTTATCTCAAAAACAATTGAAGGAATCCCTCGTTAAACATTCTGAGCGATAAAATTTCAAAGTCGGAAATACTCTGTGAAAAAGGTTCTATAGGTCACGAACAACACTGTGGTATATTATGTTTTGAAGATATTTGAGTTGGCAGCCCTGATTTCGTCTGTCAAAGTGGGCGCGGTTCGCGGAAATCCACGGGCTTTCTGGGGAATAACGTTCTATTCGCCGAAAGAGGGACTCCCCACCGTTCGTTGTGTTGTAGATCGGCAACCAAAATCGCGTAAATAAAAAAAGACAGATGTTAAATATTGGAAAGTGGACGGATAAGACAAGGAAGCAATATAGGAACGCTTGATTACCCTATATTTCAACAATTAAGGCCTGGAAAATTGTCCCCAAAAGAGGTAAGCCGAGTAACGTTTTAAGCGTCACCTTTGGGTAACTTTTAACTAAACGACGTATCACTTTATGTGACAACATTACGTTTTTGAAATTTATATCAATAAAATTGTTTTATATTGAGTTTTATTTTTGTTTGTGTTGGTATTGCTACATTCCTTGATGTTTCCTTGCAAAACAGAAGAGGGATCTTTTCCGTTATACGTATACCACCATTCCAAAGTTACCCATCAAGCTTGATTTTTGACAGCGAACCAAAAACTAGGTCAAATAATTGTTATTGATCGTTTTAAAGTGGAAATTGCTTGTAAAAATATTTTACCTGCGGTTTCGTTATCCTCCCGTATCTTTGTCTAGACGCGAGAAAATGGCGTCTGGACGTCTAGCGGTCCCACTTCCAGTTGGTTAGGTTAGGTTAGGTTGCTTAGGTTAGGTTAGGTTAGGTTGCTTAGGTGAGGTTAGGTTATTTTACGTTACGTTACGTTACGTTGGGTTAGGTTAATTTTCCCTAACCTAGGTTTTTTTAGGGTAGAATATTTTAGGTAAGGTTAGGTTTTTTGGGTTTTGTTGGTTAATTTTAGGGGGTTAGGCAACCTTACCTAACCTAACCTAACCTAATCTAACCAAACCAACCTAACCTATCCTAACCTTAACTTACTTACTAAAATCAAGCTTGAAACACAAACCCGAAACAGTGGTATACGTATAACGGAAAAGATCCCAGAAGAGCAGTCTCTCAGAGAACTTAAAGCAATTTAGGGTTCTGAAACAGAAAATCATACAGGTATTCCGTTGGTAGAAAAAGGTCTTGAGAGTAATCTGCGGGATTCTTCCAACAATCCATTAACTTTTCCCTGCTTATACAGGATGTTGACTAAAAACCCTTCAGGACTTAGGGATATGGATACTTACATCAAAACTAAGAAAAATGTTCCTGTAAACATGGGTCCTTAAGTGCTTGGTTATGCGACTGACGGTGTGTATGTTTTTTTTAACATGAATTTGCATAACTTTGGAACTACTAGAGATATCAACTTCAAAATTGGTGCGTATATGTTGACTAATAGGACCTATTTTTTGTGCCGAGTATCAAGTTTCTACTTTGTACCATTTAAAAATGGCAGCCAGTTATATATTTTAAAACTTAATACCTTGAAAACCGTAAATTTTACAGAAATTGTACAAGAGACGTGAAAGTTGCATAATTGTATTTCTAAAAAAAACCATATAAATATTATTGATATCGAACTACAATTAACGGAGTTATTGTATAATTTGTATGCAAACATTTACAACAACTGCCTTAAGAAGCATGTATTCTGTTGGAAAATAGAATGGTTTTTAGATTTTTTCATTACAAAATTAAAAATCTTATGTTTAGATTCCTGAGGCAGCAAACCTATGTGAACCTAAGAGCCCAATGTCAACCGAAGAGATTAAATGAAAGTTTGAGCTTGCTTTATTTGTAAAATATCTTAATAAATCTTGGTACAGGCAAATAAATAACGTCCTTATTTTTGAAGATTTCAAACATTCCATTCATTTTTTCAAAATAACTCAAGTGGTACGGTAACGTTTATATGAATATTTACGATGGTTAGACTAGTAATCCAATTTACTATTTAAAATACAAATCCATTTAAAATTATTTTCAAAAGAAGAGTATCCTGATGACTGTGTTCCTGACGAACACAATTTTAAATCAAAGGGACAAAATATGAGGAATGTTTCCTGTCTACCTCAAGTTTATCCCCTGACACCTTATGGATGTTGTCCTGTTCTGTGCGCCAGTCTTTTACCTCCGACCAAACTTATAGCCAACTTACGAGGGAAGACGTTTATGGTTATGATGATGTAATGTGGTTTAATATAGTTTAGATATACTGTATTACACCAAAAATGACCAACAATTCTCCATTTTCGCAATTCCACGACAAACAATCCTGCATGCTCACTTATAGTGTCATTCTTGTATATTTGTGCATGCTGATTTTAACTTACATATGTATATACTTTAATTTTACTTTATGTGAGGCTTCAGCTAAAAGATATCCTAAGAATTTAAATTCCCTGAGTATGCAGGTCAGCATGTCTGCTGCAATAGGGGTATCCATATTTTTGTCCACGTTTGTTATAATAAATTAGACGCCTGAAATATAATATAGGTTCTAAAATACTATATTATACCAGAATATACCAAAAATGGCCACCATTTTGAATTTACATAACTAAATTACTTGGTTTATTTTAATTGTAAATATTTTAAAATCCCTTCTTAGCACACTTTCAGAGCCCTAATATTTTAATATTTTTGCCTATTGTTTTGACCCGAAACTATATCGTTGTTGAAAAATTGTATTTTGGTTTCTTATTTAGATAAAGTACTGTTTTCCTAAGATATGTTGGGTTAGTTTATAAGTATTTAAAAATTCCTGGAATGAAAGTTTTGGAATGTCATATTTTTATTTGAACAACTCCAAAACAACAACAACAAAAATGCTAATGCTCATTATGAAGCGTTTTGCGTTCGACGCTAATTTATTATTTATCTCTTACAGTATTTATTTATATTAAAAATAGACTCGCATACCATGATTATGCTATTATTTTCGATTGCATAAAAATATAGGAAGGGAAATAATTATTTTATTTTACTACATAATTGATTATAGTTTATAACCTGATGTTTAGCATACGACAGATTCATATAAATAATAAAAGTTCGGCCAAGTAAAACAAAACTTGGTCAGCTTCATCTGAAGATATGAGATTTCGTTCACTATTCTCAAGGGAAATTCCTGACCAGTGACCTGCAAAGTTTGCAAGAGAAACTCTTTCTAAGGAAAACATAATTGATTGTAAATACTGATTTATATAAATATATTAAATGTTTATAAGTTTAATAATATCATAAAATTCCTTTAATAATTCTAAAATTCCTGGTGTCCAAAGTCATGTTTAGAGAGACTTCACAAAAAACAGACATTTCTGGGACGGCTCTTACGAATATCTATTTAATAATAAACTTTACATCACCCAAAAATACTTTGTCAGAATTATTCTCTTCAAGAATCACAGGGAAACATCAGGTCCTCTTTTCAAACATTTGAATATCTTGCCAATAAAATTTATTTATTTTTAAGTTTTAAAGATGTTTTACCAAATGAGTGGAAATTTAGCGGTAGGTGGAAATTTAAATTACACAACAAGAAGTACAACTCGGCAGCATTGTATTAGACCAAAAGTCGATAAATCTTGTTTCTCCAAATCATTTGTCTACCTTGGGCTAAAGTGTTTTAATTTGCTACCTGAAGATATTAAAACAGAAAATAAGGAAAATTTTCCAAGAAACTTAAGAATTGGCTCATGACAATTGAAGATATTAGCTTTTTTTGCCACTATTACCTTTTAAAATTGTAGCTTAACATCTTACAGTATTTATATATTTAAAATCATTAGTAAAAGCCTTAGTAACTAGACAGTGAACCTTTGCTAGCGATTTTAATATTGTACTATTATTTTGCATACGCTCAAGTAGACCGCAACTATTGATAAGTTATGTAATGTTATCAAGGGAAGATTAAATGGACTGATAATAAAATATCAACTTATGTGAATCAAAATAACCATCAAAAACTGGTTGTGGTGGTGACTCCATTTCCAAAAAATGTAAATGTTATTGTAATAATGTTCAATGTGGAAAAATAAATATTGTAATTCTTATTCTTATTCTTATTTAGTTAGAAAATATTTTACTTACTTTATCTGATAGAGTGCTAAAACGACGCTATGAGAATTCTGTAAAATCATTTGAGGGAACACTTGTTTTTGGTTATAAATGTCCGTTTTTAGGTATCTTGAAAATGTAATTCAGTGATTTTATTTTGTTAGCCCAAATCCCAGCAATAACAAAGAAAAATGTATTATGGTGAAACACAACGTTAGCTATTCAGCCTTGATTATATTAATAGAGAGGCAAATATTTATACAGGACAGTTGTTCTGAAAACTTTTAAAGACAACGAGAAGGCAGTCGGTGCAGGCCACGGATATTACGCAACTTTTTATGTCCATCCCCCTCCTATAACATTAACTTTTGGTCTTAATATCAAGATCAATTAATTGTAGTTACTGTACTTCTTAGCTAAAACGATCTTCAATGTTGTAAAAATACCTATATAAACTATGCAGTTTGAAAATACCTTACTCATAATCTGTATTCATTTCACATATTCAAATACATTTTATAAAGCTAATACAGTATTTGCAGAGTAATACCCGACGAGAAAAAATGTTTATTTTATTTATTTGTATGAAAGTATTACGGTATTTTATTTTGTTATATTTTATTTAGAGGGTGACCAAAAACTGTCTGTAAAGATATTCAAATTCAAATTCAAAAATTCAAATTCAAAACATTTTTTATTAAAGAAAAATTTTTCATGCAATGTTGAATCACCCAATGTGCCAAACATAGCACGTGCGGGCATTAAATTACTTTAACAATCAAGCGTTTCTAATTTTAATATACAGTCATGCAGTCAGCCCTTTACCAGTCCATGCATGTAACAGTAAATAATTCACTATAAAGATTAACATAAACAATAAACTATGAAAATGGACAACAAATAACAAGATATAATTATAACGAGCAACAAGAAAATGAATAACAAGCACAGGCAATAAATAGCAAAAAAATAAATAAATAAATAAAATATCATAGCAAACAATAACAAATAAATAACAACATGCCAAGTTAGATTAGTAGCATGCCTCATTTTGTAATCATGCTTCATAAGTGCAAAGGGGCAATTTCTGTATGCTGTGCAATAAATGCTCTTGCTTTCATTTTTACTTTAGGCTTATTTTCATAACATATTTCATTACCATTTATTCTTATAAATAGATTGAATGACTTAAGTCCCATATAGCAAAACTGATGTCGGCTTATCTCTTTTCTGTAATTTGGAATAAGTAGCGATGTAAATTGGGCCAGCCGAGTGGTTCTGTTTGATTGTCTTAGTTGGTAATTAACAAAATATTTATGGATGTGCATTAGACGACTGTACATATACAACTGACTTACATTCAATATATTTTCTCTTCAAACAAATATGTTACTCTATCCATTTTCCTCTTATTATTAATTGTGCGAACAGCATTCCTTTGGCACATTACAAGGGGTTTTAGTATTGTAGGATAAATACATCCAAAATGTATAATGCCGTATCGTAATGTACTTTCAAACCAAGAAATAAAAAAAAATTTTTAATGCTTATTTTTACTATAATTTCTAATATAATATAAAGAATAGTTGATTTTACGTAGTTTTTTACAAAGATTATTAATTTGCTGATCCCATTTCAAGTACTGATCCACATATATTCCTAAATACTTTACATTCTACAATCTCAATTGGTTGGCACTCACATTTATAAAGACAGTGATGCTTATGGCAAAATAGTTCAAAGATTTTCTGAAGGCTTTGCTTTGGTTGGTCGTAATCAAAAAATATTATACATTTGGATTTATTCACATTAATCAACAACCTATTTTTTATTAGCCATTTGGATATTATATCTAAGTCTAAACTAACATTTAACATTAACATTTCCCTACTCGGTGCTGAACAAACCAAAGCTGTATCATCTGCATAGGCAAAAACTTTAGAGTGTAATTTAATATTTAACAGATCATTTATAAATAAAAGGAAAACGGTCGGACCCATAACCCCGCCTTGAGCTGTGCCATATCTTAAATCTAAAATTTCACTAATAATTCCATTTATTTTTACAGCCTGCTTTCTACATTTTGAGAAAGATATTAACCATGCAAGTGCCTGACCTCCAATACCATACATTTTTAATTTGTCAATTAAAATATCAATATCTATGACATCGAATGCCTTTTGAAAGTCTAGGTATAGAGATAACGTGTATTTATTTTTGTCCATGGAGGAAACAATACTGTTGATATGGTCTTCAATTGCTAGGTCTACTCCTTTATTTGGTAAGAACCCATATTGATGAGTTGAAAATACATTCCTTTCATTAAAAAATTCCATCAACTTACATTTAACTATTGTTCCGAGGATTTTTTCCAGAGTATTTATCACAGATATGCGACGGTATGACGAAACCTCTGAATCTTCCCCTGACTTATAAATAGGTGTAACACATGCAGTTTTAAACTCTCAGGAACCATTCCTTGAGAAAAAGATACAGAGTAAATATGAAATAATAGAGTAATAAAACATCTAAATTATTTTTAATAGTTAAAATATTAATCCCATCTAAACCGCAGCTTCCTTTATTTTTAGCGAATTTCCCCTATAGGGAAGAAGCTGTTACCGTAGGTCTCATGGTAAGACTTAAGCCTAAAACCATCATAACTTTTCTTTTTGAGGTCCTCAGATGCCAAAAACACCATTCGTTCACTTTCATAAATATATATATATCTATATATCTATATATCTATATATATATCTATATATATATATATATATGTGTCTTTAAGCACGATAACTTGCGCAAAAATGGTCCAATCGGAATGAAATTTGGCATAGACGTGTAAAGTAGTAATTATTCGGACGAGTTCGTAAACCAGCCCGATCGGACCACCGGAAGGGGGGGTAAAGGGGGGTAAACCCCCCAAAAATGGGTTTTTTGAGATTTTTACATAGAAAAATACAATTTTTCAAATTTTTATTGGCACCATTGAATTTGGCCCAAAAAACAAACAATTTAGTATTTTGAATCATGGCTCTATGTCCATTGGTTGCCGAGATATTGAAAGTGGTAAACACAGTACGTTGTCCCAATGTTAATCTTATGGGAAATAAGTAAAATTCTATATCTCGCTTATTTCTCAACATATCTTGATAAAACTTGGTAAATGGCTTCTTCTAGTTCAGATCTACTAAATATTGAATTTAAACCACCCAGTTTTAATATACCTGTAGCAGCAAACCTCCATACTCATTCCCCATGTTATTCTTATGGAGCTTACAAAAACATGTCAAATCTCGCTATGTTGGATCGAAATATGTTGTTTTGCACTTGAAATTCGCTGAGTTTGCAGGTCTGCTGCAACGGGGGTATTTATGTTTTTTATTGCCTTTAGAATATCATCATGCGTTAAATCAAACAGGACATCATGCTGTTTGTTACTCTTTATAAATAAATCACAGCCAAAAACATTATACCTTAGATCAGATACAACATTACAATAATATTCATTAAAAAAATTTGCTACTTCTAGTTCATTACCAGAAACCTTAAGAATTGAATTATTTACTTTAATCTTATCAATCTACCTTGTTTTACTCTTAATTATCTTTTTAATCACTCCCCAATATGTTTTTGAGCCACCATCACATTTTTCAATTAAATTGGTGTTACTACATTCAACTTAGCCTTCTTTATCTCTTTAGTGACATTTTTTGCAATATTTTTATAATCTAATCTTAAGGCTAGATTTCCCTTATCTTTTGTGAGCTGTGAAAAAATACTATTTTTCCTGTTTACTATAGAGATAATGTTATCAGTTATCCATTCACTCCTCTTTCTAGTTTTACTATTCAATTTCTTAAGTTGACATGATTTTATACAACATTCATTGTAAATATTATAAAAAAGTGAAAGACAAGATATAAATAGCAGGTTTTGTCTAAATTGATCAACTGTAGGTCGGTTGAGTTTTTAGTTTTATTTAGGCCAAAAATAGAAAAACACCGTTTACTATTATGCGACTCACGGTGTAAATGTGCTACCTACATATCCGAAAATGCTGCAAAGCTATCTATTAATAGCCTTGCTACACGTGACAGTTAATTTATCTTAATAATTAATTATTTTCTTGTTTGATGTGAAAATTGAAGAAATCATGGACGGCTTGAATATTATAGAAACCCATGCTTATGCTATTGCTTTGACAGATTTACCTAAAAATAATAGTGTATAACTGACGCCAATTCTTGGGGCCCAGTGCGGTGGATGCGCGGTAGCAAAATCGGCTAGTGCGCGTGCGCCACAACGCCTCGCTAGAGCGCAGCACTGTCATTCTGCTCTCAGCCGTCAACAATAGCGTGTCACTACATGTCGTTCTAAAAACATTAACCGACGGAATATTGACTCTTACTGACGATTAATCTGTTTTGATTCTATTCAATAATATAAAATATTTCATTAGTATTTATTAAAGCGTCTTGATACTCTCAACAACGATTGACGCAGGAATAGTAACTACGTGCGAGCTACCGAATATACGCAGCTAGGCTAGTACACTGTCGGCCGCCGGCGCCGCACCGCTGCCGCTACTACTCCCCTCTCCTCCCAGTCTACCCACTCCCATGCGCGGACTAGGCCCCAAGAATTGGCGCCAGTTATACAAAGATTAGTTAAGCAATATATAATTCTGCTATTGATTTCTCACTGGCTGCTCTTAGTCTAACTGGATGTAAATATCCCTTGGGTCATTTTCCATAGTGTTTTAAGATGAAAAGTGAACAATATATCTTATGAACCATCGAAAACCTAGAGAGGGTAGTAAAAATATTAAGCCTATGAAAATACGCTAGTAAAACGAAATTGAGCAATCATAAGTAATACTCTAAACTGTTTTTAATGTAAAACAGCCGCTGTACTGGTAAAAGCCACGCAGCGTTAAGAGTAATAAGGACAAAGTTTTATTGTTTCTTTGTAAAAAGTTTTAAAATCCGCCTCTAGAAACTTTGAGTCTTAAGGGAAATGGGAGGGAAAGTTACAGTATTAGATGAGTGAATAAAACATAACTCTGCCTCATTCTTTCCAATTATCACTACTCTCTTTCCACAGCCATTTATCGCTGCCTACCGGAGTGGAAACGTGAATAAAACGGACAATGTTTACAATAATATTTTTTGAGCGTGTTGAATTGGGTTTATATAATTTAAAAATATACTACTGAATAACTGTTTTTGCATATGTTTCTTGATAAAAAAATATTAATAGTATTTAAATTATGAAATCAATATAATAAAGAAATTAAACCAAAATTTACCTGATATGATAACTTGAAACCTACATCGTAGTATTGAAAATGTACTCTCTAGGCTGTTTTTTATTTATTGGTTGTTAGTGCATTGGTTGTTAGTTGTGTAACGGTTACTTAACTTTTTTTTAAAAGCTTACAGCAGAGAATATTCATTGATGACTTATTTTTATTAAATTTATTTTATCAACACTCTGATCGCATTACAACAAACATTAGTTGCAATATTACGTTGTTTTTTGTAGTTCATTCCTTAAATATTTAATAAATCTTCATAACTAAATATATTTTATCGATCTATTCAAAATTGCTAATTTTTTTTTTGGTTGGGATAAAAAATGGCCAATAGCTCAAAACTAAAATGATATGTTCATAAAATGTAATTTTTATAAGCAATATTTTAACATGTTTCTGAAAACCTACAACAATTTATATCAGATTGCTAACCTTAGCATATTTGAAAATATTAGATCAATCATTTTACAGGTAGTGGGATGTTGATTGTAAATTAACCTTACAACACGATCAATTTCCGAAGCAAGATTAATCGCCTCAACACTGATGGGGTTTTCATCTTTAACAAAAATTTTAATTATAGAGTATACTTTCTCTTACAAAACCTATATTGTTTTGTATAATTAATTACAGACACGTTTATACAAAGGGTTTGAAGCTCGGCAATAATATTTCACTTCTAAATGATGTTTTAATATGTTGCCTCAGTAAACCTAAAACATTAAACAATTCATTTTCATAGCCATAATCATGTTTGAATTGAGCTGAAAAAATTACTGATTAAGGTTGGCTTAGAACCGAAATCCGAACCGTAGTATAACTAGCGCCAATTCTTGGGGCCCACTCCGTCCATAAGCCCAATGCTAAAATTAATATTAGTCTTATGGACGGCGTGGGCCCCAAGAATTGGCGCCAGTTATAACTACATGAAAAACTAAGTAATATAATTAGTAAATTTTATCTTAATATAATAAGTATATTCCGGTCCCCGAGCCTTTGACCTTGAAGTAAAGACCAATTCAAAGGGGCCCCAAGAATTGGCGCCAGTTATAACTACATGAAAAACTAAGTAATATAATTAGTAAATTTTATCTTAATATAATAAGTATATTCCGGTCCCCGAGCCTTTGACCTTGAAGTAAAGACCAATTCAAATTTTATGATTGATTCTAGTACTATTTGGTGTACTGTACAAGAAAATGCTGGATGCTAGAGTAGCATCCTTGGGCAACTTTGGATATCGAAGGTCAAAATTCACAGTGTCGAAAGTAGAGAGATGTATAATGAAAAGCATATTTATTTTTTCCGTCTTGAACGGATAGTGTTTTTGGGGAATGGGGACATCAAAACGAAAAGCTGTAGTAACCTTGCCCCTAGGTTTCACTATACTCATATTGGAATAGCTTATTCCTTATTGGGAATTTAGCTCATACAGGGGAAAATTTGTCAATTTCAATTCGCAGCGCTGGCCATACACTTTTTCATATTCATCAAAAAACAAGTATTGTTTCTTATAAGAAATTTCACGTACTTCATTTTTGCAAAATAAATGTTTACTAGTGGCTTGTAGGGGCAAAAGCCCTTAAAAATAAAATGCAAATTCTGTATATTAAATGTTTCCTCCACACTCACAACTTGGTAACAGTTTATTGGAATTAAACGTTTAAAGTGTAATGTTAAAGATATTTTGACAATTGCTAGTACGTATCCGAATTTTAAGAAAGGGCGTTACTTCAGTACAGTAAAGAGATGAATTTTTTGTAACAGTAGCGCTGATCATGTCAGAACAAACTCAATTCACGTTGTTTACAATTAAAAAGATGGGCATGGTTTGACGAAATTCTTAAGGTTAACCACAGACTGTAGCACTTAATTTATTTCCCAAAGAAAGTCGTGACATTTAACACAAAAATGTAAACAAATCTCGTGTATAACCTCCACTTGGTTCAAAAGAATATATTGGACAGTTAAAGGGTACTTGTTATGGAAGTCTCCGATTGAGGCTACATTTTACCCAATAAGCAAATAAATAAGGATGAAATCAGAAAGTGGCCTCCCGTTGACGACTCCACGCTCCACGGTGGAGCCTCTGGCTCCACTTCATAATGAAGTTAGAATTTTACCTTACGTTCAATACTTTGTTATGGTTGCCCGTGAGTAAATACTGCTTAGTCTTGGTATAGATAAAAGATGAAATATACTTTTTATTGGCCAAATTTGAAGGTGAACCTTTTTGGTGGGATCAAATTTAAAGCTGATGTTGCACTCAATAGGTGTTAGTGCAGCATACTATGTTGTTCCTCGGTCAAAACTCCAGTTCCGACCTCAAATAAAACTACTGGTAGAGGTGGACCTTAAAAATGATGAATGAAGGCTTCTTTTCCTACCTATAGCCTGCGCTTATTCTATTGTGAAAGTGTTACAAATCACTCGGCTTTAAATCAGCATCAGCTACTTGATACAATGTAAAAGTAACAGTCGTATTTAATTCCTATTCCTTATTAAGGTTAAGGTCCCTAAATTATAAAAAAAGGATTTTAAATAAACCATTTACAGTATAAATATCTAGCATGTGGTTTTAAATCAAGTATAAGTAACACGTGTTTTAATGTAAACAAAGCAGACGTTTATATTACAATGATTTTAAAATGGCAGATATTTAAGGTTATATCTTATTTTCTGATAAACTTTAAGAAATTTTAGTATTTTGCCCGAGTCTCTGGCATAGAGACCTTCTATTTGAGACCTCTCCCACTATCCTGCGACTTTCCAAACGCCCATAATTTCGGTGCGAAAGTTTCGCTTACAAATATACTCATATCGACATCAGAAAATTTAAGCAGATTTATTTTTTTTGCATTTTTTTGATTGGCATAGTTGTAACGTAAACGAAACAAACGCACTTAACTCTTTATAATTTTAAATTATAAATCTATACTCAAACCCGTAATTATAAAGTCTGAAATCTTAAAGTTATAATATTTATTTGTTATGGTGCATTGAACATAGTTAGCTGCCTTTTGAAAAAACCATATGCCAACATCTAGCATATGACTTTGGATCAAGCATCAGCACCACATGTTTGAATGTAAACAAAGCAGAAATTGTTAGATCCTAATGCTTTTTAAATTGCAGATATTTTACGTCATTTCTCGTTTTATGGTGAATGTCAAGCAATTTAAGTATTTTTCCCGCCATCACGGAATAGAGATCTTGAATTTAAGCCCTCTCCCATCTTTCTACGACTTGCCAGACGCCCACAATTTTGACGCAAAGAATCGCCTTACGAAATTAAATATATGATTATATAAAATTTAAGGGTTTTTAGTTAATACGTAAAAAATTAGAATTCTGGCTTTTTTTGATATTTTAATAATATTCCGTCACCAAAGTTTGTTAACAATTGCCGGATTTAGATTCAGCGTCCAAAAATATCAATAAAAAATCAAACTTAACCCAATTTTTTCCTGTGAAGGATTTTTTTTCAAGACGTTTTTGCTCCACTAAAAAGAGTTATGATTCTTAAAAGATTGTACAATTTATTTGTTACTGAACATTAAATTTAATTAAGGACTTATATTTCAAGTTCGAAGCAAGATAAAAGTTTATTTATGTCTTAAATTGCACAATAGCTCAATAGCTATCGTTTGAGCTACTGATCATTTCAATTAAATGAAGTTAATTCGAGTTGTAAAACTTAAATTAAATTGAAATTGCAAAAACAAATAGAATTTTATTAACTTATAAAATTATAACTCTTATTATAAAAAATAACGTATAGATTAAAATTATAAGTTATTATAACTTACAGTTAAAATTATAGTTAATTATAGTAATTAAGTTAACTTGACTATAGTTAAAATTATAACTTATAGATTATATCTTTTCACAGTCTGAATAATTAAAACGGATTGCGGCATTGTAATCAGCGTGAAAATCTAATCTGCAATGATGCGTCTTAACATCATGTTTAATTTTTTTTAATTTTATTATCGTGTATAGAATATAGCTGGTCCAAGATGGCGGCTGAAAATTAATACCCATTCAAAACGAAGTATTTAGGCCTATAACTGGCGCCAATTCTTGGGGCCCACGCCGTCCAGACTAATGTTAATTTTAGCATTGCATGGGCTTATGGATGGCGTGGGCCCCAAGAATTGGCGCCAGGTATACCATCCAGAATCTATCGGCGGAGTTTTTGAATCAATATATTGCGAAATATTTTTTGATACCATAAATAAAAATGGTTTCCATATACTCCTATGTTTCTGTATTTTCGGCCCTTAAACTTGACCCTCGATATTCAAAGTAGCCCAAGGATGCCAATCTGGCATACTCCTTATTCTTATTCAGTACATCAAAAAATACTAGAATCAATAGTATTATTTGAGTCGGACTCGACTAAAACGTTCATGCCTAATTTCTTACTTGGGGACTGGACTAGTAGCTTAGCATGTACACAACGAAGTTAAATTAAATTATGCCAACTATAAATGGAGCGGTTACTGCAATTGATCACAGATTCATTGCTTAGACAATAATAAACTGCACATTAGTTTTACATAAAGCTGCCACTTACGTGTGATTGATTCTAAATCAATTTCCCAAAAAGAAATTCAATATCTGTTTGGTATTAATTTTGTTGATTATTTGTGTTTAATTAACACTCATCTTATTGTGATTAAATAAAGTCGAGGTGATCTGAATGATGGTGGGATCAGAAAATAATATTACTGTTATGTTGCATAATAATTCCCACTATAAATATAAAAATGTTTAGCACAATTGTAAAACATCATAGATGTGCTATGTAAATGTTTTAATTTGTACATATATCACAAATCGAACGTGTTCTAATTTAATTGTCCACAAAACTCTTTAAACCAACTAACTCTAAATTATTCTAGCTTTTGAGAACTTAGTTTAGTAAAGCATATTAATCAATCAACTTGAACAGAGATATCACAGGTATTTTTAAGTTTCTAATTTAATGGGAGCTAAGCATTAATCTATTTTAATGATATGGAAACAATGCACAATATGTAGCAATGACTAGAATGTACAATAATAACAATGCTCTCTGGAACCGAATTCAACTAATACTGAAGTAAAATACTCCAATTCATATACATAGTAAAAAATCATTAATTGATTTTCATTATTTTGTGCTTTTAGCGAGTACTTTACAACCAAAAAAGTTAAATATATATATTTTTTCCTTTTTTGTAAAAAATATATATTCAGACATATTAGAATTATTTTTTATTTACACATTGAGATGAAATCTCATTAAATAGAAAAAATATCAATCATTCCAAAAACTTCAATTTCAATGTTTCGATTTAAAGTTCATCTTCATCATGAGTTTCTTTATCATGAATTTACTATTTATATCACTGCCGGGTCGAAGACTAGTTTTAGATAGTTTTTAAATAACGTCAACAGCGAATTCTACAAGAGGTCGAAGACTGATGTAGAGCGCTCCGACTGCGAGCTGGATTTGTCTCTGCCAACCCCATGGTGATTGGACATTCGTCTCATTCCAAACCTTTCCCTCTAGCTCATTAATTTTAATTTCCTGCTGATACAATGTCTGCCATTTTCTAATGTTACTATGCTCACAAGTTTCTTTTGAATACATTCTAATAATGTTGATTAAAGTTTCATTACTGTTATAACTTAAGTTATTAGCGAAATATTATGTGATTCCAAAGGACCGATTTCCTTTCTTAAAGTACCCTAACAGATTAAAAATTTAATCAGCTTTTCAGACTGTTTATTTATTCAGTTTATTTAGCTTTTGAAGGTGAAACTTGCAAGGTATATGCACCTAACCCTGACACAACACCTACAGCTGACACTTGAAATTAATTTATAGATAGTAGGGAAGTCTAATATTTTTATAGCCCTGTAGGCTGCTCACATTTCTTTATAGTCATGCTGAACATTTGTAGTTGTTATTGTTTGTAGTTTTTGTAGTTTGTAGCCAGCAGCCTTTTGCTATTTTTCTTTTGGAGGGAAATCTTCTCAGGATATGTCTAAGAACTTTCTGGATATACTCTCAGCTAGATCAAAACGTTCGGAGGAAACTTCATTTTTCAAAAGGACTTGGTTATGCATTTTATAACTAAGGTAAGCAAGTTTCACAATTTAATCTTTTACATTACAATGTAATTCAACTACTAATTTATCATTTATTTAGATACTGTCCTGAAATTGTAGGCTGCGCAAGGGTTGATAGGTTTAGGCTCCAATCCTTCAGCTCAGCCCCTAAAACTGACACCTAAGTAGAACACCTGTATTTTTTACCCTAACCTGAAACTCACTTTTATTTTTTATAAATTTTTGTTGTTGTTACATTCAATAAATGAGGACTTATATAGGACCAATAATAGGCCCTATATGTTTAGCTTCCTATAATCTTTGAAAAAATTGTAAATGATTAAGAATTTTAAAAATTATACCCCGTTGCATCTGACCTCATAATCAGCGAATTTAGAATTGATAAGCATATATTGCATCACAAGCTGAACCCTTGTATGAAGTATAGTTTTTCATCAATACTTAAAAAAAAGAGTTAAAAATGTTCTCCATAACAATGACATGAAATTTGAGTATGCAGGTTTCTAGTCACATTAATTCAAAAATTGCTTATTTTCACTCCTAACCCTTCGATTCCTGTAGAAGAAGCCACTTACCCAGTTATATTAAGATATGTTGAGAAATAAATTAGATATAACATATTATTTATTTCCATAAGGTTAACACAGTGTAATAGCTTCCTCTATGTTGAGGAAATTAATTTTCTCTAATAAACCAATTAATTGATTTATTAAAAATATTTTTTTCATTTTTTTTATTTTGAGGGACAAATTTCATAGTTAAAGATAAAATACAAAAAAAAATACATCACACCCACATTATTTATAGTACAGATATATAAGAATCAGGTTAAGGTTTCTTAAGTGTCAGCTTTAGGTTCCTTGCCGATTTGAGTATCAGCTTGAAGTACAACGTAAACGTATGGAAAAATCTCTATTATATTTTCCGACACATAAAATAAACCTTTCATAGACTTTAATGGGTTTTAAAATATATTTTAGAAAATGTTTAACCAAAAAACTTTTGCCATACTATATGTTTTGGTAGTTCAATGTACTTATGAAAGGGAAATATTTCAAAAAAATCATGATTACCTTTACCTTATTTAAATTACTCCTTTAAAAAATTAAATTTTTGGAAAACACATGTGCATAGAACATGCATTGAAACCCTGAAACAAAAGAAGAATTAAGTCCACATGACAACTTGACCCATCTGCTTGGATGCTTGGAACATTTACAATTCAAAGTGGACAAATTAACATTGTGCATAAAGTTGTTCCTTTTAGTTTTGTATTTTAACACAATGGCGTAAAGGAAATTAAATGTATGGAAATGTGTATCTTGAAAAACTAGTCAGCTTAGTTGAATTTGTTTAAGTTATTTTTCAATAAAAGTTATTTCAAACACTATCATTTTTTAATGATATAAAGTGGATATCTACAGTTCAAAGTGAACAAATTAACAATGTGCATAATATTGCTCCTTTTAGGTTGTATTTCAACACAATTGCGTGAAAGAAATTGAATTCATTAAAGTTATGTATGTCTTAATTGATTATGCACACCTTAAAAGTACAAAAAGCATAATTGAAATTTGTATTGAAGATTAAAAAAAAAACTTGAAGTATTACATTCCAAAAAATACATTTTAAAACACTATTATTTGTCGATTATCTATATATATTGAGTTGGTTTTTTATTAGCATTTGTTTTATTTACTTATTTAAATACAAATAAAATAAAATATACTTAAATTATAAGAAATTAATTCATATATTGTTGTACTAGTAAAGTGGTTAATACACTTCAGATTTTACTTCATGGTAAAATAACAAACACTGATTGATTGAGTAGATTTTTCTACTTACATTCCCGCTATGTAAATTTGTGTGTTGTATTACATCAGATCTAGATCACAGATACATGCAGAGGTTATTAGAGAACTAATAAAGACTGCACTACTGAATTTTTCTATCCCCAGCAACTGTTTAATATATTACCTTTTGTGGCTTAAGGCCGTATCCAGCCCAACCTACAACAGTGGCTCCATCGTGTGGCTCCATCTTCCTACATATTGTAGTATTTGGATCTGGCTAAATTTTGGTTAAATTATTCATGTACAGTGCATGCGTTTTCGTGTGTCACAAAACTTTAAATTCGAGTTTTAGAATTGTGTATATATCGATCCAACGATAAACAACAAATTTTTATTTTCTGTTTTATTGCAAAGTATATCTTCTTGTACAAATGGATTCGATGACTTCTCAAATAATCAGTTTTATCATTGACTTTATACCTAAAAGGAGATTGGTCATGTTTACACATGTTTTTAAGCCAGAAATTACCACGCGAAATTTGTACACATTCGTCACTAGAGATTGCGCCAGATTTGGTGTTTCACCTTTCACATGAAAGATTCGTATTCCTGGAATAGGATTACGAAAAATCTCCACCACAATGTGCTAATATTAGTAGTAACATATGATCAGATTTGTTGGCTTCAAAATTTAACATTGCTTGGACCATCTATTTTTTTCTTTATAATCAATGAAATAAAAAAAGATGGCTTTAGGCCTAAGATGACCTAAGATGGCTTTGAACTTTAATATTTTACCTAAGAAACCTATTGACCTGACGAAATGACTAGCAGGATAAAAATATAACTTATGATATATAAATTAATTGTTTGCATACTGATTAATGAATAAGTAAGTAATTCCATCCATGACAAATTATAAGTTCATGACATATTTCAACTGAAAGTGATGCGATTCCGCTAATGTTAAAAGGTTTAAAACTGTTATCTCAACATAATCCTGTTTTTTTCATATTCCATTTGTTATTTACTAATTGAACAAGACTCTAAGTCTGGAGATTCTTGTTTTTTTGGAACAATTACAATAATTTTTCCTTTTAACATTGTGTAGTTCACGGTTTCAATAAATTACTAAATAATCATGTATTGACATGCAATTTCAAGTTGGAATTGACACATTAAACTTCCTGTAAATAAATGTTTCATGAATTAAACAATACAGCAACAACACGGTTTTCTGGAAGGTCAAATTACTCAATCAATGCAAATTACTCCACGTATTGTGGTTTTGTTTTTGCCTTCCAGAAAATATGTTGTTAGTTACATTTTTGTAGAATTAACAAATTTATTTTTGAGGGAACCTAGTTTTAATTTATCATTATTGTTTCCAAGGGATAACAGGGATGATAAAAGGTAAAAACAGTTTTATATATTTGATTTTAGCGAATTTCCTTAAAGGAATAAGCTATTATCGTAGGTCTCATGGTAAGACCTAAGTCCGAGACCATGTTAACTTTTCATTTTGGGGCCCCCAGAAGCAAAAATACCCCCGTTGCAGCAGACCTGCATACTCAGCGAATTTCAAATGCAAACAACATATTTCAATCCACACAGCCAGATTTGGCATGTTTTTGTAAGCTCCATAAGAATAACATGGGGAACGAGTATGCAGGTTTCCTGCTACAGGTATGTTCAAAATCGTTAGTTTTATTCAATATTTAGTAGATCTGAACTAGAAGAAGCCATTTACCAAGTTTTATCAAGATATGTTGAGAAATAAGCGAAATATAGAATTTTAGTTATTTCCCATAAGGTTAACATTGAGACAACGTACTGTGTTTACCACTTTCAATATCTCGGTAACCAATGGACATAGAGCAGCGATTCAAAAAACCAAATTATTTGTTTTTTGGAGCTGAATTCAATGATGCCAACAAAAATTTTAAAAATTTTATTTTTCTATGAGAAAAACTCAAAAAACCCATTTTGGGGGGTTTATCCCCTTTTACCCCCCCCCCTTCCGGTGGTCATTTCATTTTTTTTTTTTTCATTTCTTTCTTATTCCTTCCCGAGTACCAATCTTCCGACATACCTCGGTATCATTTTCCTGAATGTTTCCATCTATCTTACTATCTCCTTTCATTCTCGGGTGGCTATTCCATAAATATTCTAATGTAATTCTTAACTTAACTACCATCACTCGAATCTTCCTTCTCTCCCATCATCCTCCTTCTATCTCATTCCTTACTTAAAACTAAGTGGCCGTTTGTTTTCCATTTCCAGCTAGTCGCCGGGGGACCCACGGCCAGGTCCACTGGGAAGGAAGTGCGTTTGGGGGGGAAAAAATGCATTTACGCACCGTCAGGTGGATCACGAGCCACCCGGTGTGTGGGGCTCCTTCTTCCTAAGACTACCCACTAAAAAAAACCCCCCCAGTCGATTTTCATCGTGGGTGTCCTAAGTTCTGGATCCATCCTGTCGGCATTGTCACGTTCGAGGTCTTTGTCAAGTCAGATTGCTGGTCGTGCGGGTCATCTAGTTGTGTAGTTGTAAGTCGTGGCTGGGTTGTTGTCAGGTCAAGTCTGGTTGCTGGTCGTATTCTCTACCTTCCTCGCCTCAGGAAGATCTCCTTCCATGCCGCTATCAGTCTAGAGCAGGCCTCTGGGTGACGGAGTGCAGTTGCAAAGGACCACGGCTGGCTGAGTCCAAGTTGTTGAAGGTCATCCATAAGCTGGGCTCTCAAATCTGCATGCTGGTCGCATTCCATGAGGGCATGTAGAGCTTCATCCCTCTCTCCGCAGTCTTCGCACTCTGGGGTGTCTCTTTTCTGGCGTTTGTGAAGGTAAACTCCAAACGCCCCATGGCCTGTCATTAGCTGAAGCTGGACATGATCCAAGTCCCTGAGGTGGACGAGCAACCCTCGCTCCTCCAGGTCGGGCAAGATGTCAAAGGTGAATCGTCCCGTTGTAGCCATCTCCCACTCCTCTTGCCAAGTGTCGTGGAACCTTTTTCGGATGTTTGGCTTCGACTCTTGTGTGAGTCCCTTCCGGGCTTTCCAGAGTTCAAGATCCATGTTCAACTTGAGATATATTGGCATGGTGTGAGTTGTTGCACACAAGGCCTGGAGGGATGTGGTGCGATAAGCCCCGGTGAGGTTGATTAGAGCTTGTCTCTGTGCTTCACGAACTTTGGGGAGGATGTGTGTGAGATTTAATCTATGACTCCATACTCGGAAGGCATATCCAATGATTGGGATGAATACTGTCTTATATAGAAAGAGCAGACGGCTGAGCTTGACTCCATATCTCAATTGGATGAGCCGGGTCACTTTGCCCATTAGGGCTTTTGCCTTTTGAGTTACCGCCTTGATGTGGGGCATGAAAGTCATTCTCGTATCCAAGATGATGCCCAGATATGGGGCCTCCGTCACAAACCGAATGGGTTGCCCATCTAATCTGATAGTCGGGGAGCGGCACAGTTTTCCCCGAAGAAGAAGGCCCTTGGTCTTGTCAACCGCTATTACCATCTTGGCCTGTGAAGCCCATTCAGATATTATGGCACAGAGGGCGTTTCCTTTAGTTTCGAGGTTCCGTCTTGAGGTTCCCTGGATGACAAAAGCAACATCATCTGCGAACGCAACTGGTTCGACTTGTTCAGGCATGTTCCTTTGAAGAAGGTCATCAAAGGTGATGTTCCATAATATGGGTCCCAATACAGACCCTTGCGGGCACCCCTTGGCCATAACACGTTCGATCCTTTCGCTGTCGTGCTCCAACATGACTTTTCTTTCTGACAGGTATGATCTCATGATCATTTGTATATTCCTCGACACGTTCAGTCGCCTCAGCCTGTCAAACACTGAGGGCCACCACATGGAGTCAAATGCTCCTTTTATGTCAACCAGTATTGCCATAACGTATTTGTGGTTTGAATTTTGGACAATACCTTTAACCCTCTCTATAGCCTCAACTGTTCCTCTTCCTTCTCGAAACCCAAATTGGTGGTCGCTCATGAGTTCATTCGCCTTAATGTATTCACTTAATCTTGATGCGATCATCCTTTCCAGGAACTTGCCTGCAGTTGGGAGGAGGCTTATTGGCCTATATGAACCAGGGTTCGACCAGTCCCGATTGCCCGCTTTGCGGATCACTTTAAGTGTTGCTATTTTCCAACACTTTGGAAAGTTTCCAGTTTCCCAGCATGTGTTGTAGATGCTTAAAAGTGATTGTCTATTTATTTCATCTAAGTTTTTATAGATTTCGGCTGGTAGGTTATCAATTCCGGCTGATTTATTATTTTTCGCTCTATGTAATGCATGTTCTAATTCCTGAATAGAAAAAGGTGCTTCTTGATTTTCATTAGTTTGTAGTTGCATGTTGTTTCTAATCTCTGCATGATATTGATTTTCATCGTTCATATTATCACTTGGTACGAGAGTTTCCATTAATAATCCTATTGTTTGTAAGTTTGTGTTCGTAGTGATATTTTCTTTTGTTAATGTTGTGAAGATCTCTCTTGTTTTTATTTTATTTGCTCCTAGCTTGTAAGCCAAGCTGTATGGATTTTCGTTTATCGACTCTGCAACAAAGTTCATCCAGCTGCTTTTCTTAGCTTTCTTAATCATCCTTTTGTAGTTTATGTTTTCCCTTCTTAAATTAGCTAATTTGGTAAGTTTCACCCTACACTCACAACACTGTTGGTAGATTCTTCTGGCTCTTTTGACTCTGGCTCTCTGGTTAGTCAATTCTTGATTCCACCAGGGAACAGATCGCTTCCTTTCCTTTCTCTTTGGAATGCTTCGATTGCATGATCTGTGCAGCATATCTGTTAACTGTGATGCTGCGTTATTTATTTCAATTAATTGTTGCTCAGTGTTGGCCACCAATCTTGTCAATGAAGGTCTGAGATGGTTATTCATCATCTCGTAATTAGCTCTCTTCAAGTTGTATTTTTCTGATGTTTGAGTTGATCGCTTTTGCCTTAGTTGTAGGTCAAAGGTTATGAGTCTGTGATCACTTGCACTATCGTCTTCATGCACAGTCCATTTTGTGATCTTGTCAGCTAAGTTTCTGCTGCACAATGTCAGGTCTATATTTGTGCCTGATTTATGTGTAGCTGGTTGGTTCTCTTGATTGGCAATGATCAGGTTGTGCTGTGTAATGAAATTTATAAAAAGCTGACCTCTTTCATCCTCCTCTCTAGAAAACCAGAGAGGGGAGTGTGCATTTACGTCCAAGCCAATTATGAGATTTGGAGTACTTAGGCTTCTAATGATTTGATCCAAATGGTCAATATATGGTTCAATTGGGTCGGCAAACTGAAAATATGCAGATATAACTGCCAATGGCCCATTTGTGGTGTTTGTCAAAATTGTTGTGAAATGGGTGGTCTTATGTTGCACCAATTCAAGTGGGTCATATTTTGGTTTGGTTATAATGGTTGCCATTGGACGCTGTCCATCTGTTTGATTCCCGATCACCAGGTTTGAGCTCGCCATTCCGAAGCCTCGAACATTCCCATTCACACTGTAGGGCTCCTGTCCAAGTAAGAAATCCACGTCATGTTCTTCTAGGATTTTCCTAGTTTCTGCAGTTACTTTAGATGAGTTCTGCATATTTAACTGTGCAAACTTCATGCTTGTATTTTCATGTATGTATCTTTTTCTGTTAATCGTTTCAATATGCATGTTTTCGTTTCCTTGTATATTTTCTATAGTTACATTTTCTGGTTGTAGCATGTGCCTTGCAGGGGTATCTTGCATGTTTTGTATTGGTGCATGTGGTTCATTTGGTGGTATTTCTTGACATATTTGTGTAATTCTGCTTGATATTTCTTGTTGTTGCATATTCCTTGCAGAAGTATTTTGCATGTTTTGTGCTGGTTCGTTGTGTTCAGGTGGCAGATCTTGCATGATTTGTGCATTCCTGCGTGGTTGTTGCAGATCTCTACAGGAAGTTCCCTGATCTGCAGGAATGTTTTCTTGACGCTGGCTGTCCATCAAACCTTTTACATAACTGCTTGATATTTCAGGTCTGTTTATTTCGTGTCCAGTTAGTTGTTGCCTTATAGGTGTATCCTTTTTCCTAGGAAATCCTTGCATTCTTGGAAGCTTGTCTTTATGGTCCATAATTGATTTGGCTGGAAATCCTTTCCTTTTCCCTGAGGTATGTCGGACATTTACTTGAATTCACGTTATGTTTATTATCTATATTTCTTTTTGTGCAGTTAGAACATCTGAAATTCCATTGTTTGTCTGGGCACTTGTTAAAAGCATGGCCTTCCTTGCCACAGTGGCTACATATATCTATCTTTGATGTGCAATCTTTTGATAAATGACCAAATCTTTGACATTTAAAGCATCTTGTGATCATAATATAGTCAGTCACTTTGCATGACCTCCAACCAAGGAAGATTCTCCAATCCCATTCTATTATCTTGAGTCTCAGATCTGGATCTACCTCGACTACCATCTGAACTGAGGATTGTTGTTTTGGCCCAATTTTCATGACGTTTCATTTTTTTCTTGAATTCTTCTCTACCTATTTCATTGAAATTTTGTTTTCTTATATCTTCTATAACCTCCTCTACATCTTTTTCGTTTGGGACATCAAAAATCCTTATTTTTGGCCTTTTCACAGTTGGCTCACTTATTCTGAATTTGTTTTTCAAGCTGTCCTCAACAGTTTTTGCATGGTCCCTCTGGACTTCTAATACAACTCCGCCGTTTCGTATTTTAGCAAGTCTGCTGACTTTGAGACCTATTTGCTGAGGTTTTAGAACCTTTTGAACTTCACTTTTTGTTTCTTCCGAAGACTGAGCTTCATTTTCCTCTATCGGATGGAATTTTGTGCTTTTCGATTGTTCAAGCCTTTGGAATTCGCAAGGCTGACTGACGGCATTGAAGTGATGCTTTGCATGCTTTGATTGTTTGTTTTCGTCATGTCTGCATAAGATTTTTGCATGTCTTGTTGTTTTAGCATGGTTTTGTTTATTTCGGTGACAACCTTTTGTGCTATGCTTTCCTCTCTTATTTGATTGCTATTTATTAGCTTTTCAATTGTCTTAGATTGCTCCTCATATGCACCAAGCAATTTAGTATATTTCACTGTCAGTTCTGTGAACATCATTTGCATCACGTTGGTCAATTCTATTAATTTGTCTCCTTGAGGTGCCGAGATAGCCCTTTTACGTGTTACAATGGTGTTTATCGTTTGCCTTAGGCTTGAAAGCGCATCAAAATTTGACTTGAGTATTGTAGCTTCTTCAGTGATGATGCCCTCTTCATTTGACGCTTCTTCCTTGTCCATTGTTTCTTCTTCGGTCTCCTCAGATTCAGAGCTAACCTCATCGGTTTCTTGTTTCTTTAAGTCTTCTTTTTCTTTACCACTTGGATGATCTTGTTTCATTTTTGCAGCTTTCAAGTTTTTATTTTCATATAGCGGTCCAGAGAAAATTGACGTTGGTGGAGCAAATGACGTGGACTGCTTGGATTTTGAGTTCTTTTGAGCTTGAGCTGTTTCATAACCATTATTTGTTCCTGTGTTTAATGTGCCATCAGGCCTATTCGGTGTATCCGGAGAGCGTGGCAAACTCTTCCGTGGATTAAATGGATTTATTTCTGTCAATTCTGGGGAGCCGTCTGGTTCAGAATTCCCCATTTTTTTTTTTTTTTGTTTCAGGTTAGAGTCAAATTGGTGGTTTTGTCTTAGCCGTGTGTTGTGTCTGATAGGTGGTGATGGATGATTTCTGTGACCCTCTGTGGCCTATCCACTCAATGGCCCTGCCCTCCTAGCCGGGCTCAGGAGCTTACTGCCCCCTTGTTGGGGGTGGCCTGAGCCTCGTTGCCCAGCCGCGGACCTCGGGGAGGCGGGGCAACCACAGAGCTACTGCGGGGCGTTTGGTGCCTGCGTGACAGTTGTTTTGTCAAGGGGCCCTGCAAGCAGGGTATCCCTGGCTCTTTCAGAGTCAGGCACCCGCAGTAATCGCCTTTTAGTTCAGCCTTTCACTCAGAAAAATAGTTGGAGGATTCCTCCTTCGATCGCTTTCTTCTCAGTAATCTCAATTCAAATCTCAGCTGACGTATGGCGCGGACACTTACTCTGTGGCCCGCGGCCTCAGAGTACCGGCCGGCCTTCCGGTGGTCAGATCGGGCTGGTTCACGAACTCGTCCGAGTGATTACCATTTCACACGTCTGTACCAAATTTCATTAAGATCGGACCATATTTACGGCCGCTATCGTGTTAACAGACATATATATATATATATATATATATATATATATATATATATATATTTGAACGAATAGTGTTTTTTGCTTCTGGGGGCCCCAAAATGAAAAGTTAACATGGTCTCGGGCTTAGGTCTTACCATGAGTACTACCGTAATAGCTTTTTTTTTTATTTTCTTATTTATTTATTTATTTCATTTAAATACAATATTCGGTTACACAGCAGTTATAAATAATAATCTCTCTAGCTTAAAAGCTAATTGAGAGATCAGCTAATCACATAAGCTATAACAAGCGCTTCGATAAATTATATATATATATATATGACAACTTAACTTATGAAAACTAATATAACAATCAAAACATATGCAAAGAGGGGAATTTATTTCGCAAAGTGACTATTTACATCACTGCGAGGAAGAATAACTTAAACGTCAACTGTAAACGACAATTCTTAACCTGATAGAAAAAGTGAAAGCTGCTTGGCCGGTACCACTGCACATTTGCAGACCCAGATCTGATTTTAATGATTACTTTATCCCCAATAAAGCAAATTCCTTTGATTTCCAGTACTAAGTCCATTCATTACCTTTAATGATAACATCTTTCCGTTATGTGGGGATTTGTGTTTATTTAGAATCTGACAGCCTAATATTGTGTATGCCTATTTGTCTAGCCTAAGTCAGTGTTTCACTTTGTGTCTAACATAGGCCTATTATTAGTGTTATTTCTGATGTCTATTAATTTATGTGTTAATTTATGTGTAAGTGTTCAGCGTGTTCAACTAATCTGTGAAGTATTGGATTACTGATTACTATGTATGGAAGGTAAGTGAAAGCTAGACGGCTTGTATCCTATCCTAGCTATTCAATTTCAACCTAACTTGTTTTATTGACCCTTAGTGTTTACTTACATTGTATTATGTGTGAGTATTCAATGTTCGTTTGTCGTAGTACTGATGAAATGGTTTTTTAAATATGTTTTCAATTGGGCTTTGTTTTGCAGTGTTTTTAAATCTTTAGGTAATGAATTTAGTAGCCTTGGTAATCTGTACTCCAAAGTCATTTTTCCGTATTTGTTGTCGATTCTTTGTACTAAAAATTGTCGGTTCCTTAAACTATAACTAACATTGTGTTGTAACCTATAGTTTTCATCAAAATAATGTCTGCTAAGATCTGTGTGCATTGCTAGATTGTCAAAACTCATTATACCTAAAAGTTCTAGCGACATTTCATTAAACAGTATCTTCAAAATTCTATTTATAACGGACTTCACAGGTTTTAAAACATATTCTGGTGCCATATAGTACAAGGAAAGTCCATAGTAAAACAAGCTTTGTACCAAAGTAAAGTAAATTAGCCTCTTATATGTCTGTTAACGCGATAGCAGTCGTAAATATGGTCCGATCTTAATGAAATTTGGTACAGACGTGTAAAGTAGTAATCACTCGGATGAGTTCGTGAACCAGCCCAATCGGACCACCGGACCCCCAAAAAATGGGGTTTTTGAGTTTTTTACAAAGAAAATAAAAAATTATCCAAATTTTGCTAGCATTATTGGATTCAGCTCAAAAAAACAAACAACTTAGTATCTTGAATCACTGCTCTATGTCCATTGGTTTCCGAGATATTGAAAGTGGTAAACACAGTACGTTGTCCTAATGTTAACCTTACGGGAAATAAAGAAAATTCTATATCTCGCTTATTTCTCAACATATCTTGATAAAACTTGGTAAATGGCTTCTTCTAGTTCAGATCAAGTAAATATTGAATTAAAACCACACAGTTTTAATATACCCGTAGCAGCAAACCTGCATACTCATTCCCCATGTTATTCTTATAGAGCTTACAAAAATATGTTGAATCTCGCTATGTTGGATTGAAATATGTTGTTTTGCATTTGAAATTCGCTGAGTATGCAGGTCTGCTGCAACGGGGGTATTTATAACATCCGACTATTTTACTTCCGCATAGAAGTCACCCACACTTGCTGCCGCGCATGTTCAACGCGTGTTTCGCGGCGGGTGTGTTTCCGTCACGCTGGAAGACAGCTAGACTGGCGCTCATCAGCTAAGGCAAAGGTGATCCGGAGTTCCCCTTGGATCGGACCTCTCCGTATGCTTGACACGGCGCGGCGGGTTAACGCTTTGAGAGGTTGCTGAAACCCAGGTTGAGATTGGCCATCGAATCCGCCGGGGTCTTGTCCCCTGGGCAACACGGATTTCAAAAGGGCCACTCAACCTTGAATGACGTGACTGAAGTCCTGGGCGCCGGCGCCGTCAAAGAGGCTGACAACCTGCCATCTGGCCAGGCTTATTGTGCTGCTGGTCACCCTCGACGTGAGAAACGCCTTCAATTCAGCCCGTTGGGTGGATATGCTCGAGGTGCTGCATCGAGACTTCAGGGTACCCGACTATCTCTTGGTCGTGGTACAGGACTACCTGAAGGATCGCAAGCTGGTGTACAGCACTGAAGCAGGAGCCCGTTCCAAAGTGGCCACATCCGGTGCGGCGCAACGGTCGATCCTCGGCCCCGACCTTTGGAATGTTGCATACGACAGGTTGCTTCGCCATCGAGATGCCACCAGCAGTATTTCTCTTGGGCTACGCAGACGATGTAACCGCAGTCATCAAGGCTCAGGATCCGGAGTTGGCCCAGCTTCGCCTCAACCAGGTGATGTTTCGGGTCAACAGATGGATGAGCGGTCATGGACTTGAGCTGGCGGACGCCAAGACCGAGATCGTCATGCTCAATCGACGGAGGATCCACACAGTAATCCCTATGGATGTCGGTGACGTCGAGTTTCAGATGAAGACTACGGCGAAATATCTGGGAGGTGTGCTCAACTGCCATCTCACGTGGTGGGAGCACATTAAGACTGTCTGCGACAAGGCGGCGAGGGTTGTTCTTTCGATTAGCAGATTGATGGGGAATGTCGGAGGTCCGAGGGCCAGCAAGAGGTAACTCCTCTTGCAGCGTAGCGGGAGGTAGGCACCCAATCCCCTATTGGGTTTAGGTTTGGCCCCACATGACCGGACTCACTAACTCTAATTGGCCAACCTGGGTTAGAGATCCCACCCGGTTGCCAGCTAGAGTCATTGGCCGCGTGTGAAGTTACCGCGACTGAGGGTTGTCTGTACCTAGCCCCTCTCTCCAAGCCCGGGTTGTCACCCAGGCTCACCCGCACATCATATGGTGGGTTACCTGGGCCCCCATAGTGGGCCGGAGCAAGGGAGTGGGTCATGCGCGAGACAGACATAGTATGAGTAGGCTGATAACCTGCATCACTCACTGGATGCCACGGGTTTTCTTCAACGTTCACCCGCACCCCTCGCTTCTCGCTACCTAGGCCCCCGTGATGGGGTCGAGGGAATGAGTTGCTCACCTGAGGGTATACCTCACCCCTACCGACTCCTGAGCCCCAGTCTATAAAATCTGGATTCGCTCGGGGTAGGGTCGGCAGAGGTTCAAAGTGTTCCGTCGGAATTGGTTTACGAAAACTATCACTGAAAGTCACATGGGTACTGGTGAAATCCCTCGGGTTATCTGGTTCATAGCGAGGTTTGGTTGCTGGTACCATTGGCCGTCGAGAGTTTGTCACCATCTCGGCTACCACATCACTGACCGATCGGATGTCAGTATTGGGTGGCAGGTTCAACACCTCTCGGATACGGTCCAACTCCCTCACTAAGTCAGAAAGCCCCACCTCTCGATCATCGAACGCCTTGACTCGACCCAACTGTGAGAGGTTATCCCTTGGAAACGCTACTTCCATTGAGGTAAGAGTCGCTAGAGGGGCCTCGTCAGGTTGGCGTATCGGCATTGATGCCGCACCTGTAAGCTGGGGCCAATGCAAGGGGTCTTTCCAAAACTGACAAAATCTCCTTCTCAGTTCCTCGACGTTACCCGAGGTGTCGAGGTTGAATTTTGCCATTTCCCCTATCAATTCTTCCTTCCGTAACTCATGTATCCACCCAACTCGCGGATCATCATAAGGTGATCTGGGTGTATGTGCCGAAGCCCAAGTCGGGTTAGGGAAGGCAGGTGCCACTGCAGTGGTGAGGGTTTGAGCTAAGCCGAAATCAGTTGGACGAGTCGAAACTGTAAACTGAGCCGCACTCGTCGTCACCACTGCGGGCGTAGAGACCGGGGCGTTATCACCCGTTGTCGAAGGTTCAGTGGTTATAGGCATTTTTATCAAAATAATGACAAAATCCTGACACACCACGAACACGTTCAAAAGAATCAACAATCAGTCACCCCCTTTAAATAAAGGCAGGTTGAAATCAAACCAATAAGCAAAACAAAATGTTAATAAATATCACCCTGGATTTATGATCAGACACCCCCTTTAAGTAAAGGCAGGTTGAAATCAAATTACCAATCAGAGTACTGTAAAATAAATTTGAATAATATATTCAAATTGACTTCAGTCAGTCACCTCCTTTGACCAAAGGTAGGTTGGGACTAAATTAACAATCCCAATATAATAAATTTCAATAAAATAGGCCTAGTCTGTCACCCCCGTTTATTAAAAGCGGGTTTGAAATCAAATCAATAATCAGAATAGGGCCTATAGTAAAATGAATTAAAGAAATTTATCAGTCACCTCTTTTTACTAAAGGCAGGTTCAAGTTGAAACAATTATCAGACTACAGCAAAACAATAAATCACTACCCTATATTAAGGTTTAGTACTACAACTCTTAATACAGTAAGTAGGCCTAGAATACTTCCAAGCAAATTCACCACCCCAACCTAAAGGTATGGGTTGTAAAAAAAAACCAATCACAACAAAATGCAAAAAAGAATTTGTAACGTATTTATTTTAGAACCGATTATTTTATGAGTTTTCACAGCAGGGTAGTTTGTTTTGTGGTCGCCCCGCAGGTCAAGTTTGAATTTCCCGCGGCCGGCTAGGTCGGCGGCCGCTATTGGTGCGCCAGCCGAGGCTCACGCGCATGCCCGGCTGGACCTGCGCACTAGCACTTTCTCCCACTCCTCGCCGCCCGTACTGTTCCCCGAGAGAGAACTCGGTTTGATTCGATCGCCGACGCTTGACGCAGCCGCACGCCTACGCCTAAGGTAGGGATCGCCCTTCCTATTACGCCTACGTTACACGATTTAAACTTTATTATACGATCGCTTCTATTTTACGCCTTTACTTTATACGTTGTGACCACGAACATATTTTTTTCCATTTGGAACTTGGAGTTTTCGCCTTTACAGTCTGACTTAGCTTTCTCTTAAGAAGTTTGACCAATCTTTTATGTTGGGACTTAAGTTCTTCTAGTTCGATTCAAGAAAACATTTTTAGTTCTGTTACCAACATTACTAATAGAAGTCTTTTGTTGCTTTACTGCTTAAAGTCAGACTAAATATTTTATAACCGATTGAAATACACACACTCTGTTGCATATGCATTTGTTTGATCGATTTGCTCTAGATTCTGCTACCCTCTATAGGTTATAGTGTACTGTATACTAACCTTTTTTTCAGCTACACTTATATTTAGTTTTGCTTCGCTATTTTATTATTGATATTTGCTTTTGTCTGGATATAAACTATGTTTACTATGTGCTTGTATGGTTTGAGGGTGGCATTTGAGTTTTGAGTGGTGTATGTTGTGAGTGCTATAGGTAGGGTTAGTGGTAGTTTCCTTCCTACCTGTGGTACGCCCACAGCCCCGTGGTACGCCCACGGCCCTGTGGTTCGCCCGCAGCCTGTGGTTCGCCCACAGCTTCCTTACCCCTGTGGTACGCCCACAGCCCCGTGGTACGCCCACGGCCCTGAGGTTCGCCCGCAGCCTGTGGTTCGCCCACAGCTTCCTTACCCCTGTGGTACGCCCACAGCCCCGTGGTACGCCCACGGCCCTGTGGTTCGCCCGCAGCCGGTGGTTCGCCCACAGCTTCCTTCCCCCTGTGGTACGCCCACAGCCCCGTGGTACGCCCACGGCCCTGCGGTTCGTCCGCAGCCTGTGGTTTGCCCACAGCTTCCTTCCCCCGGTGGTTCGCCCGCAGCTTCCTTAGTGGTAGTAGCTGTTGAGTGTAGGCTGTGTGTGTGTGCGTAGGCTAGGGTGTGAGTAATAAAATTGTTATTGTAAAATAGCTTCTACCCTGTGACCGACGTGACGTTATCCCTCCCGTCTGTGGTTTGCCCTCAGAATTTCCTTTTTCGAAACGCCGGAGCCGACCACCTCGCAAAACAGGAACATCCGAGAACACTTATGGCTATGATGATTGTGGCATAACTAAGGAACGATTCCTTACACGCCTAGCCCTGAGCCATCGGTTCTCACTTTGACGTTCGACTGATTCGACTCGCAAAATTTGACCCCTGGAACGAACCCAGCTCGACGACTACCCGGACAACGCTTTGGCGCAAACTGTGACGCTATTTAGAAAAATACGTCATAGATTTTGGCGCCCTGGAACAGGGACACGAGCAAAAAATTCGATTGTTGAGTAGAATTCTACGATTGATTGTTGCAACATTTAAGTTGCTGGCGCCCGAATATGACAAACGGTTCTGAAACAACCTCTTCCGGTTCCAAGCCGAAAGTTTCATCAACTAAAACGACCGCTCCGACTACGAAAGTTTCCATAACTAGTATCACCACGACTGGTAATCAAGGTGCGTCCTCTAGTGTAACGACAACTGTGCCTGACATTGTAACTGCTGCACCTTTTACGGTCACCGTTCCGTCCTCCTTAAGTTTCTCGTTGCCAGTGACTACCATGGGTCAAGAATTATTGGATACTTCGCCCTCCTTTGAATCTGATGTGAGAGTCGATTGGATATATAAACTATCAAAAGAATCTCTCAAACAGGTTCTCCGAGATTACCAGTTATCCGACGAAGGAGTGACAGACGAATTAAGGAAACGATTGATCAAGGCGGTTCGAAGCAGCCCAACTGAAGAAAAGGACCCTAAGTCTTTATATAGTGAGGTTTTGAGCTCTAGCTCAGCCGTAACTATGACTTCTCAACCACTGTTTACTAGTTCTAGTACGCTTAATTTGGGTCTTCCAACCACGACCGCTAGGACTGTAACAACGCCCCTTTCTGATCCTAGAGTGAGTTGGATATTTGACTTAAATAGAAATGACCTTATTACTGAAATGAAGAAATACGGACTTCCGACCTCAGGTCACGCAGTTGAGTTGAGGAAGAGATTTGTAGATTTTTGGAGTTATCACAGACCGATGGCTGGTCTTACTACGTCTAGCGACAAGAACTCGAAGTCTTTTGAGAACATTGTATCTACAAGCGGAATTTATGATCCATCAAAGTTAATAGTGGGAGGTCAAAAACCGATCTATCGTACGGTTGAAGAAAGTAACTGGTTGGGAGCGGCTAATAACCTACCAACAGAAAATACAAGGGTTACTTTCACCAATAATAAGGCACTCGCTTCTACTCATACGGCCGATACTCAAAGTTATGAAAGCATTGGAATACGAGAGATTTTAGGTTTAACCCCAACGGCTGATTACCGTACCGTACAGGAACGCTTGATAGCACTGCAGTCTGAGAAAGTAAATCAGCGTAATGTAGAGGCTCAAGCTGAAACTTTCGATGAACATTCATACGTATTTGATCCCCCCAAAAGAGCTACATCGGACTATGAGTTACCGAGTGCGAAAACTTTGTTTGAAAGCAAAACAAGTAAGACGAAAAGTTTGAACATTGTGGCCGAGGTTTGTAACCAAGTTAGAAAATGGAATATAAGATTTGACGGGGAGCACAACCCAGTGTCATTTATTGAAAGATTGAATGAGCTGGCCGACTCTTATGAAATACCCTCCGAACTACTTTTGAAAGCCCTTCCAGAATTATTGAAGGGTGACGCACTATTGTGGTTCAGAAATAACAAATTTCAGTGGCACACCTATCGAGAATTTGTATCCAGTTTTGCGGAGAATTATTTCCCGCCTGATTATCGCCGAAGGCTGGATGAAGAAATCGAACGAAGAACCCAAGGAGACCACGAGCCTATAAGGAAATTCGTTGTCGCTCTCACGACTTTAATACGGCGTAGAGGTGGATACTCTCAAGAGGACATACTCAACAGACTATTTTCCAACATGCGCCCCGAATATAAATTGTCAGTGAGACGGAATCAGTTTCACAATACCAAGGAATTAATACGGCTGGCAGAGGGCTATGAAACCTACCTAAGGGATCGCCAGTACTTCCGTCCTCCTCCTAATCCGGCTCAGTCACTTGTGCCTGAAACGGCGTACGATTCAAGAAATAAAGGATATAAACCTTTTAAAGTGGGGGCAATCGGAGGCATACCGGATTTCGATGTGGATACTATTAAAACCACAAACTCAGTTCAACAGAATCACTTTACGCCTGAAAGTGCAAAATACGGTCGGCCGTCTCGTATATTTAATCGCAAGTCATCTGATCAAGGCACTCAGACATCTAGAGATTTTGAAATCCCTAAAGCTAATACGAGGGTTGAAAAAGGTCGCCCCAAGGTACATTACCCTGGAAATAAAAATGTTCCACAGGTAAATAGAGCTGATAATCAAAATACGAGAGCCCAGACCAAAATTCCAATTTGTTGGAACTGCGGCAAAAATGGACACGTGTTTCGAGATTGTAGACAGCCGAAAGTCATAAGGTGCTTTTATTGCAAAAAGGAAGGTGTCTTGACCACGACATGTCAATGTCGAACGGAAAACTTAGATCGAGACCCGGAAACAGGAGGTGGGCCGAGTCTCGAAGAGGAAACACCACCTCTGTAGAGTGGCAAGAGTGGCTCAGGAAAGTAAAGGAGTTTAACCTTACTACCTGTGCTAATGAGCAGATAACCGAAAGCCGTCCGTTTGCGAAAATCAAAATATTTAATGAATATTTTGACGCCCTTATTGATACTGGTTCTATGATAACACTCATTGGAAGTGATGTAGCTCGCCACTTGCAAAGCCAAAATGTGGTACCACTTGAAGTAGAAACCAAAATTAGTCTAGCTGATCAAACGACCAGACCGATTAACAGAGTTTATGAATTTGATTGCGATATCATTGGTACCGAAACGACTGTTAAGGCATTATTGGTACCTAACCTTTCGACATCCGTTATAATTGGGATGGACCTTATACAGCCATTAGGGTTGATAGCTGTCCATAAGAATATTTTAAATGATCAGACACCCAACACAAATGATCTAAATTATTTTCCAGCCAGCGCTATTATCCCTCTAACTGAAGACGAGAACAATCAGTTAGAAAATTTCCTACAAACAGAACTTGAACTTTTTAAAAATGCACCTGGTCGAACAACACTAGTTGAACATCGTATTCGATTGAAAACCGATATACCCATCAAGCAAAGATATTACCCGCGGAATCCGGCCATGCAGGCTGTCATTGACAAAGAAATCGATCAAATGTTAGCTGATGATATCATCGAGCCCTCAAATAGTGCTTGGAGCAGCCCTTTAGTGGTAATAAAGAAACCTGGAGGCAAAGTAAGGATTTGCGTCGACTTTCGGAAAGTCAACCAAGTTAGCGAACGTGATGCTTATCCCTTGCCCCAAATTGGAGCAATTTTAGATAAACTGAGAGATGCTAAGTACATCAGTACACTCGATTTGAAGTCTGGATATTGGCAGATCCCATTAGAAGTAAATAGTCGTCCTATAACGGCCTTTACGATCCCAGGACGTGGTTTATTTCAATTTAAAGTCATGCCTTTTGGACTCAGTGCAGCTCCAGCCACGTTCCAACGATTATTAGACAGCATAATTGGTCCCGAATTTGAGCCGCATGCATTCGCCTATTTAGACGATTTAGTGTTGGTCTCAAGAACCTTCCAAGAACATTTATCTTTATTACGTGAGGTGTTCAAACGACTTAGAGAAGCAGGCCTAGTCTTGAACGTAGAAAAGTGTAAATTTTGTATGAAAGAGTTAAAATATCTCGGCCATATTATTAATGAGCACGGCATTCAGACGGACCCAGAAAAGGTTAAAGCCATTGTTGAGTTTCCGACTCCAAAGTGCCCAAAAGACGTTCGAAGCTTCATTGGATTGGCTTCTTGGTACAGACGGTTTGTAGAGGATTTCGCTAGAATTTCTTCACCACTTACGAAGCTAACCAAGAAAAATATAAGGTGGGAATGGGGTCCCCAACAGAAGACTGCATTTGCTACACTAAAAGACAAACTCACGCAAACTCCTGTTTTGTCGTGCCCGGATTTTAATCAACCATTTGTTGTACAAGTCGATGCCTCGGATAATGGATTAGGCGCTTCTTTGACTCAACAAGTTGACAACCAGGAAAAGGTGATAGCGTACGCCAGCCGTCTCTTGACAGACAACGAAAGAAAGTTTACCACCACGGAGAAGGAATGTTTAGCCCTACTTTTTGCGGTAAAAAAGTTTAGACCTTACCTAGAAGGATATAAATTTACTGCTATTACGGACCACCAAGCCTTGAAATGGCTTATGAGTCTAGAGAAACCGTCAGGAAGATTAGCCAGATGGGTCCTGGAATTGCAACAATTTGATTTTACCGTTCAGTACCGGAAGGGAGCTTTAAATAGAGTTGCCGATGCCCTTTCGAGGCACCCAGTAAGTAACAGTAAACCGGAAGCGAATAGAGAAGTCCCGAATTTGAATACGTGCGCGATCAAGCAACAGAGAAAAGGTCCTGACCGAAGGCGTAAAATCAACTCCCAAGACGAGGATCTATCAAGTTTGGGTACATGGTATCAGAAAATGTTTAATATGGTTTCAAAAGACCCTTCAAAGTATAGAAACTATGTCATCAAGGACGGACAGTTATGTCGAAAATTTCGCTTAAAGAAAAACGAGTTAGATAAAACGAAGGAATGGAAATTGTGTGTTCCGGAAAATAGAGTTGATCAAGTCCTAAACGAATGTCACGATCAACCCACTGCTGGACACTTGGGAGTGAACAAAACCATTAAGAAAGTTGCCGACTACTACTTTTGGCCGGGTTTCAGAAAAGACGTTTTAAATTATATTCGAGGCTGCGACAGTTGCCAGCGATATAAAGTTGAGCAACGAAAAGCTATTGGGAAAATGTACTTTAGGCGTCCCCAAGGCCCTTGGTACGTCGTTGCAAGTGACGTAATTGGTCCTCTACCACGAAGTCGGAAAGGCAACCGCTTCATCGTCGTTTTCCAAGATACGTTCAGTAAATGGATTGAAATCGCTCCGTTAAGAAATGCTACGGCAGTACAAATATCTAAGAAATTTGTCGAGCTAGTATTGCTACGTTACGGAGCACCCGCTTGTGTACTTACGGATAATGGGACACCGTACATGTCAAAGATATTTCAGAAACTTACTCGAGAATGGGGCATTGAGCACAGGACCACAGCGCCCTATACACCCCAGGCGAACCCTGTAGAGAGAGCGAACAGAGTTATAAAAACCATGATATCACAATATGTTAAAGAGGACCATCGTTCATGGGACGACCATCTTGATGAGTTTCGTTTTGCATTGAATACAGTACAGCATGACTCAACCCAGTATTCACCGGCAATGCTCAATTACGGCCGTGAATTAAACACACCGCAATCTCTCTCTTCGCCCATCATCGAAACTACTTCCCAGGAAACGCCCTCTACTAACCAACTTCACGAGTTACGAGCAGACACGATAAAACAATTGCAAGCAAAATGTGCTGAGAATCTCAAGAAAGCGTTTCATAAGCAGGCCCGGTATTACAACCTCCGCAGACGTGAAAACCCCTTTCAAGTGGGACAAACTGTGTTGCGACGCACCCACACTTTATCCTCAGCTGCGGATTACACTGCGGGAAAATTAGCTCCTAAGTTTGACGGCCCCTTCGTAATTTCTAGAACTGAAGGCAAGAATGTCTTTATATTGCGAGACACTCAAGGTCGGCTAGTAGGCAGGGTCCACGCGAAGGACCTGAAACCCTACTCCCAATACCCGTAAACCCGTCCAACCCTTCTCCTGGCACAATTATTTCGATTGAATACTAACGCTTGGCATGCTTTAATGTTTGTTTTTGCTTTCAGAACAATGGCTTCCACTTCATCATCTGCTCCTCCACCGATCCCGCTCCTTCCCGAAAAAGATTTGGCTCGCCTGGATCCGGGAAACAAATTAAATGATTTGATTATAAATCCATACATAAACTTACTGGAAAAAAGGTCCGCCAACACTAACATAAAAGTTATCGGGTTGGACACTTTCTTTTATGCCAGCCTAAAACTAAAACGGTACGAGGTAGCGGCGAGTCGCTTTAAAGTAAAAAACCCATTTGAAGTTGATGTGGTGCTCGTCCCTATTTTCTTAGAAGAACAAGAACATTGGTCACTCATCGCAGTTTTTCCAAAACTTAAAAAAATTCATACGTACGACTCCGTACGCTTTGTTTCCCGGAAAAAGGAGATGTATGACATTTTCAATGCCCTCCGAAGGGAGGCGAAATTTAGGGGAAGGGAATTGGTATCTTCGGCATGGCATTTACAAGAGCCATTGGCTAGCTGCCCTAAGCAAGCAAATAACGTTGACTGCGGGGTATATATTCTCTGGTTCGCGGAACGACTGGCGCGGGGAGATGAGATCCAAGACCTTCACCCACCCTTCAATCCCGATTATTGGAGACGACACATCAAGGATGTTCTAATCCAAGGAAGAATCGCCCTTGAAGAGGGTTTCCTCGCAGAACGAGGAGTTTTAAAAACTAAAGAGGCCCCTCGAAGCTTATTCGACACGTCTACGCAAACGGAATCGACCTCGACTGACGAGAAGAGCACCGTAACGGAACAAGTGCTATATAGCGACCAGGCTACACTGACAGAAGAGCCAAGGCATCGAAATAGCTCTTCCAACGATAGCATGGACGACCTACTTGATTGGGTGTACGTTCCTACCTCGTCCCTCAGCACAACTGGAAGTTGTTCCATCAATGAAGAAAACCAGAAGTTTTTGATGACCCATTTTGGAAGCCAAAATACTCAAGTAGCAGACGCTTATGAAACTTCCCTGTCGCCTTGGTTGTCAATCGGGGTAGAACCAGAACTCGAAAAGGAGATTGAGGAGGCAACCAGGGAGGAACCTCTGCCTTCCACACCATCCATTCAGCCATCTGTACCTCGCCTGGATACTTTGTGTTTAACCTCTCATGTAGGTAACATTTCTTTTGCCAGTAACACAGCGTCACCAACCACTGTCGTACCTTCCCAAGACATGGCTCCCGTGTTCACTCCATTGGCGAGCACTGACTCTGGTGCCAGCTCCACCGTGTCCCAAACCGAATTAATGACTCTCCGACCCGATACTGCAAGCTTCGCTCCACGGGTAGACAGCGTCCCTTTTGCCTGTCTCACGACAACACAAGCTCAAGTTCAGCAAAATCAGTATCCCGCATCGATTTTCACACCATATCTGAGCAACACTGCCTTTGCCAGTTCCTCAACGTCAAAAACCGAAGTTGTTACTGCCCAACCCGTCGCTCTAGCTCTCCAGCCTTATATGGCAAACACTGCATATTCAGTAAGCGCAAATGAGCCACGAACACGAATCGACAACCGGAACAAAAAGCCGGGAAGGAATCCCAACAAGAGGTACCGCAGACCCAAGCAAAAGAAGCAGGTGGTACAACTTCCCTGGGGAGAAGTGAAAATGAGCGCTAATCTAGCTAAAATGATTCGACCGGAGTTATTCAAAGAATAAGCCGGAAAGTTTAGTTTATTTTCATGCGCTATCGTTGACAATGTAAAATTGTATATATCCTTAGTAATTTAGAGAGTTTTAGCTGTGTTTCTGTGATAATTGCTTTATAAAGGATTTTTTTTCTACTTCACATTGAAGAATGTTTAAGTTTTGCCAAATATAGTTTCCTACTTCACATTGAAGAATGTTTAAGTTTTAACCAATGTAGCACTAATATCAGCTCGACTATCTGTGATAGAGGCTCAAAGATGTTTTTTTTTCGTCCCAGGGTGGACAAAGTTGTTATATTAAATACAAAAAGAAGGCTGTTACATTAAACAAAACTCTAGTCGAGTGAATAAGGAAAATATTAAGTTTGTTTGTTCTCCCATCCTTTAATCTTCCTCAATTGTGGTAAGCTCGCAACTAGCTTATTAGGTAAACCATATGACAAAGAAAGAGGTCTAGTCTTTTTCTCTTTTTTTGAAGTAGAGGGAGGGTGTAACGTATTTATTTTAGAACCGATTATTTTATGAGTTTTCACAGCAGGGTAGTTTGTTTTGTGGTCGCCCCGCAGGTCAAGTTTGAATTTCCCGCGGCCGGCTAGGTCGGCGGCCGCTATTGGTGCGCCAGCCGAGGCTCACGCGCATGCCCGGCTGGACCTGCGCACTAGCACTTTCTCCCACTCCTCGCCGCCCGTACTGTTCCCCGAGAGAGAACTCGGTTTGATTCGATCGCCGACGCTTGACGCAGCCGCACGCCTACGCCTAAGGTAGGGATCGCCCTTCCTATTACGCCTACGTTACACGATTTAAACTTTATTATACGATCGCTTCTATTTTACGCCTTTACTTTATACGTTGTGACCACGAACATATTTTTTTCCATTTGGAACTTGGAGTTTTCGCCTTTACAATCTGACTTAGCTTTCTCTTAAGAAGTTTGACCAATCTTTTATGTTGGGACTTAAGTTCTTCTAGTTCGATTCAAGAAAACATTTTTAGTTCTGTTACCAACATTACTAATAGAAGTCTTTTGTTGCTTTACTGCTTAAAGTCAGACTAAATATTTTATAACCGATTGAAATACACACACTCTGTTGCATATGCATTTGTTTGATCGATTTGCTCTAGATTCTGCTACCCTCTATAGGTTATAGTGTACTGTATACTAACCTTTTTTTCAGCTACACTTATATTTAGTTTTGCTTCGCTATTTTATTATTGATATTTGCTTTTGTCTGGATATAAACTATGTTTACTATGTGCTTGTATGGTTTGAGGGTGGCATTTGAGTTTTGAGTGGTGTATGTTGTGAGTGCTATAGGTAGGGTTAGTGGTAGTTTCCTTCCTACCTGTGGTACGCCCACAGCCCCGTGGTACGCCCACGGCCCTGTGGTTCGCCCGCAGCCTGTGGTTCGCCCACAGCTTCCTTACCCCTGTGGTACGCCCACAGCCCCGTGGTACGCCCACGGCCCTGAGGTTCGCCCGCAGCCTGTGGTTCGCCCACAGCTTCCTTACCCCTGTGGTACGCCCACAGCCCCGTGGTACGCCCACGGCCCTGTGGTTCGCCCGCAGCCGGTGGTTCGCCCACAGCTTCCTTCCCCCTGTGGTACGCCCACAGCTCCGTGGTACGCCCACGGCCCTGCGGTTCGTCCGCAGCCTGTGGTTTGCCCACAGCTTCCTTCCCCCGGCGGTTCGCCCGCAGCTTCCTTAGTGGTAGTAGCTGTTGAGTGTAGGCTGTGTGTGTGTGCGTAGGCTAGGGTGTGAGTAATAAAATTGTTATTGTAAAATAGCTTCTACCCTGTGACCGACGTGACGTTATCCCTCCCGTCTGTGGTTTGCCCTCAGAATTTCCTTTTTCGAAACGCCGGAGCCGACCACCTCGCAAAACAGGAACATCCGAGAACACTTATGGCTATGATGATTGTGGCATAACTAAGGAACGATTCCTTACACGCCTAGCCCTGAGCCATCGGTTCTCACTTTGACGTTCGACTGATTCGACTCGCAAAATTTGACCCCTGGAACGAACCCAGCTCGACGACTACCCGGACAACGCTTTGGCGCAAACTGTGACGCTATTTAGAAAAATACGTCATAAATTTTTCAAACACCCCTCATGACCAGAGTAGGTTAAAAAATTAAATTTTGAAAATAGATTAAAAAACGACTGTCACTCCTAACTCACCTACGCTAAACGGCGCTTTATGGTTAAATAGTCAGGATTGTGATTTGTCACAACTGAATTTATTAAAAAAAATTCAATCGTTTACTGAAATAATTTAGAAAGGCCAATCAATTATTTTATTAACTCTCCTAGCCCACCTACGTACCAGACGCTTTACGGTTAATTTGTTAGGATAGGCTAACCACAAATCACAACTGAATTTAAAATAAATTCAATCGTTTACAAAAAAAACTATTAAATCTGCCAATAAATTCAAAAAACAAGGTCCCTGTTCGGGCGCCATGTTACTGTGACGAATTTCTCATAAAAGGAATAAAATGAATTTTCCTACAACCCGAGAAATCGTCTCAGACTTATGCCAGCGGAATCGCTCAAGTCTGGCAGCTGGGTTTATTCCAGGGTTCTCAATATGAATTTTGGACAGGTGCAGATTTCTACACAAAGAAATTAATTAAAATAAGTCAGGTGTGAACTCAGGCCCGCAAATAGAACTCAACAACACGTTCACTGCACCCTCATCATTGCTCACACCTGCAGGTAAAGCCAATTGGAAATGATAAGTTTATTTGAACCAAAAATGGTTCAACAATCAACTTACGTATAATTTGGAATAAAAATAATTACTTTAAGTCTAGGCCTACTTTGGTCACCCCGTACCAAATGGTGACAGGGGTTTTACTTGAATAGTTTGCGACCCGGCAAACTATAAACGAAACAAGGTAAAACCTGATCTACACACCCCGTGCCGGAGTGGAACAGGGGTTTATATGAATTTTAAAAGAGCTTTCATAAAATAGGCAAAGATATTATTCAAAACAATTTTTGTCGACTTAAATCACCCCGTACCTAATAGGGACGGGAGTTCGTACAGTGAGTGCGAAACGGCACGTTAGAATAAAAGTTTCCTAACTTATAGAAGCTCGTTAGAAAACTTGAACAGAAAAATACGACTAACCTGTCGAACTGAAGAAAAGGGTCCAAAACGATCGCTAGACACTAGAAATCACTAGGTTACCTTTCACAGCAGAGAACTGGGCAGATAAGGCCTTCCGCCACTGGACTCCAGGTTTATATACCTCCAGCCTTCCCCTCCAGGGGAAGGAGCCGAGAGGGGTAGGTCAGCTGTTCGACCATGGTTGACATCCCAAGCTGCGTGACGTCAGCCTCACCACGGTCACGGCTATCAGCTCAGCCGACATCGACCTTCGACCGTCACCTCAAGAGCGATTGAGGTTATGTCGATCGTTGTTTGTAAACAAAAGTCGATGAGGGTTCCTAGCGTCTAAAAGGGGTTTTTAGCGATTAATAACCAAGTGTGGTGGCAATTGTATACAACTACAAGTGTCTATTCAATAACACAAGTGTTTCAAGCGAAGTTACACAATAGCCACATTATGCACTCACTATGGTCTGTGCTGCCGGCGAGAAGGTTAGCCTTTATTGGTTTAGGGACTTATAGCCTGGTTAACAGTGGCACCCAGTGTTGATTAGGTTATGTATCACTGCAAAACCAATATTTAAAGCTACCCAGTGTCAACCAATAAAAGGATCAGGGTTTAGACCTATAACAAGTATAGGCCTAAACTAGGGCTCAACCCGGTTTCACTTACACCAGGTAACCTGTCTACCTAGCTAACTAGGCCTAAGGTATCTAGCCTTGATAAATCACCTTCTCTTAGTTCATAACCGGCAAATTTACACCCCCCTACAAATTTGACCCGTTACACCGTTTGACCCGTTTAAAAATTTTATTTTTCTATGAGAAAAACTCAAAAAACCCATTTTGGGGGGTTTATCCCCTTTTACCCCCCCCCCCTTCCGGTGGTCAGATCGGGCTGGTTCACGAACTCGTCCGAGTGATTACCATTTCACACGTCTGTACCAAATTTCATTAAGATCGGACCATATTTACGGCCGCTATCGTGTTAGCAGACATATATATATATATATTTGAACGAATAATGTTTTTTGCTTCTGGGGGCCCCAAAATGAAAAGTTAACATGGTCTCGGGCTTAGGTCTTACCATGAGTACTACCGTAATAGCTTATTTTTTTAATTTTCTTATTTATTTATTTATTTCATTTAAATACAATATTCGGTTACACAGCAGTTATAAATATTAATCTCTCTAGCTTAAAAGCTAATTGAGAGATCAGCTAATCACATAAGCTATAACAAGCGCTACGATAAATTATATATATATATATATGACAACTTATCTTATGAAAACTAATATACCAATCAAAACATATGCAAAGAGGGGAATTTATTTCGCAAAGTGACTATTTACATCACTGCGAGGAAGAATAACTTAAACGTCAACTGTAAACGACAATTCTTAACCTGATAGAAAAAGTGAAAGCTGCTTGGCCGGTACCACTGCACATTTGCAGACCCAGATCTGATTTTAATGATTACTTTATCCCCAATAAAGCAAATTCCTTTGATTTCCAGTACTAAGTCCATTCATTACCTTTAATGATAACATCTTTCCGTTATGTGGGGATTTGTGTTTATTTAGAATCTGACAGCCTAATATTGTGTATGCCTATTTGTCTAGCCTAAGTCAGTGTTTCACTTTGTGTCTAACATAGGCCTATTATTAGTGTTATTTCTGATGTCTATTAATTTATGTGTTAATTTATGTGTAAGTGTTCAGCGTGTTCAACTAATCTGTGAAGTATTGGATTACTGATTACTATGTATGGAAGGTAAGTGAAAGCTAGACGGCTTGTATCCTATCCTAGCTATTCAATTTCAACCTAACTTGTTTTATTGACCCTTAGTGTTTACTTACATTGTATTATGTGTGAGTATTCAATGTTCGTTTGTCGTAGTACTGATGAAATGGTTTTTTAAATATGTTTTCAATTGGGCTTTGTTTTGCAGTGTTTTTAAATCTTTAGGTAATGAATTTAGTAGCCTTGGTAATCTGTACTCCAAAGTCATTTTTCCGTATTTGTTGTCGATTCTTTGTACTAAAAATTATCGGTTCCTTAAACTATAACTAACATTGTGTTGTAACCTATATTTTTCATCAAAATAATGTCTGCTAAGATCTGTGTGCATTGCTAGATTGTCAAAACTCATTATACCTAAAAGTTCTAGCGACATTTCATTAAACAGTATATTGAAAATTCTATTTATAACGGACTTCACAGGTTTTAAAACATATTCTGGTGCCATATAGTATAAGGAAAGTCCATAGTAAAACAAGCTTTGTACCAAAGTAAAGTAAATTAGCCTCTTATATGTCTGTTAACGCGATAGCGGTCGTAAATATGGTCCGATCTTAATGAAATTTGGTACAGACGTGTAAAGTAGTAATCACTCGGATGAGTTCGTGAACCAGCCCAATCGGACCACCGGAAGGGGAGGTAAAGGGGGGTAAACCCCCCCCAAAAATGGGGTTTTTGAGTTTTTTACAAAGAAAATAAAAAATTATCCAAATTTTGCTAGCATTATTGGATTCAGCTCAAAAAAACAAACAACTTAGTATCTTGAATCACTGCTCTCTGGTCCATTGGAGATATTGAAAGTGGTAAACACAGTACGTTGTCCCAATGTTAACCTTACGGGAAATAAAGAAAATTCTATATCTCGCTTATTTCTCAACATATCTTGATAAAACTTGGTAAATGGCTTCTTCTAGTTCAGATCAAGTAAATATTGAATTAAAACCACACAGTTTTAATATACCCGTAGCAGAAAACCTGCATACTCATTCCCCATGTTATTCTTATAGAGCTTACAAAAATATGTTGAATCTCGCTATGTTGGATTGAAATATGTTGTTTTGCATTTGAAATTCGCTGAGTATGCATGTCTGCTGCAACGGGGGTATTTATAACATCCGACTATTTTACTTCCGCATAGAAGTCACCCACACTTGCTGCCGCGCATGTTCAACGCGTGTTTCGCGGCGGGTGTGTTTCCGTCACGCTGGAAGACAGCTAGACTGGCGCTCATCAGCTAAGGCAAAGGTGATCCGGAGTTCCCCTTGGATCGGACCTCTCCGTATGCTTGACACGGCGCGGCGGGTTAACGCTTTGAGAGGTTGCTGAAACCCAGGTTGAGATTGGCCATCGAATCCGCCGGGGTCTTGTCCCCTGGGCAACACGGATTTCAAAAGGGCCACTCAACCTTGAATGACGTGACTGAAGTCCTGGGCGCCGGCGCCGTCAAAGAGGCTGACAACCTGCCATCTGGCCAGGCTTATTGTGCTGCTGGTCACCCTCGACGTGAGAAACGCCTTCAATTCAGCCCGTTGGGTGGATATGCTCGAGGTGCTGCATCGAGACTTCAGGGTACCCGACTATCTCTTGGTCGTGGTACAGGACTACCTGAAGGATCGCAAGCTGGTGTACAGCACTGAAGCAGGAGCCCGTTCCAAAGTGGCCACATCCGGTGCGGCGCAACGGTCGATCCTCGGCCCCGACCTTTGGAATGTTGCATACGACAGGTTGCTTCGCCATCGAGATGCCACCAGCAGTATTTCTCTTGGGCTACGCAGACGATGTAACCGCAGTCATCAAGGCTCAGGATCCGGAGTTGGCCCAGCTTCGCCTCAACCAGGTGATGTTTCGGGTCAACAGATGGATGAGCGGTCATGGACTTGAGCTGGCGGACGCCAAGACCGAGATCGTCATGCTCAATCGACGGAGGATCCACACAGTAATCCCTATGGATGTCGGTGACGTCGAGTTTCAGATGAAGACTACGGCGAAATATCTGGGAGGTGTGCTCAACTGCCATCTCACGTGGTGGGAGCACATTAAGACTGTCTGCGACAAGGCGGCGAGGGTTGTTCTTTCGATTAGCAGATTGATGGGGAATGTCGGAGGTCCGAGGGCCAGCAAGAGGTAACTCCTCTTGTCCAACGCCATTCTTCTGTACGGCGCAGAAGTGTGGGCGGGTGCCACGGGAGTCAAGAAACACAGTAAGAGAATTCTCTCCGTTCAACGCAGGGCTGCGCTCAGGATCGCCTGTTCGTATCGCACCGTGTATGGACTGGTTGTCATGGTGGTGGCTTGAGCGATTCCCTTCGATTTGCTCACCGGCGAGAGATAGAACATCTTTAGCCGCGCTCCGGATCTCGGCAGAGACCAAGCTGCTGAGGAGACAAGACTCGTCACCCTGCAAGCCTGGCAGGAGCGGTGGATCGACGGATCAGAAGGGAGATGGTCATTTCGTCTCATCCCGGTTCTTCTCATCTCGGTTCACTTCAAGACATCATCCCGTGGTTGAGCCGTACCTTTAGGGAAGTTGATTTCTTCTCGTGTCAATTCCTGACGGGTCACGGTTACTTCAGGGATTACCTATTGCGCATGGGAAAGGTGAGGTCACCTAAGTGCAGGTACTGGAGGAGGTGGATGATGCTCATCATACCTTTTTCCGATGCGGACGTTTCGCTGAAGACAGGAGGAGGCTTGTTTCTGCAGTCGGCGATCCATCCCCGGACGTCGATATGGGAGCAATGCTTCATAACGAAGAATTCTGGAGAGCGACTGTGCTCTTCGTACAATCCGTTCTTCGGTGGAAGCGAGACGATGGATGCTTGACACAGCCGAAACAGTGACTTGACCCGTCTGGGTGCAAGACTCGCGGACCAGTGCTGAAGTTGTCCGATAAGGGTTCCGGCCTGGTTTTCTCCGCGGCTCCGTAGGATTTTTAGTGGGTATACCTCGTCCAACATCTGAGAGGGAGTCCCTCACTGTTCCTTTGGGTTCGCGCATAAAGCGTTCCTCCTACGTAATAGTATATTTCGCAACAAGGGCCGAAAATGAGGTTTTGCAGGCTTGAGATCGTGTTTCAAATCCGAGACGAAGTCGAGAATTTGAAACGATCGAGAGCTGCAAAACCCTTTCGGCCGAGGTGCGAACGCTATTTTTCACCACACTACACAATGAAATGTACCCTAAATAATTTTAAAAATGATTATTATTTGACTCATTTGAAAACAAAACTTTAAGGTTATAAGCGACGATACAACTTCTTTATCATGATTCAAACAAACACAGCTATAAAAATCATATGATCGTAACTATCCTGTCTTTTGAACCTATTGAATGCCGTATAATTATGTGATGTTCTGACGTTGTTTCAAACAAATAAATTATCAGCTGCCTTTCGGCCCTAGGGCCCCCATCGTTTTCGGTCCTGTGGCGGCAAACAGTGTGTTTCGATCCGCGTTTGACGTTTGTAAAACAGGTGATTTCGTCGTAGTGTGGTGAAAAAAGCATATTTATATAGTTATTGATCAAGAATACCGTATTATCTTTCACTGAAGTAAAATTGACATGCAATACCCGAATGAAGTTAATCTTTTAGCGAATTTCCCCTATAGGGGAGAAGCTATTACCGTAGGTCTCATGGTAAGACCTTAGCCCCAGACCATGATGACTTTTCGTTTCACGGCCCCCAGAAGCAAAAAATACCCCCGTTGCAGCAGACCTGCATACTCAGCGAATTTCAAGTGCAAAACAACATATTTCGATCCAACATAGCAAGATTTCACATGTTTTGTAAGCTCCATAAGAATAACATGGGGAATGAGTATACAGGTTTGCTGCTACAGGTATATTAAAACTGGGTGGTTTTAATTCAATATTTAGTAGTTCTGAACTAGAAAAAGCCATTTACCAAGTTTTATCAAGATATGTTGAAAAATAAGCGAGATATAGAATTTTACTTATTTTCCATAAGGTTAACATTGGGACAACGTACTGTGTTTACCACTTTCAATATCTCGGCAACCAATGGACATAGAGCCATGATTCAAAATAATAAATTGTTTGTTTTTTGGGCTGAATTCAATGGTGCCAATAAAAATTCGCTAAAACACCATTCGTTCGAATTTTTAGATATATATTTATCTATATATATATATATATATATATATATATATATAGGTAAATTTAATTTTATATAGATATAATTATATATATATATATATAATTTGGTTTGATATATATAATTAATATATATATATATATCAAACCAAAATTTAAAACCAACAGCCTGGTTCCGTTTCATTGACGATATATTTGTAGTTTGGCAGCATGGCATGGATTCACTTCAAAAGTTTTTGGCTGATCTTAACAATTGTTAATGTCTAAATTTCACATGGACGGTTTCTTCAAAAACAGTGACGTATTTGGATTTAGATATTCTCTTAGAAGGTGGCAAAATAAAAACAAAAATCCATGTCAAAAAAACAAACAAAATGCAATATTTGCATTACAGCAGTTGTCACCCTGCTCACGTTAAAAAGTCCATTCCTAAAAGCCTTTCAGTCAAAGCTAAAGCTTTATGTACTGATCCTAAAGACTACAATGCTTATCTGAAAAAATTAAACAATGCTTTCTCTCAAAGAGGCTATCTAAAAAAAGTAATAAAAAGACAATTCAAAAAACAAAAGAACCCCACTAAACCTAATGATTTCAAAGATGACCCAAAATTCATAACCTCTTACTTCCCCGGCCTTCATAAAATGAATTCTGTAATGAAAACAGGATTTGAACTACTTAAGAACTCTCCCCTTACAGAAAATATTTTTTTCTAGACCACCTAGAATGGTTTTCATAAAACCGCAAAATTTGAAAAACATGCTTGTAAGGCCCAAGCTCGAAAATAACACGGATACAAGTCTCAGTTCCGACCATGGATGTGAACCATGTAAAAAACCGCGTTGCGGGATCTGTAAGATCATGTGCGAGACAGACCAATTTCACAGTAACGTCACTGACAAAGTTTACCCGATCGTTGGTCACATGGATTGTTCATCAAACCATGCGATTTACCAGCTATCATGTAAACATTGCCCAAAACAATACATTGGTCAAACCTCAAACTCTTTAAGAGTGCGCATGACAGGACATCGGTTCTCAGTTAACCATAAAGAGACGAAAAAGCCTGTGGCCTTACACGCTGTCCAGCATGATGCTGAGTTTGAAGATTGTTTTGATCTTAAAGCTGTCCACAAAATTAATAATACTGAGAACAAAGATCTAAATGAATTGAATTTAAGAACATATGAATTGGCTCATCAGCTAGTTTTAAGGTCAAAACAACCTCATGGACTCAACATCCGCTGAATTGTAAATAATTATCACTTCTTTCTATGTAATACTTAAATAAATAGTTTGATTCCTCATCAACTGTCGTAAACCAACTTGACCAGCTAACCAAATTGTCCTCAGCTGTTAATTTATGATTATGTTTGTTATTTAGCTTGAAAAAGGTAAAACCGAAATATTGCTGAGTAAAAATGTTTTAATTATTTCGAAGTATATATATAGTGTGTGTCCCAAAAGTCCCGGACCGGTTTAATATCTTTTAAAGTAAGCCAGATATCAAAACAATATTTCGCATACCTTTTAGTACTAAAAAAAAGAGCAAGAGCCCACGACCGCCAGACCTTCGTTATTTTATAAAAGCTGAATCTTTCTCAACACAATGTCCCAACAAAGATGGCAACGTCCAGCAAATATGAAATTGGGATATTGGTTGCTTTGGTAACGAAATGGTAACAAAAATGTAAAAATGGTACCAAAGTTTCGTTAAAGTATAAAGCTTAATTTGTTATGTATTTTCTTTGGAGGAATGTTATAAATCACATCACCCATTGCCAGACACCTAGCGCGGTTTGAACCCCCAGCCAGACACACCTGAAGTTTAATCATAGGTAATTAAACTTTCGTTATAGTATAAAAGCTAAATTTTATATATGTTACTTGGGGGACTATTAAAGGACGTTTCTTCAAAAGCCAGACAGTTTCGATGGTTTCTAACCCTTACCAAACACGTTGAAAGTTTGACTTCTGTGAGGAACTGTTACTTTTACATACGTTAGATTTGGTTTCAGTCTTATTTTAAAAGTATAATTTTATATATTTTACTTTTAGAATAACTATCTGAGTATATTCCACCCAAAACCAGCCATTTTCGATGGTTTTTACCTCTTGCCAGAAAAAATAATAAAATGCCGTAATAAGAGTGCCGTGCGAAACTGTTACTTTTGAATTATGGCAAATTCGGTTACAGTCGTAGTATAAAAGCTGAACTTCATACACGTTAATTGTAAGCAAAATAACGACAAAGTGATCAGCCAAAGGACTGAGTAGTAAATGTGAAGAAAATATTGATGACAGCGATGAGGACGTTCACAACGATAAAAATAAACAAAATCATTGAAAGAATTGCTAAAATTCAATAAAATATAATTGAAATGTTTATTTTCATTTTGTGTGTGTTGACTAAAACTGAAAAAACTATGTTTTCATTGAATTCCTACTGACCAAGGACTCATTTTGGTACTTTTCTAATCTTCTGTCTCCTTCCATTTAATATTTATAAAAATGTATTTCATGTAAAATATATTAGAAATAATGTTGATGGGTTTTCAAGCTTTGTAAACATGTAATAATAAAATGTTTTATTTATAAATAATTTTATATTATAAACGTAATGGATTTGAAAAGTTTAGATCTCATAATTGGTAGGCACAAACTACACGGAAAAAGGATGTTGGTTTATTTATATATTATTTCTTTATTACTGAAATTATCATTTTTAAATAACAGTTAAATATATGAAGTTCATGGAATGGTCCAAAAATGTTTCCATACTAACCAAATGCAAAGATATTTGACATAAAAGCTAATGTCATGTTTACTTAAACAAGTAATCTTTGGTAAATTGTCAAAGGCATGCCAACGTCTGCCGGATTGGCCCTGACATAGTGTGGTTACGACCAGTAATAGGTAGTAATTTCACTGTGATGGAAAAAATAATAGTTACGCCCAGAAGTCACACTTTCAATTTGTCTAGCAAAAGGGAAAAACTATCAAAACTGTCTGGCTTTAGATCAGCCAAATTATGATAGCTTTCCGAACGAAATTGTAGAAAATTCAGCTTTTACACTATGACTGAAACTAAATTTACCTTAATCCAAAAGTAACGGTTACTCCCACCGCTAATGTAACGGCATTCTGTGAATGTGTCTGGCAGAAGGTAAAAACCATCAAAACTGTCTGGATTTTGATGAGACATCTTTTTATAGGTCAGCAATTAACATGTATGAAGTTCAGCTTTTATACTACGACTGTAACCGAATTTGCCATAGTTCAAAAGTAGCAGTTTCGCACGGCACTCTTATTACGGCATTTTTTTATTATGTCTGGCAAGAGGTAAAAACCATCGAAAATGGCTGGTTTTGGGGGAATATACTCAGATAGTTATTCTAAAAGTAAAATATATAAAATTATGCTTTTAAATTAAGAGTGAAACCAAATCTAACGTATGTAAAAGTAACAGTTCCTCAAAGAAGTCAAACTTTCAACGTGTCTGGCAAGGGTTAGAAACCATCGAAACTGTCTGGCTTTTGAGGAAACGTCTTTTGATAGTCCCCCAAGTAACATATATAAAATTTAGCTTTTATACTATAACGAAAGTTTAATTACCTATGATTAAACTTCAGGTGTGTCTGGCTGGGGGTTCACACCGTGCTAGGTGTCTGGCAATGGGTGATGTGATTTATAACATTCCTCCAAAGAAAATACATAACAAATTAAGCTTTATACTTTAACAAAACTTTGGTACCATTTTTACATTTTTGTTACCATTTCGTTACCAAAGCAACCAATATCCCAATTTCATATTTGCTGGACGTTGCCATCTTTGTTGGGACATTGTGTTGAGAAAGTTTCAGCTTTTATAAAATAACGAAGGTCTGGCGGTCATGGGCTCTTGGACTTTTGATGTATGTGTCATTTCTGCCCCCGCCCCCAAAATTGGATTTTGGGGGGGTAGCCCCAAAGTTTTAAATGTAAACCCCCATCGTGCGATTGCTTATTTTAAAGGGCTTGTTAAAAGAAACACAATGCCGCAAACCGGAGGTCGATATCATGCTCCAGTCCAAAATGGCAGCCATTCAAAAATTTAAAAATGCCGTCCGTCAATTAAAATTTAGTATTTTATGAGTTCGGAAATTCACATTTAAATCGAATAAGAATCACCAGAACACATTTAAACTACTTAAAAGATACAAAAATAATAATTTCTTGTTGTCATCATCAAGGTTCAACCCTCCAAAATGGTTTGGGGGGGTGGGGGTTTGTCCAACCAACTCCAATATCAACTCACATCATATAACCATTCATTTTAATCTGCTGAGTAAAAAATAAGCCAAAGCTTGTTTTAATAAAATTTCAAAAAAGTTACCTAATACTTATAAATTTTGTAGGGTTTCCCCACCCCCAAAAACAATTTTGGAGGGTTGAGCATTGATGATTACAAGAAATTATTATTTTTGTAACTTTTAAGTAGTTAAAATGTGTTCTGGTGATTCTTATTCGATTTAAATGTGAATTGCCGAACACATAAAATACTCAATTTAGTAAAAAAAGTTACTAATAAATATCCGCCTTGATGCGACCTTTGGCTCAGCGGCAAAGGTCGATACTTGCGGAGGGTCGTCTATGCGTTATCTTTTAGGAAAACCCCCATACATGAAGTACCAAATATTCGCCACAAAAATAGCTAATTTTTTGAGATTTTATTAAAACAAGCTTTGGCTTATTTTTTTACTCATTCAGCTTATTAAAACGAGTGGTCATACGATGTGAGTTGATATTGGAGTTGGTTGGACAAACCCCCCCCCCAAACCATTTTGGAGGGTTGAGCCTTGATGATGACAACAAAAAATTATTATTTTTGTATCTTTTAAGTAGTTAATATGTGCTCTGGTAGTTCTTATTCGATTTAAATGTGAATTGCTGAACACAGAAAATACTCAATTTTAGTTGACGCATGGCATTTTTAAATTTTTGAATGCCCGCCATTTTGGACTGGAGCATGATATCGACCTCCGGTTTGCGGCATTGTGTTTCTTTTAACAAGCCCTTCAAAATAAGCAGTCGCACGATGGGGGTTTACATTTAAAATTTTTGGGGGCAGGGGCAGAAATGACATATACATCAAAAAGTAGTTTTTTTTAGTACTAAAAGGCATGCAAAATATTGTTTTGATATCTGGCTTACTTTAAAAGATATTGAACCGGTCCGGGACTTTTGGGACACACAGTATATATATATATATATATATATATATATATATATATATATATATATATATATACTAGCAGATATACCCACAGCTTCGCCCGCTGAAAGGATAGCTCATTTTAATTCAATTATATTATGCCTTGTGTAATTTTTAGGAATAATTAACAAATGGACTGATTTATTTGGGTCATGTGCGTGCAATTAAACCCTTAAGACGCAGCTGATAATTCCACTCTAGATGAAAATGAGAAAGTGTAACGCTTCCTCTAAACATGATCCCCTCATGATTAGCAAATGGTATAAATTAACTTCTTCCAATATCCCAATTCAGAGAATGAGGATAACCCAGAATATAAAACAAAGAAGACACTAAGGATGGATTTTCGACTTGACATCAATCTGAATTTAGCACGTTTTTTAAAATAAACCGAAAACTGTAAGAAAAAGTAGGAGGTAAATATCTTGGCCAAAAGCATATTTCCCCAAAAAGTTTCTCATTAAATTTTAAATTTTATTCTTTCAGTAGATTTGTTCTCGTACCTTTTCTGTTCCCTAAAAATATTCTACAGGACTCCCTTGCATAGTTAGGAAAAACTAAAATGGCCGCCTTTTTGAATTTTTTCAAATAATCTATTTTAGCCGTCTGAGAAAGAATATTTGTTAAACCTTTATTTTTTTCGCATCTAAAGCCTATAAAGAATAATTGTGCCAAGTTTCATGGCCCAAAGTCTTGTGGTTTTTGAGAAATTAAGCTTTGAAAGCTAAAAGTGGCCGCCATATTGTATTTTATAATATACCATATTTAGGCCTTTAAGGACAAAATATTGTAAAATCCTTTCTTAGTACGCATCTAGAGCCTGTAAGGAATATTTGTGCCGAGTTTCACGGCTCTAAGCGTTACAGTTTTTGAGAAACTGTGATCAGTCAGTCAGTCAATGGGTTTTGGCTTATATATATATAGATATATATATATAATTCTATATTATAATTATGAACGTATTACTATAGAACATACTGAACTAATATTACTATAATGTAGTATAATTTAATAGCCCCTTTTAATTTATTTACATTTCTAATTAATTTAGCCCATTTTAACTTGTATTAATCGTTAAACTTGTTATTTAAGATTAAAGTTTGGAAAAGGCACAATTTGAAATGGCACCATGGATAAGGCATGATTTGGAAAATACCTGATCGGATAAGACGCTTTTTGGAAAATACCGGAAGGGATAAGACACTTTTTAGAAAAACTCAAAACACAATGAAATTTAGAATGTTTGTTTTATTAGTACAGTTATGAGGTAAACGTCCTTTATAGCATCCTTTTCCAGGATCCGATTTATTAAGAGTGTGTTCATCCATTTTTACGATGAAATATTATGAAAATGAAACAAAAACCCCTCACTCAGAGTATTTTGATAAGGCCTAGAAGAGGTTAGTAAAAGCAGTTTTATTCAACCACAATAAGGAAACAGTGTTACCAATTATTCACGCTAACGAAATAATAGACACCAGATGTCATAAATAAATGCATAATAGTGAAAAATACTACTGTATAGTAATAGTATTTTTGTAACATTGATTTTAATAGATGGATAAGACTTACTTTGGAAATTCTTGTGTTAACCTCTAATATGACACCATTGGAGAAGACTTTGTTTGGAACAGTCTAGATAAGGCACAAACTTTACGGAGATAATACATTTTTTGGAAAATCTCCTAAATTTTTCTTTGTAATTTAAGTGGAATAATTTCTTTAGAACATACCATTGCTACAGCCAGGTCCGTCTTTAGTAGACGAATCCAGTGATGTGCATAACCCAAAATGTGATTTTTTGGGATATGGCACGATTTGGAAATAAGGATTCATATACTAATTAATATATATATATAATAATTAAACTAACGTTTTTGTTGGCCTCGGGCTTCGGTCTTATTACGGAGCATTTGGTAATAGCTCCTTCTTTATAGGGGGAAGTCGCTTAACACTTATCAAGAGGATAACATAATTTTATATTTCATTTAATGCCGGGTTACTAATGCATAGGTACGTTTCAAAATTTATCACCCTAGAACGTTAATATTAAGCTTTTGCAGAATACACAGTTTTAAAAGGATAAATTCTCTTTAATGGATCCATCATTTTTCAGTATACGATAACACGGTTAAACTTTCAAGTTTAGTAGATTAATCGAACAGATAAAGTGACAGCCTTGATAAGGTTAGTGTCAAAAAGTCGGGAGTTCGTCAGAGCGTTACACAGGTGATCCCCCTACCTGATACCTCCTTCTCAGTTATTCATATTATAGGTAAAATAAAAAAGTGTATAATGTATTATAAAACATATTTGTCAAAGATTTCAGTCGGTAATTTAGTTTTACTTCGAATTTTACCACGTGCTTCAGTCAATGTTGGAGTTTTCCAAGTGGAAAGGAGGCATGTTTAAACATGGCTCCAGCTTTAAAAGTGACGAAAAAGTGACAAAGAAATTTGTCATGAATTATGGTTATAGAACTCAAAATATAGGGTATATATTTTTTAAATAAATTCGGGTGATATTATTTTAGTATTTACGTTCTCAAATGTAATTCTTGAGTTTCAGTAAACATGACTGTTACTGAAACAGCCATCCGAGATACCTTTAAGTGACATAAAATACTCTAAGCGTTTGGTAAAATTTTGGAAACTTTCTCTTTCGTCATAAGGCATAAAGCTGAGATTGGACGTAGTACCCATAAGACTTGAAGTTTGTCAATTTTGATGAGAACTGCAGTCATTAGTATTTTTATCCCGGGGCGTATTGATGATGTCCATTAATTTTACTTTGGTAGAAATCAAAGTATTTTTAACTTCTTCTCTGTAAACAATCTCAGTATTACACACACACACGTCCACTCACACTCACATACGCAACTCGAATGCGTACAAATGCGTACGCATACGCAACTCATTCGAGTTGCGTATGTGAGTGTGAGTGGACGTATGTGCGTGTCGTGCCACTGCCAGCTTGGAGGCATTGCCGGCAGTAAGGTATAAGTTTTTGTTTTAATTTTCTGTGCTCTTTATCATGTTAATATGTTTTAGTTTTAATTTTCTTTCTGTATTAAGTATGTTTAATGTGTTTTGTATGAAATTTTGTGTGAGTGAGATTTCTGTTGAATGTTGGATGAATGTAATCGTATGTAAAAAAACAAAATAACCCAAAAAGTAGGTTAAATAAACATAAGTAGGTTAATGTAACTTTAAGTAGGGTCACTTGAAAACGAGAGGAGTTTCAATACCTCTCGAAACGTAGTGTAGTTTAAACACTAGAAGCGATAGGAAAAGTCCAACAAATTAAATAATAAATCAATTTGATATTGTATTGCTTCAAACTTATTGTTCAGTTAATTTACATGTTGTAGCCTTAATGTAGCTTCGGTCACATCCAATCTTTCCTGTGTTACACGTTTGTTTACATTATTAAATAGTGTTCTAATTGTTTTTCTAAGTTTTTTCAACTTTTAATATTATCTTCTTCATTTTAGCGAATTTCCCCTATAGGGAAGAAGCTGTTACCGTAGGTCTCATGGTAAGACCTAAGCCTAAAACCATCATAACTTTTCTTTTTGAGGTCCTCAGATGCCAAAAACACCATTCGTTCACTTTCATAAATATATATATATATCTATATATCTATATATATATCTATATATATATCTATATATATATATATATATATATATATATATATACATATATGTGTGTCTTTAAGCACGATAACTTGCGCAAAAATGGTCCAATCGGAATGAAATTTGGCATAGACGTGTAAAGTAGTAATTATTCGGACGAGTTCGTAAACCAGCCCGATCGGACCATCGGAAGGGGGGGTAAAGGGGGGTAAACCCCCCCCAAAAATGGGTTTTTTGAGATTTTTACATAGAAAAATAAAATTTTTCAAATTTTTATTGGCACCATTGAATTCAGCCCAAAAAAACAAACAATTTAGTATCTTGAGTCATGGCTCTATGTCCATTGGTTGCCGAGATATTGAAAGTGGTAAACGCAGTACGTTGTCCCAATGTTAACCTTATGGGAAATAAGTAAAATTCTATATCTCGCTTATTTCTCAACATATCTTGATAAAACTTGGTAAATGGCTTCTTCTAGTTCAGATCTACTAAATATTGAATTAAAACCACCCAGTTTTAATATACCTGTAGCAGCAAACCTCCATACTCATTCCCCATGTTATTCTTATGGAGCTTACAAAAACATGTCAAATCTCGCTATGTTGGATCGAAATATGTTGTTTTGCACTTGAAATTCGCTGAGTATGCAGGTCTGCTGCAACGGGGTATTATATTTTTGCAATTGTTATTATTTGACTCGTCACCATTCTATGAAAAGCCATGTATGAAAACTAAACCATGGTAAATAAATAATAAAATATTAAATGTAGAACGAAATGTATTTTACTTAGTCGAATTCATAATAAAAGCTGGTTGTCCCAAACATTAACAAAATATCAAATACCAAAATTAACAAATGACAAAAACTGTACAGACTATTATTAGCAAATATCTATATACTATGCCATGTTGCCTCTTAAAATGAATATTCGAACAGAATCTTTGTGAAATGGAATATTATTTTACAGCCTCAATGCGACAGAGAGATTTAACAGCCGCGGAAATTTTCCGGCCGCGAAATCACCAAAATATTAGTTTGTTGCGATTCTATCGGTAGGTTTGCCGGTCGCGACGACGATAACAACGATGAAGACGGTTATTGTGTTTCGCTTTATCACCAGTATTGATTCCCGTATTTCTAACACCCTCCAACGGATTTAAGCATACAGGGATTTGATACCCACGATACAACCGAGAGACTCTCGGCTTCGAAACGGCTGAGATAAAAGCGATAAAGGAGCTTTGGCAGCCACAAAATTTGGATGTAGTTGGTCTGGACTGAAGTACGTCTGCCCGCCATTCCCGGAGTTTCGGGCGCAATACGCGCTAAACGTGTCGTGTGCTCGCGGGCCGCTTTCAGTCGGCATTAGTAATTTTGTCACTATTGTGTCCGCTCAAAAAACTGTCTTCCATTTTTTTAAGGTCAAGGGGAGGTTCAAACCCCTGACCCCCCCTGGTTACGCCACTGCCCTTGAAACATGTACAGCAAAGAACACTTTTATAGTAAGTTTTCATAGTAATAATGGATACTATATTTTAAGAGCACAAATCCTTAGGCTCTAAATCATATTGCTTAAAAATAAGTTTTTAGTTAAATTCACTAGTTTACATTGGAAACAAAACTATTTAGAAACCCTTCAAGGTTTTGTATTTTCATTAAAATGGTTAGTTGAATAAGCTAAGGTGGATCTCCGGAGAGACGCTTCACTTTCTGACAAGGATACAAAGTTTGGATATCCAATTACGTGTATAACACGATAATCCTGCCTCCTGAATGCACTGACAAGACTCATAATTATGTCTTTGATAATTAGATCACTGTTTAAGACCCTCCTAAAATATGTTAATTTATCCATCAGTAATAATTTTCCCACGGCTTTTAATGGAAGGAAATTTGAGGCATTGGTTTTCCTATAAGCTTGGGCATTTTGTATTAATTTACAACGACGTTTATTCGTGACCTTTAAACCACGAGAACGCCAATCGATCTTCAAACTAAGAGTTTTGATGGAATCGAATCAAGAATGTCGCTACTGATACATCCTCTATACATTTATAGTAGTAATCAATTATTTATCATTGAACACATTTATGAGTTGATATTTATTAAGTTTTGATACATATCCAACAATCACTTGTTGGGCACTCTATTATAAACCTTATCATATACTGGCCCGCCGTTAAAAAACCTGGCTGGAATTTGCAGTTTTACATTTGCCTTTTGGGAGAAGAGCGTGGTCGAAGAATGAGCAGAAAAAAATGCACTGTGTCAATGTGAACGGTGGTAATGTTTAGGCGACTTGCAGTAAACTCCGAAGCCAGATTCCCGTTGCAGCAGACCTGCATACTTAGCGAATTTCAAATGCAAAAGAAAATATTTCAATCCAATATAGCGAGATTTGACATGTTTATTTAAGCTGCTTAAGAATAACATAGGGAATGAGTATGCAGGCTTGCTGCCACAGATATGTTACAACTGGGTGGTTTTAATTCAATATTTAGTAGATCTGAACTAGAAGAAGCCATTTACGAAGTTATATCAAGATATGTTGAGAAATAAGCAAGATATAAATTACAGCGCCGTAGCTTAGTTGGTAGCGTTCTGAGTTCTCACTCAGCCGGCCCGGGTTCAGCTCCCGGCCGCGGCTCTTAGCAATTTTATCATACGGAAAGCGCTGTGACAAAAGGTACCTTCGCTCACGACGCTTCGACGGAAAGTGAAGGCCTGGTAACCCTTCTTAGGTAAGGGCGGAGGGTGCACAATAAGCTAATTCTGCTGCGTTGCAACACCATGGTCAAGTGAAGCCACTCCTAAATTTCCCAAGAATTAAAAGAAAATGCCCTTTAAGGATAACATGGAGAATGAGTATGCAGGTTTGTTGCCATAAAAATAGAAAATATCGGGGATTTTAGACTAATATACATTAAATCTCATCTGGATGAAGCCAAAAACCAAGTTTTATCAAGATATATTGAGAAATAAGTGAGATATAGAGTTTTACTTACTTCCCATAAGGTTAACATTGGGACAACGTGCTGTGTTTACCACTTTCAGTATCTCGGTAACCAATAAGCATAGAGCAATGATTAAAAATTCTAAATTATTTGTGTTTTTAGTTGAATCAAATGGTTCTAACCAAAATTTTATTATTTTTATTTTTCTTTGTGAAAAACCCCAAAAAACCATTTTCGGGGGCTTTATCCCCCTTTACCCCCCCTTCCGGTGATTTGATCGGGCTGGTTTACGAACTCGTCCAATTGTTTACTACTTTACATCTCTGTACCAAATTTCATAAAGATCGGACCATTTTTACGGCCGCTATCGTGCTAACAGAAATATATATATATATATATATATATATATATATATACTAGCAGATATACCCACAGCTTCGCCCGCTGAAAGGATAGCTCATTTTAATTCAATTATATTATATATATAATGTATATATATATATATATATATATATATATATATATATATATATATATAGTGTGTCTGTTTAAAAGGGTCAAGAAAGTTTATTAGTTTAACGTTTAACTATAAGGCAATAAGGACAAAAGTTTACATTTAACTTTACACATCTTACAGTAAGGCTATAATAAATAAGAATTGTTCTATATTACTGTTCTTGCTCCTACAAAATCTATGATTGCATTAAAATTAATCGTTTTAATGGTTGTTACATCAAATTTCTGAATCCTCGTGGAATTTTCAATAAGCTTTATTGAGAAACGTTTGGATAAGAAATCCTTATAAGCTCTCAATTTTGTCATTTATGTTTGAATTTGTGTTTTTCTATGTTTAGAAAATTTTGCTAACACTTTGAGCACTAATTCCATATTAGAGCGGATTGTAGGAAGTTTACCTACTATTAAGGGGGCATTTCATTTTAGTTTTAAAACAAGGTATTAGAATAAAATATTGCTCTAATTTATTTATTAATGAGTATGTGTGGAGAAAAACGTATGGGTAAAACTGCATTACGGTAAAATAACAGTACGTCTGTTTAAATCAAATTATTAAAACTAAATGAATTTAATTATATAACCCATGAACTTTTAATTCTCAGACTCCTCTTAGGCCTTTCCAAAATGTATTGGCCTTTTAATTCATCAATTGTTAATTTAAAAATAATTTTATTCTATAGGAATAGTTCTATTAAGTAATCTTGTAAGTCAAGTTAAACTTTTAAAACTAACTTCTTTTCAAAGCATGAAAATGTAATTTAAGAAACAAACATAAGGTAAGCCTTCCATTTTTACATATATACATACATATTTACCATCTTAGCATGATTTGTCATGATATCGACGGTGCGGCGGTGTAACTTCCATTTCATGTAACATGAAACCTAACCTCATTACAATAAGTTCTACATACCCAATATAACTCTTTGGAAATTTATTTGTTGCAACTCGAAATGCTACGAAATTGCTATGGTAAAATAATAGCATTATTTCGACATTAAGAAAGAATCATCTAACTATGAGATTTCATGATATATAGTTACAATTGACGCGGGTAAGATGATGGTAAAATGTTTATTAATTAAAATCAGCCCTTTCAATTAACAACTGTGAAAATAAATATTCGTTTTTGTTTGGCTCGGAAACTTACAAAAAGAGATTGATGACATAGACAAAGAGTTCATCAGAAGATATTAATGGTCTCTGGGCAACTCATCTGTTTCTATTGCAATTTCTTTCTCTTCCTAAGAAACGATTTTTCAGTAAATAAATAATATTATTACGAATGATACATGGCTTTGTTCTTCCTCGTATATTCCCAGATCAATGTATGTTCAAGAGAAATATGAAATAGATAATTAATGAAAGACCAACTGGAAAAAAACCTTTTTCGATAGTATTAGCATCGTTAGGCCTTGATTGATTTCGATTCCATGAAGCATATATTATTATGTATGAACAGCGCCGTTAGTCCCAGGTTTTCATGTATAATAAAAGGTACCTTATAGTTTTATCTTACATCTTATCCAGGTAAACCCTGGTATCAGATGTTTCATGAAATAACTTTTTGTTTAAATGAATAGTAATAAATTAGCTTAATCTAGATGTATAAATCTTGCTTAAGTGGCTTAGGCATTCGCGCAGTTCTATGGGGATTCACCCGTGTATCTAAACTAAGTACTTTTAACTGCTGGGCTTGCAAGTTAATTACGGCATATTTATACCACTGCATTTAGTTAACAATTAATGCATGTTCATATATTGCCTTTGCCTTCTAAGTAATTCTATTTACAACCTACAAAAGTAGTATATTTAATTACACTGTTATCTTCAATCTTATCGATTATACCTTCTTACGGGTAGTGAAAAATAATTTGTAAAAATTAAAATGAAACAACTTACAAAATATTAAATGTAAATTAATTACTGAATTACTAATTAATTTACAATCAAAAGAGAGAACAATAATAGAGTTTTTAATAACTGATCGACTTAGGCATCGTTCGAGTTATACAGGTAATTATTGGTTAATTTCTGCTTAAAGAGGTAATTTGAGCTAAATTCGGAATAGAGAGGTAGACCAAATGTAAATTCTTTTACAGAGGTAAAGAATATTCACGTTGGACTCATTGACACGTACGCCAGGGTTTTGACCTACAGAGGCCCGTTGTGTAAACTTTGACTTATAGAGGGAAAGTCCAAGTTGTAATTCCAGTTATCTTTACTGAAGTTCGATTTATAGGGGTAATTTTTGCATTGCTTTGACTTAAAGAAATAGTATATTGCCGTAAAATTGTTTTGAGTTACGCATGGTGTTTATTTTAACTTAGACAGGTTTTTCCTATAATTCTAAAATAATTATTGAGTTATTGACGTTCAAGTTTTCGAGAGTCAGCTGTGATTTACTAAAATATACTTTCACCAGATGCTCGAGTCAAGTAATAACAGCAATTTTTAATCGCATTATAATTTAGTTTGAACTATTTTGCCTGTTTAATTAATTAAAGAAAAATTATTTCACTTCAACCTTAGTTAGCTAAGCTAGAAAAGCTAAATAAATTTGATATTCGGATAGCTTTATTATATTTTACGCAACTTTCGGACAATTTCATGTCAAACTACTTTCTTAGCTCAGCCGCTCAGCTATGAAACAATTATAAAGTTTAAAAACAAATTTTTAAAGACAAATAATACCATGATTACAAGGTTACAATTACTCTCAATCTTGGAGGAAAATTTTCAATTTTCAGATAATTATCATGGTGAAGTTTTATGACTTGGTAAATGATTGTATTTTTATAGTTTTTCTTGAAATTTGGGTTTTTAACATTTTTGTTTTAGTTAGATAACATTATGAAAAACAAATTTTGAATACAAAAAAAATTATAAATTGATCAAGCTTAAGCTGTAATCTCAGTAATTGGTCTTAAAAGTTAAACAATGTTTTACAAAGATGTTTAAAAGTTACAACAAACATTTTGCTTTTAAAAGGGGATGGAACAACGAAGTATTAATCACTTAGTTTGCCTTTCATCTAATTAAGTAGTTCATTCCTTCTAAATTTTTCTAAACTTCTATCCTTAGTTTTGCCTTTAAATAATTAATAATTAATTCATATATTTTAAGATTCAAATATAATGAGAAAAAAGTAACAAATTTTTAACATTTCATTTTGGTATTTATTACAATTTCTTAATGATGAGACAAAATATTTATCATAGTCATCTTGATACAATTGATTATTCATTAAATTTGCGATGGCATCATATTCTCTCGTAGTTTCAAGACAGCGAGAGGTCTTACATTTTGTTTGAGAAATTTAACATAGATTTTTAACATTTAATTTCAGAAGTAAAACTATGGGTTTTGAGAATCTCACAAGTATAAAGTGACTATTCCTCAGAATCAGCTTGAGTAGAGCTTTTCAAAAGTTACTTACGATAGCCCGAGGCATTAATTACTCCTTCAGGTCTGCGTCAAAGGTGGCTGGCTACTTGAAATGCAATATTATTAGCTTTAACTACACAAACCAGTGGTTGGATTTCTACATAGATTAAAACATGCCCTCAATAGCGATTGTTAAAGTGAATATATCATTAATTTAATGCATTAACATTTTATACATCCAATAGGTTTAAATCATTAAACTATCCCACATGTTAACAAAGTTCTCTTAAATCATAAGCAATGTTCTGAACGGTTTGTTTGGGTGATTGTTTTCAATTTTCTCAATAATTATTAGTATGTAGAAATATCTACACGTGACAGATTTTTATTTCAAAACATGCTTCCTCCCTAGTACATCAATACTTGTTGTTCACGTTAAAGTAGTCTGCGATCATAAGATATAATTATTACTAGATAACACGTAGCTCGAAATCGAGCAAAATTCATATAGTAAAAGAATGAAGAATAATCAGCCTACTTATATACTTTTGAAGTTTAATCAAAGGGCTAAATTCATTAACAAAATTATGGCTTAACTACTGAAACGTTTAATGTTAATTTGATCTACCGCAGGAGTTTCCAGTAAACTTAAACAATTTTTTAGGGAACACCTTCATTTCCCCATGCCCTCTTTTTTCTGAAATGTATATTCTACCACCGGCAAAAGATCAAGCTCTGTTGCCGTATGTCTGCTATATGTTGCTGTAAGCAACATATAGCTGACCGAGAGCAAACACTGGCGCCGTGAGCAATGACGTCCTTTGTTTAGGGATTATTATTGCCGCTGCACCTTATTGACAATTATCGCCAAAACAGATATTGCAGGGAACAGCTGTCTTTACAGGCAACCTTTCCTTTGCGGCAATAACGCGTAAATGACGCATTATCTCTACCAGTCTTTTCATTCTTGAAATGCAACCAACCGCAATAAAACACTTTTAGTTCTTTGGTCTGAGGTTGGAAGGAGCATCAAATGTTACTTCGGGAGGGTGATTCCAGCGGTTGCGATCGTGTTCTTTCCGACTCCTCCGACTAATCAATGTTCGACTTCTTCTTATCGGTGGCATTGTAAATGCACCAAATCCAAAAATAGATTTGCTCAGGTTAATATAACTTCAAATACCCCCGTTGCAGCAGACCTGCATACTCAGCGAATTTCAAATGCAAAACAACATATTTCAATCAAACATAGCAAGATTTGACATGTTTTGGTAAGCTCCATAAGAAGCTTACCAAACAACAAACTTATATCCTTATATCCTTAAACCTTCATTTCATAGACTTGTAACAGAACAGGGAATGAGTATGCAGGATTGCTGCTACAGGTATATTAAAACTGGTTGGTTTTAATTCAACATTTAGTAGATCTGAACTAGAAGAAGCTATTTACCAAGTTTTAACAAGATATGTTGAGAAATAAACGAGATATAGAATTTTACTTATTTCCCATAAGGTTAACATTGGGACAACGTACTGTGTTTACCACTTTCAATATCTCGGTAACCAACGGACATAGAGCAGTGATTAAAGATACTAAATTGTTTGCTTTTTTGAGCTGAATCCAATAATGCTATTAAAATTTGGATAATTTTTAATTTTCTATGTAAAAAAACTCAAAAAACCCATTTTTGGGGGGGTTTATTCCCCTTTACCCCCCTTTCCGGTGGTCCGATCGGGCTGGTTCACGAACTCGTCAAATTGATTACCACTTTACATGTCCGTACCAAATTTCATAAAGATCGGACCATTTTTGCGGCCGCTATCGTGCTAACAGACACATATATATATATATATATATAAATTCGAACGAATGGTGTTTTTTTGCTTCTGGGGACCCCAAAATGAAAAGTTAACATGGTCTCGGACTTAGGTCTTACCATGAGTACTACCGTAATAGCTTATTCCTTTAAGGAAATTCACTAAAAACACTATGAGATATCGTAAACTACTATCGTGGTAACTTCAATGCTTAAGAGCTTTAAAAACTTCATATCATAACCTAAATTACATAATAAATATTTTAAAAAAGAAAACTTTTGAAAACAAAGCCAAACCATCTGTAAATATATTGCTGCAGTCTGTGGTTTATTTCAGAGCTTGGCCATATGTTCAATGTCCATGAATAGCGCTACTGTTCCGAATCTTCAGCCCTTAACTGTACTTTAGTGACGCCCTTTTTTAAAATTCTGAGACTTGATGACAAATCTACATAAATATCCCTTTAATTTGACACCTCAAACTTTAAAATCCGCCCTGCCGTTATTGCGGTTGGACTGTGAAAAGAAAACCGCTTGCGTGTTAATATACAGGATGTCTGTAAAGTCAGCCACCAAACTCCATAAATTGGTTTATTGGGTCAAAATAAGCAAAAACGTTCCTGTGAAGGTATGTCCTAAAATGCACATTTACCCAGATATCCGCCATTTTGTATTTTTCACAAAATACTTTTTATCTCCAAAGTTTGTGAATCGATTTTTTGAAACTTAGTATGTACCTATAACTAGACAAGGTCAATTTATGAAAAAATAATCAGAATGATCGAATGGTAAATTTCAAAATGGCGGCCGCTTAAAATTTTTAATTTAAAATACCAGAAAAATGTTACGTCGTAAAAAAATATGAAGGATTAAAATTTTTAGAAAATTTAATTTCCAGTCTAATGACACCAGAATTATGAAAATCGGTCAATAAATAATAATAATAATAATAATAATAATAATAATAATAATAATAATAATAATAATAATAATAATTTATTGCTTGGACAAATTTAGAATTTGCATCGGCATTACAATATTGATACAATAAACTATAAAATTTTAAACATTATCTTCTAAAAATCTTCTTTTTGTTCTTTTTTCTTGAGATGCATTTAGATATTCTTGAATTGAATAAAAAGAATTTTCAATTAAGTATTTTCTAAATTTTGATTTAAAGTCACTGAAATTGTAAAAAAATAAACATTTTAATTGATTTGGTAAATTATTTACAAGTTGTCTTCCATTAAATATTAAATGACGTTCATAAAAAGTGGTCCTGTGGTAAGTTGGTGTTAAAATAATATTATTCGTTCGATGATTCAATATATCTTTTAGTGATTCTTTGCTTAGGAAATAAGGTAAATTCTTTTTTACAAAATTTATGGTTTCAAAAATGTATATAGACCAAAATGTTAAAAGCTTTGATTGTTTAAAAATAGGGCGACACGAATCCTTAATTTTTAGCTTGAAAATGATCCGAAGTGCCTTCTTTTGTAATTTAAATATTTGCCTGGCTTCAGAATTTGCCATTCCCCAGATTGAAATTCCGTACCTTATATGGGGAATGAAGAGGGTATGGTAAACTTGGAGTAATATTTCTTGATTGCAAAACTTTGATAGGTTTCTTAATACAAATAAGTTAGTGGACAATCTTTTGCAAATTTGATCAATGTGCTTATCAAATTTCAAATTCTCATCCACCATAATTCCTAAGAAGTTTATACAGTCCACTTTTTCTATTATTTTGTCTTCAATTGTCAAATTTATATCATCGCAAGGCTGTTTTGGAGATTTTATTCTGAATTCAACAAACTGAGTTTTTGAAAAGTTTAATTCGAAACAGTTTTCTGCAAACCATTGTATTGTTTCTGATGATTTTATGTAAGCATCAATTTCTAATCGTTCCCTGTTCTCATTAGAGATAGATAATGTCGTGTCGTCGGCAAATAAATATATATTTGAGGACTTTAAATTTGTTGTTATGTTGTTTATAAAAATTATAAACATTATCGGTCCGAGCACTGATCCCTGTGGTACTCCAGTTTCTATCTTCATTTTATTGGAATTCTTAAAAATTAAATAGTTATTATCATTTTTACTAGGTATTTGTACATATTGGACCCTATTTGTAAAATATGACTTGAACCACTCAAGGGCTACCCCTCTTATTCCAATCTCATTAAGTTTTCTTAATAGGAGATTATGATTGACCATGTCGAAGGCTTTTTTTAAATCAAAGAAAATCGATAGAGAATTTTTCTTTTGGTCCAGTTGTGAGACAATATTTGAAATGGCATGAAACAGTGCATCAACTGTAGACATATTATTTCTAAATCCAAATTGATAAGGGGATAACAGTTTTTGGGTCTCTAGGAAGGAAAGAAGCCTTACGAGTACTACTTTTTCAAATACTTTGCTGATTGAGGGAAGCAATGATATAGGTCTATAATTACTGCGATCCTGACTATCTCCTTTTTTAAATATAGGAATAACTTTTGCTATTTTCAACATTTCAGGGAATTCTCCTCTAGTCATTGATAGATTGATTAGGTATGTTAAAGGGGAGGCCATTTCATAACAAGATCTTTTAAGAATTTTGGTTGATATCCCATCATGTCCAAAGGACGTTGTTGTTTTTAGTGACTGAATAACACCAATTATTTCCGATTCAGTTGTTGGACTTAAAAAGATAGATTGAGGAACAGGATGACTTTTATATGAACTTTGTATTGAATGTACTTCTTTTTTCATTCCAACTTCTGTGAAATGTCTGTTAAATAAATCTGCAACTAATTGAGGATCTTCTATATGATTTTCATAATCATTTTTTATTACTAGCTTGGATGAATTCTTATTATAAAATTTGTTCCTATTTTTGTTTATTAATTGCCATATGGTCTTTGATGGAGTTTTTGATTCTATCATTTTATTCCTAATATGATTGTTTTTTTCTTGTCTTACTAAGTTTCTTAAAGTCTTCTTTTTTTCTTTATATTTCATTCGTAATGGGTTTGAAGATGTAAGATTTCTTGTTAATGAATATAAAGTTTTAACTTCTGTTCTAAGTTTTAAAGTAGTTTCAGTGAGCCTCATATTATTTTTACAGTTCTGTCTAATTGTACTCTTCTTGAAAGGGAATGCCTTTGAAAATAGTTTTGATATTGAGGACTGAAATGAATTATATTTTTCATTTAGACCCATTGATGTTTTTTCATCATAAATTTCGGTCCAGTGTTCATCAAGTAAGAGGTTCTTAAAATTGTATATGTTATCTTCTGAATAATTCCTCTTATTAATAATTGTTACTGGTATTTTTTCATAAAAAACATCTTTTATTTCAGAAATTTGTGCATGATGATCAGAACATGCTGTTTCAAGAACATAGTTTGAAATAGATTTATAATCTATATTTGTAAATATGTTGTCTACTCGTGATTTAGATTTCTTGAATTCTCGGGTGTAAGTAAAAATCGTATCAACAAGATCGAAACTTTTCATTAAATAAGAAAACGTTTTCTTATCTGCCTTTTCTTTGCAGTAATCAATGTTAAAGTCACCCATTACTACTACTACGTGTTGTTTTTTGTTGATAACTTTTTCAAAGCATTTAGAAACCTGTTTAAAAAATGTTTGGCATGATTTATGTGGTGGTCTGTATATTCCTACAATGATGATGTTTTTTGGAAGAGTATTAATCTTAATCGCGGCAATTTCACATTCACTCTCTATACTAAACTGGGAAACATTTATATCTGTAAATTTTAAATCCTCTTTAACAAAAATACATACACCACCTTTTTTAATATTTGATCTACAATATTGAGATGCACATTTATAATTGTTTAAATTAAAAACATTCAACTGTTCAGTTTTCAAATGATGCTCTGTGAGAACCAGAATATCAGGTGATTCTTCCTCCAAAATGATTTCAAGAATTTCATATTTACTCAATAAGCCATCAATGTTCTGGTGCATTATTTTTAGTGGTGGCTGTACAAGTTTCTTTTCATTTATCTTGATTAAATTATTTTCTGTCACAAACATGTATTTCTTCGTTGATAATGTCCTAAAAAAGCGTTTCGTTGGGTTATTATTACAGGAATTGATTTTATTTCATAATTCCTGGTTTCATCCACTATATATTTTAAGAATATTTTAGAAAGTTTCAATTTTCCAATTTTGTTTAGATGTAGCCCATGATTAGTATAAAAACTTCTTGGTATATAGTTAAGGTTGATAAATTTTGTATGCTTCAGTTTTTGGGACAAGGCTTCCAGTCCGTTGTTTATTGAAATAATAGTTTCATTCAGTTCTGGCTTGTCATATCTTAGCGGTATACTCATAATTAAAACCTTGGTATGAGTAAGTGAGACCATTTTATTTTCAACTGTATTGATAATGGTTTCTGTTACTGTATGATCTGTTATATCATTAGTTCCACCCATTATTATGATTAGATCGTTATCGCCATAATCTTTTGTGTGTGTAATCAAATGGTTATCAATAATTTGAGAAATTTTTCCATTTGGTTTTACCATATTGTATATATTATAGGAGTTATTTAATTGTTTACTTAACAAATTACCAATATTCCTTCCATGGCTGTCAGAAAAGAGTCCGATCTTTCGTTTTTTTGTGTTTGTTTCATTTACTTTTCTAGGCTTTTCTATTTTTTTTATCAATTCATTTTCTTCAGCTAGAGATAAGTTTATAATAGGGTTATTTGTTTCCGTTTTAGGAGGAAATATGTTTGGGCTTATCTGGCTAATATTTTTACTTTGTCTGTCAGGGAAAAAATCAACTCTTACTTTTTTATTTTTTGTTTTACTTGAGTTTTCGGATTTAATGTCAGGCCTGTGTAGTTTTCTAATTAAATTCTTTTTGTTGTTAAATGTTAAGTTTGTATTGGACTCTTCTTTCTTTTTTATTGGAGGAGTTTTGTTATGGATAATTATATCATTTAAGGGTTCCTTTGAATTTATAGGAGTGTTTATAATTTGTGATATAATTGTGTTATTGTCTTTTAAAGGCAATTTCTCATTTGGATCACTAATATATTTAGTACTGGATTTAAAAGCATATTTAGTAGTAGTACAGTCAAAATCTTCGTTTGTTTCAGCGATATCCATTAAACAACTAAACCTGTTGTCACAGTGTATCTGAGGAGCCATGTAGATGGCTTTTTTTGATGTATGGTGAAATTTCACCACTTCTTTCTGATATGATTTACTTTTGTTTGGGTTTTGATTCCTATGACTGCATGGGGTTTCTTTTGAGAGCAACTTAATTATAGATACATTAGACATAACAAGATGATTTTGAAGCATGTACAATATGTTTCCTCTTTTTGTTATACAGTCAATGTTGTTCAAATCAGGTAATTCTAGATTGGTGAAGAATGTACCATTAAATTGTTCATTTAAGATTATATGATCTATTGCCAAAATCATGTAGATTCCACAGTCAAAACTGTTATCTTGTTGAGGTCCTTTCAAAATAGTTATTTTGGATGTTATTTCTAATTTTAGGTAAGATATTATTGATTTTACAACTATTTTGGCAGCTTTTAAATTTGTGTCATTCAATGAGTCATAATATATAAATTTCCCTATCCTTTTGTTTAGGAGGAGCAAACTCCAGTGGGATCCCTCGTTGAAATCATCTTCAGTGACATAGGTCAATTACGCTGCCTCAGTAGATTAATTTGACCATAACTCAGTTATTTATTAACCGATTTTCATAATTTTGGTGTCAATAGACAGGAAATTACATTTTCTAAAACTCTTAATTCCTCATAGTTTTTTAACGGTTTCAAACGGCCGCCATTTTGAAATTTACTATTCGATCATGCTGATTATTTTTTCATAAAGTAACCTTGACTAGTTATAGGTACATACCAAGTTTCAAAAAAATCAATTCACAAACTTCGGAGATAAAAAATATTTTGTGAAAAATACAAAATGGCGGATAATTGGGTCAATATGCATTTTAGGACATACCTTCACAGGAACTTTTTTGCTTATTTTGACCCAATAAACAAAGTTTTGCGTTTGGTGCGTTTGGAGATAGATTGAGTATTAATAATTATGATTATTAAATTTGACGTAACAATAACAATGTTCCAGTTATATTATTTTTAAATAGGAAACTTTTTGGATAAAATATATCCTCTCCCTAAATTGTGCCACTCAGATCCTCTCCCCTAAAGATTTAATGTAGATTCAAACCATGTACATCATATTCTAGTTGGAGTCAGCGACCAAATAATTATAAATCCTGAGCTTTCCTCACGTAATATAAAGAGATCATTAAGTTGTGGGCTTCAAACGCATAGTTTATTACATTCCAAATCGATTATGACACAACCCCTTCCCCTCAGTTTGGGGAATTAATAAATTAATTATTAATCCGTTAACCACGCCCTTGGCGTGTTGGCTTATATTGCTCACATCGAGGAACGCACTATTTATATCTAGGACACTAGGTTTTAACTCTCCTTTAGTCTTCAGTTGGTGATCGTGGCACATTTTGTTTATATTTACAAGACCATTTTATCATTGTAACTCCAAATCAATTAACCTGTTTAACTTCCCAACCAAGTGTTGACTGAGGTCTTAAAATCAAGTAATGAATCACTCCTGCGTCGCATTTGATTCCAGGTAAATCCATTCAGAAGTAAAGATGTAGTAAGTAGACTCCCGAAAAAAACCTTGTTTTGATAAAATAAATACTTCAATCCATATAGTAATAATGCATTCTTCAATAGTAAAATATTTTAAATATTAAAGCATTTATTCGTAAGCCAAATAATAACGGGAAATGTAATTATATCGAATATAGATTTCAGTAATCGGTAAATTTATTAAAATTTGGAGCAGTTACTTGCAAGAACATGTTAATGCTTTTGGGCAACAACAAAGTAAACAACTTCGTTCTTTGGATGAAAATATTTAATAAAAAAAACCGATATAGCACGTTGCGTGTATATTTTTCATTTTTTGCGAATGTTCTATGGGATATAGTGTTATTGCCATGACTATTCGCCATTCGCTGGTGCCGCTTCATTGAGGCCGTATTAATTTTTCGTTTAGGCCCTAACCGCTATTTGGGGGGAAGGGTAAATGGCCCAATTTGGAGGTTTTCGGGCATGGAATACAATATAAAGCAGCAAACCTTTATTTTAATATATTGTTTCATGGAAAGTAAAAATACAAAAATTGTCAATTATCACAAGAGGCTTAGAACAAAACTAACTAATTTTATAAACAAAAAAGTTAATCTATTCGACGCAGTGAGTTGCAGAGTCCCATTTCCCATCATCCCCAGTAGGCCGGGCAAGGGGGGCAGTATGGGCGCAACTGGAAGGGTATACTCTCAAGTAAAAATAATAAATAAATTTATGCCAAGGAATTTAGAATTTTATGGTCCAACTCAGGTTCAACGTAGGCCCATGTGGAACATAGTGTGGCCGCATGGGGCGCCAACCAGGAGGAGGAAGTCGGCAAGGCTTGCGCAGTTTATCGTCCGTAGCAGCGGTGACCTTGGAGCCCTGCCAAATGATTCAAAGTGTTAAATATGTGGTTTGTCGATGATTGGCGCCCAGGAGCCTTTTAAAGCTGTTCAACGTGCAACATTTTCGTTTGGTCGCGTTTGCCACTGCCCTTAAAACTTTCTCCAATTGTTCGAAGTGCAAAATGTGTTTTGCTGGCGCCCGGGGAACCGTTTAAAATTGTTCAAAGTAGAGAATACAGAAAGCTTTATTCATAAACATTAAGCTTAGAACAGGCGTCATACAATAAAAAAAAAAATAAGAGGATTTCAGAGTTCATTTGTCCTCTCCAGAAACTCGCCAATGGTGTAGATCGACTCCGCCATAAGCCAGCAACGCAGTCTTCTTTTCAACTTCTTTTCTTCCAATAGCTTGAGTTGGGTTGGGAGAGCGTTGAACAGGATGGTTTTCTGGCAAATAGTGTCGTTCTGTGCGCTGGTAAATTAAAGTTGTGTCCATACCTGGTTTCCCTTCCATGGTGGTTATTTCTAGTTAAGTTGAGACTAACAGCATGTACGATGACCTCAAGAATGCAAAGAGATGTCACAGTGATTATGTTTAGATCTTTGTATGCTTCTCTACAGCTGCCCCGTGGTGTGATCCCAGCCATTATTCTTATCGCCCGCTTCTGAAAGACCATATAACACGCTGAAGGTTGTTGTTGGAAGATGCTCCCCAAAGTATGATCCCGTACCTAATTCTGCTTTCAAATAGTGCGTGGTTGGCAACTTTGGTGGCTTCTGGGGTACTGATGAGTTTGATTCTTCTCAGGGCAAACAGTGCAGTGCTGAGCTGACTACATAAACTATCTATGTGCCAGGAGAGACAATCATCCAGTATAAGTCCAAGGTGTTTTGTTGAGTGATAAATTAGTGTGTCGGCTGGGATTGTTACTTGTTGCACTTGTTTCTCCCAAAGATGTTATGCTGTGTTTTTGATTTGTTCAATACTAGATCATTATCTATAAAGTATTAATTATGGGCCATGTTAATTGAGATGAATGTATTAATTTCAAGGAGTTCAGTAGATTTATCTGAGGTGGTCAAACGGTGTCGTCAGCGTACATAACTGGATAGCAGTATGAGTTGATGTAATCTGGAAAGTCACTTGTAAACAATATAAACAGAATGGGTCCCAGAACAGAGCCTTGGGGCACACCTCGGGTGATAGCCAGTGGTGGGGATGTTGTTGTTTTTGTCACTCCATTGATTGTCTGCTGTATTGTTACTACCTGCTTCCGTTCATCCAGACAGCTTTTGAACAATAGCAGTGCTATATCCTTTATGCCCAGTGAACTTATTTTAGCTATTACTAATTGGTGGTCTTAGCAATCAAATGTTTTTCTTCGATCGAGAAATGTACTTTAGATGGTATTTTTTTCCTCTATGTTGTCAATTATATACTCAACCAAATCAGTAAGGGCCGTGATGGTAGATCTCCTAGCAAGAAAGCCATGTTGTCTGTCAGTTAAAAGATTGTTTGTCAATAAGTGATTTAGGAGCCTGATAAGAAAGATTTTTTCGATTACTTTAGAGACCGCTGGCACAAGAGATATGGGTCTGAAATAGGTACAAAATGTGTCTTTGGGAGACGTTTGCCTGTGGTCGTGGAACCTTTTCAAATTGTTTGAAATTTGTATATAATATAATTTTTGTATGATTAACCTATACCATTAAAAACACCCTCAAAACCTTATGGCGCAAGAAATATTTGGCATAGGAGCGAGCAAAATGTTAAGTCCGGCCTTGGTGAGTTAGTTGTCTTAAATGGATTTTACTCAAGCTGCTTCAGTTACCGTCTGATTTCTTTTTTGTTAGAGATATTATTTTCTAAGATGTGATTGGCAAGTTAGTTGAGTGAATAAATCGGAATGCCCCTATTCCCATCCTATTTTTTAAAGCGTATATTACAAGTTTTGGAGTGTTATATGGGCAATTTAAGCCCATTTCAATTGAAATTCGCTCCCCTACTTAAGTGTGATGTGTGCGACCTCGTTACGTTTCGGTAATTCATTATTCTCAAAATCATTTTTACAAAGAAGGATTTTCTTCTTTAACTATTATAAAATAACACTCTTAAATAAAACCGCCAATCTCATTATAGTCCAGTCAAGATGTATATTACAGGTGACAACCGGTCCGGGATTCCTGGATCCTTTTTACATTGTTAGGACCAAAAAGAAGAGTAAAGCACCAAGTTTGCATTCACAAACGGGAACCTTGTGTGTCCGGAGCTACTGCGAGAAAATGTTGAAAACTATACACTTTTTATTTTTGCTAAACATCCCAAATTCTAGCCAATGTAGAGCAAAATGTACAAAAAGCAAAAAAAAAAAATAAAAAATAAAAAAAGAGCAAAAAGAGGATAAAATTGTCTAGCTTAGATGCGTTTCGTTTTTCATAGGTCTAGTAATCCTTGGGCTACAGGGATTTAATGTCTATAAAACACACACAAAAAAGTTCTTCACATAAAAGCATTTTCTGAATACATGTTCCTTCTGTGATGCGGGTAGTCTCATTTTGAGTGTTATCAACAGTACTTCAAGATTAAATTTTTATCAGAATCAATAGAGCAATTTTAGACGATTTGGATTTTTCCTATTTTTTAGTTTATTTCAGGGAAGTCTCTACAGTTAAATTGGTTATTATAGATTTTTTGAGTACACAAAACTATTTTATACTTCAATAAAACCAAATAATACTACTGCATGAAGAAAAAGTTCGAAAAACAATATTCAATAGGCCTAAAAATGAAATTTAGTGGTTCTCGCAAGCCTTTTTAAATCTATATTTAATAAAAAAATCAATGATCATATTTTAATTTTAAAGATTCCATTTTTCATCTCAAGATGTACTTTAACATCACATATTTTGAAGATGCTAAGTAGTCATTTACTATTTTTGTGAGCCTTGACAGAATTGTAAAATTCCTCACTGTTTTGGCAATTTTTCTCAATTTAAAAAAACTCTACTTAGCCAAAATTATTGAAAATATTTATTAAGATAAATAATTTTATCTTAATAACCATAAAAAATTTCAAATGTGTAGCTTAAGTAGTTCTTTTGGAATATCCATTTTAGTATGCGGAAAACAGTAAAAATGCTACTTTCGGTAATCGCGAGTTTTCTGCAGACAATGCTGATACGGTTAGTAACATATACTTTGAGTATTGTACCGTAACAAAAAATTATTGCAAATTGTGAATTTTTCATATTCAGGGGTAAGTTGGAATAGAGAAAATATTTAACGGGTAATTTTACCCGCTTTTAATCAATCAAAAATATGAATTATATTTCTTTATAAATGGCCTCCATTTTCCAAAATGGCGGAAAACTTTGATTTTTCTAATTATACACCTTATATTTTATGCGTTTTTGGATGTTAATCTTAGTTTTAAAATTATGTTAACCCTTAATATTTTTCTCTTAACTCAATGGTTAAGAAGATATAAGCAGTTAAAGTCGGTGAGAAGCCTTTTTTTTATGTGGAAAATTGGTTTTTTGTGTGTTTTGTGGACATTAAATCTTTGTAGCTCAAGAACTATTAGGCCCATAAAAAACCAAACGTACCAAAGTTGTTTAAAATCTTGAAAACTATAAAAATATCCCCGTCGCAGCAGACCTGCGTACTCAGCGAATTTCCATAGGATTTATTTTGTATACGTGAGCATTCAACTTATTTGAAGGATAGTATTGTTTGAATACATTAAGTAAATAATATACCAAAAACGCATATTTAATCATTCATGAGCTTTAAACATGAGGAAAATTAACGAGGAGACCATGATGGTTTTCATTAGTAATACATACACTTTTGTATTTTATATAATTCCTAGTATTTTAATTTTTAATAACTGTAATCTTGTTACAGTACATAAATGACAACAAACATGTAATCAATGAATTCAAAACACTCAAAACAAACGAATAACTCAATCTCATGAAAAAATTATATTCAATCATATGGTCATGTGACGATAATCACCATTTTCCAAAATCATTTATCTAAATTATTGGTTCTTTAGAGATTGAGACCTTTTATAGGAGTTTCATAATTCCCATACCAGTCTTGTGTAATTGGCACATAGAGTCCGGTATGTGTTGACACTCAACAGTTATTCTGCTGATTCTGGTGGCTAGCTCTTTCAACAGGGCCTAGTTTCTAGTTGACAGATGTCAGTGTTGCCCCCGACTTCCTTGGGGGCACAGCGACCAGTTGTTTTGAGGTAAGGGTTTTTGAATTTTCCCTCACTTTGGGACGCTTCAAGCCACTAGTCCTCTTTATTTTGATGATTACACATTTTGCTCTACAGTGCCTCGAAGTTGAGATATTTGGCAAAGACCAAAAAATTCCAAATGTTTAACATTTTCTCGCGGTAGCTTCGGAAGCTTAAGGTTCTGCAAACTGGGTATTTTACTCTTCTTTTTGGTATTATAACAACTCCTAAAAAAATCGAGACATCCTGGACCGTTTTCCACTTCCACCCGTTTTTTTTCCAATTTTTCTGGACTTTTATGCGTACAGAAAAATAGAAAGCACTACCAAGGTTTATTTTTTTATCTACCGAATACACATACTTGATTTCCTGGTACAGTATAAATACAGATGTCTGACATTTAAAAATCAATTTTATTAATAAATAAGTACTCCCTGTTATCGTTTAGTTAAGGAAGGCAAGACTGGTAATTAATTTAATTTTTTTACAGAGTAAAAGTACTTGAAGACCTGGCATTACGAACCGAAGAACAGATTCAAGAACTTCAAAGCATATTTTTAACTGTTCAGAATACTGCACTAAGGTAAATGTTATACAGGGTGGAAAGAAGTTAGTGTTAAAAAATTTTATGTGAGAAATCACATGGTATTTCTAACAAAATGGCACTAATATAAGTTTCCATAACCTTGCAATAAGTGAATAATGGATAACAAAATTTTTTCAAATTTTTGTTCTTGTTCAGATTAAATCGCTATAAGTGCATCAAAGATTGTATTTTTATGGACAATCCCCATATTTATTCCCATATTTAGATTCTTCATAAAATTAAAATTAGGAATAATATGGAAATATTCAGTTTCAACACCCTTATAAACTCGTGTTTTCTAATTAAAGTCTAAATTTGTGGTTTTTGAGAACATTTAAATTAAGTTTGAAGCAGTATTTCTATGTTATACTTGACTGTAGAATGTGTCAAATATTATAAAAAACTTGCCCTTTTAATAAGTGTTAAAAGTATATATAAAAACCTACTATTGTTCTAATTCATTAATCATGAATTTAACAGTATGAGGAGAAAAACAGGGTAAGTCTTAAGTTTCTTTTCTGAAAAAAAACCTGAATGTCAGTAGTGGGCACTTGGGGCTGCTGGCCCAATCAAACTTTGACAGGCAGTCAATTTTTTGACAGCTACTTCCGGTCACGTGACCGGAAGTGACGTCATCAGCTGTGACGTAGCTGTGACGTGTTGTTGGTGGGTATTTAAAGTTTAAATGCCCTGCTGTGCTGGGTATTTAAATTTTAAATGGCCGGAAGTGTGTCAAGGTCGTTTGGGGATGTTTTTAAAAAAGATCTTGCATTTTCGGAAAATCCGAAAATGCAAGATAGTTTTTGTTTCTTTTTACAAACTGTTGTTTTGTTGATTTTCACGTCTGTTAAAATACCATGTAAAAATGGAATTGACAAATTAACAAGAAAATATCCTGCTACAAAGTATCCAAATAAAGATGCAATTACATAAACATAAACTTTAAAATATAGCGAATGTTCTTCCTTTTTATCTGTTAGCATTTCCTGAACAAGGTAACCAAAATTGTAACCACATAAAAATGAAAGTAGGCAAATAATAAATTTCGACGGGTTCACAAAAACCAAGTTGTAAAGTAGCGAATTTCTTTCTTCTTCCATTGTTGAATTTTTAGTCGAAACCAATTAATGATAACATTATTGCTTGCGCATCAGAACTAACAGTTGATGAAATTTCATTTACTTGTAGACTTGTAGTAGTTTCATTTGTAGTAGGTAATTGTTCGGAAGTTGGTGTAGATGTAGAAGAAACAGTATTATCTTGAAGCTCAGAGTCCATGTGTGCTCGGGTAAAGAGCTGAAGCTTTAATGACGTGTGGTAGCCGTGTCCTACTGTGCATCAGGAGTTGTTGGTGGTGGGGGGTCGTTTGTTTCTTGCACTGAAATGTAGATGGAATCATAACTTTCTGGAGGATGTACTAAAATTTGTTGTATAGGATCTGCATCAATAGGAAAACTTTGCGTTTCAATGCAAAGTCCATCTTTAATAAAAGAAACATATAAAACAGAACTCATGTTTATTTAGATGTTTACTCTGCCAGTTCTACTAGCAAACTGATGTGTCAGTAGTAGCGCTGCAACCTCCCTTGACATGTGCAGCTCGGAACATCTGCCCTCCCCCCACCACCATGAGAGACTCCTCGCAATTTTTGGATTTGTAGTGTTAGTTCTAACGTAGGTGTTGTAGGGTGAACATCTCAGTACTAAACAATTGTTTTTAACATTTGGCTTAAAATACTTATTCAACTTTGTACAAGTTACAATATTTTTAAAGATGCTACTTTATTATATTACCTTAATACTTAGTTATAATATTTAGTTAAAGAAATCGAAACTGTAGTTGCGATTAAAATAGAAACATGGTTTCTTAACATTTGCCTTAAAAATATTTGTAACAAAATATCGTAAGAAAATTTTTACAACATATTTGAATTAATATGTTTGCAAACCCTATCATGCGAGTTTTAAAAGATAAACGAGACCGAGTGGGCCGGGTTTGACCTCGCATGCTTTCGCTTGTTGCCGACCAGTTAGCAATACAACTGGTTGACCTTGCGCCGCACTTTCGCTTGCGGCCGGCCGGCGAATACAGGTCGTCGTCCTTGTTGCATCACCCGGCACACCTGTCCTTGATTGCTTAACACACTCTACACTCTACACTCGACAAGTTATTCTTTCCTTTGCCATCGTCCTAACAACACCTACTTCAATTTCACAATGAACCGCTCCGAGTATACCGAGATTTGGTATAACTGGTTTTCCTATCTTCAACTGCTTGGGGTACGAATTATTCAATCGAACAACAATCGTGATTGGTATGATGTTACAACCACTATTGCTCGAAAACCTTTTCAGCAAGTTTGGAAAAACATTCTTACCGGCACCAAATTTCGCACCGAACCACCCAAAATTCGCACCAAACCACCTCTATCACCTGTATCTTCAAACGTACCCCAGCAAAAATTTCATCTAAAAAAACTGAAACTTAACCGAAAATATGAAATCTTAAGACATTTATCTTCTTCTATTTTCATTTTTAATTCTGAAAAAACCAAAATTTATGTCATTGACATTCCCAAAAAGATTCCTATTCCCCTTAACCCTCGACACTTGATAATAAATAAAAAAGGTGCCAAGTTAAACATAAATATTACCGAGTAAAACCTTTTCCTACCTCCAAAGTCCACCCTGGTGGCAAAAAAAAGGCCCTTCTAAGGGCCGACCTAAGACTTTCAAATTTAGGCTTAAGTTTAAGTATCAACCCTTGGTGACTAACAAGGGGTGGTTTGCGAAAGCCCCTATGGGACTTAGAGGTACACGGACCTCTTGTTAGTCACCAAAGGTTAAGGCTTTAGCGAAAGCTCCCCGCTATTGACTCAACCTTTGGGACTTAGAGGTATGTGAACCGCTTGTTAGTCACCAAGGGTTGAGGCTTTAGCGTCCAACCCTTTGTGACTTAGTGGTACACAGACCACTTGTTAGTCACCAAGGGTTGAGGCTTTAGCGAAAGCCCCCCGCTATTGACTCAACCTTTGGGACTTAGAGGTATATGAACCGCTTGTAGTCACCAAGGGTTGAGGCCCTAACTTAAGCCTAAATTTGAAAGTCTTAGGGTGGCCCTTAGAAGGGCCGATTTTGCCACCAGGGTGGACTTTGATTGAGGAGGGGAAGGAATATAAGGTTTAATTTAATATATTTATTCTCAATTTTCCACCCTCCGCTGTTACTAGTAAAAATTTTGGATCTGTTGGGACAAGTGGTGGTTTGGTTTTTGGAGTTGTGAGGATATAAATTTTCGTCCTCTCCTCGTTGTAGATATAAATTTTGTTTTCTTCAATTCTGTACAGGTTATATTTTTTGTTTTTCTTTAATTCCTATAGCCTGATGTTCTTTACTGGTGCGGGATGAATTGTTTGGGGGGTGGGGGTTTCTTTGATTGGTGCGGGTTGAATTTGTTGGGGGGTAGAAGAAGGGTGCAGTCCGCACAACACCCTCCGCTGTTACTAGTAAAAATTTTGGATCTGTTGGGACAAGTGGTGGTTTGGTTTTTGGAGTTGTGAGGATATAAATTTTCGTCCTCTCCTCGTTGTAGATATAAATTTTGTTTTCTTCAATTCTGTACAGGTTATATTTTTTGTTTTTCTTTAATTCCTTTAGCCTGATGTTCTTTACTGGTGCGGGATGAATTGTTTGGGGGGTGGGGGTTTCTTTGATTGGTGCGGGTTGAATTTGTTGGGGGGTAGAAGAAGGGTGCAGTCCGCACAACTCCATCCAGTCTTCAGTTAAAATGTCGTCACAAATTGGAGCGATGGGAATCTCTTCAATTTGCGGCGTTGATGTTTCTGTAACTGGTGTGGGATTCTGAAATAATTGGGGTTGATCTTCATTAACAGCATCAGCTATTATTTCGTTAATGGAGGAGGAGAGGACGGGAGTAGAAGATTTTTGCGGAATAAAATCGTTGATTGCAGAAAGGCTGATCGATACCGGGATGGAATGTTGCTTCATCAGAGGTTTCTTGAGCAGACCCAGAAGAATAGGGCAGGATGAAGAGGCAGATGAGGAGTCCATAATTAGATAAAGGAAATAATAAAATGGATATAATGAAATAGAAAAACGTGGGAATGGATAGTAACAGCGATGGTGGCGAGTGGCAGAATAACACAAGGCGGGCGAATGGGGTTCTTATAGGCAGCAGACACAACAACCTTGTAGTCAAGGTAGTGAAAGCTGAGGCTAGCGACCAGGTCCAAGTAGGCCAGACGAAGTTGTGAGAGCGGTGGCTAGCGACCCGGCCAAGGCTATCGGCCCCGGCAGAGCGACACGTTGACCTACTAGTCAAGGCTCGCTAGCGAGGTCGAGTCTCGAGCTCGCTGATATAAGCAAGCGCGCAACGTTTCTCTTTGGCATTACGGTGAAGGTGTAACAGGTCCGCTTACGTGGAGGGTTATGCTGTAACGTAATGTTCGCCATGGTGTGTGGGATGGCTTATGTCAAGCACACACTGCGTTCGGCTATTGTGGGAGAGGCGCCCTCCTATAATAGTCGGTCGCAATGGCAATCCACCTACCTTTCCATTTCCTGCGTGGTTTAATTGTCAGGGTTAATATTACGGTGAGGTGTGTGAGTTCGCTTACGTGATGATCACACCGTAACTGTAATATTAAGTTAGGTGTAATATTATAGGGAGGTGTGTGAGTTCGCTTACGTGATGATTACACCGTAACTGTAATATTACATAGTATAAGATAGAATAGGGGGAACGTTAGGTAGGGGTTAAGATATGATAGGGCGGTGAGGTGTGTGAGTTCGCTTACGTGATGATCACACCGTAACCGCATGCATGATAGCATTTAAGGGGTAGCATAAGTTAAAATAAAGTAGTATAGAAATAAAGTAGTAGAATAAGGTAGGGACCCCACGCTTCCCCACCCCCCTTTTTTATAATTTTTAAATGACCTTGACCTAGTTTTGATTGTTCTACTTTCGGACTTAGAATTATTTTAAATGACCTATTTTTTAGACTTAGATATTTTAATTTCAAAAGACTTACTTGTTTGACTTATATATTGATTGATTTTAAAACTCTACTTTTGAGACTTAAATATTTTGTTAAAGTTTTAAATAACCTAAGATTTTAGTTTTGTGTTGTATCTTTTTATTAAATAATTATTATTTTTAACATTTGGGTTTTTGTAAATGTTTTAATTTCTGTTGATGGTGAGTTTAGTTTTCGCGTTGGTTATAAATATTTAGGTGTTTGTTAAAGCCTCAACCCTTGGTCACTATCTAACCTAACCTAACCGACCCCCAACCCCTTCCAAAGGGGTTGGGTGGTCGGTTTTTTTTACCCCCCCCCCCCCGCATCCCCCCCCGCACGTACCCAGTCACATAGGGCACATATTTTCTCGCCATCTGCCAATTGAAACCAAATTTTGGTTTTAAATATACAACGTTTCTTGTGCTCAGTAATGAGCTCGCTTTGCAAGATTTGCGGCAGCGGCTCTGACACCTCCCTAATTTGCCGAAGCATAGGGTTGTCTGAGCAGATCCGCTGCAAACATAACTCGTACAAGGAGCTCATTGTTATGGGCTGACTATGCTCACCTCACAGCCTTAAATACGTACCAATCACCTTGATGGCAAAGGACAACGCCCTCCATTGGGTTAACTAGGTCGCCATAGGAGGCCACCGCCTTGGACCGACAGTATATATAAGGTGTGCTGCAGTCTTGTGGTTATATTTGCCATGGAATCCCTCATGATCTTTGGTGCTGTGCACAACTTTGTTGAAGCCAAAAGAGTACTATGGTACATAAAAACGTATCATAGCAATCTGAATTGCATCAGTGGAGTACTTGAAGCTGTTAAAGCAGACGGTACAAAAATCTGTTGCACTTCGGATTCTATGGATTACGAAGGACTTGAATCATGGGTCCTTTATTATGTACAATTTTGTACAAAACTTTACATCAAAGTTGACACGGACTAAGGGGGTTTTCTAGGAGGAAAGAAAAGAATAGATACCAACAATGCATGTTGGTAGCTATTCTTTTCATTCTTCCGCTAAGATTTAAATGACCTTGACCTCGTTATGGACTTAGAAAATTTTTGTTAAGTTACAATAAACCTTCAAAATAACTAGGTCAAGGTCATCTGAACATACCCTATGAACGGGGAACAGAGCAGTAAGTGGTTAAACCACAAGCTGCTCTGTTCCCCGCTCCTATTTAATTTCTTCTATTGATATGTGTTTATAAACACATACATTTAATATCATATTGCTCCAGAGGAAACCAACCACAAAGATGACAATATTCTTGCGTTATCGGCGTCTTCAATTTGTATCCTACATTTTCAGATGCATGTTTCAGGTATCTGTACAGTTCTTGATCCGGATTCGCACCAGGAAGCCGCTAAAAAAATATTAATTTAAAGAAAATTAATAAAATAATATATTGTAAATAGAAAAAACAATGCAGTTAATGAAAACGTACCATGTGACATAGGCCGCATATTTTTTTGCCAGCATTTGGCATTTCCCACCAAATTTTAATTTTAGAAACACCGTTTTTTGTGCTCATAAATGAGCTCGCCTTGCAAGATTTGCGGCAGCGGCTCTGACACCTCCCTAATTTGCCGAAGCATAGGGTTGTCTGAGCAGATACGCTGCAAACACAACTCGTACAAGGAGCTCATAGTTATGGTCTGGCTATGCAAACCTCAAAGCTTTAAATACGTACCAATCACCTTGATGGCGAAGGTGATTTCCCCCTCCCCCGGGTTTCCACTATATATTGAGCGGATAGAAGCTTTATAGAATTAATAGTTTGCTACATTTTGAATCAACAAAACGTTATGGAATCTTTCCAAAAATACCTGATTGATCAAAGATTAAGTAGAAACCGAAGGGAACAAATAAGACAACACAGATTAAAAAAAGCTTTTGAAAAATTAAAATTAGTTGTACCGGAAAGTCAAAAACAAAAAAAATTAACAGACAATCTATAGTTCAAAATGCAATAGATTACATTAAAAAATTGGAAGAAGACTTGAAATCACCAACATTTAACTTAGAACAACAAGAATTTGAACAATCCGAACAGATATTTTTACAGGATATAGAAGAATTCCAACAATTCGAACAGAAATTTGTACAGGAAATAGAAGAATATCTTCAAACTTCGCAAAATTTAAACCAAGACATTTATGAAATTTTGTATCAACCTTTTGAAACTGTTTCCTTGCCAGTGTTAGAAAGCTTGGATGAATATTTTTTTGACGTCGAAAAGTAGAGGGGGTAAATGGGTGGGGAGCTGTTATAAAGGCAGGGTAAACAGAGTAATCTTTACTTTCTTAGGATCCAGCGCTATGGCAGGCACTTCGTCTTCGTCCAGGTCTTCTTCCTCGTCATCAAGAACATCATCATCATCATCTGTTGTTTCTACTGTGAAACAAAAATCTCCTTCTCCAAAAAAATCTTCACCGAAAAAATCTCCTTCTCCAAAAAAATCTTCACCAAAAAAATCTCCTAACAAAATTTCTGAAAAACTTCAAAAACTTCAAAAATTAAGAAAATCCTGTTTTAAGAAAGAACAATGTGCTCATATTTTAAAAAAAAGAGCGAACAAAGGTGAAAGGTGTGTGAAGTTGTGTAGTGTAGGTGAAAAATTGTGTAATTTGCATAACAAACGTGAACCTTCCGAAAAAGTCAAAATTCAACCTTCTAAAAAAGTCAAAATTGAACCTTCCAAAAGTGAATTGCCAGAAAAAATTGAAAACTATAAAAGAATTAAAATCAACAGATTGAAATTAAACCACAAACATGTTTTTGTAAAAAAGATCAGTAACAGGGATGTTGTTCTTAGATGTTGTGATGAACTCTACTTGCTCAAATTACCAGTAAATCTTCAAATTCCAAATATCAGTAATGTTCATTATTATTTAGTAAGAAAATCTCCATCTGATAAAGTTAAATTGTCAAATTAAACACAAGACAAAAAAAATGGAGCGGGGGAATAGACCACTTTGTAATTCCAAGAGAATTACTTAGCGGTCTATTCCCCCGCTCATAGGGTATTTTTGAATGACCTTGACCTATTTTCAAAATTTACAATGGAGGGTTAATTTCTTATAAAAGCGGGATAACAAAATGACTTTTTACTTTTTAGAATCTAGTCCTAAAAAGAACAATGTTCGTATATTATTAAAAAAGGGTAAAAGATGTGTTGTGTAAATCAAACATTATGCAGTGCGCACAACAAATACCTCCTTTTGTTAAAACTAAGAGGTTAGTGTAAAAATTAAATTTAAAAAAATCGGAGCGGGGGAATAGACCACTTTGTAATTCTAAAAGAATTACTTAGCGGTCTATTCCCCCGTTCATAGGGTATTTTTTGGTGACCTTGACCTACTTTTTACACTTATAAATTTTCGCTAACTGCTATTGACCTTGAAAATAAATAGGTCAAGGTCATTCAATAATTAAAAAGAAAATGGAGGTGTACGGTTTTACAGAACCGTACACCTCAGAAACCTAACAGAAGAAAAGCTAAATCTACCTATATATAAATGACCTTGAGACTTAGAAATTTTCGCTAAGTCTTTTTGTTGACCTTGAAAATAAGTAGGTCAAGGTCATTCGATAACTAAAAAGAAAATGGGGGTGTACGGTTTTATAGAACCGTACACCCCCGGAAATCTAAAAGAAGAAAAGCTAATTTACAATACAATCTGCCTAGAGTTTAAGAATTAATAAAAATAAAAAAATAAAGAAATAAAATTTAGTAAAAAAAAATAGCTAGACAGCCCAGCGCTGCACATCATGATTACAGTGTGATCATCACGTAAGCGAACTCACACACCTCACCATAAGCGCACAACGCTAAGCTAAAAAAAAAATGTTATTTTGAAATAGCAAGTTGCTTAATTAAATTTAGGAAAAAATCTAAATGGCCAGTGTCTCGCCATTAGCGACGCAGAACAACTGAGGTCTAGCGAAACTCCGGAGGTAGGCGAACTACCCATCCAGCACGTATAGAGGTTGTAAGTGACCCGCTTTGGTGAGCGTAATCACTACAAAAGCGGTAGCCGGTTTTACCATTATTGGTTTTACCATGCAAAAGATGGAAGGAAAAAAGGAAAGGAAATTGGAATTGAAAGGTGTCCCTAACTAAAAAGGAGTACAAGACAAGAGAGGGAATGCCCTCAACAAGCTTGTTGGAAAAAGGAAATTGGAATAGAAAGGTATTAAAAACATATCATATAACATTCCTAAAAACAAAAATTTTACTTTAAATTTAAACATTCCAGGCAGAAATATATTGTAAGTAAAAGAAAGATTTTAAAATAATACTATCTACCAAACCAGCAAATTAAAAACAAACTACAAACCCTAGGGTATCTACAAGCACAAACAACTACCATGCCTTAAAATTAATCAGTCCTACGTCAAGATGTTATTATACAAATAACACCAAGATATTTTCACCAAACAGCAAAAATGATAAAATGTTCAGGGCGCCTTCTGAACATGTTACCACCTCACTGTCTAGCGAGCAACTGATGCCGAACCACACGCGCAGATCCCGGACCCCAACTCGGCTTGAGGTCATCCCCCCTCCTCGCTTACCCCCTCCCAAACCACAGGACCCTTACTGCGGGTTTGGTTTCCATCATTCTTTTGCCATTGTTCCAACAGGCAACAACATTTCTTTCTTTACTTTACATTGGATTTGTAAAAATTTTAAGTGTTAAAACTTCTCAATATTTAATATTTTAGGACTTTGAAAAATTTTCAAACCTATCATTCTTTTGCAACTGTTTAAACAGGCAACAACACTTCTTTCTTTATTTTTACTTTACATTGGACTTGTAAAACTTCCTAATAATTAATACTTTCGGACTTAGAAAAATTTTCAAACATTTGCTTCAACGTTTATTTTACAATATCAAGTTTCTTTTATAATGCCTCCAACAGACAACAATTTTCCTTTTGGATGTACAATTTGTGAAAAAATATATAAAATGGTTGAACCAGAAGATTTAACGGATGACGAAAGTATTTTTGAAAATAGTTTGATTCCAGTAGAAGATACATCTGATGCTACATCCGATGCTACATCCGATGCTACGTCTGATGCTACAAGTGATGAAGAAAATATTTTGGAAGTACCAGTAGCAATAGGCGAAGAAACGCCGTTAACACATGTTGTAACAATTAACTATGATCCAGTACAATATACACATGCTCTTGTTCGGCGACGTTTGTTTCCGGCATCGGACATGGAGGAAGATGAAAGCGATAACGATTTGGAAATAACATATTTAAACAACAGCAATGATGATCACACTTACGACGCATAATATATGTATTATTTTGAACTTAAATTATTTGACCTTGGCACTTAGATTTTTTTAAAACTTCCATTATTTGACCTTGAGACTTAGAATTTTTTTAAAACTTCCATTATTTGACCTTGAGACTAAGATTTTTTCTAAAACTTCCATTATTTGACCTTGACACTTAGATTTTTTTTTAATACCTGCATTATTTGACACTTAGATGTTTTTTTAAACTTGCATTATTTGACCTTGACACTTAGGAGTTTTGAAATATAAGAAATTTAACTGTTATTAACACTTTTTGTGTTTAATACAGAAAAAGTGGTGGGGGTAGTCTATAAATAGGTGTAGTTTAAGAGTGGTTTTTATTATTACTGCAACTTTTGGTTGGCAGCACTGCTACGGTTAAGGACAGTAGAGGCTAGCGTCGGCTCCCGGTTTAAATGCGGTTTAATAAGTTCTAAGCGTTTGAGATGTCTTATCACTAGAGATAACTTAAAACGAGTTCTACTGCGGTTAGTTTAGAACGTGATTTGCAGTAATTAACATCGCCGTTGCCGAGATATCGGTTAAAGTGTGTTCGCGTCCGTGTCAACGTGGTACTCGGTCTCCGGTCGCAACTGGTCGGTCGTGAGTGTGTGGTGTGGTGCCTGCTCAGTGAATTCCTAAATAAGGCAGAAACTATCTACCATCTATGACTGAAACTAAAATTGTGGATTTTTTTACTCCGACGAACCGCACTGCGAAGAGGCAGAAACCTTCCTCAGCACCTGAAAACCTAGAAGACGGCGGACAGGGAGGAGAAATGGGTAGCGACAAAGTAGGTGACTTAACATTTGATCAGTTGATGGCAGGTTTTAATAAGCTATTGGATGCCAAGCTCTCTAATTTAGCTACTAAAGAGGACCTAACTTATATTAGTGGAAAGGTTACGGCCTTACATGAGGAAAATGTTCGCCTTAGGAAAGAAATAGATAGCCTAAAATCACAAGAGGGAGTCATTTTGTCAAAGCTTCTTGATTTGGAAGGTCGCTCGAGAAGGAACAACCTTATATTTCGTGGTCTCCAGTGGGGAGGTAAAAGGCCTGACTACAGGGAGGTTGTAAGGAGGTTCTGTCGGGAGGTGCTGAAGGATGGTGGAAAGATTTGTGTGAACAGGGCGCACCCGCTTGGCAAGGACGGGAAGGCTATAATAGCCCACATACCCTATGACCCGGACATCGACTACATAATGATGCATGCCAAGGACCTGAAGGGATCGGGCTATGCTGTGCACCGCGACTTCCCGAGGGAGGTGCGAGTCAAGCGCGCCTGTCTGTCTGCTGTGAGGGCGGAGATCGAGCGTGTCACCGGCCGGACGATGAGGATGCCCCTAACCTTCGACCACCTTCTGGTTAACGGATGTCGGCTGACATGGGAGTCAGGGAAGCTAATGGCAGGCAGGGTCGAGGGGGCCGAGAAACTGGAGGAGATGTTTGGACACGACTTCTCGGATTTCTTAGCGGGATTGAGACAGCGGCCTACAGGGCGGACCAGCGACACGACGACCAACCTACATTCCACTGGGCCCGGGGCTCCGCAGTCATCGCAGACGGCGGGGTCGACAGAGATGACGGCGAACCACAACGACCAGGCAGCGAAGTGAGGGAGTTCCGCCAATCCTCCGGGCAGTGACAGTGAAGAACAGCATGGACAGAAAAAACAAGATAAGGGACAGATAAACTGTAATATTAAGGTTTTAGTTTATAACTATTGTGGATTAAAGGCAAAGGTGAGCGATCCTTATATTATAGATTTATTAAAAAAGAATGATTTGGTTTTTTTGGTAGAAACTTTTGTTATGGAGAAAGATAAAGAATTCATTATTAATAAGCTAAATGGCTTTAAAGTAAATTTTAAGAGTGCAGTCAGAAATTCTAGTTTCGGCAGGGGTATTGGAGGTGAAATTATAGCTGTAAATCTGAACTCTGTTCATAGCAGAGAATTTAATTTTTTGGAAATAGGTAATTTTAGTTTAGTTCAAGCTAATATTTCTAGTAAAACTGAATTATTAACGTTCCTACCTGTGTATTTAAATTTTAATCAATGGGATGAAAAGTTTAGGGAATTGGTAACATTTTTAGATGACAATCATTTTCAAAATTTAATTCTTTTGGGCGATTTGAATGGTCGAATAGGAAATGAACAAAATTTCTCTGAAAATGTTTTAGAAGATGTAAATAAAAACTTGGTGGATGACAGAAAATCAAAAGATCTTGTGGTGAACTCCAATGGGCGCAAAATATTAGATTTATTAGAAAACAATGGACTAGTAGTTTTAAATGGCCGGTCGCCTGGTGACCTCGATGGTGAATTTACTTTTGTAGGTGCAATGGGCGAATCTGTTATAGATTTTGTAGCTGTGTCGATCGGTTGTTTACACATTGTGAACGACTTTCAAGTATTGCCATTCCCCGGGTCAGATCATTTACCATTAGAAGTGGATATCAGCAGTGGCAGGCCTGTCGCCGGGGGTGGGGAGAGGGGCGAGGTGACCACCCTGCAGTTGCTTAATTGGACTTAATTGGACGAGAAAAGATGACTTAAATTTCCGAGCGCGAATCGACCAAAACATTTTAAACGTTGAACTTTCTGATGAAAATCAAAAGAATGTAGATGCTATTGTGGAATGTATTCGATTGTCAGCATCTACTACTCAAAATTCTAAAACTATTAATTCTTTAGATAAAAATCAACCATGGTTTGATTTTGAATGCCAATCATTAAGAAAACGTGTTTTTAAATTATTAAATTTATACAGAAAAACCAATTCTGAAATTGTCAAACAAAAATATACATCTGAAAATAAAATATATAAGTTGATTTGCAGGAATAAAAGGAAAATACATTATGAAAATATTATAAGTAATTTAAATCAAAATTCTGACAGTAAACGTTTTTGGAATGCGCTAAAATCGTTTAAAAAGAGGCCAGAAAATGTCGTGGGAAATATTTCACCCGATAGTTGGGTAAAACACTTTAGGAATTTGTTGAACCCACCGCTACTATCAGGACGCGTGAGTTACGCAGCGCCACTTATCGAAAATGAAAGATTAGATAGTGAATTTACCTTAACGGAATTGAAGACGGTGCTGAGTAGAGTAAAAAATAATAAAGCCCCGGGCTTCGATCGAGTCCCGTATGAATTCTTTAAGTTTGCTTCAGAATCCTTTTTGAGTAAACTACTCCTAGTCTATAACAAAATATATAAAAGTGGGAAAGTTCCGGAAAGTTTTAAAAAATCTATAATTTTTCCTTTATTTAAGAAGGGCGATATAAATTCAATGGAGAATTATAGAGGGTTATCTTTTATTGACTGTGTAGGAAAACTATTCATGGCTTTGATTAATAATAGGCTCCAAAATTGGATCAACATAAATCATATAATGACAGAATTTCAGGCTGGATTTCGTCGCGGGTATTCTACCACAGATAACATCTTTAGTCTCTCGTGTATGATAAAATTAAGGTTAGCAAACAAAGGGGGAAAACTTTTTGCTTTTTTTGTAGATTTTAAGGCAGCATTTGATACAATTGACCGTAAAGCTCTGATATTTAAGTTGTCTTGTCTGGGTTTATCTACGCAAATGTCGACAGTTTTAAATGACTATTATACTGGTACATCCGCGGGAGTTTGGTGTAAGGATGGTGTCACCGACAGCTTTAACACTTCTATGGGTTTGAGGCAGGGATGTATAGGGAGTCCTGTCGCCTTCTGTTTGTTTGTAAACGACCTGCCAGATGCGGTGGGGGGAGGCTGTATCTTTGAGGGTAATAAAGTTAACATGCTCATGTATGCTGACGATATAATTTTGCTTGCTCCGACCGCGACGGCCCTGCAGCACATGATTTTTAAATTAGAAAGTTATTGCGAAACTTGGAATTTACAGGTAAATTTAACCAAATCCAAAATTATGGTTTTTAGAAACGGCGGGAAACTGCAGGGAGGTGATAGATGGTGGTACAAGGGTGAGAGAATTGAAGTGGTCAATGATTACAAGTATTTAGGAGTTACATTCACAAGTACCTTGTCGTGGAATTTACATTTGAAAGGAAAATCTAGTTTAGCGAAATTTGCTCTAAATTCAGTATGGGAAAAATTAATTTCCAATAGTGAAGTTCCTTTAAATAGTAAAGTCGTATGCTTTAATTCAGTGGTTAAGTCAGTTATTTGTTACGGAGCTGAGGTTTGGGGTTTCGAAGAAAATGAGCGTGTAGAATCGGTGCTAAAATTGTTCATTAAAAAGTTATTCCGTCTTCCCCACAACACACCTAATTATGTGCTCTATTTAGAAACTGGACTAGAAAAATTATTTTTCCATACAATTTATTTGAATTTACGTTATATTATTAAGGTATTATCTTTCCAAGAAACCCGTCTTCCTTTTGTGCTTGCCAAACAAATTATTAGTAGGAATATATTTTGGGCCAGAGATTGGGAATTATTAGCTAAAAAGTACGATCAAAATTTAAGATTAAATTTCGAACATGTAAACCTGGAGCTCCAATTAACAAAAGTAGTGGAAGCTGTGAAGACTGCTTGGCGGGCGGAGTGTATTGGTAGGGCTCGAACGTCCTTGTACCACAGTCAGCTGTTGTCCCTTGACCTCGAACTCGGCGAGAGGAGTCCACTGTATGATAACGACGTAGGCGTTATCGCTTGGGCAATAAAAGCCAGAGCAGAGCTTATTGATCTAAACTTCAAACCATGGCTCGAAAGGAATTATCTTTGCTCCTTGTGTAACCTTAATGAAAATGAGACTTCGTATCATTTTATAGCTATCTGTCCGGCTTTAATTCATATCAGAAATATTTTTTTCGGGAAGAGATCTTTGAGTCAACATGAATATTACGAATATCTAAATGGAAGGAATTGGCGGGTACTTTCAAAATATTTACAATCGGCTTGGAAATATAGATGGGACATTATTAAAGAATTTAATTTTGAATGAACAAACTAACTATTATCAATCTTAGTTTACGTCTTTTTCTTTCCTTTTTCTTAATTAGATCATAATAACATTTAGGCGAGAAAGGTCAAAATGATCGAAAAATTATACAATCATTAATGAAACTTACTTATTTCTCTCCTAATTTATTATTTATAAATGTGCAAGCGCTCAGTTAAGTTCGTATTGGTTTTTTGTGCCGTATTTTATTACATAAGATTTTATCGCCTTTCAATCAAAATATAGCTTTTGTATTTATTTATTTATTTAATTGCTTTTTTCTTGCAGGTTTGCCAACCACAACAGACGGTTATGTATAACCATTGTTTTATATGCTTTTTTATGTTTATTGAATATGTATCTTTTCAAGAAAATAAAGCATGTTTTTTCTTTCTTTCTTTCTTTCTTTCTTACTGCAACTTTTGTGGAGAGCACACCTACGTCATGTATTACTGCATCAGTTGTGAAGAATCTTTTGAAAATGAAAACTTACTACAAATACACAAAGAAGTGTACCATAACAACGAAACAAGAAACAATGCAGAAGAAGAAGATTTGGAAGAATTAGATCAAATGCTGGCTACCCATCAACAACAACTAAATTCAAGACCAACTGTTATTCAATACGCACCCGGACCATCTTTGGATGTGGAATTATACGCCCGAGCTTTACCAGGCAGTGTAGTAACTCATTTTAAGATTGACAATGCTCAATTGCAACTAGCACAATTTATATTGAAAGCAAAAACATTAGTAACAGAAACATTGAAGAATGAACTAAGAAGATTAAATTTTATAAAGTTTGGAATATTATTAGATACTGTATTTACAAATGTTCAGAATGAAACATCACCAAGAGGATTTTTAACTAAAAACAAAACCATCATGTTTGCATCGGATATAAGCTCAATTGTGGATGATTGTTTTGAAGAACTTTTAACAAAATTACAAGAACATGAAGGAAGAGGTTCTGGATGGAGTTTGTTAAGTATAACAAGCTTAGATGTGAGAGTTCATAAACATGGATATGGAATGAGAGGTAGTAGTTATATTGCTTTGCCAAGGAAGATTCGAGTAACCAAATCTTGTGTTAATGTACAAAATGAAAATGCTGAATGTTTCAAGTATGCAATGCTTGCAAAATATGTAGAAGATCATGTGGAACGACCGAGTAGAGCATACGATGAGGTTTCCTATATGTATAACTGTCAAGGCATGACTTATCCTGTTTCAATTCAAGACATATCAAAATTTGAAAAGAAAAATCCTTTTGCATCTGTAAACATCTTTGGCTTAGATTCATCCAACAATGTCTATCCCTTACGTATAACACCCACCGAACGCAGAGATCATACCGATTTATTATTAATAACAAAAGGTGATATTTCACATTATGTATATATTAAAGATTTCGAAGCTTTAGTTTGCAAACAGTTATCAAAACATAAAAAAGAAAAAACCACTTGTAAAAGATGTTTTTGTTTTGTAAACAAACCATTAAGAAGAGGTGGTTCAGAATGGTTAATGGAACATCAAAAATTATGCAATGGAAACTATGAAGTAAGAATTAAATTACCACACCCTAGCAGATCACAAGTAAAATTTGATAAAGTTATCCAACAATACAGAATTCCCGTTGTAGTGTATGCAGATTTAGAATCTTCATTGCTTCCACTTGAACAAGAAGAAGGAGAGGAAATTACAAGCAGAACAAAGTATCAACTTCACAAACCAAACAGCTACTGTTTAATAGTAAAATCCACTCTGCCTGAAGAACATCTTCAAGAATATGGTTTGACATCTACACCAAAGATTTATCGTGGAGAAGAAGCAGCTCGATACTTTGTTGATGATTTATACGACATCGCTGGGAAAGTGGAAGCAATGTATAGCAATGTGGTTCCTATGTCACCTATGACACCGGAAGAAATTTATCTTTATGATTCGACAACAACATGCTATTTGTGTAACAATCAATTTACAGAAACTAAAGTTAAAGTTCGCGACCATGACCATCTGACAGGAGCCTACAGAGGTGCAGCTTGCAACGGATGTAACATCAACTACAAACTACCATCTTTTATTCCCGTGGTTTTTTTTTAGCGGATACGATGGACATTTTATCATTCCCGAATTAGCAAGAGACAACGGTGAAATAGACGTTATAGCACAAACTATGGAAAAATTTATAAGCTTTTCAAAAAAGGTGGGCAAAATTAAACTTAGATTTGTTGATTCTTTTCGATTTATGCCTTCCAGTCTTATGAAACTTTCTGAAAATTTAAGAAGACAAAATTTAATAGAAACAAGCAAAATTGTACCTGCAGAAAAAATGGATTTGGTTCTTCGGAAAGGAGTTTTCCCGTATGATTACATCGATGGACTACATAAATTTCAAGAAACGTCACTTCCTCCACCAGAAGCTTTCAAAAGTAAACTTACCGATTTGGACATTTCACCTGAAGACTATCAACACGCATGCAGAGTTTGGGACGAATTGGAAATGAACACTCTGGGAGATTATTCTGACTTTTATGTAAAACTTGATGTGACCCTTCTCTGCGATGTGATGGAAGAATTTAGAAACACCTGCTTTGAAGCTTACGGATTAGACCCTCTTCATTCTTATACTTCTCCAGGACTAGCTTGGCAAGCTATGCTAAAAGAAACAAAGTGCAACCTTCAATTATTAACAGATATTGACATGGTGTTGATGATCGAATCGGGCGTTAGAGGTGGATTGACCCAAAGTGTTACTAGACATGTTAAAGCTAACAACAAATATCTTCCAAACTACGATAAAGAAAAACCATCAGTGTTCTTAGGATATTTCGATGCCAACAATTTATACGGATGGGCCATGTCTAATCCACTTCCTTTTGGAAACTTTGAATGGGTTAATCCAGACTCTCTTGGTGATATTTCGCAAATTTCAAAAGACGGAGACACCGGATACATATTGGACTGTGACTTTGAATATCCAGAACACTTGCATGATCTTCATTACGATCTTCCGCTCCTTGCAAAAACAGAAGTTTCACCAATTGGCAAACATCCAAAATTAATGATGACTCTTGAAAATAAACAAAGATACGTAGCTCACGTTTGGGTTGTTCAACAAGCACTCCAATTGGGTTTACGTATAACCAAAATTCATAGAGTTTTAAAATTTTCCCAATCTTGCTGGTTAAAACCGTACATTGATTCAAACACCAGAAGAAGATCAGCTGCAACATCAACATTTCAAAAGGACTTTTTTAAATTAATGAATAATGCGATATTTGGAAAAACATTGGAAAACAAAAGAAAACACAAAAATGTTAAATTAATTACAGATCCTATAAAACTAGAAAAACTTGTACAAAAACCAAACTTTGGAACATCCGTTATCATCAATGAAAACCTTGTGTCAGTATCTATGAAGAAGACAAGCGTGAAAATGGATCGTTCGTTGTACGTTGGAATGTCAATCTTGGATATTTCCAAAACCCACATGTATGATTTCCACTACAACAAAATGGTCGCCTTCTACGGTAGAGATAACATCGGAATCGCCTACATGGACACGGACGCTTTCATCTACTGGATTCTTACTGAAGATATGTATTTGGATCTTCGAACATTTGTTCACAAAAATGAATTTGATTTTAGTGACTATCCAAAAGATCATTTAAATTATGACAATGATCGGAACAAAAAGAAACTTGGAAAATTTAAAGACGAAGCAAATGGAATTTTACTGAAAGAACTTATTGCACTAATGTCAAAATTGTATTCACTACAATTGCATAAAGAAGAAAACAATATTATTAAAAAAGCTAAGGGAGTAAAAAGTTTGTATCTTAAGAAGAATGTAAATTTTGAACACTACAAGCAATGCTTATTTGAAGAAACGACTATAACTGCAAAATTCAACACCATCAGAAGTTTCAACCATCAACTGTACAGCGTAACAGAAGTGAAAAAAGCACTCTGCTCCAATGATGACAAACGACACATTCTTCCAGACAAAATTCACACTCTACCATTCGGCCACTACTCTCTCAATCCTATCAATGAGTAAAAACAAAAAGAAAAAAAAGAAAAAAAGAAAAAAAGAAAAAAAGGGGAAATCACAGCATGCTCGCTGTGATTTCCCCTTTTTTTTAAATATGTTGAAATGACCTTGAACTATAAAAGCGGATGCAGAAAAAGAAACACTCAATACTAACTTGACTTTGTTAGTAAAATCATCATGACAGACTTAAAGGAAAAGATTGTTAATGAACTTCATAAACCTGCAAGAATAAAGTTTCCACGACGAAATACTGTTGTAAAAGGAATAAATGATTTATATCAAGCAGATTTAATTGAAATGCAACCGCATAGTAAAATAAATAAAGGATTTAAATACATACTTACGATTATTAATTGTTTTACTAAAGTTGCAGATGCTTTGCCATTAAAAGACAAAACTGGTAACAGCATAACAAAAGCTATGGAAGTAGCTATAAAAAGAGATAAAAATAAAATTAAACATTTACAAACTGATGATGGGAAAGAATTTTTTAATAAACCTTTTGCCTTGTTAATGAAAAAATATAACATAAATCATTATTCCACAAATTCTGAGAAAAAGGCAGCTATAATTGAAAGATTTAATAGAACCTTAAAAGGTGCAATGTATAAAATGTTTTCGAAAAGAGGGTCTTACGTATGGGTTGATATCTTACCAAAATTAATAAGCGATTACAACAACAAGTTTCATAGAACTATCGGTATGGCACCTAACAAAGTGAATAAGAAAAACGCTAAACTAGTTTTACAACGAATTAAAAAGAATACACAGCCAAAAGCGGAACAAAGAAAACCAAGAAAATTTAATGTAAATGATAAAGTTCGAATTAGTAAATACAAAGGAGTGTTTACTAAAAAATACCTGCCCAATTGGACAAACGAAGTTTTTACAGTGTATAAAGTACAACCTACTGTACCGGAAACTTATATTTTAAAAGATAACAAAGGAAATTTGTTACAAGGCGGTTTTTACGGACATGAATTGTTAAAGTCAACAGTAGGCGATGTTTATCTTGTTGAAAAGGTGTTGCAAAGGAAAAAAGACCAAGTTAAAGTACGTTGGTTGGGGTTTGATAAAACTGAAGACTCGTGGATACCTATAAAAGATTTGATTTAGTTTTAAATCAACTTATTTACTCTTCTGCCTTTGAATAAGATGGAGATTGTTCACCATAAAGATAAATTTAATATTAATAACATTGATGATTTAACCGTAGATAACGTTAAAATCAACAATGGTAAACACGGCAGTTTATTTCCAAACACTGTACGATGTATAGTCAGCGGTCCTTCAAACTGTGGCAAAACTAACGTTGTGTTTAACTTAATTACAAACACAAAAGGATTGCGATTTAATAACCTATATATTTTTTCAAAGTCCTTACATCAACCAAAGTATCAATTGTTGGAAAAGATCCTGACTGATGTGCCCGATGTTAACTATTACAAATTTAATGCTAGTGACAGTGTTATGCAACCAGACCAGGCTAAGCCGTATTCTGTATTTGTATTTGATGATGTATCTAGTGAAAATCATGATACTATTAGAAACTATTTTGCCATGGGAAGACATAATAATATTGATAGCATATATATCGGACAAACATATAGCAAAATTCCAAAACAACTAATTAGAGACAATGCAAATATTTTAGTTTTATTCAAACAAGACGATACAAACCTAAAACATATATACAACGATCATGTAAATGCTGATATGTCATTTGATAAATTCAAAGAGCTTTGTGGAAAAGCTTGGGCGGAAAAATATGGATTTTTGGTAATTATGAAAGATAAAGCTATAACAGATGGTCGTTACCATCTGTTTTGATAAATTTGTTTTGATAGGTTGTTTGATAATATTGTTTGCATAGGTTTTGATAAATTTGTTTTAATACATTAATTAACAACATTATCGTACAAGTCTTCATGGTGTAAACATGGTTAATCAGGAAAAGCTATTAAAAGAAATAAAATCACTTAGTGATTCTATTAGACATAAAAACAGAGCGTTAAGATTAGGAATAAGAGAAAGAGAGAAATTTCTGGAATCAACATTTAAACCTATTACTGAGCCATTAAAACCATTAGGACAAAATGTTAAACATTCAACATTTAATTTTTCCGGAGATGCTATTTTACCCATTTCAAAATTTGAACAAAAAGAAGAATATGAAAGTGATACAAGTTTTATACAACAAGGAGAAACAACTGAAGAAGAAAGCGAACTAGGTGAAGAAACGGATGTTTTAACAGAAAAAGAAGGTCTTTCTACAAGCGAAGAACAGCAAGAAGAAGAAGAGCCTATTAATCCATCCAACTTGAGCAAATTGGGCTCGGATATTGCGTATAAAGGGCCGCTTGCAAGACAATTTGTATTAAAAATGTTACATTCTGCACAACCAACTCGAAAATATCATACTTTTGGTGCTAGAATAGAAGAAAATGGGCTAATGATTGGAGATAGCAAACTTGATGTAGACGAACATGACAATATTATTATAAATAATAAACAATACAAGGGTACAAAAGGATTGTTTGAACTTATTTTTAAGCCGAAACCTAATAAATATACTAAAAAGGATTTAAACATTTTTAAACAAATATTGGAGGATACAAATGCGCATAAGAAAAATGATTCTAAAAATTTCAATGTTCATAGAAATGCATCAGAAAAATATAAAACTATTATTGCTAAACTTTTCCCACCAAAAAGAAGGGAACCCATAAAAAGAAAATCATTATCTTCTGCTGAAATAAATATTTTACATAAAAGAAGAAAAACAAATCAATCAAGTTTATCAGGAAAAGGATTATTAAAAAACTTGTATGATACTAATATAATATACTACAACGATATAAACAAATTGGTTGACAGAATGAAGTTGATATATGAAGCTAAACAAGCCGGACATAGTGGTTTAGAAAATGAATGGGTACCTTTGGTCGGCGAACTGCGAAATCGAGGAGTAATTGCATAAAAAAATATGAGTATATATAATACAAGTATAACTGATTAAATATTCAGTATAACCATGAGTGTGGATAAGTTTGGACGGTATTCCGAAACTGGAAGCAAATCAGGATCTTATGGAAAAAGAGGTGGTTTACCACTAACATCCGATGGAGATTATGATATAAATAACAAACGGTTAAAGTTTGTAAATGATCCAAAAGATGATAATGATGCGGTAAATTTTAAAACTTTAAGAAGTGAAACATTACCTAGCTTAAAGCTTCAAAATGAAGTGTATAACGCTAATTTTTATAGAATTGTAAATCTTCCAAAACCAATAGATAAGAATGATTCGGTAAATAAAGAATATTTAATGTGGTACATAAACCAAACCTTACGATATGATCCTAGGAGTAATAATAAAGTATACGATGCAAAAGATCTTAGAATAGCCAATATAGCAGATCCTATTAATGATCAAGATTCAGTTACAAAAAAGTATTTACATTCAGTCATCCCTGAAAAAACAGATAAATTTTCCTTTTAAAACTTTGTAATACATGATATTGGAGACCCTAAAGATATGACAGATGCTGTAAACCTTCAATATCTTACAGATCATTGTATTACGCATGATATTAATACAATTGATTGCAAAAATAAAGTGTTAACTAACGTTAAGGAAGGAACTGCAAAATCACATGCAGCTACAATAAGTCAAATAATGAAATTAAAAGATAACAAATGGAATGCGGATGCAAAAATAATTACTAATGTTAAAAAAGGGTTGCATGAAACTGATGTAGCAACAGTTGGACAAGTTTCTGCATTAAAAGAAATTTCATCAAGAACTGGTCAACAAGGCTTTGATTGCAAAGGGAAACCACTAGTCAATGTTGCAGAAGGAATAAGAGACAATGATGTAGTTACAGTAGCACAAATGCATCAGAAGGGACACATATACTATAATCTTTTTCTAAGAAAAGATTTTAATAAGCAGTCTTTTTTTTGTGAAGACTTGCGATTGACTAGCTTAAAAGACCCTATTAATTTTACTGATGCTGTTAATGTAAATTACATTGTAAGACTCTTAAGTGTAGTATTATATGATATTTATAACACAATAAACCCCATAAAATCTGATCAAAAATTAAATTGGGTTAAAAAGAATGTTATGGAAAAATATTTTTTAAATAAGGAAACTGATACTTTAAGAACTTCTAAAGATGATGATGATGAAGAAGATACAATCCTTCCACAAAACTGGAAAAAAATTATTTACCCAAAAACAAACATACTTATAAATAAACAATGTCAAAGGATAAGTGCATCATTCATTATAAAGCATTTATAAAATAAACAAGTATCGACATTTCCTTTCACTATAAAAGACCATGTTGAAAGTTCAACGCATCAGTCATAATCGACACGTTATAAAGAGAGGAAGAGGAATAGCATCAACAGCACTTTCTCTTATTACTAAGCCGGTTGGAGCTATAGTTAATAAAGCTATCGATTTATTACCTGTAGAACTACATTTACCAGGAGGTTATCAATATTGTGGTCCTGGAACAAAATTGAAAAAAAAAGACTCGCTAGAGGGGATCTTGGAATAAATAAACTTGATCAAGCCTGCAAACAACACGATATAGCATATTCAAAGTTTGCAGATACTAAAAATAGATCAATAGCGGATAGAGCACTTGCTGAAAAAGCTTGGCAAAGAGTAACATCCAGTGACGCTAGTATCGGTGAAAAAGCAGCAGCTTTAGTGGTATCAGCAGCAATGAAGGGTAAAACGATGTTTGGAGGTGGAAAGAAGAAAGGAGGTGGAAAAAGGAGAAGAAAACCTGCAAAGAAACGTGGAGGAAATATAAGAAGAAAACGACGATCCACCGCAGGTAAAAATAAAAAGAAACAAACAATATGGTCAATGATAAAAAAAGGAGGAGGATTATACCTAAGACCGTATCGTGTGTATTAAACAGAAAAAAACAATTACTAATTCCAAATAAAGAATTAACAGATAAAGAATTAATTACTTATGTTTCTTGTTTAAAAATTCCATTTTTTAGAGGAGTGTTTATGAAAGATGCATTACCTGTTAAAATATGAAAAAATGAAACCGGAATAGTAAATTTAGATAATAGTAAAGGATCAGGCACTCATTGGGTATGTTATAAGAAACTAGGATCAACTATTTACTACTTTGATAGTTTTGGTAATCTCCCACCACCAAAAGAACTACAATATTACTTTAAAACAGCTAAAAATGTACTATACAATTATAAAAGAGAGCAACCTGATGATACGGTAATCTGTGGACATTTATGTTTAGATTTTTTAACAAAAAGCGTTAGTCAACTTTAAGATGTCTTCCTATACAGTATCATTAACTGGAACTTCATCTACTTTGCGAAGTGTTCTTTTCCCTGCGTTACGTTTGGAAAAAGATAAATTATGGGAAGCCGCATTATTAGATATAACAACTTATAATTCTATTCCCAACGTTACTGAAAATGTTAATGACAAAATACATTATTACAAAACAAAAGATAAAAATACAAACAAATATTCAGATATACAAGTATTTAGTTTACCCACTGGAGCATATGAAATTGATGATATAAATGAAGCGATACAAAATCATATGGGAAAAGATAATATAACAATAAAAGGAAATAACAATACTATGAAAGCTGAAATTAAATCTAAATATTATATAGATTTTAGCAAAGAACATTCAATTGGTAGTTTATTAGGATTTCCTAAAACAACAAAAATTTTAGAACCTAATATTAACCATTCAGGTGCTAGAACTGTAACAATAATGAAAGTTAACAGTATAGATATTACATGTAATATTATACATGGTTCTTATAGAGATGGTGAAAATACTCATATATTGCACACATTCTATCCAACGGTCGCTCCGGGTTTTAAAATTGTGGAAAAGCCACAAAACTTGGTGTACCTACCGTTAAACACCAGTTTTATTTCAGACATTGTGGTGAACATACTAGATCAAGACGGAAATCATATTGATTTTAGAGACGAACCTATAACTATACGAATACATATAAAATCAACCGTATAACAATGGGGTTATCATTTAAAAAGAAAGAGCTGACTGGTAAACAAGTCAGTAGCACTTCAGCTATAGAAGGATTAACAAGTGATAACATTCGTTTTCTAGAAGAAATTGGATTAAAACTTATTAATAATGGAAATATTGGATATAGCGCAGGGTCCGACATTCGACGAAACCTTATGGGAAAAGGAATATCATACGCACAACCCTTACGCTTCATCAAAATTAAATAATAATGATGAAATTAGAATTCCCATACAACAACAGGATATTTATACACTTCCATGTGAAAGTTATTTGTATATCGAAGGAAGAGTAACAAAAAGAGATGGAAGCACTGCAAGTACTGTTCCGTTCATAAATAACCCCATGGCATATTTGTTTGACGAAATAAGATATGAAATTTCCGGAGTTACAGTAGATTCAACAAAAAAGGTGGGAATTACAAGTACATTAAAAGGATTAGCATCTTTAACACCGAGTGAAAAAAATATGCTGGCCGCCGCAGGATGGGTAGCACCCGATTCCAGTACAATCACTCCAAACACTTCAGGCAATTTTGACTTTTACATTCCTTTAAGATTACTTTTAGGCTTTGCCGAAGATTACCGAAAAATAATAATAAACGTAAAACAAGAATTAGTTTTGTTAAGATCATCAAACGACAAAGATATTATTCAAGCAACTGATGGAACAACGGAAGGTACTTTAGAATGGAAAATGCAATTAGACAAAATTGTTTGGAGAGTACCGCATGTACTGTTAAACGATCAGAATATAATTTCATTATTAAGAACTTTAAAATCAGATCGTGATATCGTAATACCATTTAGAAGTTGGGAGTTTCATGAATATCCGGTTTTACCGGAAACACAACGTCATACATGGACTGTAAAAACTTCTACTCATTTGGAAAAGGCAAGATATGTAATATTTGGATTACAAACAAAAAGAAGAAACGAAATAACTAAACATGCTGGTGAATTTGATCATTGCAAACTTACAAATTTTAAGGTGTTTCTAAACTCTCAATTCTTTCCATACGACAACTTCAACATAAACTTTACAAAAGACAGGTTTAGCGTTTTGTACGATATGTACGCAAGATTCCAAAATTCATATTATGGAAAAACAAACACACCTTTATTAACGCCAAACCAATTTAAATCTAACTATCCGATTGTAGTTGATTGTTCAAAACAAAACGAATCTGTAAAATCTTCCAGTGTAAATATAAAAATAGAAATGGAATTTGAACAAAATGTACCCAAAGATACATCTGCTTATTGTTTAATTTTACATGATAAAATTGTTACATATACACCTTTAACAGGAATTGTAAAAGCAGTTTTGTAAAATGAAAAGGAAAAAAAAATACCCCCACCACTCGGTTATAAAAGCAGGAGCGGGAACAAAAATTGTTTAGTTTACTGTCTACAGTTGTATGGGTAACATCGTCTACAGCATTATAAACAAAATGAGTTCTTTATCAGTTGTACAAGACGTTTCCGAAACAGCACCTTTATTGGAAAATGATGATAAACATTTTGAAGAAAATATTGTAAAGGAAATTGATGACTTTTTAAAGTTTGGAAAACAAAATAAAAAGTTGGAAAATAATAAAACAAACGTAAGAAAGAAAAGAAAACTTGAAGAAAATATTCCACCAAACATTTTAACTGAAGTTTTCCTTCGCATCTTTTATCCTATTTCATCTTGCATGAGTAAAAGTGTGGCGATAGGATTGGTAAAATCATTAGACTACTCTCCCGCAGTAATACTAAGCCATGGAACAAAGATGGTTTTATTTTCAGAAAATGCTTGGGATTCCTTTTTAAAACATCTACATCTTATTGAATGTTATTTAGCCAACAGTTTCTTTGGAAGAAAAACTAACATTCGACTTTTGGATTGTGACAATGAAATTGACATTATTAAACATCGTGGTCAACAACAAGTAAGAATTAGAGACTCGACACAATTTGAAAATAAAATTCTTCTAACACGTGAAGAATTTTACATTTTAAACTATGCAACATCACCTATTACCAGGTATATGAAACAACTAGTATTTTCAAGCTCTGTTATTAAGGAATATCTGGTAGATGCATGCGAAAAACAACCAGAAAGCACTTTACAATACGGACCAATAGATACATCCATCTTTAATAGAATACCTCACGAAGTGGAAATGTGGAGGCAGTTAAGAAACTTTGAACCTTTTACCGAAGTTGCAACGGAGGCTACAGAAGAAGAAACCAACAACAACAACAACAGTACAGAAGAAGAAACCACCAACAACAATAATACAGAAGAAGAAACTTTGCTAGGTTAAAACTACAATGTAATTTAACAAAAGAATAAACCGTGGGGTAGGCCTACTGGGGATGGTGCCCACGTTAAACATACACCAACGCGCCTACAACTGTACGGCCTGGTTTATATATATATCTAACCTACCGTGGTGTGGAAAACAGTTGATCAGCAGACACCATGATGAGCAGACAGGATGAAGAAATGGCAGCAAAACCTTGTGTAATTGAATTTCAAGCATTTCGCGGAAACGATGATAGATTTATCATAAAAGAATTGGTAATTTTGGATTTGCTTACACAAGTAGCATACCCGTTTTTATTTGAAGCACCGTGTTCTGTCCATGAACTAAAGTCAAAAGCTAAAATAACAAACAGATGGCTACAAATAATTTTCATCATATCCATTGGTATGAAGGTTTCCTACCGTACAACAATGTACACAAAATTATGTTTCATTTTTGCAAACAATTTACACACATATATACCAGAGGATTGGAAAAAAATAATTGGATACGACAGTACACAAACAAAGAAGTTTTAAACATAAAAGTGGACAAAACATTTCACTTTGATGCTAGAAATATTTGTGTTTCTACAATAAATCCGAAACACAACCAATCTCAATGCGCATTACAAAACGCGTATCACTTGGCTGCTTACTTACAACAACAAACGGAAGAATGTAGTGGGGGTTCCGAAGGTTATATAAACGAAGAGGCAACACACCCCGAGTATCAGTCTAACTCCATACTCCGAACAGACAACATCTCCTGTGAAGGATGGCATCACAACAGTTTCTCCAATGTTTAGTTGAACAATTCAACTTGCATTCAAAATCAAATACTCTAATTATCAAGAAATGTTCAGAATTAAAAGAACAGAAACATTATATTGTTCATGAAATGAAGAAAATTGATACAACGCATGGAGACGCAGTCGTCGCATCTTTATCCGATGCACCATATACACCGGGTGATGAACCAAAGTTTCAAGTATATCTTCCAAAACGATTCGTCCAGTTGCTGCAAAATGAAGATCTGCGGGAAATTCAACCAGGATCATTATATTTGGTGTCACACGGAATGAGCGGAAACAACTCTACGGAACTAACTCTGCACATCGCACAAAAATAACATTGTAAAAAAATGTTTTAAATAAAAAGATAAAAAACAACATATCAGTATATGTTTTTATATACTGATATGTTGTATTTTTTTTAAAACCTCAAACGGATGACCTTGAACTTTTAATCGATAGTATTATTCGATTATTTTATTCGATAGTATTATTCGATTATTTTATTCGATAGTTTTATTCGAATACTTTACATAAATACGAAACTTTAACGTTGAGAGGCTCAGTTCTGTTTAAGACAAGCTACAACCAACATGTCATCCAAAAGAAATAATCTAACACTTATAACTTATTGTTGCAAAGAAAAATGTTTTAGAATACCTGAAGATCAAGTTGACGGAAAAGCTTGTACAAAATGTAATTCTTTCAGCTATTGTAAATGTAGTTGCAAAACATATCAAAAGAACCGGTTGGATAAACTAGAAGAATTGCAACATCGACTCGGTCTATTGTGGCAACGATTAAATTCAAAGTGATTAAACAAACACCTGCCATTACCCCCACCACTACCCCCACTACCATCGGAGGTACCTGCAGCACCGGCTTTGCAATAGTCATTCCTGCTACACCTCTCATCGAGTAAACAACTCTAGTCATGTCTCTCAACATTCGCGGGATTCACTACAACACTATCAATCTTACAACCTACAAGGATTTGGAAATTTTTAGTGAAGAACTAAAACAACTTATAACCACTGGGTTTGGTTTATCTTTAGAACTTTATGCAACAAACAATCAAAACGAAAAAAATGTGTTTTTGCCAACTTACAACAACAAGAAGAATGAAAATAAACAAGAAATTTCAGCACCGACAACAACTTACTTTTCAAATTTGGGAGCAAACTTTACTAACTTGTAAAATAATACTTTTGTAAAAAAAAAACAAATAAATAAAAAAAGAAAATATCTTGCATTTTCGGATTTTCCGAAAATGCAAGATCTTTTTTAAAAACATCCCCAAACGACCTTGACACACTTCCGGCCATTTAAAATTTAAATACCCAGCACAGCAGGGCATTTAAACTTTAAATACCCACCAACAACACGTCACAGCTACGTCACAGCTGATGACGTCACTTCCGGTCACGTGACCGGAAGTAGCTGTCAAAAAATTGACTGCCTGTCAAAGTTTGATTGGGCCAGCAGCCCCAAGTGCCCACTACTAATGTCCCTTAATAAAATGGCTATAACTGCACTAAAAACCATGTTTTTGTGGATTTTATTACCATTTTCAGAATCCTCGTAAAATTATAAAGAAGAATATTAAAGTATAATTAGAACAAGTCATCATTTAGAACTTCTGTTTTATGGTTTAAGTTTGAAATTTCGCTTTTTTACGAATACAAATTGACGCTTACGACATTAGTTTAATGTTAAATTTGAATTAATAGTGTGTTAAATATTATCAAAAGATTCTTCATTTAATAAGCTTTATAATGATATACAACGTTTCAGGTTGTATTGACAATGAAATTAAAATATTATATAATTTTAAAAGTAGGTAAGTTTATTGCAGGGCTAAAACACATGCTAATGAAAAAGAAACTCTGCCATTTGATTTTGCCTCATCACAATTTATTAGTAATACATTAAAAATACCCAGATAATATCTTAAGTGTAGTATATCATTTAAAAGCTTATTAAATGAAGAATCTTTTGATAACATTCAACACACTCTTAAGTCAAATATGACTTAAAACTAATGTCGTAAGCTTCAATTTGTGTTCGTAAAAAAAGAATTTCCAACTTAAACAATAACAGAAGTTCAAAATGATGATTAGTTCTAATTATACTTAAATATTCTTCCTTATACTTTTTCGAGGTATCCTAAAATGGTAATAAAATCCACAAAAACATGGTTTATAGAGCAGTTATAGCCATTTTATTAAGGGACTTACAGGTTTTTTTCAGTAAAGAAACTTTAGCCTTGCCCTGTTTTTCTCCAGGTACTGTTAAATTTATGAATGATGACTTAGAGCAACAGTAGGTTTTTATTAATCATTTTAAAGCTTATTAAAAGGGCAAGTTTTTTTTATTATATTTGACACATTCTACATTCCAGTATAACATAGAAACACCGCTTCAAACTTAATTTAAATTTTCCAAAAAAAACACAAATCTAGAGTTTAATTAGAAAACAAGGGTTTATATGGATGTTGAAACTCAATATTTCTGTATTATTATTTCTGTTCATTGTACCTTTGTACATTAAAAATTATTTTTGAACTGTTATATTATTTTAAAGAACGAAAACTTCGCTATTGAAATGAGCCTGCTGGTATGGCTTTAAAGCCATTTCAGAGTGGAACGGGGGCGAACTGAATAGTATTTCTTTTTTACTATTCGGTGAAAGGACACTTTGATCGTAGTTTAAATCTTGAATTTTGCAATCTATAGCAAAATGTTTACCACAATATAAAGTTGATTGTCTGCAGCTTGATGAAAACAGTACGATAAACACAATGGAACATAGTCCACTCATGTAAGACCCTGGGTTGATCCACCGTCTTGAGTAATAGGCGTCCATCTTGGATTTCATGTAAGCTTTTAATAAATCCTCCTCTGTATGGAAACAAATCCACTTAAAAGTAATTTTTATTGATACGTTCCAAGAGAACAATAATTTTAGTTTGAAACATCTACAAACCAACTACAGTTTAACATATGTCTGAACTGGGGGAGGAGGCGGGTTATTTATTCATTCCCTAGAAAAGGCGTAGTTAAGGTGTAGTTCGATTCAAGTGAACGAAAGTCGAAATAACGATGAGGGAGGCTATTCTCAAAATGGTGGACATCCTGAAATAGACGCTAGTATGCCATCTCTCAGTGAAAGTGCAGTTAATTTGAATCCTGGAAGTTGTGATAAAGAAGAAAGGAGTATCACTCAAGAGAAAGAAGAGGACAAGAGTAAGGATACGGCGTGGAGAGGGGTCCGGAACAAGATAAGAGGGAAAACATTTACAAACTTTGACGAAGATGGCGGTTTATACCATTGCCGGACAATCGGACATTCATAGAGGGCATTCGGAGCTCTCACCTCCAACGTATAGTGAAACATTGCAGAGGAGCTCTGTTAAGACATCTAATATCATAAATAACAAAGAACATTCTAAGCTCAATGGCATAAGGCAGAAATCTGTTTCAAGCAACCCTAAGCCTAGGCAGCTTACTGTAACTGTAGGCACCGGTGGAACTGAACTCATTGGAAAAAATAAACGGTATCAGGAAACTAACACATACTTTCTCCCTTCAAGTCATTTAAAACCAGAAAACAAATTAACAATTAATTATCACACAGATATATACCAAATGTTATCGAAATCGGTTAGTAAATAACGGAGATATCAGTTTTTAAATATTTGCCATAAGAATAACATTGGACAACGTACTGCGTTTACCGCCGAAGTAAAATATCAATTATCCCCGCAACCGGTTGACGTAAACTAATGATACAAAATACTAGATTATTTAGTTTTTCAAGTAAAATTTAATGGTTGCAAGTATATTTTCTTTAGAGGTCACAGATTTTGAAAAATTTGAAAAATATGAAATTTTTAACACTTAAACCCCCATAACTTCTGAACCAGAATTTTTACAGACATACGGGTGGTGTCATTTTGTTTGTCATCTTAAGCACTAAAAACCATGAAATTTTTATCAAAATCGTTAGAGCCGTTTTTGAGAAATTAGGATTTTTGTCATTTTTTATGGGTTTTATGGGGTAAATACCCTAAAAATAAAAAATTCAAAAAATGAAAAATAAGCCTGTAGATATCATGGCTTTATACCTACATGCCAAATTTCATGAAAATCGGACTGCTGGTGTCGTCTCTAGCTTTGTTTACATACACACACACACACACACACACACACACACACACACACACACAGACAGACACCACGCCAAAAACCACTTTTTTGGATTCAGGGAGCACTAAAACGAATATCCACTAACAACTCAAATTCGAAAAATTTTACGAAAACAATACTTTCTCCATATACTATCTATAGGGGGGAGAAAGTAAAAAGGGCCTGGTTTCATTTAAGTCAAGTTAGGGCTGGAACCTCGACTGAAAATGTACAAAACTTTAAAAAAATCAAGTTTTCTGGAAATAGAGATTCTAGTTGAAAAACTTGACACAAAAGGAATCAACTGTAGTTTTAAGAATGGAGTGGACTTTGAACTAAAAGACAAAATCTTCAAAATCTTAGACAATACGCTGTGGCCAAAAATTGTAACAATGAAGCGTTTTTTAGCAAATTTCCTTAAAGGAATACGCTATTACGGTATTACTCATGGTAAGGCCTAAGTCCGAGACCATGTTAACTTTTCATTTTGGGGTCCCCAGAAGCAAAAAACACCATTCGTTCGAATTTATATATATCTATATATATATATATATATATATATATATGTCTATTAACACGATAGCGGCCGTAAATATGGTCCGATCTTAATGAAATTTGGTACAGACGTGTAAAGTGGTAATCACTCGGACGAGTTCCTGAACCAACCCGATCGGACCACCGGAAGGGGGGGTAAAGAAGGGTAAACCCCCCCAAAAATGAGTTTTTTGAGTTTTTCACATAGAAAAATTAAATTTATCAAATTTTTGTTGACACCATTGAATTCAGCTCAAAAAAACAAACAATTTAGTATTTTGAATCACTGCTCTATGTCCATTGGTTACCGAGATATTGAAAGTGGTAAACACAGTACGTTGTCTCGATGTTAACCTTATTGGAAATAAGTCAAATTCTATATCTCGCTTATTCCTCAATATATCCTGATAAAACTTAGTAAATATCTTCTTCTAGTTCAGATCTACTAAATATTGAATTAAAACCAACCAGTTTAAACATCCCTGTAGCAGCAAACCTGCATACTCATTCCCCATGTTATTCTTATGGAGCTTACAAACATGTCAAATCTCGCTATGTTGGATTAACATATGTTGTTTTGCATTTGAAATTCGCAGAGTATGCAGGTCTGCTGCAACGGGGGTATTTTATTCCGCAGGATTCCTCTCCCAGAGGGATATATAAAACACCTACAACTAACTCCCCATAGAAATAAGGCTATCGTCGGCCAGAATAATCCTAGGTGTTATGTGTTGTTGTACGGCGGGTTGGCCGGGGCTGTGTCGCGGACGTGTCGCGTTCAAATTAAAAAGACCTCTCTGTTCAACCTGCAATCCCGGTAAAACCAGCCGCGCTAGAAGAAAAGTAATTACAAAGACTAAAGTTCATTTCATTAGCTACACATTTTGTGTAAACAAAACTTACCTGACCAAAATATCAAAATATAGCAGTCGACCAAGATTTCAATCTTATGTAAAAAATTCCTAAGTTAATCAATCCTCATCGACCTGGTGCCTGCCACCTTCTAGCGGAGCGGCATTGTCTACAGAACGAACGGTTGGCAAGTAGACCATGCGGATATGTCCCTTTTACAGTATATCCCAAATCATTTATTGCTTGAGAGGGGATATTGAACAAAACACAACGCTACAAACCAAGAGACTAACACAATTTAAAAGAGATGGAACAAATTACTAAATTTTACTTGTTTTATAGATTGAAATTGTTGGAGAAATCATGTGGAAAATGTGACGAACGCTGTTTAAGAACTCTAAAACCGAGGTAAGCATTTTAAAAAGAAAAACTTTTAATATAAATTATATACCTTAAAATAATGATTAAAAAAGAGTCAAAACACGAGCTGGTTGTGAACAGGCTACAAGGTGTTGAAACTGTTTTACCTTGTTTCGCTAGGACCGAGTTTTGTGACGAGTCATATGAATTGATTGATATATTTAATTTTTCTTGAAAACTTTTGAACTAGTGCTATCACGCAACATTATTATTCTAATATTTAAAATTAAACTTTCATAGGATTAGAGATCGAAGATTATTTGATCATTGATTACCTACTTATAAGTGTAATATCAATGATTTTGTGTTTTAAGTAAAGTAGATTATCATATCAATACATTGTACTTAAAATTATTATTTTCAGTAAAGAATTTGTTCTTGCAATTGCTTTTACTAATTATTGTTGGTGACTTATACCGAGAAAAATCAGGGCCCCAGATTGCAAGAAAATTTTTATTTTGCAGAATTCGTGGTGTTACAACCAGCAAACTGCGGTGAACCCAAACACTCTAGAAACATTACGGCTTTGGTTCGTCCCTAGTCGAGTTAAGTTTGAACAGTTTATTCCAGTATCTAGGCGTCAAGTATGTACAAATTTTGCACCCACTGGCAACGCTGGTGCTATGCAATCAGTGACGTCATACTTAGTCCCAGAGTATGCTTGTTCAATACCCTAGAAAGTGTAATTAGCTGCTTACATCCAATTGCTGTAGTCTCTTATGGAATATAATGTGGCACAAAAATAAGTTTGTTGTGAGTAACCCTAGAATAAAGACGTGAAGAGGACTTCCAAGGGTTTCTAGGGTTTGCAGTGATAGTCCAGCCAATCAATGGGTAGGCTCCATCTGTGCTTCACAGGTATTCGCGCAAGCGCAGTGCACTGATAATATCGTTATACCTTTAATCCTCGGTCCAGTCTTGTGTTAGTTTTTCACGTAGTAACATCAGTGATCAGTTGTTCCGTGACTAGTTATCATTGATTCATGATTTGCTGATTATCGATAAAGATACATTGCCAGCCGCATGTGTCCCCTTTGATTCACTGTTAAGGTGCGTTTTCGAGACATCCCCATTTTGATCCACGGGTCAGCAGGTAGATTTCACAACCGCCTGAAACATCCCTTTTGATCCACGAGAGAGTGGCTTGCGCTCTCTTTCCCCACCCTCTTTCCCTTATCTCCAATGTCTTACTTGGCTACTGCTATTCAAACGCAGTATACAACTATACTTTTTTGCTTAAACGAAACTATTGATCAAGAATCAAGAATCAAGAATACTTTATTGTCAAAAAGTTGGTCATAAACAACCATGGACAAACGTCATACAAATGTACAGAAGTATATGATTGTTACATATAACATGGAAAACAAATCTCTCCTAATTATCAGTAAGGTAATCCTGAACACTGTAATACTCTTTGGATACCAAAAAAGACCGTAACTTTCTTTTGAACCTGGCCTCGATTGATTCGGCTTTAATGGAATCCGGGAGGGGATTGAAAAGTTAACTACATTGAACATTGATCAGTGAAAGAATCTTAAAGTACATCAGCTAGGTTCGGTAAGCTAGGTTACGTTCGGTTATGATAGTTAGATGAAGTTAGGTTGGCTAGCCTAGGTTAATATTCTTTCAATAATCGAAAGATTCTTTAGGCGAAAAAAGTAAAGTTGTATATTGCGTTTTGGTATCCGTGAAACCAAAACGCGGAGGGGAGCGACAGAAAGAATTTGGGGGAGAGGGAGTGCAGTCCCCTCTCTCGAGGTTCAAAAGGGAAGTTTCAAGCGGTTATGAAATCTACCTATTGTCCCGTGGATTAAAAGGGTTATCCCGAAAATGTCCCATAATAACTGTGGTTCAAAAGGGATGCAGCCCGCGAGCCTTAAAACCCAAATTCATCACATCAAATAAATAAATCATAAAATTATATTATACTTTAAATTTTAAATTCGAATTTCAGAAGGACAGTTGCAGTCATGGAACTAAATAGTTCCAGATCCGGTCAGCTAGAACCTATGACTCTCTAGATAACCAAAACGAGGTGGCCGCTAGCTGGCTGGGGTCTGGCACTACTTAGTTCATCGTGGCTGCGACTAGGTGCGACTGCTGTGAAACGCACGCCAGACGTGAGGAGAGGTGGCTGCTTGCTGGCTGGGGTCCGGCACTAGTTAGTGCATCGTGGCTGCGACTAGGTGCGACTGCTGTGAAACGCACGCCAGACGTGAGGAGAGGTGGCTGCTTGCTGGCTAGGGTCCGGCACTAGTTAGTGCATCGTGGCTGCGACTAGGTGCGACTGCTGTGAAACGCACGCCAGACGTGAGGAGAGGTGGCTGCTTGCTGGCTGGGGTCCGGCACTAGTTAGTGCATCGTGGCTGCGACTAGGTGCGACTGCTGTGAAACGCACGCCAGACGTGAGGAGAGGTGGCTGCTTGCTGGCTAGGGTCCGGCACTAGTTAGTGCATCGTGGCTGCGACTAGGTGCGACTGCTGTGAAACGCACGCCAGACGTGAGGAGAGGTGGCTGCTTGCTGGCTGGGGTCCGGCACTAGTTAGTGCATTGTGGCTGCGACTAGGTGCGACTGCTGTGAAACACACACCAGACGTGAGGAGAGGTGGCTGCTTGCTGGCTGGGGTCTGGCACTAGTTATTGCATTGTGGCTGCGACTAGGTGCGACTGCTGTGAAACGCACGCCAGACGTGAGGAGAGGTGGCTGCTTGCTGGCTGGGGTCCGGCACTAGTTAGTGCATCGTGGCTGCGACTAGGTGCGACTGCTGTGAAACGCACACCAGACGTGAGGAGAGGTGGCTGCTTGCTGGCTGGGGTCCGGCACTAGTTAGTGCATCGTGGCTGCGACTAGGTGCGACTGCTGTGAAACACACACCAGACGTGAGGAGAGGTGGCTGCTTGCTGGCTGGGGTCCGGCACTAGTTAGTGCATCGTGGCTGCGACTAGGTGCGACTGCTGTGAAGCGCACGCCAGACGTGAGGAGAGGTGGCTGCTTGCTGGCTGGGGTCTGGCACTACGGTGGGCAGAGTGAGACACGCACTAGTTTTAAAGAGAGGACACCGCTAGCTGTAGCTATAGCTTGGCTCTGACACTAGTCAGAAATGAACGCTCACTATTTTTGTTTGGAGGGGCATACTAGTCCTGTCTGCTGGCACCTGTAGATTGAAAGAGCAACTTATGACTTAATTCAGTTGTGACGTCACATATCTTACCGCACGCATCTGAGGTCCAACACTAGATGAGTAACCCTAGACTGGTTTAGCCTCCAGATAACCATTCTCCCGTACCATCCCGTACCACGCTTTCAGGAGGAAGCCTCCTTTTACCACAAGGATTTTTCCTCAGGGTATAAATAGCACGTACTGTTAAAAGAATCTTTTTAATCTGTTTCTATTTAAAAAAGTTTGGTATATCATTAATATAAACTATGTAAAAAAATGAATCATTAATGTTTTTAATGTATACTTTTCAGTCCTGCAACAAAGGAAACTGAAAAACGTCACCAACGTTTGTCATTATGGAAACGCTTAAAGAAGATTGTTAAATTAACAGGTATGAGAAGAAACGAAACACGTGAATAGAAGAAATACAGTACTAAAACTTCTAGCAACAAGTTCTGTGGATGAAAGATTTTACACGGGTTGATATAAATTTAACGATGGTATTTCACTAACCATACAAGATTAAATATTAATAAATTATAAACATGTCATTTAAAATCCCCAACAACATTAAGGGTGTTGATATTAACACCCTTAATGTGAACACGTTTGGTAGTATTAAGGTATTGGCCCATGATTAAATTTTTATTCTTTTTAGCGAATTTCCCCTGAAGGGAAGAAGCTATTACCGTAGGTTTCACGGTAAGACTTAAGCCGAGACCATGATAACTTTTCGTGTTGGGGCCCCCAGAAGCAAAAAACACTATTCGTTCGAATTTATATATATATATGTATATGTATACTAGAGGCTTGAAGGGGCTGATAGCCCCCAAGCATAATCCTTCTTTACTATAGTACAAAATACCTTCTTAGAAAATAAACTTTTGGATCCACAAAATTATGATTATATCTAGCGTTTGGTTTTAAGTAAACAAAGCAGACCTTTTTACATCCCAATGGTTTTTAAATGACAGCTATTTTACATTATTTCTCATTCTATAGTAACCTTAAAGCAATTTCAGTATTTTCCCTGAGTCCCTGGGATGGGAACCTTCAATTTGAGTCCCCTCCCATCATACTGCGACCTTCCAAACGCCCACAATTTTGGCGCGAAAATTTCCCTTACTTAATTATATATATATAGATTATTTGGTATTAAATCTGCATCGTTATAACATAAACTAAACAAACGTAAACAAACTTTTTATAATTTTAAATTATGAAAAACTCAAATCCTTAATTATTATAAAAAAAAAGAAAATCTAAAATTTAAAATATTTTTTGTTATAGTACATTGAACGTGCATAGTTAGCTTCATTTTGAAAAAAAATCCTACATGTCAACATCTAGCTTATAACTTGGAATCAATCAGTAGCACCATATGTTTAATGTAAACAAAGCAGACGTTTTTCAATCCCAATGCATTTTAAATGGAAGATATTTTTCGTTATTTCTCATTTTCTGGTAGATTTGAACATAATATGATATTTTTCCCGACCCCCTGGGACCAAGACCTTTAATTTGAGTCCTCTCCCATTATCCTGCGAGCTGTCAAACTCTCACAATTTTGATTTTAAAAAATCGCTTACAGAATTAGTAATATAGATATGTTAGCACGATAGCGGCCGTAAAAATGATCCGATCTTTATGAATTTTGGTACAGACACGTAAAGTGGTAATCAATTGGACTAGTTCATAAATCAACCCGATTGAACCACCGGAAAGGGGGTTAAAGAGGGATTAACCCCCCCCCCCCCAAAAAAATGGGTTATTTGGGTTTTTTACATATAAAAATATAAATAATCCAATTTTTGCTGGCACCATTGAATTCAGCTCAAAAAAACAAACAATCTAGTTCCTTGATTCACTGTTCTATGTCCATTGGTTACCGAGATATTGATAGTGGTAAACACAGTACGTTGTCCCAATATTAACCTTATGGGAAATAAGTAACATTCTATATCTCGCTTAATTCTCAACATATCTTGATAAAACCTGGTAAATGGCTTCTTCTAGTTCGGATCTATTGAATATTGAATTAAAATCACCCAGTTTTTATATACCTGTAGCAACAAACCTGCATACTCATTCCCCATGTAATTCTTTTGGAGCTTACAAAAACATGTCAAATCTTGCTATGTTGGATTGAAATATTTGAAATTCGCTGAGTATGCAGGTCTGCTGCAACGGGAGTATTTATTTGTGCTTTTGACTATGGGGCGCTGCACTCTTTTATGTGATGCGGGTTGCCTAATCATATTATGCAAACGCACAATTAAATTCCTTTGTACAACTCCGCAGGAAATGTTTTTGAAAAATAAGTTGTATTTTTGAGAAATTGTGTAGCATTCTCAGGTCTTGAAATTAACTTTATTTTTGAAACCTCAAATTCGCTGAGTAAGTATATCTACTGCAAAGGGGCTATTATTGTATTCAAATTAATATAAATATGAGTAGTTAATTGTACAATACCTAAATTACACTTTCAGTTCAAATAACAGAATTAGCATTGATAATTTTTGTATTTAAATGCGCACTCTTTTTTAAACAAGACTAGAAATGACGCACAATAAGGAAGGAGTATACTATAATGTGAATGATGATTTTTTTTTGTTTCAACTGTTCCCTGATATTCAAAGCTTTTGACTTGCCAGGACCCTTGCAAATTTAAAGTAGGATATGTATTCAGGGATCCGATGAAAAACCTTAAAACCAAATTACTTGTAGTTTGTACTCGTAACGTATTTTGTACTTGATCTCATAATGTTTAAAAATTTTTACCTTATAGCACGTAATGAATTTAATGTATAATACATTTGAAGGGATCTTCTGATATATTTTGAAACTAACTTACCTCATATTTATTTGAAATCGCAAGATTTTCTTTTATCCAAACAAAATTACATGCGTGTGAATTCTTATTTTATTCACCTGCATAGTAAGCGAGGTTTTAAATCCCCTTTAAGACAACCTACTGCGTTTAGTAAATTCACATTTTCGTCCATACATCGGTTCTTTTTGGAGCTATCACTTTGGGAGAGTGCTTACATTTTTTGTATTTTTATGGCGTTTTATAAATTATGAATTTAATTTACATTAGGGGCTTAAACTATTCTTTTTGGCTGAAATTCCCAATTTTGGGGCATTTTTTCATTCCCATCATATCCCCAAAAGTGGGATTAAAGGTGCTCCATTGAACTCGACCTAAACACCATAGAAAGGGATGTTCCTACAAATTTTGAAGAAAACCTGAACAAAGTTTGATAGCTATAGTGAATGCTATATATTTATATATATAATTTTTTACGGATAGTGTTTTAGGCATCTGGGGGCCCAAAAACATAAATTTATCATGGTCCCATGTCTCAGAGCCAACTAGCGGATGATGGGAAATAACTTACAAATTTCACAGAAAAAAAAACTGTCTCAGTTTACAAAGAACCTACCTTTTCTCGTTTTACACATCAATCTATCACGACAAAATAAACATTGCTATATGATTCTAGGATTCTTGAGTCAATGTCAATGGCCAATTTACAAAGGATAACAAACTGCTCATTTTTTATGGAAAATTAAAAAAACCAAAGCAAACCAGGTTTTGGCAAGCTTATTTGTGCTGAAAACGTATATACATAGAATTGACGAGACGATGGACATAGAAGTAATGGGGTAAAGGTAAAAAGTTGTCTCTTTGTTACTTTAATTTAAATTACTTTTTATCAGGTATAGTGAATCGCATTTTGCAAATATTAAACAATATATTTTTAAAATTAGTGATTCAATCAATCATCTTCAAAATGGCAGAACATAACTGGAGAGGTTGGGTTTAGCATCTAAATTGACTGTCCTCGGCGTGATGGATATAGTGGCCACCTCAACCACAAGGTATTGAAGAGGTTATTATGGTATCAGCTGCGGTTATTAACCCATGGTAAAGGTTAATTTATAAAATAACTGAACAAAGTATTTTGCAGGGTTAATAGAAATAAATTTCCTCTATTAGTAATGTGTATTAATAGGTATTTTTCAAGTAATAAAAAATTTAAACATTTTAGAAGGCTTATGAAGGCCAGGAAATGTACTGAAACTGCAAAAAATATTTTAAAATAATTTGTACTAGGTGTCAAAAAATTGTGACCTTCACAATCTACTAGCTACGTCATAAGAACACGTATCGTCCCTTAAAATAATCCTCCAGCAATTATAATTTTTTAGAATAACTCTATATATATTTACCTACCAAAATTCCTGTTTGTTAAATCATCATATTGTTTCTTCTTCCAGGAAAGCTCCTAGCTTGAAAACATAAATTGATGGGGTTATTCGGATATCGTAGGAGCTTCTTAGCTCCATCATCTTGATCCAACGTAATTATAGTACGATGCAAATGAGCTTCTTCGGAGACTTGATTGTAATTCTAAGACTAGCTTACATACAGCGAATATAGCGAACCTCGCAATTAATGTTTAGAAATACTTCCATAACTAAATTTTCATGTAAGCTAAAAATTGATCAAAAAACTTATCGTTGGTTGAATATTCAATGCTTTAAGAACAATTTTTAAAGACACAATTCAAATAAATTGCACAATTACACTCTATGTAAAGAAAAAAATATTTTGTTCCCTACGTTGTAGTAAAAAAAGATTTAATGTTTTTTTATTTAGTTATTTAAATTAATGGAAGTTAATATTTCCTAATTGATTGCTTACATAGCCTACTGAGTAGTCGGTCTTGGTGTTCCGAATCTAAGTTTTTAATCAAAATCATAGTTATTTATTTCTTGAAAGAACAAATTAAACGCTTATTGAATAAAGTCTAAGTGGATCATTTTGGCGGCCAAAGCTAATGAATACAATCAGCGATATTGTTGCTGACAGAAGGCAATCACGCCGGAGGCGATTTGATAATTGAATTATTGAATATTAATAATCTGAAGCAGCCCTAATTAGCTATAATTAGCACTATCTTACAACACTAAAGTGCAGCATTGTCTACTTAAGTACGAATTGTGATAATGTAATATATTTAACTGACTCTCGTTTTAACTCGTTACGTTTTACAATACATTTTTGCGAAGCAAGGTAAATTTAGTAAGTAAGACTCTATTTTAAGACTCAAGTATTACAAGCTATTGTATAATCCAATGAATGTTTTTATATTTCCCATATGGGCAACTGTTATGTGACGAAGTTGGTTTGAGGAGAGAAAAACTGTATGTATTACTTAAAATGACATAGGTGTTAAATGTTAATAAACTCTACATTAAATTTGATGAAAACAATTTAGTTTTTAATTGTATTATATTTTTAATATCTCAACGAAGAAAATATTTATAAATAAATAGCTAACTATAAATTAAACTATAAATTATAGATACTTAATACAGACAGGCTTCCAAGACCAAAGTTTTATACCATATTGTTTCTGATTTCCTGATTTCGACTTAATGAGGGAAGTGGGTTTGTATCAATAACTTCATATCTCTCTAACGTTGTCATTGTGGCGGGGGTAAGGCTTTCGACTTTCCGTAGAACACTTGTAGTCGTATTGTTCGCAATGCTTGTGTTTTCCCACCACTCTACTCCACCGCCAGTCCATGCAGCTGGATAAGCATGTAAACATAAGTGACTGCCTCCAGGATCATCTGAAAGATTACATAGAATTAACAGTATCAACGTTGTCAGCATGTAGCCCAAAAGCCCAGTCAAATTAATTAGACTTATCGGGGGGGGGGGGGCCAGATGGCTGAACATTTGCACACTTATTCGTTAGACCCATTTGAACGACATACTGAAGGTCCCTGAAGGTAGGGTGTCCGCTCGAGTATGAATATATTGTTCCGTAAATAGAGGTCTTTGGTTTGAATCTTGACATTTTTTAGTTATAAACTCATAACAATATTATATAATTTTAAAGGACTTATTGAAAGGATCATTGTACAGAACTCAATTATAACCAAATGGAAGCCATTTTTGTGTTTTTCACCATTTTGTGAAACTTGCTATGCAGTTTAATTACTTAAAGATCTAATTACAGTAAAAAAAGAAATTTTTTACTATGCTAATTTGCAAAATTGCAGCTGAATAAATTTTCAAACTTTAATATCTCAAAAAACCTACGTGTTAAAGAACCACGTAGGAACAATGTTTTAGTGGGGAATTCAATTGCTTATTTAATGACACCAATTTTTTTTAAATTGGTTCATAAATAAGGGAGAAAACCCAATTTTAAGAAAATTATTTTGGGTCAATATCAGCTGTTACTATGTAACACAACTGCTGGTGTCCCCCCTCAATCAGCTGTCTTACATTTCATTGCACTGATCAGCTGACTGGAAAATGAATTAGCTGATTTTTGTTTATTAACACTTACCAGCTGACTGATTCAGTCAATAATGACTCTGGTTATTGCTGGGATTAAGTGAGAGCTTTATGTAAATATCAAAACCCTAAAAGTCCTCAAACATTTTAAAAACGACAAGTTTATTAATTTACATGAGATATGAATACACATATGAGATATTTAAAGTGCATAAAACCATGCACAAAGAAAGTTTTAAATAGTCTATAGCATGAACATTTTAATTTACATGTCATTTTTTCATGTTCGATGGAAATAAAATTTGTTAGGCTATAGATTATAGTCCCCTGTTAAATGTACATCCGTGTGCTCCTTGATGACACAAGTGTGGAAGTAGCCTTAATCTCTTCGTTTGACCTTGGAGGAATATAATTTCGATGGTGGCACTCTTGAAAATGGTGCGTTTCAACGCTGCAGGTAAAAAACAAAATGGCCGCCATCACAAACTTGTTTTCCTATTTATATCAGTAACCGTGGGAGCTATGAAACAATGGTTGATACTAAATAGTAGCTTCTTAAATTTTGCACAAAAAAGTTCCTTATAGTTTTTTTTATGTAGGATCAACCATTCCTTCACAAAAAGTACTTTTATGTATTTCAAAAATAAAAATAAATATTCGAGGAAAGATAGGGTCATACCCTAAAAAAATACTATAAGGGAGATTTCTGCGTTTTTCTGTCATATTTTACGTGCTGAACAACATACTGAAATACCCCGGATGCAGCAGACCTGCATACTCAGCGAATTTTAAATGCAAAATCATATATTTCAATCCAAGATAGTGAGATTTAACATGTTTTTGTAAGCTCCATAAAAATAACATGGAGAATGAGTATGCAGGTTTGCTGCAACAGGTTCGTTAAAACTGGCTGGTTTTAATAATTCAATATTTCGTAGATCTGAACTAGGAGAACCCATATACCAACTTTTATCAAGATATGTCAAAAAATAAGGAAGATATAAATTTTTTTTATTTCCCATAAGGATAACATGGGGAATGAGTATGCAGGTTTGCTGCCACAAAAATGGAAATTTCGGAAGTTTAAGACTAAAATACATTAGATCTCATCTAGATGAAGCCACAAACCAAGTTTTATTAAGATATTTTGAGTAATAAGCGATGTCTTATCTATATAATTAATACGCCAACACGAAATTTGTCTTATGAACTCCTCCGTCATTTCTTAACCGATTTTGATCATTGACGGCTCATTGGAAAGAGCGTGTCGCGTAGATTTGCAAACTGGCCTTACATTTTTGAAAAAGTCCCTTGGGCTCTGCCCCATTGGCTTTTAAAGTTCCCATGTTATCCTTATGAAGAACATAATTGTTTACATTTTGATCAGCTGGATAATTTAATTGCTGTTATTTTTTAATTTGTGTAAACATAACCCTCAAGACGGATCGTGTTAGCATGATTGTGTTTTAAATTTTTCGCCATTTGAATTATCGCTCTGCTAAAGTAGCGCATGATTCCGTGCGCTCGCATCCACTAGTTAAGAATGAATGAATGAATAGATATATAATTCTACTTATTCCCCATAAGGTTAACATTGGGACGACGTACTGTTTACCACTTTCAATATCTCGGTAACCAATGGACATAAAGCAATGATTAAAGATACTAAATTGTTTGTTTTTCGAGCTGAATTCAATGGTGCTGGCCAACATTTGATTTTTTTTCTATGTGAAAAACTCAAAAACCCCATTTTTGGGGAGGTTCATCCCCCACAACCCCCCTCCCAGTGATCCGATTGGGCTGGTTTACGAACCAATTGATTACCACTTTACACGTCTTTTCCAAATTTCATTAAGATCGGACCATATTTACGCCCGCTATCGTGCTGACAGACACACATATGTATATATATATATATATATATATATATATATATATATAGATAGATACATATAAATTCGAACGAATGGTGTTTTTTGCTTCTGGTGGCCCCAAAATATATATATATATATATATATATATATATATATATATATATATAGATAGATAGATAGATACATATAAATTCGAACGAATGGTGTTTTTTGCTTCTGGTGGCCCCAAAACGAAAAGTTATCATGATTTCTCGCTTAGGTCTTACCATGAAACCTACGGTAATAACTTCTATCCTATAGGGGAAATTCGCTATAATTACCTAAATTTGACCACCGGAAGTACCTTATTTTCAAGATGGCATCCAAGATGATGTCTAAAACATTAAGATATAGGAAACAAATTCCATTAAAGATATAGGAAATAAATGAATAAGTGAATCTGTTGCATAATACCACTGCCAATAATTGAGGAAAGCGACGAACTTCCCTTCGATTGGATTGTAATTTTTACACCGCCATTTTGGATGAAACTATTTTTTGAAACGTAAACATAGCGTTGTGACCCATCATTACAAACTAGATTTTCACACTAATTGCAATGCTGGTATCCGTTTTTTATAATTTTTATTAGTTTTCAAGATATACTAAAACAAAGATTCTTCCCAATACAACCCTTAAGGGTGTTAAGAGTTTTTTTATTTAATTCAACATGAAATTCAATTTTATTCAATGATTGTTTTGTAAAAGCATTTTATTACAGATTCTAAATAAGACCCTAAAATATACCCTAAACTCATTTTTTTAGGGTCTGCCTCACAAAAATGTTTTGCTCCTGGTCTCGTATTTGCTAAGGACGGCTCTGAATTCTAACGCATCTCTAATGCATCTGACTTAGTTGATCAGTTTCTTAAATGAAAGCCACAAAACTAGAGAGTGCTTTAAGACCAGAACGAACCAAGTGCTATGGTGAGAACCGGAGATATAGGGACTAAGCTAAATAAATCCTTTAAAAATCATTCTAAGCTCTAAACAACCATAAGGATTTTATGCGGAAAATCGTTGTCTGTGTATATCTTGAAAACGAATAAAGATGATAAAAAACGGATACCAGGATTACAATCAGTGTGAAAATCTAGTTTGTAATGATGGGTCACAACGCTATGTTTACTTTCCAAAAAAATTATTACATCCAAGATGGCGGTTAAAAATTATAATCCAATCAAAGGGAAGTTCGTCGTTTCCTCCAAATATTGGCAGTGGTATTATGCGACAGATTCACTTATTCATTTATTTCTCATATCTTTAATGGAATTTATTTCCTATATTTTAAAGCTTTAGACACATCTTGGACGCCATCTTGAAAATGAGGTACTTCCGGTGGTCAAATTGTGGTAATTTTTCATTATATTGTTCAGCACGTAAAATATGACAGAAAAACGCAGAAATCTCCCTTATAGTAATTTTTAGGGTATAACCCTATCTTTCCTCGACTATTTTTTATTTTTATTTTTAAAATATATAAAAGTACTTTTTGTGAAGGAATGGTTGATCCTACATAAAAACCTATAAGGAACCTTTTTGGGCAAAATTTAAAACGCTACAATTTGGTATCAACCATTGTTTCATAACTCCCACGGTTACTGATATAAATAGGAAAACAAGTTTGTGATAGCGGCCATTTTGTTTTTTACCCGCAGCGTTCAAACGCACCATTTTTAAGAGTTCATACCACCATTTTCATTGAATTTATATTTCTCCAAGGTCAAACGAAGAGATTAAGGCTACTTCCACACTTGTGTCATCAAGGAGCACACGGGAGCCTGTTTTTGTACATTTGAAAGGGGATTATTATTACAGTTTTTGTTTCTAATTAGTTTTATTTTAATCAAATGAATTCATCAATTGAATCTTTAATCATATCCCATTAGGATGAATAAATTTGTTGTTTTTGTGATTGTGGAGCATTTTCTGGATTTTGATGAACCTTGAATAAGGTTTTGTTGAACTTCTGAAAACTAAAAATTTGTTATCATACGGATTTTTTCAAGTTCTTAAGCAGCTACCATTTTGGAATATATAATGCAAAATATACTTTTTTCTGTAACTAGGTCTTGGGTTATAAAGCTTTATATTAAGTTTTATTATGTTACAAAAAACCGTTCTTAAGTAAAGAATTATTTTGTGAAAAAATGAATAGTGCCTGTAAAAGTAAATTTTGTGATTTAAAATTTTGAACATGACATTCTGACTTGTCTAAGGTCTAGCAACAATACCTATAAGAACTGGTAGAGACCTCCAGGGAGGGAACCATTTATATCCATGTGTTCTAAAGCACGATGACTCGCGTAAAAATGGTCCGATCTGAATGAAATTTGGCATGGAAATGTAACGTAGTATTTACTCGAACGATCTAGAAAACCAGCCCTACTCGTCCTTTAAAACGGGGAGTAAAGAGGAGTAAATCCTATCAAAAATATTTTTGTGTTTTTTTATAATGGAAAAAAAATTAATATTTTTGTCTCCACCATTAAATTCAGCAAAAAAACCATTCAGTACTTTTAAATCATTGCTCTATGGCCATTGGTTACTGAGATATCAATAGTGGTTAACTCAGCAAGTTTCCCAAATGATAACCTTATGGAAAATGAATAAAACTCTTGTCCAGTACACTGGACAAGAGCGGAGGAGTTACTAAATATACAGCGGTGTTTTAGCGTTTACAATAAGCATTGTGCCAAATGAGAACGTTTATACAGGGTGTTTTTTTTTTAACGCAACCCATTTTCAAGAGTGAATAATGCACATATAAATACCCCCGTTGCAGCAGACCTGCATACTCAGCGAATTTCAAATGCAAAACAACGTATTTCAATCCAACATAGCGAGTTTGACATGTTTTGGTAAGCTCCATAAGAATAACATGGGGAATGAGTATGCAGGTTTGCTGCTACAGGTATATTAAAACTGGGTGGTTTTAATTAATTATTTAGGAGACCTGAACTAGAAGAAACTATTTACCAAATTTTATCAAGATATGTTGAGAAATAACCGAGATATAGAATTTTACTTATTTCCCATAAGGTTAACATTGAGACAACGTACTGTGTTTACCACTTTCAATATCTTGGTAACCAATGGACATAGAGCAGTGATTTAAAATACTAAATTGTTTGTTTTTTTGAGCTTAATTCAATGGTGCCAACAAAAATTCGATAAATTTTATTTTTCTATGTAAAAAACTCAAAAAACCCCATTTTTGGGGGGTTTATCCCCCTTTACCCCCCCCCCCCCCCTTCCGGTGGTCCGATCGGGCTGGTTCACGAACTCGTCCGAGTGATTACCACTTAACACGTATGTACCAATTTTCATTAAGATTGGACCATTTTTACGGCCGTTATCGTACTAACAGACAAATATATATATATATAAATTCGAACGAATAGTGTTTTTTGCTTCTGGTGGCCCTAAAACGAAAAGTTATCATAGTCTTGGGCTTAGGGCTTACCATGACACCTACGGTAATAGCTTCTTCCCTGTAGGGGAAATTCGCTAAAATGAAATGAGTATTGTTTTGTTTATCTCTAAATTTTAAACAACCTATTATTTAAGTTTGATCACATTTAGTTTACATTATGTTTTCAAACAATCCGTCATTGGCATTTGTGCAAAGTTGTTCTCTCTCCATCAAATTTCCGAGCACGTGTTGCCAGGTACCTCTTTGAATTTCTTTGCATTAAATTTGTTATGTTTGTTTTTATGTGCTGAATATCCCGTGAATTGTTTTCGTAGGCCTTACTTTTATGTATCCCCAAAGAGAATTATATAGTGGGGTCAAATCAGGAGATATTTGGGGGAAATAATCCTTCACTAAAGTTTTGGGTTGCGTTTAAAAAAAATACCCTGTTTAAGCATAAAGTTATTATTCATGTTTATTTCAAAATTATACCCTTTTCTATCTTAACATATGTAATTAGATAATTGACTTACATTATAAAATAATTCCCTGTTCAGCGTCAAATGGTTACAGACGTCAAATACGTTCTTAGAGCTTTTAATCTCCAGCAAAAATGTCTTCACCTGTAAAACCCAAGTTAAGTTCAACCACTCAGAAAGAAGTAAAGAATTAATTGGTCTTAAATTGTATAATGGCGTTAAGAGTAACTTCTTCTTTGAAACGGACGGTTCCTCAAGAACATTTATGACGATTAAAATGCGTACTTCAGATAGCAAATTACTTATCATGATATTAATAGCTTATATAAACTTATATAAATGATGTACTTACAGTATTAGTATTTATAAGTATTCAAAGGTATTCAAAGGTGTTACATGCATGTAGCTTAAAAAATTTACAATGCTCTTCCAGAAACATTTAAGAGCATGAGTTCACTGAGATTCAAATCTAGTATAAAGTAAAAGCTCCTCTTAAATCCTTTGTACAGCAAAGATGAATATTTTGATGTTTGCTATTCTTTTTGTTGATTTGCATGTAGACATTAAGAGCATATTGTATTTTTATTGTTTGTTTTGTTATAGGCACCATCTTGATCTTGATCTTTCAATGAGAGGATTGTCTTGCATTGTTTATTTTGCATGATGCATCACTTTTGCCATGCCTTGTTTATTAGTAATTATTATTGTATTTATTGCATGTTTCCGCATGTAGGCCTACTGCTGTGTTGCCAATTATTGTACTTGATATGATTGAAAAATGACAATGTCTATTGCATGTGCATATGTCTATTGACTGAATTAAATATTTATTGATTTATTTGTTTATTTATTTATTTATTTATTTATTTATTTATTTATTTATTATTTTATTTATTTGTTTATTTATTTATTTATTTATAGAGTACCTTATAAAAATATATGCTTATGAAAGCCTATATATAATACCTATGTTAGCTTATTACAAATACATAAAGCACATAAACCACTCCTATACAGGGTATTTCGAATCGCCTAGATAACTATTCCATCCATCAAGAGAAACATATTTTGTTACATAAAGATGGGTCTCGGGTGTTCAGCTTTCCGACTGTATTTTTCCACTTTCAGTACTTCAAAACAGGTCCATTATTACAGATTAATAAGGCATATTTTTGAATAGAGGGTTAAATCTCATCTATATAAATTCATCCTATTTAAATCATCAGTAGCTTAAATAAAAGACTGTAATTTAAGTACGTTTTAAGGCCAAATCATAACTAATAAATTAAATCAAACTAGAATGATTAAAATAATTGCAGACAAATCTTTAAGAAAAAATAGATATTTGCTCTTTGGATGTCTACAAGTTAATTCTAGAGGTTAAAATGCCTTATTCCGCCTGTGATCAACTGTATGTCAACCGATGAGCCGGAGGGAAAAACAACAAAGCTTAAGTCTACAGTTCGCTTTTCATTCCTCAGGAATAGATAAACTATAGCTCAATAAAGGTCTGCTTATTTCACTAAATGTTCTCTCATCAAAACATATATGATTACATTAACTAGAGGCTCCACGCTATTTCGGAAAATGTTACTTTTTGTTCGTTTTCCACCTTAAGTTCGCTTACAATTCGACGGATTTCTTTATATAATGTCTCAAATGAAAGCCGGTACTCCTCTGAAGGTTCGTAGACCAACATTCTTCGGGTATAACGTTACTATAACTGAAGATATAAATGTTTAACAGAAATAAAATTTAAGAAAAATTCAAATTTATTTTGTTTGAAGGTTCGTAACTCCCTTTAGATTCGAAGAATTTGAATAGTCTCTATCTGATATCAAAGTCAATACTTCAAGACCACAGCTAATTACGTCCAGAGATAAATCCATGATTAAATCCAGAGATAAATGAAAAATAATAATAAGACAAAATGCAAAATTGAAACTCCCATTACAATAGCACATAACAAACGTACGCGCGCGATGTTAGATCTGTACGGTGAGGAATTCTTGTTTGAGTAGATGTAAAGTTGTGCGGTACATAAATGGAAACGGATGTTTGATGGCTGATCTGAGCATGCATATCTTCATTTTAATACCAAAGGCATGAAAATCGTTCGGGCAGAAGAGCCTAACAGAATCGGAAGAAATAAACTGTATCAGGAAACTGACACATACTTTCCCCCTTAAAGTCATTTAAAACAAGACAACTAATATAATGAAATAAAACTAATTAACATTTATTCATCCCAAAAATATGTACCAAATGTTATAAAAATCGGTTAGTAAATAGCGAAGATATCGTTTTTTAAATGTTTGTCATACTAGAACACGTTCTACGTTTACCGCGAAACTAAAATATAATTATATCCGCAGCCAGCAAATAATAATTCAAAATATCGGACAAATAATTCAAAATATCGGATTATTTATTTTTTCAAGCTAAATTTTATGGTTGCATGAATGTTTAAATTAATAATTGTGATTTAAAGTACACTTGACAAATTTTAATTTGTTAATACTTAAATCCCTATAATTTCTGAACCTGAATATTTACAGACATGCGGGTGATGTCATTCTATTTGTCATCCTAAGCACCACAAACTATGAAATTTTTATCAAATCGTTTGAGCCGTTTATGACACATTTTGTTTTTTGTTGTTTTGATGGGTTTGTATGGAGTAAATATCCTTAAAAATTAAAAATTAAAAAAAGCCTGGAGATATCATGGTTTAATACCTACACGCCACATTTCATGAAAATCGGACTACTGGTGTCGATGTCGTCTATGGCTTTGTTTATACATGCACACTCACACACGCGCGCGCGCGCGCGCACACACACACAATTGTAATTCGAAAAATGTTGACGAAAACAATACTTTCTCAATATACTATAGTGTAAAAGGGGGAAGTAAAAACCAATATTTTTCATTTATCAGGTAATATTGTTTACTTTCAGAGATAATTAAGTTCATCGGGAATAGACCAATTCTCAATTTACTGCAGACAGTCTTCAAAATTTGTAGCTCAAATAATTATTTTGGAATATATTTTTTCTGTAAGCTGAACACATGAAAATGTTACTCTGGGTAATCGCGAGTTTTGCAGAAAGAGTTTAATTCTTATAGGCACTTGGCGGGATATAAACGAGTTCTTACTGTATCAATTTTCATAAAAATTATTTAATATAATTTTTAATATTCGGGGAACAATATACTAAAATTCTACAATTTTTTAAAGCTATTTTGGAATTCTCAGTAGGCTCTCAGTACTTAAAATCCATATTGATACATATTAATTCATACTCACCACATTCTTCAAGGTCTTATCACTCTTTTCAAGTTTTGATTTAAGTAAAGATAAGAGCAAAACACGTGTTTCCTCTTTCTGTAAATAGAAGGAAACTATATAAAATTCTGAATAAGTAGAAAGTATCAAAATTGCAATAGGTATGTAAAACTCACTCCTCATAAACATACTTTCTAAGTAGTGTCTATAAGTATTATTATTATTTTAATTCTCTGAAGAAAAACAAAGGGAAATCCCTTAAGTTTGATTAAGTCATTTTTGAAATAACAAAATTCAAATCACTTTATATGGGTACAATTCCATTTCATTTATATATTTAGAAAGAGCAAATCCCTTTAATTAGATCTGAAGAAATCTAAGTTACCGAAACGCGGACACTGCTAGCACCGATGCGATTTCCCCAAACGAGTCATTTTCATTTGTTAAAAGAGATTAGTATTAACTGAGACATTCAGGACCTGGTGATTTTAACTCATGGATAACACTTAGGAGTAAGTCAATGGTATGAACTGTCCTTTATGGTAATGGACTGTCAAATGCAAGGAATAAGTAAGAATGAGTATTTTCAGAATGTGAAAGATTATTTGCACTTGAGAGCCATGAGAGTTAACGGTACGTCCTGAGTGCACGCTGGTTCCGATTCCGATTCAGTTTCAGATTACCGGCGCCTGTTTAGTCTCATTCAGATTTTTTGTAGGTGGCCATAGTGGAGGCATGAAAGGCTTTGCCGACTCGGCGAGCAGGCAATGGAGTTGCCAATGTTGTGTATATTATTTCACCAGTACAGCTTATATAATAAATGCCTAATTTAATAAGTGTTATTAATTAATTTACACAGCAAATTGGTAATTTAGGAGGCCTCTGCGGAAAAGATGTCGGGGAGTAGTAAAAAAAACCACGTAGCAATTAATTATTTTATAATGGTAGCCTTAACGGCAGCAAAGCAAGCTTAAAACAAAATGTATGCTCGCAACTTTGACATAGTCAGGATTTAATTTGTGTACCTTATCTCAAGTCTTTCTAGTTCGTGAAAATAAACTAAAAATATATTGAGATAGTGCGACGAGCAGATAAGGAAACAACAATGGACTTACAAAAAATTGGAGGCGCAAAAGGAATATTTTAACTCTAGAAACCATTTTAGCTGAGTGATATAATAACCTATCATTTCAAATTTGACATTTAGTTCCTGTGATTTGAATCAGACTATTATTCTTTTAAGTTTGAATAAGCTGCTTTATTTGTAAAAAAAATCCTTATTTTGACCTATCCACTAGGCCTACAGTCATTGAACATAAATTTAGAAGTATTGATCTTGTACAAATAGGTTGTTTCACTAACCTTCAACGCCGAGTTCCAACGAAATTTCTTTTCAACATTTATCTACTATACGGTACGTCCTGAGTGCACGCCGGTTCCGATTCCGACTCAGATTCAGATTTTCGGCGACAGGATTGACACTTATATTTTAACGGAAGTGGCCTTAGTGGCCGCCGGAAGCCGAGCTTGCGCGCAGGTGCCTGCTCACCGGAATGTATTATTCATTCCGGTTGCAGATTCCAGTTTCCGATTGCTCCAGCCGCCATTTTTAATAGCAACATTTAATTTTGAAACGTAATTCAGCAGTTTAATGGATTTACCAGCTTTAATCTGTCATTTTGTAAGAAAACCACCAATGGGATTAAATACTCATAGCATATTCAAACAGAGATATAGTAGATAAATGTTGGAAAGAAATTTCGCTGGAACTCGGCGTTGAAGGTTAGTGAAACAACCTATTTGTGCAAGATCAATTCTTCTAAATTTATGTTCAATGACTGTAGGCCTAGTGTATAAGACAAAATAAGGGTTTTCTTACAGATAAAGCAGCTTATTCAAACTAAAAAGAATAATGGTCTAATTCAAGTTACAGTAACTAAACGTCAAATTTGAAATGATAAGTTAATACATCAGTAAGCCAAAAGGGTTTGTAGAGTTAAAATATTCCTAATGCGCCTCCAATTTTTTGTAAGTCCATTGTTGTTTCCTCATCTGCTCGTCGCACTATCTCAATATATTTTTTGTTGATTTCCACGAACTAGAGAGTCTTGAGATAAAGTTACACAAATTAAATCCTGACTATATCAAAGTTGCGAGCATAAATTATCTTTGTTGTTAAGCTTGCTTTGCTGCCGTTTAGGCTACCATTGTAAAGTAATTAATTGCTTGGTGGTTTTTTACCACTCCCCGACATCTTTTCCGCAGAGGCCTCCTAAATTACCAATATGCCGTGTAAAGTAATTAATGACATTTATTAAATTAGATATTTATTACATTTGCTGTGCAATCAATGGTGAAATAATGTACACAACATTGGCAACTCCATTACCTGCTCGCCTAGTCGGCGAAGCCTTTCATGCCCCCATTGTGGCCACCTACAAAAAATCTGTCTCAGATTGAACACGCGCCGGAATTCTGAATCTGAGTCGGAATCGGAACCAGCGTGCACTCAGGACGTGCCGTGAGAGATTAAAGCTGGTAAATCCATTAAACTGCTGAAATTAGGTTTCAAAATTAAATGTTGCTATTTATTTATGGCGGCTGGACCAATCGGAAACTGGAACCCGCAACCGGAATGAATAATACATTCCGGTGAGCAAGCCCCTGCGCGCAAACTCTGCTTCCGGCGGCCACTATGGCCACTTCCGTTAAAATACAAGTGTCATTCCTGTCGCCGAAAATCTGAATCTGAGTCAGAATCGGAACCAGCGTGCACTCAGGACGTACCGTAAGGCAGGAAATCGGGAAGTCTGGCAACCAGTTTTGGGCATGGCGAAAGCTTAGAGTTTAAGGTAAGTAGTATTACTGGATATAAAGAACTGAAAACTCGAAATTCTGTTTGAAATGAAATCATCCAATTCCGATGAAACAATTGTGTGTACTTCCATTCAAGGCACTATTTTTCAAACGCTCCTCGCGAATTTCAAAACTCAACTCTTATAAAGCATCTAAAATCATACATATAATATTTAACAGAAAACAGGTAGTGAATTGATTCGGAAAATATGGATTTGGCTTTGCAAGACCATCAAAAGTAATTAAAGGACATCATACCATATGCATGGTTCCTCGTAACCATTAATTTCAAATATAAACAAAAACTCGTTGACAATAAAATTAATAAAAGCAAAAGGTGGCTTATAATGCGCCACCTTTGGTAAATCATAAAACTATTCTTAAACTATTCTAACTAGTTAAATTGGCCACTAGTCTATATGAGGAAGTATTACCTTGATTGTGACGTTGTCACAGACAACAGCCAGGACGAGCATGTTTAAGAAAAGTTGTGCCATTATAAGAAACCCTGCAAACTCGCCCACCAAGGTGTTCTGACCTAATAGTTTAAAATCCTTGCTATAGTATATGTTGTAAAAGTGAAAGCTAAACTTCAACACAAAAAAGAAAGAACCAAAAAGTATATCGGGCCCAAACATTCTTTCAATATAAACCTTTAGCCTGGATGCTCTCGAATATCTCTCACGGACTCGACTCACAAATGTCCCCAAAAACATTGAGCTATCGCAAATCCTCCGAGTTAATATTAGTTGCAAATCTTTATTTGCATCATTTATCGTTTTGTCGACTAGTATGAGAGACGTTAACATCAAGACATTAACTATAATCTCATGACTCTTGCCGATCCAGAAAAAGATCAAGAGTTTCGTTCGATTACGCGATCCTCGCATCCTGTAGAGGGTGACGAGGGTATGCACCAGCAGAGCCAAGGGTCCGCTGTGTCGTACGAGAAGGGGGAGCTTAGACTCATCCACGTCCTTGGCCACGGCGACGCACTGGGCGAGGAATCGCAGGATGTGGTGGTGGCGGAACACTAGAGAGCAGAGGAGAGAGCAGCAGACCTGGCCGACCTCCACGTACATCAGCACGTTCACCTGCAATGACAACGGTAACTATGACTACAAGGTTCACACAGGACGAGGTACTGCAGGATGTGGTGGAGGCGGAACACTAGAGAGCAGAGGAGAGAGCAGCAGACCTGGCCGACCTCCACGTACATCAGCACGTTCACCTGCAATGACAACGGTAACTATGACGATAAGGTTCACACAGGACCAGGTACTGCAGGATGTGGTGGTGGCGGAACACTAGAGAGCAGAGGAGAGGGCAGCAGACATGGCCGACCTCCACGTACATCAGCACGTTCACCTACAGTGGCAACGGTAACTATGACTACAAGGTTCACACAGGACGAGGTACTGCAGGATGTGGTGGTGGCGGAACACTAGAGAGCAGAGGAGAGGGCAGCAGACATGGCCGACCTCCACGTACATCAGCACGTTCACCTACAGTGGCAACGGTAACTATGACTACAAGGTTCACACAGGACGAGGTACTGCAGGATGTGGTGGTGGCGGAACACTAGAGAGCAGAGGAGAGGGCAGCAGACATGGCCGACCTCCACGCACATCAGCACGTTCACCTACAGTGGCAACGGTAACTGTGACAACAAGGTTCACACAGGACGAGGTACTGTAGGATGTGGTGGTGGTGGAACACTAGAGAGCAGAGGAGAGGGCAGCAGACATGGCCGACCTCCACGTACATCAGCACGTTCACCTACAGTGGCAACGGTAACTATGACTACAAGGTTCACACAGGACCAGGTACTGCAGGATGTGGTGGTGGCGGAACACTAGAGAGCAGAGGAGAGGGCAGCAGACATGGCCGACCTCCACGCACATCAGCACGTTCACCTACAGTGGCAACGGTAACTGTGACAACAAGGTTCACACAGGACGAGGTACTGTAGGATGTGGTGGTGGTGGAACACTAGAGAGCAGAGGAGAGAGCAGCAGACATGGCCGACCTCCACGTACATCAGCACGTTCACCTGCAATGGCAACGGTAACTATGACGATAAGGTTCACACAGGACCAGGTACTGCAGGATGTGGTGGTGGCGGAACACTAGAGAGCAGAGGAGAGGGCAGCAGACATGGCCGACCTCCACGCACATCAGCACGTTCACCTACAGTGGCAACGGTAACTGTGACAACAAGGTTCACACAGGACGAGGTACTGCAGGATGTGGTGGTGACGGAACACTAGAGAGCAGAGGAGAGGGCAGCAGACATGGCCGACCTCCACGTACATCAGCACGTTCACCTACAGTGGCAACGGTAACTGTGACAACAAGGTTCACACAGGACGAGGTACTGTAGGATGTGGTGGTGGCGGAACACTAGAGAGCAGAGGAGAGAGCAGCAGACATGGCCGATCTCCACGTACATCAGCACGTTCACCTGCAATGGCAACGGTAACTATGACGATAAGGTTCACACAGGACCAGGTACTGCAGGATGTGGTGGTGGCGGAACACTAGAGAGCAGAGGAGAGGGCAGCAGACATGGCCGACCTCCACACACATCAGCATGTTCACCTGCAATGACAACGGTAACTATGACTACAAGGTTCACACAGGACGAGGTACTGCAGGATGTGGTGGTGGCGGAACACTAGAGAGCAGAGGAGAGAGCAGCAGACATGGCCGATCTCCACGTACATCAGCACGTACACCTGCAATGACAACGGTAACTATAACGACAAGGTTCACACAGGACGAGGTACTGCAGGATGTGGTGGTGGCGGAACACTAGAGAGCAGAGGAGAGAGCAGCAGACCTGGCCGACCTCCACGTACATCAGCACGTTCACCTGCAATGACAACGGTAACTATGACGACAAGGTTCACACAGGACGAGGTACTGCAGGATGTGGTGGTGGCGGAACACTAGAGAGCAGAGGAGAGGGTAGCAGACCTGGCCGACCTCCACGTACATCAGCACGTTCACCTGCAATGACAACGGTAACTATGACAACAAGGTTCACACAGGACGAGGTACTGCAGGATGTGGTGGTGGCGGAACACTAGAGAGCAGAGGAGAGGGTAGCAGACCTGGCCGACCTCCACGTACATCAGCACGTTCACCTGCAATGACAACAGTAACTATGACAACAAGGTTCACACAGGACGAGGTACTGCAGGATGTGGTGGTGGCGGAACACTAGAGAGCAGAGGAGAGGGTAGCAGACCTGGCCGACCTCCACGTACATCAGCACGTTCACCTACAATGACAACGGTAACTATGACAACAAGGTTCACACAGGACGAGGTACTGCAGCATGTGGTGGTGTCGGAACACTAGAGAGCAGAGGAGAGAGCAGCAGATCTGGCCGACCTCTACGTACATCAGCACGTACACCTGCAATGGCAACGGTAACTATGACAACAAGGTTCACACAGGACGAGGTACTGCAGGATGTGGTGGTGGCGGAACACTAGAGAGCAGAGGAGAGAGCAGCAGACCTGGCCGACCTCCACGTACATCAGCACGTTCACCTACAGTGGCAACGGTAACTGTGACGACAAGGTTCACACAGGACGAGGTACTGTAGGATGTGGTGGTGGCGGAACACTAGAGAGCAGAGGAGAGAGCAGCAGACATGGCCGACCTCCACGTACATCAGCACGTTCACCTGCAATGGCAACGGTAACTATGACGATAAGGTTCACACAGGACCAGGTACTGCAGGATGTGGTGGTGGCGGAACACTAGAGAGCAGAGGAGAGGGCAGCAGACATGGCCGACCTCCACGTACATCAGCACGTTCACCTACAGTGGCAACGGTAACTGTGACAACAAGGTTCACACAGGACGAGGTACTGTAGGATGTGGTGGTGGCGGAACACTAGAGAGCAGAGGAGAGAGCAGCAGACATGGCCGACCTCCACGTACATCAGCACGTTCACCTGCAATGGCAACGGTAACTATGACGATAAGGTTCACACAGGACCAGGTACTGCAGGATGTGGTGGTGGCGGAACACTAGAGAGCAGAGGAGAGAGCAGCAGACCTGGCCGACCTCCACGTACATCAGCACGTTCACCTGCAATGACAACGGTAACTATGACTACAAGGTTCACACAGGACGAGGTACTGCAGCATGTGGTGGTGGCGGAACACTAGAGAGCAGAGGAGAGAGCAGCAGACCTGGCCGACCTCTACGTACATCAGCACGTACACCTGCAATGACAACGGTAACTATGACTACAAGGTTCACACAGGACGAGGTACTGCAGCATGTGGTGGTGGCGGAACACTAGAGAGCAGAGGAGAGAGCAGCAGACCTGGCCGACCTCCACGTACATCAGCACGTTCACCTGCAATGACAACGGTAACTATGACGATAAGTTTCACACAGGACCAGGTACTGCAGGATGTGGTGGTGGCGGAACACTAGAGAGCAGAGGAGAGGGCAGCAGACATGGCCGACCTCCACGTACATCAGCACGTTCACCTACAGTGGCAACGGTAACTGTGACAACAAGGTTCACACAGGACGAGGTACTGTAGGATGTGGTGGTGGCGGAACACTAGAGAGAAGAGGAGAGAGCAGCAGACATGGCCGACCTCCACGTACATCAGCACGTTCACCTGCAATGGCAACGGTAACTATGACGATAAGGTTCACACAGGACCAGGTACTGCAGGATGTGGTGGTGGCGGAACACTAGAGAGCAGAGGAGAGGGCAGCAGACATGGCCGACCTCCACGCACATCAGCACGTTCACCTACAGTGGCAACGGTAACTGTGACAACAAGGTTCACACAGGACGAGGTACTGCAGGATGTGGTGGTGGCGGAACACTAGAGAGCAGAGGAGAGGGCAGCAGACATGGCCGACCTCCACGTACATCAGCACGTTCACCTACAGTGGCAACGGTAACTGTGACAACAAGGTTCACACAGGACGAGGTACTGTAGGATGTGGTGGTGGCGGAACGCTAGAGAGCAGAGGAGAGAGCAGCAGACATGGCCGACCTCCACGTACATCAGCACGTTCACCTACAATGGCAACGGTAACTATGACGATAAGGTTCACACAGGACCAGGTACTGCAGGATGTGGTGGTGGCGGAACACTAGAGAGCAGAGGAGAGGGCAGCAGACATGGCCGACCTCTACGTACATCAGCACGTACACCTGCAATGGCAACGGTAACTATGACAACAAGGTTCACACAGGACGAGGTACTGTAGGATGTGGTGGTGTCGGAACACTAGAGAGCAGAGGAGAGAGCAGCAGACCTGGCCGACCTCTACGTACATCAGCACGTACACCTGCAATGACAACGGTAACTATGACTACAAGGTTCACACAGGACGAGGTACTGCAGGATGTGGTGGTGGCGGAACACTAGAGAGCAGAGGAGAGAGCAGCAGACCTGGCCGACCTCTACGTACATCAGCACGTACACCTGCAATGACAACGGTAACTATGACAACAAGGTTCACACAGGACGAGGTACTGCAGCATGTGGTGGTGGCGGAACACTAGAGAGCAGAGGAGAGAGCAGCAGACCTGGCCGACCTCCACGTACATCAGCACGTTCACCTACAGTGGCAACGGTAACTATGACAACAAGGTTCACACAGGACGAGGTACTGCAGCATGTGGTGGTGGCGGAACACTAGAGAGCAGAGGAGAGAGCAGCAGACCTGGCCGACCTCTACGTACATCAGCACGTACACCTGCAATGACAACGGTAACTATGACAACAAGGTTCACACAGGACGAGGTACTGTAGGATGTGGTGGTGGCGGAACACTAGAGAGCAGAGGAGAGAGCAGCAGACCTGGCCGACCTCCACGTACATCAGCACGTTCACCTGCAATGACAACGGTAACTATGACTACAAGGTTCACACAGGACGAGGTACTGCAGCATGTGGTGGTGGCGGAACACTAGAGAGCAGAGGAGAGAGCAGCAGACCTGGCCGACCTCTACGTACATCAGCACGTACACCTGCAATGACAACGGTAACTATGACTACAAGGTTCACACAGGACGAGGTACTGCAGGATGTGGTGGTGGCGGAACACTAGAGAGCAGAGGAGAGAGCAGCAGACCTGGCCGACCTCTACGTACATCAGCACGTACACCTGCAATGACAACGGTAACTATGACAACAAGGTTCACACAGGACGAGGTACTGCAGCATGTGGTGGTGGCGGAACACTAGAGAGCAGAGGAGAGAGCAGCAGACCTGGCCGACCTCTACGTACATCAGCACGTACACCTGCAATGACAACGGTAACTATGACTACAAGGTTCACACAGGACGAGGTACTGCAGGATGTGGTGGTGGCGGAACACTAGAGAGCAGAGGAGAGAGCAGCAGACATGGCCGACCTCTACGTACATCAGCACGTTCACCTGCAATGACAACGGTAACTATGACTACAAGGTTCACACAGGACGAGGTACTGCAGGATGTGGTGGTGGCGGAACACTAGAGAGCAGAGGAGAGAGCAGCAGACATGGCCGACCTCTACGTACATCAGCACGTTCACCTGCAATGACAACGGTAACTATGACTACAAGGTTCACACAGGACGAGGTACTGCAGGATGTGGTGGTGGCGGAACACTAGAGAGCAGAGGAGAGAGCAGCAGACCTGGCCGACCTCTACGTAAATCAGCACGTTCACCTGCAATGACAACGGTAACTATGACTACAAGGTTCACACAGGACGAGGTACTGTAGGATGTGGTGGTGGCGGAACACTAGAGAGCAGCAGACCTGGCCGACCTCCATGTACCATACAGAAAGAGTTTTGTTCTTATAGAATAAAATATTTTTTTGATTTGTTATTTGTCAGTTATCTGCTATTTAACTTTTTGGTTTGTGGGACACACAAACCAAGTTTTGTTAGGATACGATGAGTAATTCCCAAACAATAACGTGGAAATATTGTACAGTTTTTACTACGTTCCAATAACTTGGTAGCCAGTGCCAGTGGACAGAAATAAATTAAAATAAATAAATAAAACCAGATTTGTATTATTTTAACTTTGCATGTAAAAACCTAAAATAAGTTGTTTTGGGAAATTCTTTTTAATATCCCTTTTGATGGTCTAATGGGGCTCGATTTAGAACTCGTCCAAATTATTTATACTTTACACAACATTTATTCTGACACTCAATGCACACAACAAGTGTGTGTGTGTGTGTGTGTGTGTGTGTGTACGCATGTGTATGAGCGTGCAGGTTGATGTGTGCCTTGAGTGTCAGATGTACAGCGGTCTAAAGCCTAAAAAATAATTGTCTAAATAAAGTATGTATACATATATATATTGTGAACATTGCGATTGTGGTCAACCGAGGCTACGGAAGGCAAAGTGGACTAACCCCAAAAAGTCATTTTTAAGATATTAAGAGGTAAAGACTAAGTTATATACCTCAGTACTGGAATTTCTCTTTTCATTGATGGTTCTATTTTATGATACATAACACCCATAACATTTTAATGTCAAATAAGTTTTTGATTTATTTTTATTTTTTGGTACCTAAAATTGTTTCCAAAAATTTTAAATTTGGTTTACTGCTGATAACAATGTGGGTTAGTCCATTTTGGTCTTATTCTTATATAAAGTCACAGGTTAGTCCATTTTGCCTTCACAAAAAATGAACCTCAATGTAACCTCAATTTGTCTAACGTAAAACAAAATTTACATTTTTTGTGAAGGCAAATTGAGGTTAGACCAAAATTTCACTTAATTTTTTGGGTTGGCCCTTTCTGGCTATAACAGAACATGTAATCATGCATTTTAGACCAATCTTTTCCCCTTAAGTAAAAAAGAAACTAAAGCTGATAGAGGTTAGTTCGTTCTACTAGATCTTGTTTTTCTGCTTCAGCTGCTATATAAATTTCAATATTGACAATTTGTGGGTTAGCCCACTTCGCCTTTCGGGGCCTATATTATAGCGAACCACCCATTTTTGTATCCCTATTAAGTAACCAAGCATGATGGTTTGTAAAACGTCACCCTTTCAAAATTAGGTTAGCTTAAAATAGTATTTTTCCTTTTCAATCAGCTTTGTGTTAAATCCAATGTGTACTCTCTTAACGTGGGTGAAAGTGCTGGGATTTATTGATTGATTGATTGACTGATTGATCTGATTGTGGGGAATTCTAGACGTCAACCGAAGCTTATTGAGCTCCCCTATGCTGAAAGATTGGCAGCCCTATGACTGTGCCCTCAACGAGGCTTAAGAGCTTTTTCCCAATGCAAGCATCTGGTTCGTCACCTAGTTGTTGGAAACCAAAGAGGGCTCTTCTCCTAGCCCCCAGTCTCTCACAATCCAAAATTATATGCCTTGCAGTCTCGACAGAGCTGCCACAGAGTCTGCACTCTGGATCATCATGAGTGATACCAAGAGTGACGAGATATTTCCTGAAACGGCCATGTCCCATGATCAAGGCAAATACCCGCCTGACCTGATTCCTGCCCAGACTTATCAGCCAACTCGTGAAACGAGCCGAAGTTTCAGGAGGCAGTTTTATGCCTATTAATTGACTAGGGTATTTGCACCTTGGCAATGCTGCTCCTTGGCCCAGTTGTCAATGAAAAGTGAGTGGTATCTTTTCTAATGCCACAGCATGGCTCTGATCCATATAATTGCATGTTCGCTCCCGCTTTGGCAAGTTTGTCAGCGCTCTCATCGCCCCCAATGCCTGCATGGCCTGGTATCCAACAAAGAAGTACAACGTTTAGCTTTCCCAGAACGCAGAGAGCGTTGAAGCACTCCCACACGAGTTTTGATGTGATCTCATTCAAGAAAAATGCTTTGAGAGCAGCCTTTCTGTCTGACAGGATTACAGTGTGTTTACTTGAAGACCCCTGGCTAGGCCTAGCTTGGCACTTGCCAGAATGCCATAGATTTCTCTTTGAAAAATGGTGCAATAAGCCCCAAGACAAGATGAAATCGCTGTGCCATTACTTTACCATAAAATCCGTAACCGGATGAGCCTCTAACAAGGACACCGTCTTTGTACCATACCAGTATTCCTCTGCCTGAATCCGGCATTTTTCCGGCTATCCAGTCGTCCCTGGAGAAAAGATCCACAGTAAATGGCTTGTAGAAGATAACCTCTGTTCTCATGACGTCTGAGATCATGTCAAGCACAGGGTCATTGGCCATAAGTTGTAAGGATTCGTTTTTTCACCCTTTTTTTTGTTATTTATTAAAAATTTATTGAGCATAACCCCCACAATAGCTAGTTCAATAGTTTTCACCACCAACCAGAACAGGCTTCAGTAACGATCAATCATCGATAGTAAGCTCGGAGGTTAGGAGTTGACCCTTCCTGGGAATGGGCAGTTAGCAGCCGCGGCCCGATGTTGCGTCGCCGAGCCGGCAGCAGACTGCGAAAATGGGTTTCTACGCATGACCGGCCAGAGCCGCTAATAAAACCAGCCGGACCTCCGCGGGCCGCCCAGTTGTGCTACCGAATCAACTCACCGTCAACTCACTGCTACGTCCACTCACCTCTTGAAGTAAGTGCCTACCCGATCGACTGTTTTGCAAAAATAAATATTAATTTTTCTGAAATAACTTTTTGCCACTTTTGAGGCCGTTGTTTACTTGCATTGGCAATATTGAATGATTTGGGTCACATACTGATTAGTTATGAGAGAATAACGACTTGTCAGATTTTGAGGTTATGTAACCAAATTGCCAATTTCATCTGCTGATTTTATTTAGAAGCTTTAAATTGATTGCATACTGTCCGCCTGATGGCTAAATGACTGCTTCATTCAATTAATGCTTTCTGGTTAAAGGCTTATTTTATAATACTGCTATAATTTGAACACTTGCACTTGTTATTTTATGCTCGCATTGTGATTTTGTATTTTTTTATGTTGTCTGATATTTAGGTGCAACATTCACAGGTAAGCCTATGGCTAAGTAAACCCCTACTGTATTGCTGTGATTTATTGCTATGAACCTTTGCTATTATAACTTGATCCATATGATGCACCTACCCCACCTTTCATGTACCAAGGTTTACTGGAGTGATTATTATGAGTTAATCTTTGGTTAAGCCTTTGATATCATCGTAAAGCAAGCGTTTACACTTAGAATACAAGCATTATTATAGCCCATAGTACACCTAAAGCATTAGGCCTAATAATAACAGTCAAAAATATCCTAAAGTAATCAGCTAACCTAAACTAAAGGAAACTTAATGATTATGGCTAGTACCTGTTGTTGGGTTTTACAATACCATCCTAAAACCCTTCCACCACCTATTGCTGACGAATACACAGCATCCCGAGGGCAGCGTATGCCAATTCCTTTCTTAACCTAATTCGATAAATAGGCGTAAGGGGATTTTATAGGTTAGTGACCGGGCTGTTATTTAGCAGTATTTTATACATTGTTTTGGGGGTTATGGCATTACTCCTATCAACCTCATTGCTGCATTACTCCTATCACCTCTACTCTCATTGCTGACGAATACACAGGGCAGCGTATGCCAATCCTATCCTATCCTAACTTCTGACTTGTCGATTTGGGGTAGCGTAGGGATAGCGACTAGGTTTTCTTTGTGGGGTTCACACGTATGTTCCCATCGATCCGATTACCTTCCCTCTCTCACTGCTGACGAATACACAGCATCCCGAGGGCAGCGTATGCCAATCCTATCCTATCCTAACTTCTGACTGGTCCATTTGGGGAAGCGTAGGGATAGCGATTAGGTTTTCTTTGTGGGGTTCACACATATGTTCCCATCGATCCGATTACTTACCCTCTCTCATTGATGACGAATACACAGCATCCCGAGGGCAGCGTATGCCAATCCTATCTTGGCCTAGCCTCTGACTTATCGATTCAGGGAAACTTGGGGATAGCGAGTAGGACGTTAACTTTGGGGTTTGTAGCGTTGTTCCTGACAACCCTTCCCCTCTCATTGCTGACGCATAAACAGCATCCCGAGGGCAGTGTATGCCAACCTATCCCATTCCTAATTCTAGTCAATGGGTTAGCGGGGCTATAAGGTTTTTAGGACTTTCTTCGAGTAAGGCAACGATGATGAATGGTCGCTGATAGCTTGTACTTAGACCCTTAGTCTGAGTCGTCTTCTCTTTTTCTAAGATAATTAACTGAATTAAATAAACTAGATCAATTAATACTTTGAGCTAAGAATTTGACCGAATAACTTAGTCTCACAACTTTTCGACCTACCCCTGGAATTTGTAACCCAGCTAGGGTGGATTATCCGAGCAAGAGGAACAAAAACTACATCGACTGGTAAATTTCCTCACAAAGTTTAATGATTGAGGTATGACCACTTCTAGATCGGCCTTCCCTCCCACCTTGAGTCAATAGGTCGTCTTGCGTGACACCAACTTGATATGGATGTCCAGGGGCAGAAGTCCAAGCACATCCTCAAGGCGTGCTGCCGACCTGCTCCTGAACGCATCAGTAGCAAGAAGCATTCAAAGCCTCTGAAGGCTTCGAGTTTTGAGGCCTCAGATAACTTATGGCTCACTAGTCTTGTGGACAAAGGGGAATCAAACCACAGCCATCCCTAGAGACCTCACAACGGCCTCATACAGCCAGAGAGCGATTTTGTGCTTGATGTCCCATATTACTCCTGCCAGTCGCCTGGACACTAGGAGTGCCCATTTTGCTTTACACAGTGTGTTGTTCAGGTGTTCATCTCAAGTCAGTTTTGAGTCCAGCGTCAGTTCTAAGAACTTGACCGAGCCAGACACTCCCAACTTGGCGAACGGGACAACTACTGTCTTGGAAGGATTAATGTTGAGACCCTCTCTGAGACACCAGTCATGGACATGTCTGAGATTGACGTTCAGGACGTCAGCAACCGTGCTGGCAAATTTTCCTTGCACCATGATAACAAATGTCATCAGCATAGCCCTGGGCAAAGACACCTTGGTGTGAGAGCTCTTGAAGGAGACGTCAGCCACAAAATTCAACAGTAAAGGTGAGATGACACCTCCTTGCGGACAACCCCTCGTGGGAGCGATGACATGAAAGCTACCGAGGAGTTCGGCTCTGGTGCGTCTGGAGCGGGGCATTGACTCAATCCACTCGCAGAGAGCAGGCTGGGAGCCACGCTTGCGCACACCCCGCACTATGGCCGAAAATGTTACATTGTCAAATATCCCCTCAATGTCCATGAAGGCGCATAGGGCAATTTATTTACAAGCCAGAATATCCTCAATTCTTCTAACTAGTTGGTGCAAAGCAGATTCGCTGAATTTTTTTGGCTGATATGCATAACGGTAGCGGTGGGGAGTGGTGTCGGAAAGCGCCCCCTTTCTGTGGCCCCTGTGTCTTTCGACCAGTCTCTCCAGGATCTTCAGCCGGAATGAGGAGAGACTGAATGGACAAAAGGATTTAGAAGGAGAGTAATCTATATTTTTTCTTTTGGGATAAAAATCACCCTGCTTAGGCGCCAGGTCTTGGGAATGTACCTAAAGGCCAGACTAGCTCTGATTAGTTCACAAAGGAGGCTTCTGAGAGGGCATCTGGTCCACGTTGGATCATCGCAGGAGAGAGTGGCAACTTTCCTGGCCGCCCTTCAGCTTTCTCATGGCCATAAGCTGTTGTTGCTGGTTGTATCACTCTCAAAAATACAGTCTGGAAAGTGAGTCTCAAGGAGAAGTTTGAGACTTCCGCAACTTCCAGAATAATGGTCTCCCCTGGCTTCGCTTAGGGATCCTAGGAGACCAATTTGTTTGGAGTCTAACATTCGTTGCAGTCTTGCTGCTGCAATGAGTTTGTTTACCTTTTGTGCAAACTGCCTCCAGGATGTCTGCTTGGTTTTTTATTGCAACACTGTATACAGTGAGTGTCTTGTAATATGGCTCCCAGATACGAGTCCGTTTGCATTGGTTTTGAAGTTTAGGAGTCCTAGGAGACCAATTTGTTTGGAGGCTAACATTCGCTACAGTCTTACTGCTGCGCTGAGTTTGTTTACCTCTTGTGCAACCTGCCTCCAGGATTTCTGCGGAAAGGGATCCCTGGAGACATAGGGCAGGTTAACAGAGCCTACCTCTGAGAGCTGCTTAAGGTTACAAGACAACCTCAAGAGTTGCTTCGAGTCGTGGTTCTGTATGGTTATTTCTAAAACAGTCCATGGAGATCCTACGAGAAGCTTAGGAGACGGATATCCATCCGAGCAGAGCCCCGCATGCCCGGGTAAGGTTGTAAACTCCAGGAGGTTGCCCGGTATCCTGGAGGCTCCGTTAGCACCACCGATTTTAGAGCCCGGTAACATTCACCCCTTCTGCCCGGGTCGCCTAACACCCCTGGGGTTTGGCTGAAACAGAAGAATCAAACGGAAAGGAAGAGGGAAGAAGAGTTCTTCAATAGGAAATAGAAGAGAAAAGATAAACCAGCAAAAGAAGAAGGATGCTGGTCAGAGAGCCCAAAACAAAAGAGAAGAGAACTGGGGTTGGCTAGGAAACCTCGGAGTCGCCAGCCGCAGAGGGCCTCCCTTGTAGTTGAAGTCAACTACCCCTGAGGTAAAGTAATGGGACATGTATAATATTATTGTAATGTTTTATATTATCATATATTTAATTTCGTAAAGTGATTCTTTGCGTCAAAATTGTGGGCGTTTGGCAAGTCGTAGAAAGATGGGAGAGGGCTCAAATTAAAGGGCTCTATTCCGTGATGGCGGGAAAAATAATGAAATTGTTTGAAATTCGCCAGAAAACGAGAAATAACGTTAAGTATCTGCCATTTAAAAAGCATTGGGATCTAAAAACGTCTGCTTTGTTTACATAAAACATGTGATGCTGATACTTGATTGAAAACCATATGGTAGGCTAGATATCAATATAAGGTAGATTCAGTTTGCTATGAAGGTATTTTGTACTATAATAAATAAGGATTGTTTGAATTTTCCCTCATTAGGGGCTTTTAGCCCCTTCAAGCCACTAGTTATATTATATTATTATAATGTATTACTACAAGTTTTTCTTTAACCAAGTTGTTGTTAGAAAATAAGCTAATACCACCATAGTCTAGATGCTAAAATGCATTTTTAACCTAAACCTGGAAATAAGGTCCACCCAAAGTTTTTTGTTGATTTCTGTTTCTTCAAGATCTACATAATTCAGATCTACCGGGTGCCACTTTGTCACCCTTGAGCAAATTCAAATATCCAAGATGGCGGCCAAGATGGCTTAAAACTGTATAATTTTTTTAAAAAGTTTCCTCACTGCACTTTTTACGTGCAATTTTTGAGATATTGACCAGCGCCTATCATCGTTGGGTGGCTAATCCTATATTCTGACAGGATAATATTTTTCGGTCGCCATCTTGGATCCGCCATATTTGATATCAACTTTTTTTTTAATGTAAAGATGGTGTTGTGACACATCATTATGAACTAGATTTTTACGCTGATTACAATGCCGAAATCCGTTTTTGAAAATATGTATCCGTTGAAAAGATATACTCAAATCAAATTTTATCCCTATACATTTCTTATGGACGTTTCGTATTTTCAATATTTTTTGGATTATTTTCCTGCTATCTCTCATTATAATAAAGATATGTAGTTCATTTTGGTCTTAAAATACTCAGTGAAATACCGGCTTTCATTTGTGGTATCAATTATCAACATCGGATGAGTGACAGATGAGCTATAAGGCTCAATTTAAGTTAAAAATCAATTTTTCAAAAACAATTTTTTAGATAAGTATTAGTATCTCAGGTTCTAAATGAGGTATTAAATTAATTTTGGTCTTAAATTACTCAGTAAACTATCAGCTCTCAAGTAAGCTGACTCTCAATAAGATCTGACTAAAGGTTATGTGACTTTAAGAGCTTTCACTCAACATAAATTTGTTTTACTTGCATAATTTTACATTTATTTAAGGATTTCCCTATTTCCAAAGAAGACTCAAAAATCGTATAGGTCTTAATTGACTTAGGAGATTATTGGCTTTCATTTGAGTCATAAATTATTTTAATAGATTGAGTTTCAGGAGAGTTGTGGTTCTAAAACCCATTAAAAATTAAAATTTTCAGACATTTTCGTTTATATAAAGACTCAGGTCTCCAGTTTCAGGAAAGGTCTGGATTCCTGAATATTTTTAAAAAACTCTTTCATTTGAGACCGTGATAATTTCATTTGAACAAGTTTGGGGTGAGTTACAATCCACTATTAAGCGTAAAATTTAAAAATAACTAATTTTTATGTCGTAATGAGCCTTAAAATTAGTTTACAGCTTAACTACTTTTACGTGCTATTTTTTTTAATAAAAGCCGACATATCACTGCGTATTCTAGGATCAAAATTAACTAGATACTTTATTTATAACCAGAGATATACATACTTGATTAAAAACCAATTTCAGAAAAATTTATTTTTTAATTACATTTAGCCTTATAGCTCATCTGTCACTTGTCCGATGTTGATGATTAATATCTCAAATGAAAGCCGGTATTTCACTGAGTATTTTAAGATCAAAACGAACTACATATCTTTATTATAATGAGAGATAGCAGGAAAAAATCCTAAAAAAATATTGAAAATACGAAATGTCCATAAGAAATGTATAGGGCTGATTTTTTATTTGTGCATGTCTTTTTAACGAATGCACATAACAATAACGTATTTCAGCATTGTAATCAGTGTAAAAATCTAAGGCCTTGTTTGCACGACGACCAGACAGTAGGACAGTAGAAAAAATTCTTTTGTTCTCTTTTGTTTAAAGGTGTTACTGTCCACTGTACTGGGCGTCGTGCAAACAGGCCCTAATTCATAATGATTTGTCACGACACCATCTTTACATTAAAAAAAAGTTTATATCCAATATGGCGGATCCAAGATGGCGGCCGAAAAATATTATCCTGTCAAAATATAGGATTAGCCACCCAACGATGACAGGTGTTGGTAAATATCTCAAAAAATGCACGTATAAATGCAGTGAGGTAACTTTTTTTCAAAAATTATACGGTTTTAAGACATCTTGGCCGCCATATTGATTATTTAAATTTGCTCAAGGGTGACAGAGTGGCACCCTGCAGATTTTTATTATGTAGGTATTGAAGAAACAAAACCCATTATAAAACATTAGGTGGACCTCACTTCCAAGTTTTTTCAACTGCAACCAGACTACCAAGTGTCTCATTGTACACATACCATAAGATCTACAATAGCATTAGCTTGTTTTCTATTAAGATTATTTAGAAGAATTATTATTTTTAAGAACATTACAAGAATATTATATACTTCCCAGTACCTAAACAAACGTTAAGTGAGGACGAATTCAATTTAACTTAAAGCTGCTTGAGAAAGAAAAATAAAATTCTGAACTAACCTAATTTTTAAAAGGTTAAGTTTTACAAACTATTATGATTGGCTCATTTAAGGATACACTAATTAATTGGTCTGCAGCTAGTATACTACAAAATATATTTTCTAGCAAACTATTACAGCACAACCTGGAGCAGTTTGATGGGATGATAGTACGCCTTTTTACTGATGTACCACCTGAACATCATAAACATCATGACGAGGTTGACAACTTGTAGGGCGAATATGAGAAGTGTTTTTTTAGATTCTTTATATTGAACACCTGGAAAACGGTAGAGACATAAAAATGTTTGAAATATTTCAAATAAAAATGAACGAATAGACATACATCGTATTTACGTGTGATGATAAGTAAATTACTAACGAATAATTCATCAATGCAAATAATATATATTATAAAAATATATTATTTATAAATTCATTTTTTACTTTTTTTATGTACATTCTCTACAACCTTATCTTATTAAACGTATTATCAATTTGTATCTTGATATTACTTAATACTACTTTCCGCCACCATAATAGATTATTGATATGCCACTTTTCTTGTTTCAGGTATAATTTACTGAATTCGTCATATTGTTTTTACAACAGATTTTCATAAAATATTGAAGAATAATTGCATTGCATTTAGACGGATTATACTAGCAGATGTGTTATTTTAAAATATAAAATAAATAATTGCTAGGTTATCGTTAAGGCTGTAGATACCTGGGTAATGTATCATCCTGATAAAGAAGTTGTTTGTAAGTTTTAACAAATAGTTATTACCTTTGTTAGGATGAAAAATCTTTCTAACTGGGGCAATGCCCACATACAAAGATAGTTGAATTAATCGTGATAAAACCTCCATGGTCAAGTTCAAAGGCTTTGAAATCAAGTCTTAGCTTATGTTTGAACTATAATATTCGAGTCAACATTTAAGAATTGAGAAACCGTCTTTACATAGATATTTTACCTAAATACTGCCATATTTTAAAAGTCAAATGTTTTTGCAAACAAATAATGTGTTGAGTTCACTAGAGACACAAACGTAAAACGCTCTGGACAAATTCAAATAGCCAACCCCTACATTCGAGAACTGACGGCTATCAGCGTTATTGTCAATATTTGTCTCATCGATGTCAATTTTACGTGATTCCTTTTGAATTCACAAATACTTTCATCCATCTTCCATATAAAGTGTACATTAAATTTTACTTCGCACTTAAGAAAGAGTATTATTTTAATAATTTATCTTGAAGAGGTTGAAAATTAAAGTAGTATTAGTTTCATTGAAAAGATACGATTTTTTAATAGTTCACGAAATAGATACATAAGTTAATTTTAGTGAAATAAATTATTGACCAATTTCAGAAATTCAAATTACCTCAAGGAAGTCTGAGGCATTATCATGGAGGAATGTTATCGATATCGTAAATTATGCAAGAACTTAAACCTCTCGAGAAAACTGTAAAAACACAAACTGATAAATTTACATTATTGTGAATAACCCTACAATTGTATACTCAATGTTTAGTGAATTTCCCCTATATGGAATAACCTATTACCGTGGGTCTCATAGTAAGACCGGAGCCTAAGACCATGAAAACTTTTCGTTTCGTGGCCCTAAATATATTTGTTACGCTCAAACCCCGAAATCGGAAAAAATTTCGAAATGTCTACCCATTCCGTGACTTGGATACTCTGAAATAATCACACCAAGGAGTGAGAATTTTATTCGGAAATTGCCCGACGCGAAATATACAAACCTCAATGGTAGGCCTAACTCATTTACTCAATTTCCGAATTCATAGTGCTCGTTAGGGTTTGAGTATTATTATAATACCCACGTCAACACGTAGTTATATTTTCATTTGGAGAAAAGTATTAGCTCATCGATGAAGCGGAACACGTTTTTATCGCTTTTATAAATACACTGGAACTTGGCACCCAGCTGGCACACACTTCCAGAATGTCAGTAAACCAGTTGAGCCTTCCTTATTCACGTAATTTTCACTTATAAATAAGCAAATCGACCTTTTTCTCCCGAACCGTTTGGGTTATGAAGTCGTTTGCTTCCCTATAGTTCTGGAGATTGCCTTGATGAAATCTCATTAATTCTTTTACTAGCTGAGGCAACATCAAGGGCCTGCCTAAAAGCCATGCAGGATCAGGATCGTGACCCGAACAAATGTTTGGTATCAGACTGATCGGATTTCAAGTCGGCACGCAGACAGCATTTTGCCTCATTTTTGCAGCCTTCACGTTTATGGCCACTCTGCCCACATTTTATGCAAAGATTTTGTGATCGTCGGTCCGGTCCCTTACAATCGGATTGAATATGGCCATATCCAAAGCACCTAAAACATCTTGTAACTTCCACCCTACGTTGAACTCGGCAATTTACCCAGCCAACTTTGATTCTACCAGTTTTCAAGAGATCTTTTACTGCTCTTTCTGTCAAGGACACTATAGCCAACCTTTGTTCTCTACTGTTAGGTTGGGTCAAAAATATCTTTACCTCACCTGAGAGCCCTGAAACTTGAAATGCAAGTTGGTTCCTTTCCATTCATTTAATAACGGTCTGAAATATCCGTTTGGCTATCCATGTATATAAAACGTTAATAGTAAGATAACTTGTTCTTGCGTTTTTAAGAACGTTTCGTAAAGGAACTTGCATATTACTTGCAAGAACTTATGTCAAGACATCGTTAACGATATGTTGCTGTTTCAGTCTGTTTAATTTGTAATTTTAAAAGGGAAGTGTGCAAATGTTTATTAATCTACACTAACAGAATATGTGTATATCAATATACCTAAATGTGAATTTTAATCATACTATTGCTAGTTTGAGCTCCTTGAAAACATGATCACCGCTTTGCACACATCAGTGCAATGCTGGTTGCAGCCTACATCAGAAGGCAACTTCAAATTAGAGAGTTAATTTTCTGAATGCAACTGGAAAACGTATATTATACCAATTTAAAAGGGATCGATTGATTGATCCTTCAAAATTGTTTGCTGTAGTTAATTAATTTCTGAACAGATTGAATCTATCACTGAAGTCAGTAGGCTACCACATTCTTACGCGAGTAAATTGTTATTAATATTAAATAATAAGACAACGTGCCATTAAATAAATTATTACGACGCTTAATACTTTTAAACAAAAACCACTTACAAAATAATAGTGATATGTTTTCTATCGATTATTTGGAGTTATTTCAGTTAATAGTTATGTTATTAACTCCCCGTCAACATTATTAATTCCAAAATAAATGATTTTGCCTTGATCATTATTTCTGATTATCACAGCACTGGAGGTGTGAACGTGTCTTTTAAGAATCTCAAGTCAGCTCACAGATAAAAAATGTACTGGGAAGTCCTTCTTAACATTACTGAAGCCAATCTGAACATTAATCGGCATTTGGTTGTTCTGTAAAATATTCTTTAATATCAAAGTTATTTATTGACAAATCCTTTGGAGCAAATGATTCTATTTAATCTATTAAATTGAGCTTTTCAGATTTTGGTGTGTTTCCACATGTCGTAAAAATTAAAGCTTACTGTCGTTAAAGTTACAACTGTCCTTTTGAGCTTATGAAAATTTTAGAGCTTTATTCTATGATGGCCATTTTGAATTTTCTCAACATAAATACGAGTTTCTGTGGTCTCCTTTGCAACAAACATACTATGATCCCGCAATAAAACTTTGGTAGTCAATACTTTTACTTATTTTTCATTGTTAAATTAAAAAATACTAATTGTAGCCCGTCGAAATTCGACGAATACAAGGAAGCCTTTGGCTCGATGGAATATTTTTATGTTCAAATCCGAAATTTCCCCATTTTTGTGTAGGCCTACCTCTGTTCTGTGTGCGATGAATTCAATTAAATCTTATTGGCCCCTTTTTAATATTTTCCTTCCTGTGCCTCTGATGCTTGATTTAATTTTGAAATTGATTTCATTGCCATTACATTGTCTGAAACACAAAAACTAGGATTACACTGTATGAATATTTCCCCCTTTTTATTTCCTCTTTACCCCCTCAAGGGCAATCCTCCCCTCCCAGGAGGAATCTACTGGGGAGTCACTATGTTCCCATTATTTTATATCATTTTTGTTATCCACTAATCATTTTACTTTTCAGTATTTTTTCAAGCGATTTTCAATACACCCCTATATTTCAGGTGAATTATTTAACGGAATCCTTGGAGCTCACCTAAAACCCTATAATTATGTAAAGGAGTAAAGGCTTTTACACCTAATTGAACTTTTTCTTAACTATACATTAATGCTTGGATTATTACAAACGGCGTCCCAATGTACAAAAAGTTATTACAAACAAATTAATTCAGTAAATTTAGGACCTGCAAGCTTAAGCCTACAGGCCTAGCTATACCTGATCGGAGGTAACTTTAATTCAACAAATTTATTATTGTTAACCTGACACGTCAACATAGAAACATTAATTTAAGAAATTAATAATTACCTAATTAGTTTGTTTTTAATTGTTTTGAAATGTTCAAAGACATCAAAAATACATCTTACAGTCCTACATATTTTCAAGCAAATAGTTTCAATAGAGCTAAAATTGGTATCAGCAAACAGACACATACTTTCTCCCTTAAAGCAAGAAAATCTACGATAAAATGTAATAGTGTAGGGGCATTTGTAAATATAGGAAAGTCCGTGGGATTTCAAAGGAAGCAATTGTATGATTGGTGGCGATAGATAGGTAATGGCATGTAGAATCGTGTACTACCGGGTGTTTTGCCAGAAAGTGTTGCCGAGCTGGTGTATGACGCCAACGGTGACATTGATGGCTTTCTAGCGCTATAACTTTTTTATGGTTGATTTTATGAAAATTCTTTAAATGTAGAGATTTTTTATTAATAACAAGATAAGGAACAAAAAAGGTTCTTACAAAAATTTTGATATCTCTTAACAATGTTTAGATATAAGTTGATAAAACAAAGTATACCAGGTATCCCATAATAGTCTCCCCCTAACATTTTCCTATATTTTTTCAAATATCAATTCCACACCACCCCCAAACATTATTGGGTAGTTAATACCTCATTTTGAGGGGATACCCAATTTTGGCCGCCATTTTGGATCCGCCATGTTGGATCCAAAATATATTTTCTAGTATAAAAGTGGTGTTGTGACCCACTATTTCGAACTAAATTTTTTTCACTGATTACAATGCTGCAATCCGTTTTTCAATATCTCATTTGGTTCTCATGATATGAGCACTTTTAATTAATTTATTATCAACCAATTTAAACATTATAAATTGATAAAATAGGCCCATAGCCACAAAATAATGCTAGATAGTGACGAATGACCACCATCAGTCATTGCTGAGCGATTTACACTTAAATTTCACTAATGTAAATTTTTTGGCCGCCATCTTGGATCCGCCATTTTGAAATGAGGTAAGTTATTTCAAATAGGAAGTTGGTATTGTGACCCATCATTTCAAACTAGTTTTTTACGCCAAATTCAATGCCGCAAACCGTTTTTAGCTATAAAACTTAGTTTTCAAAAAATTCATATTTTTGAGAATTTTATTGGAAACATGTCAATATCTTAAAAACTAAACACTATAATTAAAAACGGGTTGCGGCATTGAATTCGGCGTAAAAAACTAGTTTTAAATGATGGGTCACAATACCTACTTTATATTTGAAATAACTTAACCTCACTTCAAAATGGCGGATCCAAGATGGCGGCAAAAATTTAAATTGGTGAAATTTAAGTGTAAATCGCTCAGCAATGACTGATGGTGGTTATTCGTCATTATCTAGCATTATTTTGTGGCAATTAACATCGGATTTCTATACACTTGACATTCCCAACATTTAACTAATAAAGATTTTCAAAATTAGCATTCTTGATAAGAGAATGACATGTTAAACTTCATGTCTAATCCTATCCATTTACATAAGCATGGTTATCTTGCGAATTTGCTTGCTTGCACAATTATCTCAAAAATGGCTCCGAGGATTTCCTTCAAAGTCTGGAAATATTTATGGCTCAAAAACGTGTTTTATGCAGATTACTTTGCCAGAGAAAATCTAATAACGTAATGAAGCGAATTTTAAAATTATAAAATTTTAACATTGCCCTTATGAGTTGCCATGATAGCAACGAAAGAAACAAATGAAAAGCTGTTTGGAATCTACAGCCATCAAGAAAAAATACAGCGAGTGGAATGAAGAGTTCATGGAGGAATAAAAAGGGTTTCTATTTATTAATTTTATGACACTGAAATATTTTTTAGTAATTGGATGAACTGGTAAACATGAAATAACACCGAGCAAGGCTCGGTCCACCAGGTACCATTCATAAACTGGTGAACGAATGCCTAGATGACAGTAACTCGCATGGTCTCCTTAACTTCAACGAACCCCGCCGAGAGGGAAGGAAGGGGGCAGATTGCCCCGGGCCACAAAAGGAGGGGCCACATTTTCAGCTGAAAAACTTTTTAAATATTACAATAATATTTAAATTAACAAGACCAAAATGAAATGAAAAATTAGAAGATACATGAGAATCTTCGTCTTTAAAAACGTGTATTAATTTAAAGGCTCTAACTATATATTTGTCTTATTTTGATGAAGTTCCATTTAGTTTTCTGCCGTCTCCTCTGGGGCCCCCGACGGCAGGTCTGCACCAGACATCACAAATCTGCTTCAAGCTCGGCTTCTTTACCAATTGTCTACCCCCAAAAATTCACAGAACTTTGTTTGTAAAAGCTTTTTATGGTCCAAGGAAAAGGATTCCTAGCTGTGACTAAACTGTGTATATTAATTAAAAAATAATAATAGTTATAACATTTACGACTCAAGACGTGACATGACTTGTTTTACAGTGATGAACAACTTTAGCTTTATTTCTCTCTGAGTTGAGTTACGCTACTTACGAACCAAGACCAAAAATATATAGGTTTCCTCATACAAAATTTAAGCAAATCATCACGTCATCAGCAGACCGAAAGAAAGCAGTTCGTCTTGTAACGGTTTAGTTTGGTTGCCAGAATAAGTAATAGAGGAAAACAGTAAATATTTAACCTTTTATAAGAAAAACTAACTGAGAGACACTTGTAATAAATTAGGCCTACAGTTACAGAACTTAGCCTAGACCTGCCTTAGATCAGAATGAAGGTTGATAACAAATAATCATTCATATGGGTAAATAATGACATATTGATTGGCCTTGGAAAAGATTCCACAGATAAATTTATAGTTTTCAAGTAATTATTTGATTAATAAACATTGTAAAAACATCTTTAAAAACTTTATAAACAAAACTCATGTTAAGGTTATACCGGTAAGCAGACGGAGTCCAGATGATGTTGGTAAACAGATGATTTCTATCTGATGTCATAATTTTAATAATGAAACAATTAATTACGCGTTATTTAATTGTAAAATACACTTCTTGAGTTAAAAATGATCACCAAATAGCTATTAAAATGAAAATTCATGTTCTTTATACTAATGTGTCAGCCTGCCAGAATTTTGAAACGAATTGTTATTCCTCCATAAACTAGCCAAGAACCCAGAGGCACAACGAATACTACGAATCAAATTCGTCTGGAAGCAGTTAAGTAAGTAGGGAACTCCTGAAATAGAGACAACTCAGGAAGAAATCAATTAATTGGTAATAGGTACAGACAAGTGGTATAACGCTCTCTGAAATTGGGAACCTCTATAAGTGCTGTCCGCTGTCGTATGACAAGTGCTGTCGCTGTTGGTTTCTCAGTTTCACCGGCATACAACCACTTGTCGCATTTAATGTAAAAAAATAAGAAATTTCAATTGTAAAGAATTAAATATTTAAATAAATGATTTGATTTTCGAAACAAAAATAAAAAACTATCTTATTATATAATAGATTAAGGCGCTGAAAATTCAACCCTTCCCTGGATTATTTCCCCGCACAAGCGATCGAACGCTTCGCATATCAAAATTTTAGGTATTGGGCTTACAAGTGATTGAAATCTGTGGTCCAACAGGACAAGTGATCGAACGCTGTCCACAAATTTTAGCTTATTCACCCCATCCCATTTGCCCTGAGATAAGATTAAATAAAAAAAGGGTGTAGCTAAAGTAAACGTTACAGTCTGTAGCCTCTAGCTGGCGCAAAAGTACCATCTGATAGACCAATACACTTTATTGCGCCAGTTAGAGGCTACAGACTGTAACGTTTACTTTAGCTACACCTTTTTTATTTAAATCTTATCTCAGGGCAAATGGTACGGGGTAAATAAGCTAAAATTACAAACACCTCCGATTTAGGTCACATTTTTACCCGATACCAATAGGCTATGGCTAAGATAAAGCCGGGAAAATTTTGTCTCCTGATGACGTCACACGCTCTGGCTCCACAAACCTTGTGGCAGTTTGATAACATAAAAAAGCAAAGTGGTTTAGTTAGGAAGTCCGTGAATAATTTTAATAATACCGGTAAACTAAAACTGTTTCTTTAATCCTTGTCACCATCAAGTGCAGGCTTGTTAGGAACATACATCGTTTAGTCAAGTGCTTTTAATCTAAAAAAGCCTTTTGAAAAGGATTTTACTAACTTTTATTGTTTGTAATGTTATGTTTACTAACATTTCCTGTTTGTAATTGTATGAGTTTTTAAATGTCCATAACTAAAGCTACTATAGACCTGAAAACTAATTGATGTGTTAAAAAAAACTATATTCAATAATTTTAGAGCAAACATTTTTTAATCAGCAGATTCTAGATTTAGCTGGTCATGAGACAAATGTATTTTTAATTATGGTTTTTTCTATTGAGGGGCCTCACACTCAATCTTTGCCCCGGGTCTCAAAATGTCTGTGAGATGGTAGCTCAAAAAAGCCCTCAGCATCGTTCTTTTTGCACCCAGCTTTGCCAGAACAAGTGTGGGTTACTATTCACCAATTAATTTCACGTGTCGTTTATTCTCATTCTGCCGATCAATTTAAGTTCTCCTTTTTATAACATATGTGATAAAAGAACTAGGGAATCACAATTTACAATAAGTTATTGATCACTCAAATCATCAATTTGTTATATTTATGTTTGTAAATACATAAAATATTTCTTTCCTGCATGTCTCTCTCAAATTTAAGATGCGATTAAATATGATAAGCTGAGTAGAAATATTGAGGATGTGGTGGAGATATTTGTTTCAACATTGTTACAAAACTTGTTACTCGTATCCAACTAATCAGCGTTAATTAAACACCAACTCTTTGTCTACTTCACTGGAAAGCATTAGCGAATGAATCCACATCACACGCACGACAAGTTGACAAGACCAAGGTCGTCCAAAAAACCTTGGGGGTTATGCAAGAGTACAACATTCACTACCACTTCAGAACAATTTGGAATGTTCTGGAATGACTCGTCCGGCTACTTCCGTGAACTAGAGTCCTCTTAAAACAAAATGAACTATAGAATGCTGCACCTGTGAATGACAGTCCGTATTTGTTATTTAATATAATGATTATAAACACAGTGCGATCTTTATTTTGTGCACACCATTGGGATCTCGTAAACTATAAGAGATACATGAAAATTTAAACAAGCAAATTAATGCGTAATGAGACAAGTAAAATGGCGGTGAGCAATTAAAAATATTTGACAAAATCGTTCGCTATTCCCAAAAAGTTTATTTTTCAAAAACTAAAATTGCACATAACTCGCTTATTTTTTAAGGTACAAGACTATGAGTCGGGTCAAATTTACAAATTGTTCGTAAATTCTAAATATTCAGTAAAACATGTGATACCATTTATGCTTTTCTGAGAATAATCCCCAAGTCCATAATTTTAAATACCAATGTGTAAAAATTTATTCTTTATTGGAAAGTTATTTTCTTCTGATTACAAAAATTCCACATTTGTGATATTTTTCTCATCAAATGTGTTTGCAATCAAAGAAAATATTTTGTATTAATAATAATGGGTTATAATGCATTGTACTTATCATAAAAATGCAAAAATATGGAGAACAGCTAATTAGTATCAAACAGCTGATTGTGTGGAAACAACTGGTTGGCAGCAGAAAGCTGTTTTACGACAAATACATAATATCTTAATTTAAAACAGCTGATTTATTCGTAAATTATATTTTACTGTTAATCAGATGTGACTAGTCAATTAGTAGCTGTTCCCCTTTTCTTTATTGTTATTATGAATCCTATACATCATAATCCATTTTATTTTATTAATTGTATGTTAGTATTAATTAATTATTAGACATGATGATGGGTTATGATGAACTGAATTCATAATAAAAATGAGGATAAGGGGAACAACTAATTAATAGTTAAAAGCCGATTGACAAGAAATTGCTGATTAACAGTGAAAATCTATTTTACAAACAAAACAGCTGTTTTAAACAAAGATGTGCATTTTTCCGTAAAACGGCTCTTTCCAATCAATCAGCTGTTTTCACTTAATCAGCTTTTTCTACACAAACAGCTGTTTACATAGTTTTCATTTTTATGACAAATCCAGTGCATTATAACCCATTATCATTCATAAAAAATATTATATCTGATTAAAAACACATTTGATAAGAAATATATCACATGTGTGATATTTTTTTAACCAGGAGAAAAATATCTTTCGAATGAAAAATAACATTTTAAATGTTGATATTTAAAATTCTGGACTTGAGCATTATTCTCAGAAAACCATAAATGGTATCACATTTTCCACTGAAGATTTAGATTCTACGTAAAATTTCATGTTGATTTGACCCCACCTGAAGTCTCGTACCAAAAATAAGGGAGTTATGGGCAATTTTATTTTTTGGGGCAAAAATGGTTTTTTGAGCCTAGCGAACGAGTTCGGTCGAACTCGAATATATATATATATATATATATATATATGTACAAGTTGTTACAGGAACCAACGTTTTTAAAATTATTTTTCGAAAAATAATTACTTTATTGTTATCCAAAATAATTTAATGACACACAATTTTATAAAAAACATTCGTAATATTGTAAGTTGTTGTTGGTGACGTGTAGTTGCGGTTTTCACATTTTAAAGATTATGTCATGCATATGCTGGCCGGTCACTTGAATACAGGTGTCCAGTCTGTTCTGGAATTCATTTGAAACTCTTGTTAGCAGATCTTGCTCGATTGCGTGCACCTCTTCAGTGATCGCAAGTTTTAAGTCAACTAACGTAAGGGGTTTGCGAGCGTAAGTAAACACGTTCCTTCAAAAATCACGATAGGAAGAAGTCACAGCTGGACTAAATCCGGTGACCTTGCTGGCCACGGTATGTCACCAAAGTTATTCTCCAAAAGTGTATTTTTCAAAAACTAAAATTGCACATAACTCGCTTATTTTTTAAGGTACAAGACTATGAGTCGGGTCAAATTTACAAATTGTTCGTAAATTCTAAATATTCAGTAAAACATGTGATACCATTTATGCTTTTCTGAGAATAATCCCCAAGTCCATAATTTTAAATACCAATGTGTAAAAATTTATTCTTTATTGGAAAGTTATTTTCTTCTGATTACAAAAATTCCACATTTGTGATATTTTCCTCACCAAATGTGTTTGCAATCAAAGAAAATATTTTGTATTAATAATACTGGGTTATAATGCATTGTACTTATCATAAAAATGCAAAAATATGGAGAACAGCTAATTAGTATCAAACAGCTGATTGTGTGGAAACAACTGGTTGGCAGCAGAAAGCTGTTTTACGACAAATACATAATATCTTAATTTAAAACAGCTGATTTATTCGTAAATTATATTTTACTGTTAATCAGATGTGACTAGTCAATTAGTAGCTGTTCCCCTTTTCTTTATTGTTATTATGAATCCTATACATCATAATCCATTTTATTTTATTAATTGTATGTTAGTATTAATTAATTATTAGACATGATGATGGGTTATGATGAACTGGATTCATAATAAATATGAGGATAAGGGGAACAGCTAATTAATAGTTAAAAGCCGATTGACAAGAAATTGCTGATTAACAGTGAAAATCTATTTTACAAACAAAACAGCTGTTTTAAACAAAGATGTGCATTTTCCCGTAAAACGGCTCTTTCCAATCAATCAGCTGTTTTCACTTAATCAGCTTTTTCTACACAAACAGCTGTTTACATAGTTTTCATTTTTATGACAAATCCAGTGCATTATAACCCATTATCATTCATAAAAAATATTATCTCTGATTAAAAACACATTTAATAAGAAATATATCACATGTGTGATATTTTTTTAACCAGGAGAAAAATATCTTTCGAATGAAAAAATAACATTTTAAATGTTGATATTTAAAATTCTGGACTTGAGCATTATTCTCAGAAAACCATAAATGGTATCACGTTTTCCACTGAAGATTTAGATTCTACGTAAAATTTCATGTTGATTTGACCCCACCTGAAGTCTCGTACCAAAAATAAGGGAGTTATGGGCAATTTTATTTTTTGGGGCAAAAATGGTTTTTTGAGCCTAGCGAACGAGTTCGGTCGAACTCGAATATATATATATATATATATATGTACAAGTTGTTACAGGAACCAACGTTTTTTAAATTATTTTTCGAAAAATAATTACTTTATTGTTATCCAAAATAATTTAATGACACACAATTTTATAAAAAACATTCGTAATATTGTAAGTTGTTGTTGGTGACGTGTAGTTGCGGTTTTCACATTTTAAAGATTATGTTATGCATATGCTGGCCGGTCACTTGAATGCAGGTGTCCAGTCTGTTCTGGAATTCATTTGAAACTCTTGTTAGCAGATCTTGCTCGATTGCGTGCACCTCTTCAGTGATCGCAAGTTTTAAGTCAACTAACGTAAGGGGTTTGCGAGCGTAAGTAAACACGTTCTTTCAAAAATCACGATAGGAAGAAGTCACAGCTGGACTAAATCCGGTGACCTTGCTGGCCACGGTATGTCACCAAAGCGCGAAATTACCTGCCTTCAAAACATGCATGTTTCTCAAAGTTGCCATCGAAGGGTGGGCTGTATATGGGCTGTTGCGCCATCTTGTTGAAAATAAACTCGTCTTATGTTTATTCGTCGTCTCTAAAGTTCTGGTCGGAGAAATGTATTCAACATGTGAACATAACACTGCCACCGTAACACCGTTTTCTTCGAAAAAGTAAGGTCCGATTATCTCAGAACGAGAAACCGCATACCAAACGGTTAACTTAAGAGAGTGGAGAGGGTTTTAATGCACGTTACGCGGATTTTCAATCGCCCAGTAACGCAAGTTTGCTTATTTACTGAACGTTGAGGTGAAAATGAGCTTCATCACTCATCAATAATATTGAAATTGGTTCTCTATAAAACAATACTTGCATACGCGCTGGAAAATCTATCCTTTTTCGGTAATCCGTCAAGTTCAGTTCTTGGACAACCTGCATTTTATATGGATGAAACTGGCGATCTTTCTTTAAAATCCTCCTCACAGAATCCCGACTTATGTTCAGCTCTTTGGCTTGGAACTGGATCATCTCTATCGATATTGAAGTGACGACGAAAAATCTGCTGTGTTCAAATGATAGACTCATTTTTTTAAATGAAAGTGTCGTATGCAAAAATACGGTGATGAATTGTCGACTGATAACTTCAATCTCCCTAGCACGCGTAGCAGCAATGTAACAACTGTTGCAAATTCGCCCGGTTCCCGTGAGTCACCCTGTATATATCTATAGTTTATTTATACTTCTATTCACAGAATACATTTATTTTATACTGTTCATAATTTTAGTTCCCCATTACACAATATAACAATCAAATTTGAAAATGTCACCTCTCGTCAAATGTTGAACTAATAAAATGTTGAAGTAATAAAGCGATTCAAAATATAGGCCTAGGCATACTTTCAATATTACGAGGTCGTAGGGAAAAATTATGTAAATTTAGTTCATCATGGATACCATGAACGCAAAAGAGGGATTTTAAAATCTCAATGGAAATTTATCCAGCGGTTTACAATAAACCTACTCTTAACAACTAATGATATCAGTTATTATATTGGTGCAATCAATAGAATAAATTGTGCTTTATGAATGAATTGAGACTGATTTTTTGGGAGGCATAATTAGGTATATTACAAAAGATCTATAAACCATCTTCGGTGCAAAACTTTACGGGTTTTATCCGATCAAAAGTAAGTGTAACGCTATTTCCGACCACGTTTTCAGCTGGTTGATAATATCTGTGAGACTTTATATGAGGAGAGTTTCATACCGGCACGTAAACGCTAAAGACGAGGAAGCTAACAGAAAATTAATGTCATTACAAATCATTTGTCGATGTAGGTACTACAATGTGAGTCCATTAGTACACTCATCGCATTAACCCCGAGTACTAATCCAAATGTTCAATTCTGTCTAAACAACGCCTCAATCACCACACTGCCGTGGAGCGATGACGTCACTGCCCAGCTGGTCCGCCGTTGAACCAGGTCAGACGGACGGTTTATTTTAATAATCAACTGATGTAAACAACCGATGTTTATTTCGAACTAGTCAGTGTGGAGAAACTAGTCAAAAAACTTGATTTCCACGTACGGTTTTAATTGAAACAACATGAACTAATTGCTCCTTTACGCTTTTGAAACTTAATACCCCCGTTGCAGCAGACCTGCATACTCAGCGAATTTCAAATGCAAAACAATACATTTTTATCTAACATAGCGAGATTTGACATGTTTTTGTAAGCTCCATAAGATTAACATGGGGAATGAGTATGCAGGTTTGCTGCTACAGGGATGTTTAAACTGGTTGGTTTTAATTCAATATTTAGTAGATCTGAACTAGAAGAAGACATTTACCAAGTTTTATCAAGATATGATGAGAAATAAACGAGATATAGAATTTTACTTATTTCCCATAAGGTTAACATAGGGACAACGTACTGCGTTTACCACTTTCAATATCTCGGTAACCAATGGACATAGAGCAGTGATTCAAAATACTAAATTGTTTGTTTTTTTGAGCTGAATTCAATTGTGCCAACAAAAATTTGATAAATTTTATGTTTCTATGTAAAAAACCCAAAAAAACCCATTTTGGGGGGGGGGTTCCTCCCCCTTTACCCCCTCTTCCGGTGGTCCGATCTGGCTGGTTCACGAACTCGTCCAATCGATTACCACTTTACATGTCTATACCAAATTTCATCAAGATCGGACCATTTTTACGGCCGCTATCGTGCTAACAGACACATATATAGATATATATATAGATATAAATATATATATATATATCTAAAAATTCGAACGAATGGTGTTTTTTGCTTCTGGGGGTTGCAAAACGAAACGTTATCATGGTCTGGGGCTTAGGTCTTACCATGAGACCTACGGTAATAGCTTCTTCCCTATAGGGGAAATTCGCTAAAATGATTTTACAGTGTGTTTTTTTTAAACGCAACCCATTTTTAAGACTGAATAATGCACATATGAATGTGTAATGAGTATTGTTTTATTAATTTTTACATTTTATACAACCTATTATTTAAGTTTGATAACCTTTATTTAACATTATGTGCTCAAACAGTCCGCCATTGGCATTTGTATAAAGTTATGCCCTCTCCATCAAATTCCCGAATACGTGCGTGCGAGGTACCTCTTTAATTTCTTGCATTAAATCTGTTAAGTTTGTTTTGAGGTGCTGAATATCTTGTGAATTGTTTTCTTAGGATATAATTACTACTTTACATGTCTGTGGAAAATTTCATCCAGATCGGACTACTTTTACGCGAGTTTTTGTGCTTAAAGACACACACATTAAAAATGCAACCCAAAACTTGATTTCATCGGTCGGTGAAGGATTATTTCCCCCCCAAGATCCCCGGATTTTACCCCACTATATTATTTTATTTGGGGATACATAAAAAGTCAGACCTACGGAAACAATTCTCAGGATATTCAGCACCTCAAATAAAACATAACAAATTTAACGCAAGAAATTCAATGAAGCACCTTGCAACACGTGTTCGGGAATTTGATGGAGAGAGCATAACTTTATACAAATGCCAATGGCGGACTGTTTGAGCACATAGTGTACACTAAATGTGATGAAACTGAAATAATAGGTTGTATAAAATGTAAATATCAATAAAAAATACTCATTTCATATTTATATGTGCATCATTCAATCTTAAAAATGGGTTGCGTTTAAAAAAAAAACACCCTATATAAGCTTATTAATATTTAAATTGTTCGGCAATTTATTAAAAAAATATTTTCTATATAGATAAAGTTCTTGTTGAAATACCTTAGTATTGGCAAAAATAAGCTCTAAACTCAGTTTCAACAAATGAATTAAAAATAAATAATTTATAACAGTTATTTCCTACTTATAACATATAATTTTAGCGAATTCTCCCAAGGAAAAATATATTACTGCTTCTCATAGTACTGCGGTCTTAAGGTAAGACCTAAGCCCAGGACCATCCTGACTTTTAGTGAATTTCCCTTTATAGGGAAGAAGCTGTTACCATAGGTCTCATGGAAAGACATAAGCCCGAGACCATGGTAACTTTTCGTTTTGGGGCCCCCAAAAGCAAAAAACACCATTCGTTCGAATTTATATATATATATATATATATATATATATGTGTGTGTGTGTGTGTGTGTGTGTGTGTCTGTGAGCACGATAGCGGCCGTAAAAATGGTCCGATCTTAATGAAATTTGGTAGAGACATGTAAAGTGGTAATCCCTCGGACGAGTTCGTAAACCAGCCCGATCGGCCCACTTTAAGGGGGGGTAAAGGGGGGTAAACCCCCCTAAAAATGGGTTTTTTTAGTGTTTTCCATAGAAAAATAAAAATAATCCAATTTTTGTTACCACCATTGAATTCAGCTCAAAAAAACAAACAACTCAGTATTTTGAATCACTGCTCAATGTCCATTGGTTACCGAGATATTGGAACTGGTAAACACAGTACGTTGTCCCAATGTTAACCTTATGGGAAATAAGTAAAATTCTATATCTCGCTTATTTCTCAACATATCTCGATAAAACTTGGTAAATGGCCTCTTCTGGTTCAGATCTACTAAATATTGAATTAAAACCACCCAGTTTTAATACACCTGTAACAGCAAACCTGCATACTCATTTCCCATATTATTCTTATGGAGCTTACAAAAAACATGTGAAATCTCGCTAGGTTGGATTGAAATATGTTGTTTTGTATTTGAAATTCGCTGAGTATGCAGATCTGCTGCAACGGGGGGAGGTATTCGTTTTTGGGCCCTCAGAAGCAAAAAAAAACTCCATAAGTTGGAATTTATATATGCATATGTCGTAGCCACTTGCTGTAATTGGGCACTTCATGAAGTGCCCAGCGCGCCTGGACACATAGTGTAACTCGATTATTTCAATCAAAATTACAGCATGTGCCCAACGAAACTGAACACATGAAATGTCCAACGCTCACGGGACACATGCTGTAACTATCGAGGAATGTTGGGCAGTTGATTTAAAATCGTTGTTAGAGTAAATCGCAATGTTTACATTAAATCCCAATGTCTGTGATAAAGTAGCCAATTATTTTGTTTGTAATGAAACCTTTTAATATTTTAAAAATCTAACATTTAAATATTAGTTACAGTTACATACGCCTGTTAAAAATACAGTTTTGTGTATGTTATATTTGGTTAATGATTTTTTGGTTTATAAGTTCTGCTAAACTAAACAATTAACAATAACGTAGTAATTTTTTCAGAATAAAATAGTAACCACTTCATCTAGAATTAAACACAAATACTTTCAATAGTTTTGAAGTTTACAAAAAATGGTTTTTTAAATTGTTGTAAAATTAAACAATAAAGCAGATACTAATGTATGTTGTATTTGATAGGTAATGCGCTATTTAGAAAAGATAATCAAAAATCGAACGTTTTCTAATAATTCCTTACTTTCGAAACGTTTAATATTCTCAGGATATCCCTTTAGACAAATTCTTTATATGGATTTACAAATATTTGACTTAATAATATAAACTTACATTTTAAGCCGCTGGTGTCAGCAGAAATAAAATAAAAGATTTAAAGTATATTACTGAAAAGCTGTTAAGTAAACAGGACACTCCATCTACATTTTTTATTGTTCTATAAACATGTAAAAAATTTGCAATGAAAAGACTTGATGTAATGATGTTATGTTAATTCACTCGTACTGACATAAAAGAAAAAACGTAAACCTAAACTGACGTTAATGCTAGTAAAATTATAAAAAGAACAAAAGAACTATTAAGATTTATATAAATTAATTGTTTTCAATTTTGATACCGAAGAAGAAACTAAGGAGTTGTTTTAGTAATTTTTTCAAGACTCTTTTGGCACTTTTTGTAAAATTTGTTTTGCCTTGCTATATTTTGATTTATTATAAGTTTTACTAAGGGTGACTAAGTAAAAATTTAATAAATTAAAACATGAAAAAATAGGTTAATGTTATGTGTGTTATGTTACATATATATGTGGTAGGTAAAATGTTTATTTTTTTTTATTAGAAGGATAAAATTTAAATTGACTGAATTGTCTGGTTTATGTTCTTTGAGTTATTTTGGCTACACATCATTATTAATATTATCACTTAAACAATGAACAACTTTATAACCGATTGTTGTTTCAATAACAATAATATTAATAATTATGTGTAGCCAAAACAACTCAGAAAACCTATTTAAGAAACCATCATAAAAAACATACAGGCAAGAAAATATACAGGTGAATTATTACAGCTCCTCATGGTTTATTGGTAGACAATCTTATTCTCAATGTTTTCCTAATTTTTTTTAATGTTCCTATTTTTATAATTAAAAATAATACATCGGATACTACTAACAGTTACGTAAACAGCAGTTTTACGTGTTTACATCAAGTGCCCAGCATCTGAGCTGGACACATAGTGAAAAAGAAATAATTACAGTAAGTGCCAAACAAGCGTTGGGCACTTCATGAATTGCCCAGTTTTGTTGGTCACATGCTGTAATTTTTAATGAAAGCGTTCAATTACACTATGTGCCCAGGCGAGCTGGGCACTTCATGAAGTGTCCGGTTAGCGCTGGACACTTCATGAAGAGCCCAATTACAGCCTGTGGCTACGACATATATGTTGTCTTTTACCTCGATAGCAGCCGTAAAAATGGTCCGATCTTAACGAAGTTTCGTGCAGATATGTAAAGTGGTAATCACTCTGACGAGTTCGTAAACCAGCCCAATTGGACCACCGTAATGGGACGTAAAGGGGGTTAAACACACCCAAAATTTGATATTTTTCAATGTGTGCGAGTTTTGCTTGCCTATTATTATTTGTTTTTTACATAGTAACAAAAATAATCCATTTTTTACCACAATTGAACTCAGCTAAAAACAATTTAGTAATTCGAATCATTGCTCTATGTCCATTGATTACCGAGGTATTGAAAGTGGTAAACATGGTACACTGTCGCAAACCTTAAGGTAAATAAATAAAATTCAATATCTCGCTTATATCTCAGTATATCTTGATAAAGCTTGGTTTGTGGCTTCTTCTAGTTCAGGTCTACTAAATATTGAATTAAAACCATCCAGCCTTATTATACCTGTTGCAGCAACCCTACATATTCATTCTCTATGTTATTCTTATGGAGCTCACAAATATGTCATATCTCGCTATGTTAGATTGAAATATGTTCTTTTTTGAGTTTTTTTTTATAATTGAGTAAAAGCATTTAATTACAAGACAGTCATGTAAGCTTCTCATGGAAGGCACGTCAGCTGTCTTTTTCACTATTTGGAAGGCTACAAAACAGCAGGCAATCTTTTAAAAAAACAACATTGTGAACAAAGATCTGATCAAACATTTTCCACTTGATGAATTATATTTGTTAAAATTTTATACCACTGTAAAGAAAATAGTAAATATTTAGTTTGATCGCTGTACAAAATAAAGAATGAACTTAATACTGAATGTGAATGTAACAAATTCTGTATATTTGACTGTAAACATTGTTGAGAAGCCCAGCAATATGGATGCATTTTCAAACTTGTTGCCTCATCTAAAGTTCTTTTTAAGAATTCTTGTTCATGAGAATTTTATTTCTAAATACCGAACCTTAATTTACCAAAAATGTCCTGACTTTCTCAAACTGAATGGAATTTTCCAAATCGAAGGCTACAAATTAAAACTCAATAGCCCGGATAAAACATCTCAAATGTTTTTTCATCTGTGTGTGGGAACGAGACAGTAACAGCTTTTCGAGGGAATATTGCGTATGAAGATGTTGGCCCGCCAGGCTGTTGTTACGCTGTTGGCAGGGTAGACTACATAAAAATGGAAATGTCATGTTGCTATGGTTCTTGGCCAAGCACTCTGAACTTTTTATAGGTAAAAAATAGAAATAGGGAAGGAGAAATTATGTTTGGAAGAAGAGATATCGTGTACGGACAAAGTACGGACAAGATTCGATTAATCAAAAAATAGGTCTAAAGTGTATAATTTACAATAAAACGCCAGATTTCTCGAAGAGTGTAAGCGGACAACACGCGCCTTGCAAAACGAGCTGCAGGACGCGTATAATCTGCGGCGAGGTCAAGGTCAAAAGAGCCTTAACCTTGAAAGGTCGTGGGCAGGACGGTCACGTGACCGCACCGCACGCCGCCACAGAGTACACCAACAACTTGTGGCACAGAGTACACAATCAACAAACATCACAGCCACTGCTGTCGACGACGGTCGGCCTTGACCTGATTATGTTGAATGGAAGGGAAATGAAACAACAACAAGATAGACTTCTGTTCAGGAGACGAAGAGTATCTACGTGAAAACTATTACTCATGCAGCACAATGACATGACTGAGCGAATTTCAATTATTTCAGGGCTTAAATTCTCCATTTGTAGATCCAAAAAACCCCAAAATTTGGACTTTAATCTCCCATAATGGGAAAAGAGGCTTTAGATTCATTTCCTAAACTAACTGGCCAATCGGATGATTATGGTGGCCGCTACAATATTTCAATTTTCTCTGAATGCCTTACAACTTTAGAGGTTTTATTTTAAAAATTAAGAGTGCTAAACAAACTGCGTGGTCTATCTTATAAATTGTATACTGAATATTTGGGGATTTTTCAGGAAGACAGGTAAATGAAATAACTCTAAGATGACTTTGGACCAATATTAGGAAATTTCTATGTTTATAACTCAAAGGGGTATTTTCCCTTTTAGTGAACTTTTTGAATGTTTTCTTTCATAATTTAGTTCTGACTTAATTCTATTGGATAGTTAAATTCTCGACCACTTCATTTTTTAATTGCTCGAACCAAAATTATCTTAACTGGTTCGATTTTTTTTATAGGCTGGTTACAATTTAAATTTTTACTTAAACCTCATGAGTGTAGTTTACAATTAGGGTATTACCCATTTATTCTAAACAAAAAACACATTTAAAAAAGAGTTATATGATTGTCAAAGTGGCTTAATACATTATTTTCAACAGAAAACACTTGATCTGATACGTTGTATTGACTAGCTGTCATCCTCTAATACAGAAGTGTGCTCAGGTGTTACGTTTTTATCAATACATTGTGTTGAAGTTTTCAATATCCCAAAAAAATCTAATTCGATGTTGTTCTTAGTTGTTTGTCTCTTTCATTGTTTGCCATGTTAAATTAAATATGTTATATTTCATATGAAATAAATATCTTTGTTAGCGATTCTACACGCATTTTTTAAATTAATTCATGCTACTATTCAGCATTACAAACAGTCGAGGCAACTTAAGACATGCATTGATTTGCCCCTCGAGCGTTAATACGATTGCACCATTTGACGCCGTTAAAGCTCTGTTATGATCGCGCAAAATCAATAGTTTTATTTATGTTCAAAGAAGTCTGTGACCTTAAGATGAACCATTATCAAATATAAATAATTTAAATAAAAGGTTAGAAATTCTTTTTTTTAATCTTGGCATACCGTTAGGTGTTTGGGACAACAGACTAATTCTGTTGTAGAATTATATATCTATTTTCACGTGATCGATTCAGTATGTACTAATAATATTAAATTACTTGACTGATACTAAGATTTTAAGCCTACCTCATTGCTATTTGCTAGATGTGTCTACAATCTACAAGCAACTAGATCCAAAAGTTCGAAAAAATAATAAACATAAGATTACATAAACTATAAGATTTAAAATCCAAATATGCCCTCTCAGTTTTGCCGCTGGTTTGAACTTTTTTTATCAGATTTAGATCTAATTGTACCGTACTCGTATGGCGATTTTCCACCAAAACCAATTAAAAGATATTTGTAAATGAAAACTGTCACACTATTTTTGGTTATAAACTCCCCTTTTAAGTTTTTCGCTCACAGTAATATTAAGGGCTCATGTTTTGATAAGAAACAGAAATGGTAATTTAATCATGAAGTTTAGTATACGGCGAAAGATTCATGTCAGAATATAAATATTGCAAATTACTTTCCAATTTATCGGTGCTACAGATATATATGTTGGTTGCCCCAAGTTAAAGCAAAATATAAATTATCCCGCTGCAGTATTAAATAGGGAAGAATTTTATTTGGGTGTCTATAGAAACATTAAAATTCAAATAGCATCTGACTGTCTTCACTTGATCATTTCAGGTTCAGACTGTAAGGAAATTTTGTAGTTGTTTTAACAAGGTAAGCCTATATAGTGTGTAAATTTAGGATGGAAACAAATCTGAATTTTTTTAACCGAAATAGATAGAAATGTTTTGTTTGTAGCATTAATTGTAAGCAAAGCCATTTAAATATTACCACAAAGTAAAACAAAATTCGTAAAACCTTATATAAAATATTTGCCAAAACGTATTGCAAAAATAAATTGCAAATTTTCTCTTTATCTTTAGTTCACCTTCTCCTTTTACTCATATAGAAATATTTGGAAGTTCTCGTCTTCCCTTTACTCATAATGTCAGTTCTCGTATGCATTTACCTTTTAACATTTGTTACAGTTTTACATTTGATATATTTAAATGTACGTGCGTTTGAAAATAAACGCACATGAATTTAGTGGCTTGGTTCAGTACCACCCTAGAAGCACCAGGACCGTACCGAACCGCAATATTTTTAGCGAATTTCCCCTGTATGGAAGAAGCTTTTACCGTAGATCTCATGGTAAGGCCTAAGCCCGAGATCATGATAACTTTTCATTTTGGGGCCCCCAGAAGCAAAAAACACCATTCGTTAGAATTTATATTTATATATATTTGTCTGTGAGCACGATAGCGGCCGTAAAAATGGCCTGATCTTAATGAAATTCGCTTCAGACAAGTAAAGTGGTAATCCCTCGGAAGAGTTCGTAAACCAGCCCGATAGGCCCCCTGTAAGGGAGGTTAAAGGCAACTAAAACCCATCAAAAACCCTCTCAAAAATGTTTTTTTTTTTAGTGTTTTACATAAAAAATTAAAGTAATTTAATAAAATCATTAAAAATCATTGCTCAATGCCCATTAGTTACCGAGATATTGAAAGTAAAGTTTTGTATCTCACCTATTTCTTAACATATCTTCATAAATATTGGTTTGTGGCTTTATCTAGATGTGATCTAATATATGATGGACTAAAAACCTGTATACTCATTCCCCATGTTATCCTTATGGGAAATAAAAAATATATGTCTTCCTTATTTTTTAACATATCTTGTTAAAACTTGTATATGGCTTCTTCTAGTTCATATCTACTAAATACTGGACTAAAACTATCCAGTTTTAACGTACGTGTTGCAGCAAACCTGCATACTCAAACCCCAAATTATATTCTAAGGAGCTTACAACCTCATGTCATATCTCACTATGTTGGATTGAAATATGTTTGAAATTCGCTGAGTATGCAGGTCTGCTGCAACGGGGGAATTTTATCTATCGTGGGCGACAAAAAAATAGAGTACTAGTAGTGTGCGTGAGGGTGTGTGGTGGTGCGAGTGTGTGTTGCTCCGTCACCCGCCTGGTGGCATCGCCGTCCGTGAAGGTATGCGTTTTTACTTTCATTTGTACAAAGTGTTTATCATGTGTTAGTGTTAGCAATGTTTTTTTTTCATGTTATGTCCGTAGTTAATTGTGTGTGGATAAGATTTTTATTTTTTCCATGCGTGGATGAATGTGAATGTTGTGTTTCAAAAATATAAAAATCCAAAAGAAGTAGACTCAATTACAAATATGTAGGATGAATGTTATTTTAAATAAAGGCTCTCGATATCGGAAGGAGTTTCCTTACGTAGAGTAAGTCACTCCCGATACGTAGTGCAGTTTTAAATACTTGGATAGAATGGAAAAGTCCAAATATTTCAAAATAATACCAAATCCTTCGCTATGATGATTTTAATATATTTATCCAAACTAAAAAGGAAACATGCATAATGTATAACCATTTAATGTAATTCAGGACCAGTCTAGCTATTATGATATTACCTATTATGATATTACCTATTATGATATTACAATTTGTGGATTTAAAGTATTACTTGTTTTATATGGCATACATTTACCATATTTTACGAAAATCGTGTAATGAATGTATAGGAAATAATTTGTATTTTGTATAACTTGAGAAAAAACAAATGATTTAGAAACGGGTTCGGTATTGTAATCAGCGTGAGATTCTATCCTGTAATGGTGTCACAACACTATATTTACATTTGAAAAAAATATTACATCCAATATGGCGGATGCTAGATAGCGGAAGAAAACGATAATCATGTTAAAGTAAATGTTTTGGATTCTTCTTGGATTCTTCCTGGATCTTAGTAAAGCTTTCGACATGGTAAATCACAAACTGCTCGTTGAGAAACTAAACACATTTGGCATTAGGGGAAATTCATTAGACTGGATGTCTTTTTACTTGAATGGACGTTCACAGTTTGTTCAAATTTCTCACGTTGATGAGCGTGGATATCTTTCGAATCTGATGTCTAAGGAAATCAATGTTTGTTCTGAAGTACCTCAAGGATCGGTCCTCGGACCGATTCTCTTCTTGTTATAAATGATATTGCTAGCAGTGTCCCTGGTTTTGACCTCTGTTTATTTGCAGACGACACCTCCCTGAGTGTTTCTAATAAATGTAGAGAGTCTCTTGAAATTAACTCTTTCATCATAATTAATCAGCTCTTGCAGTGGTTCAGTGAGAATAATCTTCTTGTTAATACGGAGAAGACACAGTTTGTTGATTTTAGGATGCCCCTAATAGTTCATTTTTAGAGTCAACTTTTATGATTGGGGATTGTTTGATAGAATCTAGCCAGCAGACTAATTTCTTAGGGCTTATCATTGATTCTAGATTAAACTATTCATCACACATTGATAAGGTTTGTAATAGGTTAAGTAGCTGCGTCTTTCTTCTCCGTCGTCTATCTTATTTTGCAAATAAGGAAATTTTGATGGTGGTGTACTATGGATGTTTTCTTCCACATTTTACATACGGATTGGCAATTTGGGGTTCTGAAACAGAAAATCATAAGCAGGTATTCCGTTGGCAGAAGATGGCCTTGAGAGTAATATGCGGGATGAAAAGGCTTGATTCATGTAGGAGAATATTTTCTTCCAACAATCTTTTGACTTTTCCCTCCTTGTAAATTTTAGAATGTTTGACCTTTTTGATAAAAAACAGACAACTTTATGATTTTCAAAATAATAGTCATTATCATCTCCGCAACCAATCTTCTCTTTCCATCCCACGTCACAATACGACACTCTATGAAAAACAAACCTTTTTCTCATCAATAAAACTGTACAACTCCCTTCCAAACAATCTGAAATCAGAGACCAATGTTGGCAAATTTAAAGAAAGATTGAAACTGCTCTTGATCAAAAAAGAATATTACAGTGTTCAATCGTATTAAAATGACATAAGTTCTGCCTAATTTTATTTTTAATTCATTGTTTCATTTTGTGTTTTTTTGCAATTGCAGTCACTTGCAAATATTATGACATATTGTCAATTCTATAGTTGTCAAAGTCTTACGGCAACAAAGAATTTGACTTTGACTTTGACTTTGACTTAAAAGTCATATCACCTGTTAATTATTAGCAGTGGTATTATAGCACAAAAGTCAATTTAAATATGTCATACGGCATTAATGCCATAAATTTTTTCTGCTTTTGACCTCATCTTGGATGCCATCTTGAAATTGAGGCACTCCTAGTGGTCAAACTATGCTTAACGTTTTGTATGTTGCTAAGCACACAAAATATGATAGAAAAGCTCAGAAGCATAATCATATCCCTCCACAGTACGACGATTAAAGTCTTTGTAAAAGTAAAACTTTTTACATGTTCTTTAAATTAAAGAGAACCCTTGGGTGTCCCAGTTAAATGTTAAATACAAGAAAGTTTTCTTCTTAAATCAGCTTTAGGATGATAAAAAATATTGAAATCGATCCGTTAGAAGCCGAGATGCAACAGATACGTTGCAATATTGCAGCGGCTCATGGCGGCCATTAAAGATGGCCGTCATTTTGGTGTTGGCCACGGATTTTGAAGTGGCTCTCCGACTAAAAAGTTTTCTTTTTCCATCAATTATGATCACAGCAAGTGCCATACTCCAATAAAAAGTTCAGTTTTTTTGTGTGTACCCACTGCAGGCTACCATTAGGCAGTTCTCCTTCACATTTCACTCATTTGGAAACGTTAGGCAGTTCTCCTTCTCCACGCTAATTACAGAAATATTTTTAATAACATTACTCAAAAGATTCGTGTCATTTTACTATAAGACAGAAAGTTATGCCAAGGCCTTTGTTTAGAATTTCCTTTTGGACTATTACTCGCCTGGTGTTATTTTTCCCAAAGACTCTGACAACGACTTCTGATGAAGCGGAATGATTTGAAGGAAGTTATGTAATTGACTAACGAAGTCTAACCACCAACTTATCAGCGCAAGCGGTTTGAAATGGCAAGCATGCACTCACCAGTTTATGTTTATCAAAGTTATGGACTATTTATTTCCCAAATGTATTATTTTATTTCAATATCGTGTAATTAAACCTTGATCAGCTTAACAAAGACTTTTCAAACAGCATATCCCTTAAGGTTGCATTAAAATTGGTATTATACAGGACCAGTTAAGTTACGATATAGGTGAAGAAAAACAATTTGTTTAAAGCACAGTTAAGCCATATCAGGCTAGTAATGACGAATTTGGAATGTTTATCCCTGTTTAAATTTTTATCATGCTACATCCAGTTTAATATTATATTGATTCTATTACATATTTTCACTAGGCATAACTAAGCTTTTGAATGAAAAACTTTACTGGCAGTGGCATTTAAGTGGTGTTCTTTATGAAATTAAGAGAAAACTTAAGTTTGTGTTATTTTACAAACAAGTTTTTTTATTGCCTTCCAGGACGTAAATAAAATAAGATACACAAACAAAGGTCTATATGAACTAAAAACTTAATTAGATCAAAACTAAACATTTAAGTTGTAAAAAAGTGGTCGAAATAGTTTCTAAAAAGAGTAACATTTATTCCCTTTCTTCGATGTTTTCTTAACGTTGCGCAACACTTATTACTAATGGCAGAAGTATTTTTATCACCTCCTAATTTATTCTCTTACGCGTCAGAGTTCAACCTTTCGCGTTTTCCGCGGAGCGTGCTTTGGTATAATATCGCACACATTTTGCTTACAATAGATGTTGCGCGTCTTAGGTCTTCAGTCTATTCACATAAGCCAATGCCCCCGTCACTGCCGTGGGTGAATCCAGGGGGTTTTGGGGCTGCAATTAAAGGGGGGGGGGGCTTTTGGTACTATGGTATTTTTTCGAAATTAAAAAAATGTTAGAGTTTGACGATTCTACGTGTGTCTAGAGTTATACGTGTTTGCGAATAGGCCGCGTGAGGCTGTTTACCTGCAGCAGCGACGATTGCCTGAGAAATGCGCTTCCGCCCAAATATATACGAATTAAAATATATGCACTTTTTTGTTTCCCGTTTTCCATAGGCCTGACTTTTGACATAGTTTCAAGTTTATTAAGTGAGACCAATTTATAAATATGATCTTTCTTACATCAACAATGACTGGTTGCACTACATAAGTGCAACCAGTCTGTTTAAGTGGTTGCTCGTATATAGATATAATACTCCCACAATTTATGACATAAGACAAATGAATAAAAAACATGTTATGTTGAGTGTTGGGGGTTTTCCAGAAAGGCCCTGAAAGCAACATGTTTTTTTTATCGATCGAGGGTAAACTACAGGAATATAACGATGCTGATTAGTCAGATGAGTATGTGATTGACTGATGAGTGAACTCTTGACATCGATTAGACATACAGCCTACTCATAAATAAACTGAAGCATAAAACAGGGAAAAAGAGGAATTATGACGTTCAGTCCTGCCTAATAAAGCAAATAACACTTAAAGAAAAACTGAAAGATAGTTTGTTGCTGGCGAACCTAAAACAATCGCACGCATTTACCACTCTCTGCGTGGAAAGCGGAAAGATTAACTTTTTGAAAGACGTGAATGTCCATGAAAGACAATTATGCAAAATGATCAACTAAAAAGTTAACGACGAGTGTAATGTAAAAGGTGGAAACGTCTGTAAAATACGCGTGTATTTACCGATAGTGGATAAATTAGGAATAAACGATAAACGATAAGAATGAACGATAAAACGATAGGAAAAAACTAAACGATAAACGATAGGAATAAATTTGCAAAACATTAATGCTCTAATTGTTTATTATAAACATAAAAATGTATCATAAAAATAAATAAAAACTTTCCCGATTATAACAGTTGTTCTCACTCCGACTAGGAACCAACCTTGGTTTACACTTTGGTTGTTATGCCTCTATATCTCTAATAACCAAAGTCGAAAGTAACAGATCTATTTTTCTAAAATTTCCCCTGTCTGCTGGAGGGTATCCGGAAGCCCGCCGGTCTGAGCCCTGGCCTCAGTTCTTACTCCTGTTTCTAAATTGGCGAGTTTTTATGTTATAAACGGTCCTAGAAAAGCTATCGGGTTTGCAAATACGCGGTAGATGTAACTTACATGCACATTTTTGGGGAAGCAGCCCCCTCCCGTAATCACTGGCTGGGACCGCTCACAGTTGTAGCAGGCCTGCATACCTAGATAAATTTAAATGATTTACTAAAACATTTTATACAGCCTAATGTCAAGGAATATTAACTTAAATTCATAAGAAGCATGTTAAAATAAATAATAAAATAACATAGGAAGTGAAAACACAGGATTGCCGGGGCAAGAGCACAAATAAAAAATTTGAAGATTTTAGACCATAATCGATTACTTATGAACTAGATGAAACCATGCACCAAGTCTTATTAAGATATTAAAATAAGTTAGCGAGAAACTTTATTTTTAAGGCTAACAGGGAACGGTTTGCTGCCATGAAGAGGCCAAACAATGAAAGATTTTCTGCCTGAATCTAGTATATCTCAACTATATTAAATTATAAATTAAGTTTAAAGGGAGGAATGAAATTTAATGTTTCTGATAAATTTAACATTGGAGCAACGTGCATGCATCTTTTACCATTGGGAGACCTAGAGCTCCTAAACCTAGAGCTTCTAATCCTTCGTCCTTGGACCTAAAACTTTAAATTAATCCTAACAAATTATGCTACCTGTTCCCTAGCTAGAGACACTTCGCGGGGACTGATTAACTTAAAGAATTAAATATATATGTATCTCTTTATAAGAGTTTCAAATTCATATTCCAACTATGATATAATATAGAATAAATTTTTAAAATATTCTTTGCTAAGCCTCCTCAGCATTCTGAGCATGACTGAGCGCAGTTATGAGATGATTGCTCGACAGGTACACAGACCTCGTCACCAACAAACGGTTGTTTGATCAGCCGGTATTGCGTGAATAGCATAACTACCAAACACAACGACCTACTTTAACTACCTTTTTATTGAACGGTTAATTGTCGCAACTTAACAATAGTAGAGCAGTACTTGACTCAAATATCAGAATACCTTACAAGAATTGACATATTTTATTTCTCCTTAAACGAAAATATTCCGCTACCTCACAGCTGAGATCTACGAAAACCCTCGATTTCCTTACATCAAAACAAATCATGATTAGCTGACGTTTCCTGATCTAAACGTTACTTTCTGTACCCAAACATTCGTTTTCCACAGTATTTGGATTTATAATCTTGATTATAAGTAAAGTATTTCATGTTTTGTTATGTTTATTATTTATATTTTGTATTATATTATAATAATTTAAGCATGTTTAAAATAAATTAAACAGAACATAAAATAACTTTACAGAGGAAAGATCTTTGAAAAAATGGTTGGAACCCATGGGATTTTACTTGTTGCCAAGTTCAAAGATGGCTGCTTAACTTGAAATAATTCCTATTGAAAAACTATCCAATTTTTGTATTAAAACAGGTAGGTTCAATATGCCTTATAATCGATATGTTGGTAACAGATATGACATTCTCAATCGTTAAAATGTAGACCCGGAGACCGCCTATGGAACTGCAACCGGAACTCGACAAGGGCTGAAAACTTAGTGCATTAGTTTAGTGCATTCATGCCTCTAGTACGTAATGCTTCTGTTTGGCCTAAGTTCTGCTGGTCTTAATGATTCCGGTGTTTTAGCTTCTTAAAATTAGTAAAGTAAGTAATTATTTATAAAATTATAAATCTCAGCAGATTGTTTTGACTATGATATAATAAAAGATCACAAAGAGAAAATAAACAAATCAACTTTAGAAAATGCACAAGTTGGAACTGTTGCGGGTTTATGCTGTTGCCTTTGCCGTTTCAACCGTCACCACAGCCTCATTTCCTGTAACAAATATGAACTGAATCCAAATTGTGGCCTAGATGGAATGTTAACATAAACAATGGAATAATAATACTTTGAAGCATAGAAACGTTCGTTCGTTGTAGCTGAGTGTTATCTATAACACCACCTACCTATCCTTACCAACAGCCTGTAGAAGGTTTTATGATTATTTTAAAATAAACTCTTTACCTGATCTTCAACCAGTCTAAAGAAGAATTTCCAAAAACCTACCACTTACGGTGTTGCATGTGGAGCTTAAACTCACTGGGCATAATTAATATATTTGACATAAAATGAGGAAATATAATTTCCCAAATGGTTTCTCGACCCCACCAAAAATCTGATTACTTGTTAAGCTCCTAGAGGCAAATATATATAACAGAAATAATCTATTGAGTTTTTTGGAACTCAATTCTCCCTCAGCTTCGTAAATCCATCTAAAATTTTTAATTTTGAAAACCCCATTTCTCAATAGTGGAAGCTTTAAAAACTCTGGGTTACTATCCATCCTGAGATGTACAATTAAAATATTGCAAGAATAAACTACTTACAGTATGACCGTCAGGACTGTTCAAAATAATTTTAAAAATTATTTTGAGCTGTCCTGACGGTCACTCTGCAAGTAGTTTAGTCGTGCACTATTTTATATACTCAATGGAATGTCCATGCAGAGTTTCAAGATCATAGTTTGAGTACTTCAGGCGGTCCATAGAACAGGATTAGCCCATGTAGCACATCAATTTTTGTAAAATTGATGTACAAAATGTCAATATCAATTAAATCGTTGATGTCATATTGACGTCATGATTGATCAAAATTACGCCATTTTGACATCAACTGGAAGTAAAAAGGGCGCTCAATTTTATGTAAAATATAAATAAAAAAGAACACATAATTTGATTTCATTATTATAACAATTTGATTTCAATGTCAAGCCTCCATTTTTTTAATAAATGTATTTTAAAATGGAAAATGTGAATTATAATTTAATCACACATTTATTTGAGCTAAATGAATGACTCTATAAAACGGAATTCCACAATAAAAGAGATTGTGCACCCTAGCCTACCGGAATTGAACCTGCGACCCTGAATCCCGTACTAAATGTCCTGACGCCTAAAACCTCTCGGATATTTCACCTAATATATGTATATAAGGAGAGTGCTTATATTTAGCTCACAAAGATTTTCTAAATTTAACGTATTGTCAACAATATGGCATGTTATCTTTCAAAATTAACATAATTAAGTCGGAATTATCAAAATCAATTTTTTAAATATGTGCATTTAGAGGCCTTGTTTAAGAATGTTGAATACAAATAATTAAAAATTCATAGTGTTTAATATAGCACATGTTTTAGAATCATGTGATATAAATTATTGTTATTATTGTTGTTGTTTACATTCAGTAGTCCATTTTCAGTGTTTTATAAAATATATAATTTGTTCACTATGAATGAGTTTCTCTTAAAATAATTATGGCGCAGTCGAATAAAGAAGTAAAAATAATGATTAATACAAAATAAATAGTTTGAAGTGATTTAAAAATATACCTTATTACAACAAAATACAAAACGAAAATGGAGTTCAACAAACCAGAACCTCTTAACCTAACAGGCAATGTTGCGGATAACTTCAAGCAGTTTAAGGAAGAAATTGACATTTATTTTGTTGCCACAAAAACTACAAAGGAAAGTAAAGAAGTTCAATTAGCAAGGCTGAAGAATTTATTAGGTTCAGATGGACTGAAACTGTACAATTCCATAAAAAATGAATCTGTAATTGAAAGTGTGGAATATGTGATGGAAACGTTGGAAAAACATTGTACGCCGAAACAGAACATGACCATGATCATTCATACTCTATTTTCTAGGAGACAATTACCCGATGAAAACTTTGAATCATTTTATGCGACCCTAAGACACTTGATAAAGCCCTGTAAGTTTGAAGGTCAGGAAGAAAAAATCCTAAAAGCGCTAATAGTTCTAGGAGTCAGTAACAAAGAATTGCAAGAAAAACTTTTACGAGAAGACACACGTTTTGACAAAGTTTTGAACTTTTGTAAAGCATCTGAGCTTGCTGGGAAAAATATGCAAATCATCAATAGTAATAGTAACATTGTTCATGAGAAGTTTAATGTTGAATCATTCAGTAAAGATGTATCAGCTAATGAGGGCGTATCAACTGCACAACAAGGTCTCAAAAGCATGTCAAAGGTAAGTCCAAATAAGACAAAAAATTGTTATAGATGTGGTGGTTTCCATAATGGGGTTCATTTGTGTCCAGCTTTGGGAAAAACTTGCAAGAAATGTGGTAAGCCAAATCATTTTGCAAATGTTTGCAAGACATCTCAAAAGTTTCTTGGTTACAAACATTGTAATGATTTATTAAATAAAAGTAACTATGAGCCAACAGTAAAAGGAAAACCTTGTGATGGTCCAGATATTAATAGTCTCTACATAGTTGATTCTTTAAAGAACAAAAACGCTTGGCACAAAACACTTTTGCTTGAAGGGAAACAGATAAGATTCAAACTTGACAGTGGGGCCGATGTTAATGTTTTACCATATCATTATTTCAAGGACCTCAAAATTAATTGTAAAGTAAGACCTTGCAATATAACTTTGCAATCATTTGGGGGGTTTTCTATTAAACCTTTTGGTGTCATTGATGGACAAATCGAGACAGAAAACAAAATTGATATAGCTAGCTTTTTGATAGTAAAAAATGAAAATACAGTGCCAATATTAGGTCTTGAGACCTGTGTTAAACTCAATTTGCTGAAACGTATTGACATGGTAAGTAGTGAAGAGAACGAATTCTACCTGGAAAAGGAGAAACTAAATGTATTTGAGAAAAATAAAGATGTTTTTGAAGGGTTGGGTTGTTTTCCTGATAAGTGCAAAATAAAACTTAAAGAGGGAGCAAAACCAACCATCGGTACTGCAAGAAGATTACCTTTGAAAATTAAAGACAAATTTAAGGAGACTCTAGATTCTCTTGTGGAAAGGGGAATAATAGAACCTGTAGAGGAACCAGTCGATTGGGTAAGTAATGTTGTAGTAGTGGAAAAACCTAATGGTTCTTTGAGGATTTGCATAGATCCTATTGAGTTGAATAAACATATCGTACAAGAGAAATTCACAATTCCAACATTAAATGAAATTGCTCCAAAACTAGTAAACAAAACTCTCTTCTCCATTCTAGATTTGAAAGATGGGTTTTACCATGTACGTTTAGATGAAGAGTCAAGTAACTTATATTCATTTGCAACTGTTTTTGGTACATACAAATTTTTGCGAGCTCCTTTTGGACTCTCCTGTATGCCAGAAATGTTTCAAAGGCTTGTAAGTAAATACTTTGAAGATATACCAGGAGTATCAGTTTATTTTGATGATTTATGCATTGCAAGCACCTCTAAAGAAGAAAACGATGAAATCCTTAAAAAGGTTTTTGACCGAGCACGGCAATACAACATAAAGTTTAATTTCAATAAATTTCAGTACTGCAAAAGTGAAGTGAAGTACCTAGGTGTACGATTTTCAAAAGAAGGCATGTCACCTGATCCCGACAAAGTTGATAGTATTAACAAGTTAGTTAAACCAGGCAATAAAATTGAATTACAGAGAATGCTTGGTATGGTAAATTATTTGAGAAGTTTTATTCCGAAACTGTCTGAAATCACCGCTCCACTTAGAGAGCTATTAAAAAAGAATGTTGAGTGTAACTGGACTGAAAGTCATACAAAAGTGTTTGAAGATTTGAAGAAAATAATTTGCAGCTCACAGGTTCTTGCACCTTTCAACCCAGATTTACCGGTGGAAATTCAATGTGATGCTTCCAAGGATGCCATTGGCTTTTGCATGCTCCAGAACAACAAACCAGTACATTTTGGATCAAGATCAATGAACAGTACAGAACAAGATTATGCTCAGGTAGAAAAAGAGTTTTTGGCCATTTGTTTTGCAATTAATAAACTACACACTTACATTTATGGTCACCAAAATGTTGTTGTGTTTACAGACCATTTACCACTAGTTTCAATTGCGGTAAAACCACTTAGTAAGATTCCAAACAACAGGCTCAAAAGGTTGAAACTCAAATTAATTGATTATCAACTGAAAATCAAATATCTACCTGGAAAATACATGTTCATCGCTGACTTCATGTCAAGATGTGGAATCAAAACGCCAGAAACTAAAGATGTGCTCATGGATGATTACATTCACACTGTCGAAGCTCATGAAATAACTGAAGATGAACCTAGGTTGAAACTGTTTCAAACCAAAACTAAAACCGATGAAACTCTAACATTGATTAATGAGTATCTTCATCAAGGTTGGCCAGATCCAAGTTTCCTTGAAGGCGAACCTAAGCATTTTTTTAATATTAGGCAAGAACTGCAAGCTAATGATGATTTAATATACTATGGCGACAGATTGATCGTTCCAAAAAGTTTGCGGAAATTTGTTCTAGATGTTTTACATGAAACCCATCTAGGATCGTCTAAAATCTTGAAGAAAATGAAACAGTTGTTCTATTGGCCAGGAATAGCATCTGATGTAACAAATGTTGTATCAACATGTAAGATTTGTCAAAAATTTGGGAAGTCTAAAACCAAAAGTCCAATGATAAATCATGAAATCCCAAGCATTCCATTCAATAAAATCGGAGTGGACATTGCTGAATTTCATAAAAGCTACTATTTAGTGATTGTCGACTACTATTCTCGATGGATTGAAGCTTTAAAAATCAGTGACAAAAGAAGCGGTGTGATAATATCCAAGCTTAAAGAAGTTTTTTCAAGATTTGGGATCCCTAAAACGGTGATTGCTGATAATGTACCATTTAACAGTCAAGAATTTAAACAGTTTGCACATGAGTGGGATATGCAGATTATTACCATAAGTCCGTACTATCCTAAATCAAATGGACTGGCTGAAAAATCAGTTGGAATAGTCAAGGAAATGTTGAAAAAATGTCAAGAAACAAAACAAGATCTAGAGTTATATTTACTTAATTACAGAAATAGTCCTGTATCCAATCTTGAAGTGTCACCATCTCAGCTGCTTAACAGCAGAACATTAAGGAGTAAGATTCCTATGAGAGAAGAATTATTAAGACCAAAGTTAGTTGATGAAAATGTTTATGAGAAAATGCTCGAGACACAAAAAGAACAAAAGTCGCACTATGACAAAACTGCATTAAAAATGAAGAAAACTTTGCTGTTGGAGAGAAAGTATGGGTTCAAGATACACTAAACAAACAGTGGGATGAAGGGATGATTGTACAAAAGCTCAAACAGCCAAGGTCATATCTAGTCGAAATCAAAGACAAGGGGATAAAAAGAAGAAATGAAAATTGTATAAAGAGGAGAGAAAGTGTAAGATAAGAAGCTGAAGAGGGAGATGTTTAATATAGCACATGTTTTAGAATCATGTGATATAAATTATTGTTATTATTGTTGTTGTTTACATTCAGTAGACCATTTTCAGTGTTTTATAAAATATATAATTTGTTCACTATGAATGAGTTTCTCTTAAAATAATTACATAGTACTGTATGTTCAATCATGCTTTTACTTCAAAATGCCATACATTTTTTATGAGTAAATTAGTAACTTTTAATTGTAACGTAAGCCTACTCAGAATAAAATAAATGCAAATATTAATTACTTTTTCTCTTCGAATTTCTCTTTTGTTAGACCCTGTAGGCAGTTTTGAAGTGATTAATGCGGTAATGAGCAAATTTTGAAAATGAGAAAGGAGCGGTTTGAAAGAGCGTGCGCACTTACATGTTGCTGATACTGAAGTGGGGCGAGTCTCTCATGTGTCGTCATCTCATCTGTTGACGTAGAAGCGGGAAATTTGAACTACGTCATGTTGCCAGAGGGAAGATTTTGGTTTGGAATGAGTGAATTATTATTATTAAAAAATATGTTAATTGTGCCTGTATTAATTTATATTGTTTTTTATAGTCTTTAGTTATTGAAAATAAACACTTTCCACTTGTGTAAAAAAGTATCAAAATAAATAAACATTTCTTGAGGTATCTTGCCTTAACATACCGCCCGCCAAACTAAATTTATTTAGTTTCCTCATTTAACACAAATAAAAGTTCAAAACAAATATTCTTGTATGGCGGTAGCGGTTATTTTCATCTTCAATTTTCAAACTGTAGTGGGCAGAGCTTCACCACAGGTCTGACCAAGGTCTGTCCATTTTTTAGGCGTAATGAAACCACACGAACAATGCCGTCCGGGCCTAAAGTGACGTTGGTGATGATCCCCATTGGCCATCGAAGTGGCGGGAGATTAGGCTCCTTCAAAAGAACGATGTCTCCTATTGCAAGGTTAGGTGGTTTTTTGGTCCATTTAGATCTCTGCTGGAGGGTGTGTAAGTATTCATCGCTCCAACGTCTCCAGAAATGCTGAGCCGTTTGTTGTAATAACTGCCAACGAGACAGGCGATTAAGTGGCAGTGATGTCAAGTAAGGTTGAGGTGGTGTGACTAGAGAATCTCCTATAAGAAAATTACCAGGTATAAGAACTTCAAATTCATTTGGATCTGTAGATGCAGAACAGAGGGGCCGAGAATTCAAGATGGCTTCAATTTGGTAGAAGAGAGTTGACATTTCTTCAAATGTAAGCACTTGTTCTCCTATAATGCGTTTCAGGTGGTACTTGGCTGATTTTATGCCTGCTTCCCATAATCCACCAAAATGTGGGGCAGATGAAGGAGTAAAATGCCACTGAATTTCTTTTAGGCTAAGAGCCGACTGAATCGCTGAAGTGTTGGTTTTAAAGAATTGGAAAACTTCTTTTAGTTGGTTGTGAGCGCCAATAAAATTTGTACCATTATCGGTATAGATATCTGAAAAAAGTCCTCGTCGGGCAATAAATCGATTTAGGGCAGCTAAAAAATCATCTGTTGAAAGGCCCGAAACAGCTTCAAGGTGTACTGCCTTGGTAGATAAACACACAAAAAGGCACAAATACGATTTGAACAAAAGAGGTTTGCGTGCCTGATGAGACTTGGTTTGAAATGGACCGCCAAAGTCAATGCCCACATGAAGGAAGGGCCTATTTCTTTGCAGTCTTTCAGCAGGTAAGGATCCCATGAAGGGTTGAGGTGAAAGTGCCTTGAATTTAGCACATTGAGTGCACAGCCTGATACGCTTACGAATTAAATTGCGGCTGGAAAGGATCCAAAATCTTCTCATAATTATTGATTGTAAGCTTCTTGGACCAATATGAAGATAAAGGCGATGAAAGTGATCTACGATTAAAGTTGAGAGATGTGCTTGCTTAGGCAATAAAATAGGATGTTTCTTGTTGTAATTTAAGTCAGAAATTTTCAATCGGCCACCGACTCTCATAATTCCATCTGAATAAAGAAAAATGTCAAGTTTGGTGAGGTTTCCAGTCAAAGGAGTTTTGGAATGTAAATTACGAAGTGCATCTGAAAAGTAGGCGCTTTGTGTTTTCTTAACCCACAAGTTTAAAGATGTGTCAATTTCTGCTACGCTTAGGGGAGTTAGAACTCTTTTTTCAAGTGATGATTAATAGTTGTTAGAGAAACGAAGACACCATGCAGTGACTCTCTTCAGGCGTTCAAGAGATGAAAAACGCTCTAATATTGACAAGTTGTCAGGATCCAATTTAGAGACATTACTTTGAAGAGCTACCGTTTTAACTTCTGGCAGTTGAGTGAGGGGAACTTGCACATAATCTTGTTTAGGCCAAAAACTAGAGTCCTTCAGTAACTAATCTGGGCCTTGCCACCACAACTCATGTTTTATCAATTCACTGGGAAACAACCCTCTTGATGCACAATCGGCTGGGTTTGTGTGTGTAGAGACATGAAACCAACAATTCGGGTTAGTTTTCTCTTGAATAACAGCAACTCGGTTGGCGATAAATGTTTTTAGTATGTGTGGTGAGTTATGGATCCAGTTTAAAGTTATGGTGGAATCAGACCAAGCATAGATAGCTGGATTGAAATTCATGCGCTTGGACAAAATCATATTATAATAATCAAGTAGCCTAGCAAGTAATACTGCAGCACAAAGTTCCAATTTGGACAGTGAAATGGTTTTCAAAGGCGCAACTTTTGATTTTGAAAGAACAAGATGGCATGACACTGAGTCATCTTCATGCTCCACTCGTAGGTAGACTACAGCTGCATAGGCGTGAATTGAAGCATCAGAGAATCCATGTAAGGATATTTTCTTAAAGGCAGAAGACAAAAGGTAGCGAGTTATTTTAACTTCACTCAGAACAGGTAAGACGTTAATAAATTTCAACCACTCTTCTTGAATTGATTTATTAGGTAAGTCATCCCAACCTATGCCTAAAGTCCATAGGCGTTGAATCAAAATTTTTGCCCAAATTACAACAGGTGAGACCCATCCAAGAATGTCGAAAATACGAGCGATGTGTGACAAAATGTTCCGTTTAGTAGGAACTGCATCAGTAGTCTGGACCTGGTAGCTAAAAACATCTGAAAAAGGGCACCATTTAATGCCTAACACCTTTATTGTAAGAGAATTGTTGTAATCATCAAAAGTTAGCTTAGGTTCTCGATCCGCTTCAGCAACAGTAGATAAGAATTCTGAACTATTACTGCTCCATTTTTTCAGCTCAAAACCCCCTTTACTTAGAAGAGAGGTCAAGACATGCTTCAGTGATAAAGCTTCGCTAAGCGAGGATGTTCCACTTAATAAATCATCGACAAACATGTCTTCAAGGATATGCCTAATTGCTAGAGGGAAATTCTTCCCTTCATCATGTACAAGTTGTACGAGTGTGCGCATTGCTAAAAATGTCGAGCTTGTTACTCCATAAGTTACAGTAAGTAACGTAAATTGTTGAATATGCTCAGTAGGAGAGGGTCTCCATAATATAGTTTGAAATGGTTGATGTTCAGGATGAACTAAGATCTGTCGATACATCTTTGATATATCAGCAACAACTGCGATAGGGTGAAGTCGAAAATTACAAATAATTTCCACAATGTCCTTCTGAAGTTTAGGTCCAGAATGTAAAACATCATTAAGCGATTTGCCATTTGATGAAGCTGCAGAGGCGTCAAAAACGGTGCGGAATTTAGTTGAGGAACTTGATTCCTTTAAAACCATGATGCGGTATGAAGTACTTTGGTGAAGGGTCATTGTCTTGAAGCGGGCGCATGTGGCCTAATTGATGATATGAAAGCATTGTATGAAGCCCTCAGTTAAGGTTGAGAAGAAAGTCGTTTTTCCAACGAGCGAAGACGAGAAACAGCATTTTGAAATGAAGAGCCTAATTCTGGCGCATCTTCACGGAAAGGCAATTAACGATATCTACCACTTACAGCGTCCCTGGTATGAGTTTTGACAAAGTGATCTTCACAAAATTTGTCATCATCACTGGCGTGAAAAGTCTTCGGAAATTCTTCCAATTCCCAAAACTACTTAAGGTGCACGTCGAGAGAATTATTATTCTCCAAAGTGCACAAGTGAGAAGTTTGGCCAAGGCCGAAGTCATGATCAGGTGCAACAGAAACTGAGTTAACATGAGCAGGTCCAATAAGCACCCATCTGAAAACACTGTGGTATGGGGTCGGTAATCCCACCGGAGAATGTAGCCGCCCGCCACCAAACGTGTGAGGGTACAAGTCAGCACCCAGGAGAAAATCAATTTGACCAGGTACATCGAATTCATCATCATCAAGATCCAAGTTTTGAAATGCATGCCTAACTTCAGTAGTAATCGAACAAGTTGGGAGTGGAGAGGTTATTTTCTCTAACACCACCGCTGTAGCGGTAATATTAGGCTGATTTTTGTTGTTAGGCCTTAGAAGACAGTTAACAACTCCTTTAGTTGCATTCACAGGCGTTTGAGATAACCCTGTTATCGGCAAATGGTACCTTTGACGAGGCAGGCCTAGTCTCGAACACAATTTTCAGTAATAAATGACAATTGGGAGCCTGGGTCTACAAGCGCTCGAAACAACTTAAAATTACCAAACTTATCTTGAATGTTGAGTTTTATTGTACCTAACAATGTCACAAAATGTTTTACATTAGGTTCCTTTAAAGTTCCAGTGTTTACAGTTAGGCCTATACCAGCGTGTTGCGGCTGAGAAGTTGCAAGATTTGTGTTATCAGAAACTGAAATTGTTGGCGTAGGCTTATCAACATTAGCAGTTGGTTTGGACGTTTGAGAAGAGTTTTGATTTTGCGTGATATGAAGAAGTGTATGATGACGCTGGTTACAAACTCTACACATTTTGTTAGAGTTACATTTATCAATCATATGCGAAGAGCTTAAACAATTGAAGCAAAATCTCTTAGATCGAACAAATTCCTTTCTCTGTTGAGGCGTCAGTGCGTCAAAGCGAGGACATCTATACATAGTATGATCTTCTGTGCAGTATATGTAAGAAGAAGAAGAAGGCTCAGTGTTGGAAACAATAGATTGGTGGTTCTGACCTAACTTAACCATAGAATTAGTTGCAGGTTGCGCTTTGTTTGAATTCAAATTTAATTTAGGGCCTACAGATTTAGGCTTCACATCATTACAATGAGCTGCTTCAATAGCTTTACAATGATTGGTCAAGAAAGACTTCAAGTTTTCCAAAGTTGGAAATTCAACCTTAGAGTACTCCTCCTCAAAAAGGGAACGGGTTCTTCTGTCCAATTTTTTAATGACAGTCTGAAATAGGATAAAATCACCTAGGCTATCTGATATTTTGATTCTTTCGAGAGCCGATATGTTTTCATTCACCGTATCAAGAAGTTGACGAAGTTTACCAGGGGACTCATAGGTCAAGTTTTCAAAATTCATAATTTCATTTACATACATAGAAGCAAGAAGTCGTTTGTTGTCAAAGCGAGTCAACAACTTATTCCAAATGATACTGTAATTGGTTTCAGTGAGGGGTAGGGTTCGAACCAGGGCATTGGCTTCCCCCTTTGTTGCAGAAAGCAAATATTGGAACTTTTGTATGTCTGAAATAGTTTGATTTTCATGAATGAGCGAGAAAAAACAATCTTTAAAGGCTAGCCAATCTTTAGCCGTACCATCAAAATGTGACAAGTTAGTTCTAGGAAGCTTTACACTTGATTCAAGGTTAGGCCTATGCATAGATTCATCATGACTTTTGCGGTTAGCCGATTCATTAGGAAAAAATTGCCTATAAGCATTCAAAAGGTGAAAATAGCGAGTGTCCATATCTGTACTATCTCTTTAGTTCTACAATAGCATCTGCTTCATTTTCATCACCCAACAAAGATTTTAACTTTATGATTTCTAAGTTACTTTTGTTAAAGCTAGACTAATTATGCTCTAATTTCTCCATTTTGAGTTTAAAAGCATCCAACTGCTCTGATTCTATTGATAGACCTAGGCAGAGTGTGTATAATTCATCTACCTGTTGAAAGCACAGGTCTCGTTTGAAAATAAGAACTTCAAGTTGAGAGGAGTACTCTCGCTGTTATTTAGCAGACAATGCCATGATTATTGATAAAGACAAGTTTTCTCAAAATAATCTTCAATAATAATAAGTTTGAATAACTTGTAATCCTAGGCAATCTTAGGTTGACACTCAAGACACAATAGGCTTCCTTTGACCAAAGGACATCTGCAATACATATTAGTACAAACAAGGAAAATACATAATAGTACATGTAAATTCAGTATTTCTTCTGTCAGTATATAATTGTAAAATAATTCAAATATATTTAAGTCAAACTCAATATGTTTCAATAAATGACAAAGTAATCTAGGCTAGGTTTGATTTAACCTCCAAAATAAATGAAGTCGGCATTAGAGACGCCATCTTGATTGAATCAGCTTGGACAAGGAGAACGATGAGCTGTTACTTGAGCTTGATCCTCTATGTTGTTCGTGTTTGCAGAGTTGCTGACAGCAGAAAACGTGACACAAGTGAACAATTCCCTTACTCTGTGTTCCTGAATATTCACTAATGTTCTCTATGATGTATTCAGATTTCCATGAAAATGGCTGATCAACTAACAAACTTTAACATGAAAACTTTAGCAATCCTAGACTTAAAAATAAAATTGAAAATTGTTACGATTGAAATAATATATCTTGATGACCTAGTATTTTGTATTGATAAAATATGACTGTCTATTTGAAATTGACTGTAAAAGAGATCAAAATTTATATCCTCTGGAAATTAATTATTCTTGAGTTGCAGTTGAAGTTTAACTTATGTCTTGAAGTCTTCACATAATAAATTTTCGAAAAAATTCACTTTATACAGGCACAAAATTGAAAAATGAAGAACACTGGTTCATGTGGGGCGGAGGACCAACAATGTAGGCAGTTTTGAAGTAATTAATGTGGTAATGAGCAAATTTTGAAAATGAGAAAGGAGCGGTTTGAAAGAGCGTGCGCACTTACATCTTGCTGATACTGAAGTGGGGTGAGTCTCTCACGTGTCGTCATCTCATCTGCTGACGTAGAAGCGGGAATTTAAACTACTTGATGTAGAAGCGGGAAATTTGAACTATGTCATGTTGCCAGAGGGAAGACTTTGGTTTGGAATGAGTGAATTATTATTATTGAAAAATATGTTAATTGTGCCTGTATTAATTTATATTGTCTTTTATAGTCTTCAGTTATTGAAAATAAACACTTTTCACTTGTATAAAAAAGTATCAAAATAAATAAACATTTCTTGAGGTATCTTGCCTTAACAGACCCATACGTCAGTTTTATGTCAATTTTACCCCATTTAAACAATGTCTATTTAACTAAAACAATTATACTCACATTTTTTAAAATAACTTCTTTCAATTAGAAACATTAATCTTTAAAAAAACGTATGCACCAATTAAGCCAAACAATAAAAATAAATTGACATGAACTGAACTGGAAATTATTACGTTTAATAATTTTTAAATGAAAGTAAAATTTTACCTAACTACTTATACATAATGTTTTGTGGAGGATAAACTAATAAATGCTATTATTATATATAAATTTATTCTAACAGTTAAACTATTTGAAAATCAAAGAATTTTACATTAAAAGATCGGGTTCTAAAAGTGTGTAGGTATAAATGCTTACCTTTCAATAGTTTTGGAAATAAGTGTTGCAATTTCTGTTCTTTGCACTGATAACTTTTCGGTTTTTATGACTGAGCGACCAAATACGAAGGAGTATTTAATTTTCAGAGTAAAATTCATTATTGTGTTTTATATTTATATTTATTGGGTCCTGCACTATGACACTTTAGGACTTAGGTCAAAGAGAAGCTAAATGATACAAGATAATCTTTTTAGGTTAAGAGATTATTTGTTTTTTAACCCTATATTAGGCCCTTCTAAGCTTCCCTCTAACTTTTTTACATATGGTTTACCTACCAAAGAATTAAATAATAAAATTATAGTAAAACTTACCAAATAATTGGGTCTAAATTGAACAGCTTAATAACTTGAAGCCTAAACAATATGTAACTAAATAAATGCTATCCTTTGAATAGTTTTGGAAATAAGTGTTGGAGTTTATTCAGTATTTTATGATCAAAAGCAATAGACAGCCGACAGTTCAAGTTCAAACAAATGTAATACAAAATTGCAGCCGGTGGTTCTGATCGACTTTCGCCCTGGAAAAGAAGATAAGCTCTCTTGCACGACATCTAACTACTCGGCACCGAACTAAAACCACGCCTTTTTGTCCCATAAGGGTGTCATAGGGCTGCCACCACATTGTTTTATTCGTCTAAATAACCTTTGAATTTGCATTAAAAGTCGGTTTGCTGTAATCAGCTGATTGTTTGCTTCCGTTTCCAAGAACAATCGTAGTCCGGAAAACTGTCTATTGGCAAAGAGTAACTTTCCTGCCAGCAATGAGGAACACCAATCCGATGTTTCTTTTACAGTATGATGTAAAATCGTTGATTCTATAAACAATTATTTCTGATTCAATTTCACTACTAACTGTAGTTCGTATATTTTAACTTTTAACCATTTGATTTCACTCATATGTCTGGACACCCTAATTTTGAAATTATTAATTAGTTAATGGTCCAAGATAATTTCATTCACAAAAACTGGAGAATGGCTGATTATGGAAAATTTCCTCATTCCCCCTATTGGGCCGTAGCTATTTCCGTAGATTTATGGTAAGTCCTAGCCTCAAAACCATGATAACTTTTCTATTTGAAGCCAAACATCATCTGTTAGAATTGATATTATTGATTCCCACATTTTTGGGAAGTACAGATATGCACTGTAAAATTAAACTTATTTACAAAATGTAAGGGCTGCTAAAAGCGAGAGTCGTTGGCAATCTTAGTTTTTAGGTAAAAAGTGTGTATAGCAACCAAGTTTGGTGGAAAACATTTAAAAGCTCATCACCGTTTTATTTGGCTGACGCACAACTTAGCTAATTGCTAAGTGTCTACCTTGGTTGTGTCTCTTATAGTTTACGATATCCCCAGTGGAGTGCAAAAAAACACTGAGAAATATAAAGGTGGTATCAAAGTGTGAAGGACGTTTCCCAAAATTTCTTCAACAAAATAAAATATATCACTAATTTCTTCCCTTGAGGAAATCTGTTATGGAGTTCTCACTATATTATCAAATTATATTTTCGTTATACTGCTGCGAAAATTACTGTTTTAATACATGCGTTGCGTGGCGAAAGTAGCTCTTTTCCACCCTAGGGAAGGAAAGAAATCAGCTGAAGTTGAAGACGTCAGCTTTTCGTTTATGATGCACTAAAACTGAAAACGTTTATAAGTCAGTGTCGATGGTGAATCGATGATCGATTGCATCGAGAGTGGTTATCGATTATTATCATCAATTGCATTTCATTGTTGCATTGTTGTCGGTTTAGTCAATTTGTGCAACTCGCTCATTCCACCAATCGATAATTAAATGCGTTCGATACATCGCATTGTTCATTGTTGTCAATCTAACCTAACACAAATGAAACAGACAATCAGCTGATTGTTTTAAATAGCAAGATCAAGATGGAAGCATCTTTGGGAGATATCTTTAAGGTAAGAGATAGGTTTTCTTAAGTAGTTAGCGTGTTGTATTGAGCGATATAACGTAAATATAGTTCATTACACGGGTAAAGAGCTGAATAAATATTTAATTTTGCCTCAGTGAGAAGATAAGCTGAGCGATAACGATGTTAGCGGTAAGTCTGATTGATGATACGAAACATTAGATTAAAACATTCATTGTTGCAGTCGATAGTACACAGTTTTCGATGTATCAATCGTTATCATCAGCTGACATAACATCAAAACAATTGACAGATTATCAGCTGATTTTAAAATGCAAGAACAAAATGTAAACAGCTCTTTCGTCTTTAAAACCTTTGTTTTTCTTACAAGTAGTTAGCTCAATATGTTATGCAGTATGACGAAAAATATAGTTCATAACACGGGTCTAAAGTGGATTTTCGTTACTCGCTCAAATACGACCTCGCCTAGCGGCTCGGTCGCAAACCTTGCGCTCGTACGAAAAGCGTCACTTTCGCCCATTGTATTGTAATATACTATTCCTTATTTAATTATATATCTGTAATAGCCAATTTCAAAATTTTTTACTCCTTCAAATTTTTATGCGTCACTAGCGAGGCCGTGTGGATCTTGATGATTGACAGCCAATGTGAGGTACAACTGCGCAAACTGCTTCAAGGGCTATGATGTTTGACTTTTCACGTTTTGCAGTCACTCAAATCCAGGCGTGACTGAATTCTGTTAATAGTTAATGCCGTACTAAACTTTGGTAATAATTACATTGTTTTCGGATATTGTTTAGCTATAAAAAATATGTACTACATTTCAGTAAATCATGTTGGTATGGATATTGGCCCCAATGATCGTTGGGTAGTATGTACTTCATTTTGGCTAGAGGGTCATTTTCGGCCGCCATCTTGAATCCAACATATTGGATAACAGGTTTATTCACAATTGCTACAGTTTAGTTTGAAATAATGGGTTACAACATCTTCCTTACTTCAGGAAAAAAAAACTGCTTTCCTATTAACGGGGATTCGAGATGAAGGCCATAATGAACTTCTAATCAAAATGTAGAACACACCACCCAACAATCTTTAGGATCAATATCCATACTTTGTTTATCGAAAAAAATTAGAAAAAATGAAGAGAGCCACAAACCATCCTAAGTAAGAAACTGTCATAACTTTGAACCGTGTTTTTACAATTCTATTATGTTACAATTTATGATGTGAGAGATATATTTGGCGGCTGCCGACTGTCCGAATCACCTGAAACGACCCGGATATTTACTGATGACTTTGATACCAAGAGATTTTCTACCCTAGATTAAAAATAAGGCAGGCAGCACGAATAGGGGGATTTATGGTCAGGCTGAGAAACTTAAATTAACTGAACATATTTGGTAGGCATGACACCTTTCAAAGGTTTTTAAAATCATCGGGTTGATTTTACTGAGATGAGAAATTTAACACCCTACGCATCACATGATGCATCTATGTAAACAAAATTTTTATAGACTAGTTTTAACTTGTTTGACGCTCTTTTTTAAACGTGTTTAACACTGGTACATCGCCTGTTTTATGTGATTGATGAACGATCGAAATGAAGGGAATCATATGTTAGCAGTCAAAAACCGCGTGTGTTTCTTTTGCTCCATGATTAAGGAGCATTTCGGAAACATCATTTTTGCTCCACGGGTCAGCAGGTAGATTTCAGAACCGCCCGAAACATCGCTTTTGCTCCACGATCGCTGCGCTCCTCTCCCCCACAATCCCTCTTTCGCTTACCTCCAAGTTTTTTCTTGAATAAACCCATTCGAAGTAATATGTAGTTATGCTTTTTTGCAACGAAATACGAAATTCATTTAGAAGAAAGACATTTAGATTTTTTTTGTCAACGAAAATATTTAGAAGAATGTTAAGAAGAATCTTAAACTACTTCAATTGTAACAGTAAAGACAAGTAAACACTATTGTTTAAAAGTAATAGTTTTTATGAAATAAAATTGTATTCCTATGTCTTATCTATCTTTCATTTATTTTATAGCATAAATCACGATTAGAAACAGGGAAACCTTTTAACACAAGATCAAGCTTTTAGGCATGAGCATGGATCATAAAACCACGTTCGAGCCGGAAGAGTATATTTTCGACGGGCATCAAACACTATTTAAATAACTTCATTTTACTAAATTCAAGCTTCGTATATAGTTTTCAAAATAATAAAAAAATCGATTATTTATTATCGATCTACTTTTACTCTATTTTATATTTATAAAGTTGTTTTGGAACAAATATTGGTACCTATAAAAATAAAGTTGAAATGAGATGAAGGTTCAAGTTTACATAGTTTTAAAGTCATGTGGTGTTTTTATAATAAGAAGCAATCTTCAAAAACTATACGTAAGTCTAATGACCTTGAATCTTCCATTAATTTTAACTATTCTCTAGAATAATTCTTTCAGAATTGAATTCATACCTTACAGCCAGTTGATTCAGAAATAGCTGCAGAAATTTTGCGCGGATTGTATTATTTTAGTTGTATCGATCCATAGCAATATCGATGGATGGCCATGTTTCAACAAAGCGATCGTTGCGCAAAATATCGATTTAAAACCGTACAACAAAAAAGGTTTTAAGATTGCCAAACCTAGATAAAGCCAAAATGAACTTTTTCACATAGCTTAAAAATGTGTATTAAGAAGGGCTTGCTCTCTCCCTCCAACCCAAATTTTCCCATGAAAGTGTAGGAAAATTTAACTATATTAATCGCATCAGAAAGCATGAGTAATGTTCTGGGCATCTTTCGGTAATGATCCGGTTTCAAACAATCCCTGTGAAAGTTTCCACTCAAAATGTCAAGCGCAGTTTCGATCAGCTCATCCAGACAATCAGACATTATTATTTTGTTAAGCGTAATTGATTGATATTAAAATAATAGTTTACGTAAAACTAAATTCATTTAGCGAAATTCCAAGATAGACTGGAAACGCTAAATTTAAATGAGGTGAGTCGTGTTTGAGAAAAACCCAAAGAAACTACGACTGGGGGATCGCGCCCAGCACGGGAACAATACCTTGATTTGTTGTCCGAAGGGTACGCTAAAGGACTGAAAGCTGGGTTTAATACCATCAAACCGTGGAAAAAACATTAACGTGGCTTCTTGTATTTTGTAATGATTTATAAATATGGAAAATAACTTGCACGTCGTTTTGTTTAATTTCGTCAAAGTGCAACCAACTAAGAGATGCCTTAACTAGAAAATTTGCTCTAATCTCTATTGAGCGCAAAAAAACACATTTTTAAGTTTTTTTTAGTTCATTTTGTAACTTTTTCTTGTTTTTGTCAATATTATCCCTTTTTAATTTGTTATACAGTTTTCGTTTGATTAATTGAGCAACGATGGCTTGGTTGGAACATAGCCTCTTTACTGCTATGGTTTGATACAATTAAATAATATTACGATTCGCGCAACATAATTGCGGCCGTATCTGAATTAGCTTGCTGTAAGAAATCTAATTTGAAGGAATTATTATATAGTAAAGGTAAAATAGATGGAAGACTCAAGGCCACTAGATTTATTCAAACGTTTTGTTTTTGCAGATTGCAATTTGTTGGTTTGTTGGTTGTTTTTTTTTTGCGATTTGTTGGTTAATATTTTTTTTTTATAAACAATGTAGCTTTAAAATAATGTGACCTCGAACCCTCAATTGATTTCAACTTTACTTTTTATTGGTACAGTACCAATATTGTTCCCAAAACAGTTTTATCGATACAAAAAAGAGTAACAGCAGATCGAGAATTATTAAAATCATACGAAGCTTGAATTTAGTGAAATGAGGTTATTTAAACAGTGTTTGATGCCCGTCGAAAATATACTCCGACGGCTCGAACGTGGTTATCTGCTCCATGTTCATGCCCAAAAGCTTGATCTAATGTTCAAAGGCTTCCCTGTTTGTAATCGTGATTTATAGTATAAAATAAATGAAAGACAGATAAGACATACTAATACTATTTTATTTTGTAAGCTATTACTTTTAAACAATATTGTTTACTTGACCTTACTGTTACAATTGAAGTAGTTAAACATTCTTTCAATTATAAATATTTTCGTTTAGGCAAAAAAAGCAAAACTGCATGGTACGTTTAAATGACAGTATTCAAGTAAGAACCTGGAGGTGAGCGAAAGAGAGAATGTGGGGGAGAGGAAGCGCAGGCCCCTCTCTCGTGGAGCAAAAGCGATGTTTCGGGCGGTTCTGAAATCTACCTGCTGACCCGTGGAGCAAAAGCGATGTTTCCAAAATGACCCTTAACCGTAGAGCAAAAGAGATGCAGCCAAAGACATCTAGTCCGCGACTGTGTGGTGTGCGTGTGTATTTATTTGTGAGTGTGTTCCTACTGTCTTAACCCAAAAACGGTTGTTCTTTACATTTTAAAACCATTTTACACAAACTTTTAGTAGCTCACTGAAAACAATCACTATTTAAAAAGCAAATCCCCTAAACCATTTTTAGCACCTTATTTCTTAAATGATTGTGACAAATACCATGAATTAGCATTGGGGGAAATTTGCTTTTGTTGAACTATGGGATCCAAATCGAGATAATTTAAGCCAAAAGAAATATTTTACCGATTAAATATCAACAACAAAAACTACATAACATGTTGTTGGTTAATATTTCCTCAATTTAATTAAAAATGTTTTACGATTATTGCTAGTGGAAAAATCAAAACGTAAACGTAAAGCCCCAAGCAGAAACGTATCCCAATGTCTTTCTTATACCATACCGTATGCAAGAACCCCGCCAGAGAGCACCATCTGATCCCCATATTATGTACGCTTTCCGAAAATATATATGTCAATCCATGTATGATTATGTATTTCCAAAAACAGTTGCTTAATAACTCGAGGTGTAATCAAAAGAAAAGGTTCGAATGTAGGTACAGTATTTCGCAAAACGCCCGGAACGATCGATCAAACGTCAAGGGCATCAATTTAAACTTGGTTATTAGTGACTAATAAGTATGGAATATAGTGAGCTTTCGGCATCAACCTCACGGCGGCTCTGAGGGCGACCTTTCGTTCCAGGACCCTCGGAAGAAACAAATTGTATTCGTTAAATTGTAAATATTAATTTATTTATTTATTTATCGATCATTATTTCAAAAATTTAATTAATAACCTAATATGTGTATATGATTACACTTTTTTAAGTAATATCTGTTTCAACAAACACACAAACTAAAGCAAATAAAAGATTGTTTTAATCCACATCTTAAATGGAAGTGATATTAAAAAATATAAATTAAAATATAAATATTACTTATTTAAACTAAGTATGAAAAATACATACAAATAGATTTCTGAAATGTTGGTACAAATTCTCCAGTGGTAACGTAAACCCGTCAAGGCAACAATTGCACAAATGAAATAAATGAGCAATTGTTCAATTATTGGTAGTTCGCAAGCAGTACTTGGAAGAGCGACACCGAAAGCAGAGACACGTAGGCATAGAGCTGTGTGTAGGAGAAAGATACCTGGCCCAGTCAATAATCGTATTAGCATTAAACCATCAGTGACTCAGTTGCGAGTGAACCGTGTCAGTGATAGGTAGGCCTGAAAGACAACATGCAGTTCAAAGAAGAGCCGCACTGCCGGTACGTTTTCTTTTGGTTTACTTTTCTTTTAAGATGTATGGATGTTTCTATGGTATGAGGCTACTTATGTTTAATATATTTTCTTTTTTTATTCAGGCAATAACTATCCAGTTCATTGGAAAAGCAAAAAAATTATCAATTTTTATGATTTTACTATTAACCTTTAAACTGTCTATAAAAAACTTTTTAGTAAAGAAACCCCTAAAATTTTATTTTTATTTTAATCCAACGTCTAACATTTTTAGCAAACGGATATTTTTTGTGGTTATTACAAACTGTAAGAAATGGACATTTATTTACAATAATTATAATTTTTCTGCCCATTTTACGGTGTCCTTCGTCTTTATTTCCCCGCGGGTGAAAATTTTGTTTCCAAGAGTGAATATATTGTGTTACCTGCGACTACGACAAACCGATATTTTAGCGATCATCCCCTGTTTTATCGAATACCCCCGTAGGGAATTAGCTATTACCACGTAAGTCTTATGAAAAGACCTAATAAGCCCAAGACCATGAAACTTCGTTTTCGTTTTGGGTCCCTAGAAGCAAAAACACCATCCGTTGTAATATGTGTCTGTTAACACATTAGCTACTGTAAATATTGTCTGATTTTATTGAAATTTGGTATAGCCATGTGAAGTAGTAATCACTCGCTTTACATGCCTTTACAGAGTTTTATCAAGATAGGATGGTTTGTTATGATATTTGGCGTTTAAACACATACTGTGTGTCCCAAATGGCCCGGACCGGTTTAATATCTTTTAAAGTTAGCCAGATATCAAAACAATATTTTGCATACCTTTTTACTAAAAAAAAAAATACTTTTTGATGTATGTGTCATTTCTGCCACTGCCCCCAAAATTTGATTTTGGGGGGTAGCCCCAAAATTTTAAATGTAAAGCCCCATCGTGCGACTGATTATTTTTAAGGGCTTATTAAAAGAGACACAATGCCGCAAACTGGAGGTCGATTTCATGCTCCAGTCCAAAATGGTGGCCATTCAAAAATTTAAAAATGCCGTCTGTCAATTGAATTGAGTATTTTCTATGTTCTGCAATTCACATTTAAATCCAATAAGAATCACCAGAACACATTTTAACTACTTAAAAGATACAAAAAAAATAATTTCTTGTTGTCATCATCAAGACTCAACCCTCCAAAATGGTTTGGGGGGGGGGGGTTTGTCCAACCAACTCCAATATCAACTCTTCATGTGTTATTTATGATATTCAACCCATGTACACTCACATCGTATAACCACTCATTTTATTTTGCTGAGTAAAAAATAAGCCAAAGCTTGTTTCAATGATATTTCAAAAAAGTTACCTAATACTTATAAATCTTGTAGGGTTTCCCCACCCCCCAAAACCATTTTGGAGGGTTGAGGCTTGATGATGACAAGAAGAAATCATAATTTTTGTATCTTTTAAGTAATTAAAATGTGTTCTGGTGATTCTTATTCCATTTAAATGTGAATTGCCGAACTCAGAAAATACTCAATTTAGTTAAAAAAAAGTTATTAATAAATATCCGCCTTGATGCGACCTTTGGCTCTGTGGCAAAGGTCGATACCTGCGGAGGGTCGTCTATGCGTTATCTTTTAGGAAAACCCCCATACATGAAGTACCAAATATTCGCCACAATATAACTATTTTTTAGAAATTTCATCAAACCAAGCTTTGGCTTATTTTTTTACTCATTCAGCATATTAAAACGAGTGGTCATACGATGTGAGTTGATATTGGAATTGGTTCGACAAACCCCCCCACCCCCCAACATCATTTTGGAGGATTGAGCCTTGATAATGACAACAAGAAATTATTAATTTTGTATCTTTTAAGTAGTTAATATGTGTTCTGGTGGTTCTTATTTGATTTAAATGTGAATTGCTGAACACATAAAATACTCAATTTTAATTGACGCACGGCATTTTTAAATTTTTGAATGACCGCCATTTTGAACTGGAGCATGAAATCGACCTCCAGTTTGCGGCATTGTGTTTCTTTTAACAAGCCCTTTAAAATAAGCAGTCGCACGATGGGGGTTTACATATAAAATTTTGGGCTACCCCCCAAAATCCAATTTTGGGGGCAGGGGCAGAAATGACACATACATCAAAAAGTAGTTTTTTTATCACTAAAAGGTATGCAAAATATTGTTTTGATATCTGGCTTACTTTAAAAGATATTAAACCGGACCGGGACTTTGGGGACACACATTATACAAAACATTGTGCCTTGTTTTATGTGTTTATTTTTGTGAAACATTTTTCGACATATTGTAGTAAAACCTTTGGTTTGTGATTTCATTTACTTGAGACTTAATGTACAGGGCGTTTTTTAACGCAACCCATGTATAAGATTGAATAATGCACATGTAAAGATGAAATGAGTATTGTTTTGATAATCTTTACATTTTATACAACCTATTATTTAAGTTTGATCAAATTTAGCTTACGTTATGTGTTCAAACAATCCGCCATTGACATTTATACAAAGTTGTGCTCTCTCCATCAAATTCACACGTTCTGCAAAGTATCTCTTTGTATTTTTTGTATCAAATTTGTTATGTTTGATTGGGGTTCTGAATATCCTGGAAATTGTGTTCGTAGGCCCTACTTTTTATGCATCCCTAAATAAAGTGATATAGTGGTGTCAAATCTGGGGATCTTGGAGGGAATAATCCTTCACTGATAAAACAAAGTTTTGGGTTGCGTTAGTAAAACGCCCTGTACTTAAAGCGAAAATCTCCGATTTTAAGGCTAAATGTGACAGCATTTATTTGGGCTTTAGGACTTTATAGAATGACGTACTTACCTAAACAGTTTTTTAACGTCAGGTTTAAAATTATAAGTCATAAAATTGGAATATTTAATTATAGGAAAATAGACCAAGTATATCTCAGGTAGATTTCTGGTACCATTTATTTATATATTTGGAATCAAACCAAGATTGAAGTTGAAAAGAACGTGTCAAATGTCTTGCTCGGTGTGCTCTGATCATTTGCCTCAATGATCTGTCGTATTGAATGAAAGAGATCATTTCAAAGTCACATTATAGAAATGTCATTCTCATGATTGTTCAGGGGGGCACCAGGAAAACAATGTCCTTATAGATTCAACAAAAGTTCTTCACTGTCAACGTTCTTCAAAACCCACCATTTGTTATTTAGGATTTTTTTAAGAGAGTGGCGGCCTCTTTTTACTTTGCATTGGCCCCCCCCCCACATGGGTCTCAGGCCTGTGCGTGGAAGTTATCAAGCAAACCCAAGGAGTGAGCCGGTACAGTACAATGATGAACAGTACTGTTAAAAGTATGCGGCATCATCGGGACTCGATCCTGCGACGCTGCCGCCACAGAACCGGGGCCGAGTGCGCTACCAACTGCGCCACCGACTCACTGTATTATATTCAACCCATGTACAACAACTGATGAAGTTATCTACAATGGCGATAAGAATTCATAGTTAAAACGCGAGAAAATCTAAAAAAATTAGAACTGAACGATGATAACACCAGATAGGGTTTTACAGTTGTCGTTTTCACTACGTACCAATGTGTCCAGAGATTATTGTAAAATCCAGCCTTAAATTTGAAAGAAAACAAATGGACTTGCTTTATATATTTGAAAAGGTAGTAAATATACCGTAATGAAATATGAACCATAAAATGTACCATAAGTTAGTAGGATGAATAACTGTATCATAATCTTGTGTTGGTAATTGATTTTTCTTAGTTTTACTAATTCCAGTGTTTCTATAGAGAAGGAAAGTTGCTTTATGCAGCAAAAAGAGTGGTGGTCCATTCCCACTAGGAATGCTGTGGTCGCCTAAAGTGAACGCCGGGCAGTCGCGCCTACCCCTCACTGTCGAAGTCATATAATTTCATCGCCACATTATTTTATCGGGCATTTCGGATCTAATTTTGGACACCTTTGAGGTCCCAGCCAAAAATAACTCACACCAACTGGCGTGGTGAGCTGTTGGCTTCCTGTTTGTCTCGTTCCTTATTCAAAGTCAGTCCAGCCATTTTTCATCCATGTTTTCATTACACTCATCTTACCATTAGAAGTTGGTATTTGGCCTCGCCTTCTGTCTGCTTCTTATTCTTCCTATCTTCTGCATGTCCTCACTAAATCTCATTTTTCTCACGTCTATTGTCATCTCATCTTTCCAAATTTTCTCTTTTTCATCCAGGATTCGTCGTCTAACACATGTTTAAGTAGGATCTTTTATTCTTCTTTCATTACACAAAGTAAAATATTTGAAAACCCATAGTCTCAAAGAATGTTCATTATTTTTACTAGAAAGCCAAATTTCATGTAGTTTATTGCAAATCAAAAGAGTCAACGAATTTATGCTGTAATTTGAAATGTATCCTCTTTAATTTATTTGTTTTATCATCGTTAATTGAAGGGGTCCCCCGTAAAACATTCTTAACGACAAAAACCTAGTTTCGAGTAATCAAGCGTTGAAAATTGTATTCTGAAATTTACGGGTTTTTCAAGGTTAGAACTTACAATCATGTATAATTGTTTAATACCCAATTTGTAACATCATAATGTATCCTTATACTAAATTTTTACTCGCCATTAAGCTTTTTTAAACATTTTTCGTGTTTTTTGGGGGGTTATAACGTTCAGGGACTGGCGATTGAAACGTTTTCTGACGGACTGCCCCTTCTGCTTTGATAGAAAATATCAGGGAGTGTAGGAATACGAACATAAACGAAAATAAAACTGAATATAAAACAATTTTATTGGTCTAAAAGTTCAAAAACGTAACGTTGTTACATAACGTTATACGTCATTTTACTAAAAGTTATCCAAAGGAGGCACCTAAAACGTTATTCTACTTCACCTCTTTTGTGCTAATGTTTCAGGCCTTGGCTGCTTAGTTTTTGAAATATAGGGTAATCCAGCTTTTCTTTATTCCTTCCTGGTTTTATCCTTCCACTTTCTAATATTTACTTCACCTGTTTTATTTTTATTTACACGATTTTGTTCGCTGGGCGACAACGCAACGAGCGGTGGGGAGTTTATCTTTCGGCGAATAGAACGTTTTTCCCCAGAAAGTCCGTGCAGTCCCGCGAAGCACGCCAACTTTGACAGACGAAATCAGGGCTGCAAACTCAAATACCTTCAAAACAAAATATACCACGGTGTAGCTCGTGTCCTAGAGAACGTTTTTCACTGAATTTCTCCGATTTTGAAATTTCGTCGCTTAAAACGTTTTACGGGGGACCCCTTCAATTATATTAGCCTGGTGAATAAAAACGAGCAATAATTACCTGAATGAATAATTACTTGGAATCAGGCAATCACTTGTTTTAATAATAGGTTCTCTTACCTTCGTCAATAGTCCAAATCGAATGTAAATTAAGCTTACATGTTTTGTTGCAACGTCATCAAACATTATAATAAAAGACAGTCACGACACAGACCCACACGAATAAACGAAAACTCTTAACGAAAAGTTTTTGATAACGCTGTCATGACGGACCTACGAGCCCCGGCAAACGCAGCAGACTGATGGACTGTCACCCCATACCCTCCGTTATCACAGGTGTTATAGGTACGGCAGTGGTCAGCTGTTCTTGACTTCATGATTGTATTAAATATTGAGTGGGACTGGAATTGTAGCTTCTCATCGAGGATGTGCTCTCTACAATAAGTTCGCTGTAGAGTTAATAAATTTCATATATCCTCAAGAGCGTCAATACATTTCATATTTATTGTTCAATTTACGAGAGGTAAAAAGCCTAGCCTCATTTCTGCTATCCTCATTTGTGATGGACTTTACTGCTATTTCTGCGTTAATGAGCTCATTAAACATGCCTTTGTTATCGAGCATAGGGAGATTATGTTTAGCCCCTTATCGAGCAGCGCCATTTCATCGTCATCAAAGACAATGTTTGTTTTGTTTATCGTATTGGGGAAAAATTCAAAGTCAAATAAGACTACTGTTTCCTTGTATTTTTGTTCGTTTACTAGCCTAGTGAGTTTGTTGCGTAGCGTAGTCTTCTTCTTCCTCATTACTCTAGTCACGCCTGATTCAACTTGATGGACTAAACATTAAGGTTCAGCCTGATGGGCGGCATTTGTCATTTCAAGATGTTTCCTCATTAGTGACTTGTTTAGCAGTTGTTTTTCATAATAAAGAAACCTAATTTCATTCCTGATCCATATATTATCAGCAATTAATTTTGTTTTTTGGGCAGTATAAGAATGATTCTTTATTTTAATCTGTACATAGTTTGGTGTTACATTTAGTCTAAGGCAATCCTTGTTAAATTTAATATTTTGTACCGTGTTGGCTATCTTCAGTTTAACGTTCTTGTAATGCATGGCTAAATGTTCCGGACTGGCTGTAGAATCAAAATTCATATTGAAGGCCCCTGGACTATTTATGAACAATAATAGGTTCTTTAACCTTAGTCAATAGTCAAAATCTAATTTAAATCAAGCTTACATGTTTCGTTGCAAAAATATTATCAAAGCTTTGCAAAAAGTTATCAAACATCAAAATAAAAGACAGTCACAATACAGACACACGAATAAACGATAACACGTAACGAAAAGTTTTTGATAGCGCTATCATGACGGATCGACGAGCCCCGGCAATGGTAGTAGACTGGTGGACCATCCCCTCCGTTATCTCAGGTGTTATAGGTACGGCAGTGGTCAGCTGTTCTTGACTTCATGATTGTATTAAATATTGAGTGGGATTGGAATTATAGCTTCTCATTGAGGATGTGCTCTCTACAATGTAGTTCGCTTTATAGTTAATAAATTTCATATATCCTCAAGAGTATCCAATCTGCTCCCCTTACCACAAATATGTAAAATTTCGAGGCCGTCGGATACATCACACTTAGTGCGATTATGATCAACAAGGTGTTGGGCAAAAGTGGATTTTTGTTTATTTATGCTGGGTACTGGTATATGAATTTTGAATCACTTGTTTTAGTGTGTTAATAATTAGTCACTTATTATTCAATTAAACTATTAGTTACCGTGTAAAACACATGTTATTATACAAGTGAATGCTTGGGTGATAAGAAATTACCTGTTTATTTGAAAGGTATGCAAAATGAGGTATCCTCATTTTCCCCCGTTTGAAAGTCTCAAGATGGCTGGTTTTTAAGCTCATTTATATGTTGTGATTCATTTCAAGTGATTACTTGCAAACAAGTTGGGTTATCTATGTAAATTCTTAGTAAACCCAAAGCAATCTGTTCTAAGCAATTACTTGTTTTTAATCACAGGAAAATGGATACCGGTACTTTACTTGCAGGCAATTGCTTACAAGTAATTGCTCGTTTTTATTCATCAGGTTCTATGTTACACAGGTAGCGTTTAAATTATTTGGCATCTTCAAGTTAGGGATAGGGGCGAGATGGACGTTGAAGTTTTGATATTAGTCATATTTTCAATGGCCCCTGTCACACTAGGAGGCTGAGCTACGTCGCAGAACAGCCACCCCTATACTACGATTCAATTCACTGAGGCAGGCCGGATAACGGTACGGCCACGTCGCAAAAACAGCCACCCTCGTTCAAAAACAAGCAGGCAAGTTAGCGTCGCTGCTGTCGGCGTGGCTCAGCCACCAAGGGTAGGCCTATAACGGGCCTTTCCTTCAATCAGTATACTAAAGTATATTCTACTTATCAACTATTAAAAAATTCTAACTAATGTTAAAATGGTAAAAACACTAGTCCTTTTGGCGTTTTAATCGATGGATCCATAGAGATCCACAGAGCACGTAATAAAAATGTTCTTTTTGTATGCTTATTGATTTAAAACATCACTAAGGGTACCTTGCGACTAAAAATTGTTTAATTTAATGGTGGGGGTGGGAAAGGGTTTGAAAAATGTTCACGCGAAAAATGATTACCCTGCGGTGATAGACATCTCCTGTAAACTGAATATTAAAATAATTAATTTTAGTTGTTTAAAAAAGAAAGATGCAAAGAAAAACACCTTAGCCTTTGACTTGACTTTTTAAAGCTTTACAAATGTGCCGTGCAACGCCACGACTTCCAATATATATGTCACCAAAAGTCATTAGCCGCCGTGATCCAAAACCGCAGTCCTTGTCGGAACTTTTGTTGACCGTTACCCTCTCCTTTCCGGTGCCCTCTCGAACTCTCGTTCTTGTCGACCTGGACGGCCTTGGAGTAACATGGTGTGCCAAATCGTCCGTAGACCCGGCTTAATTTCTACCGACCGTCCGAAGCTCACCATGAGTGCTTAAGTACCTTAATATTAAGGGGGTTAGCTAGGGGAAGCAAGTTTAGGGTGATTTGGGTAAATATAAATAATGTAGCCGATATAAAATAGTATTGGGGCGTGGGCCTTCTGCCCACGCCAATGTTCTGGTCACATGTTCGTATTATTTCATTGTAAATCCGTAAATGGCTCAGTTTCAGAAATAAATTATTCACTACAATAAATTATCAGTTTATGCTTGGCTTGATATTCAATAGTTTAGGTAGGGAATTCGACTTAGAATCATGAATTTAATGAGTTAGGTAACTTGTCAGTACATGATGTCCGTTTTGGTAATTGTTCCAATCTTTAGAATTTAAGTAGTTTAGGGTCCATCAAAGCTGGCTTACGGCAAGGTCAATCTGGCAGACCGATCCTTCCTTTGGGTATATCAATCGCTTCCAATCCTAAAACAATATCCTATTGGTAGATCCTCCAGTTTAAGTTTCAGTTCAATAGTAATCCCGGTTCCATATCAGTACAGAGTTCTCCTTCACCACAATTTTCAGTTTGCATATCCTTTATTTCCAGCACCTAATCCAAATTGAATAACTGTTACCGGCCTGGGAAACTCCACATATCCTAATCACAACCCATCCTTGGCTGCACCACCATCACACCATCACCCCCCAAATAGAAACCTGCTACACAAAACAGAGGCGATGAGCCCAGAGGCTTGTGGAATTAGTGCATCACACTTGGGACTGGCCATGATTAATTAATTATATACGATGTTTACCTGTAGGCTGCCAGAAATGGCTGAGATTATCTCTGTAAAGGCTGCGCATACAGGCTTAATATTTTTAACTACTCAATATGATCTTATTATTTTCAACTAATCGTCTTTTCGTTTTGAACACTAAATGATTAATGCAATGAAACTTATGTTTTCAAAGCTGCACACCAAAGCGTACAGTCTATTAATGATTTTAACTGTAATAAATATTGTCTTTGAGTCATTCATCTTTGGGGTTAAATTTCGAGTTATTTTAGTGCGTCTAAAGGAAATCTGTGAGAGTTTTATATTAAAATAAAACCCCATGATCAATAATAGACTGTAACAGAAAGTAGTTGCCAACTGATATAAGATTTCCTTAGTGGGGATTAACGTCCGCACTATTGAATACTACGTTCATAGGACCGTCCTCATAATTAGACCAGTTCGTAAAACTGTTAACCGAGGAAATTGTGGGATTCCACGTTAAAATGTAGGTCCCTTAGTTGCCATTGGCTGTTATTGGGCTATTAATTAACAGTCCTGTCTAAGGAACATGTCGGCCTTAGTTAGTAACAAGACTACAAGATCGCGCCACAATCATTCTTCACTCATCTGTCATTCATACTTGGCTTAAAATACCTACCTGGGTAGGTCGCCATTTCAAGAAAAAGTATAAAGTTTAAAGTATGTTTAGTCGATCGTTTTCTGCACTTTCTAAATACACATTTAAACTTTAATTTTTAATTGAGGATAAACTTTTCTTAGAGCAGTGAAAATTCAGGCTGTATAATAACTTGTCTAGGATTACTATACAACAATATGTGTTATACTGTATGTGTCATTTCGTTGTCGCATAGGCAACAAAATGACACACCATTACAAATACACCCGCTCCCCTCTCACAACAACAAGAAACACAAACTCTGTGTGTCTTTTGGTTCTTTTTGGGGTTTTCAGTATTTTGTGTACCTTGTTTTAGTCTACGGAACTAGTCGATTCTACCTGCAGCCTTAGCATAAAGTCTTGCAACATTCAAACCAGTGACCGTCGTCCTCCAGAACGTTCTGAGGAAGTTTGAGGTCGCTGAACTGGAATCGGATCGTTCGCTTTCGTCTGGCATTCGACTTTCTATCGCGTCAGAAAGCAGCACTAGCGTCACAACCGTAATTATGTGTAACTGTGGGTGATTCCAAAAAATTACTATGTTTTCTGAGAGCTACAAGAGAGACTGCCACAGTTTCTTGTAATCCTGAGACCTTTGATGAAATAATAACGATATAACGTCATGAAATAATCATAAAGTGGGTAGAAGCCTTATTACTTAAATGTCCGTGTCATACTTTATGTATTTATGTAACTCCGATAGCTAACTAATTATTAGTAGCTACTAGCTGACTGATATAGCTAGTAGCTACTACTAATAGTAGTAGTGGTAGTAGTACTACCACGGCGTCTGTTTTTATCAACTGAAATTTTACTCGCATTTCAATTTACCGGTTGACCCAGTATAATTCAAATTTGTTTGTAAACTAATATCGCCTAAGGAATCACTGGTAACAACGTAATTTTTGGATAATAAGGGGTGGGAAACTGCCTCACCAAGGCTAACCCTAAGAGAATGGCCAGTTAAAATCTAAAATCTTAAAAGTAAAACATATACACAAACGTACCATAATAAAATCGGATACTAATTTTTTGCAAAACTAGTGAAACGCACTTGGCAGCTTGACAGATATTCAGATAACAAATAAATGAACATAAAAACAAATGAATCAGGTGTTCAGACCTGAAGGGCACACCTTTGATCCTTAAGGGAATATTTTATCAATCTGGAATTTCGTCAATGAGACCTTTTATAAGTATATAAGGTAGAATTATTGGGGGTAGGACTTAGGTTTTTCTCAAAAGTTCTGATAAATGTGGGATATAACAACTGAAGTAAAAATTTTATTCGACAAACATTACCAAAAGACATTTATCAATAATATCGACTAATTGTTTAGCACTTAGTAATATTATATTATCATTTTGTTTTCTTTTGTGGTAAGATCAAATAAATAAGATTTAATTATTTTTCAAGAGCTGTCTGTTCGGCTGCATACTGATTGCTGCCCCTGGCCGTTATGATGTAAAAAGCCCATTTTTGCCAGCGACCACATAGTAGTAGAAATAGACGAAGCACAAGAAACCACGACGTGAAGCCTAAATTTTTGTCTAGTCCCTGTGTATGGAAAAAACAAAGTACGTAAAAAATTACAAATATGGAATCAAATTAAAGGTCTGAATCTCAGAATCACTATAGAACCAAATATAAATGGCTTACAGGCAGTTAACACATCGTAAACACTGATAACCTAGATGCTTGCCCTGACATTTTTTTAAAGAGGCTGTCGCGACGGAATGCACCTGTAACGTCCCCATAATGTGTAAACTGCTTCTTAAACATTTATAATTAGTACCATAGTAATTGTGAGATTCAGACCTTTAATTTGATACCACATTTGTATGTTTTCAGTAGCCTATAGTTTTGTAAACAACAGTTTAGGATTGACTTTGTTATTATGCAGGCGCCGCACGGATAAACTCTCCCGCAGTAACTAAGTTATTGACCAAACTACGTCAGCTAATTTTTTCAAAGAATATGATTTAAAACATTCAAGTCTTTGGCAACAATTTCCACAGTTTTTTATTTTACCTGACCAAAAAATTAAAAAAAGTTGCAGCCGACTATTTTTTTCATGTCATGTTTTGAAGTTGAATAAAAACTTGTGACTTTATATCATTTTTTTAAATAGTAAAAATTATTTTGGAAATATGATTGATACTATTACCGTTCCAAACTAAAGAACTCTTCACATGCAAAATTTCAATCTTAAGCTTCATTGCTAAATGGTATAAACTAAGAGTTATTTGAAACATGAGCACTGTCAGATTACGCGGTTTTAGGCGCCGTTTTATGTTTCTATACCTAGACAATATGGCGGCCCAGGCTTCATTTGCTGTAATGCAAGTAAGATAGCTATGCTCCGTCTATTTCTACTATGAGGTCGCTGATTTTTGCAATGACTAGATTCTTTCAATTATCACGAAATAAAATAATTTGTGAAATGAATATATGTGTGTGAGATTAAATATACCATATTATAAGTCAATTCCTGCTACTCATCCAACTATTAAAATACTATGTTGCTGGTTTTTCAAACAGCTGTTACACATGTAGCTTTTTTTGAAGCTATTGGAGATCGTTTGATCTGCTTTTTTTATTCAGGTCATGATTGTATCAAGAATTATGCTTTGGGAAATAAATGGTTTATCCTTGATTGAAAGGAAATAAATAAGTTTAAGATACTTAAGGGGATTCGTCACTGAAAAGGGTGACTTTTTCAACTGAGTAAAAAAATTGCCATTTTTTCTAATGTAGAGTAGGGTACCAAAAAATACAGAATATAACTTTACTTTTATTTATTTTTGTTAGGCCACAATAATATATTATCAATGTTCTTTGACGAGTTTGACGATGTTTTTTTTAATCGACATTCCAGAAAAACTACATTTTGAATTTCCTCATACTTAACATTATTTTGAAGGGGATGTCCTAAACTTCATATTTAATTAGAATCATGCAATTACCTCTCATAGTTTTTCTTTTAGTTAGAATATTTTTTTTAATTACTTGTAGTTTAGTTTTAGTTCTACTTTAATCGTTTTTGGAGGGAGAATCCGTATGTCATTAATGCGACCAGCCAAAGGGGGGAGCAATCCAGCATGTCCAGGGGGAGCAGTCCAGCATGTCTAGGGGGAGCGATCCCTATGTCATTGGCGCGACCAGCCAGAAGAACAGTCCATGTCAGCCAATTTAAGGACAGACTCAAACCGTCCTTGATCTGTCGTTTTGGTCTGCAGCCTGAGAGGGTCACATTAATCATTGGCATCAACAGAAAACACGAGTTGTTCTATCTGCAAGAACAGCTGTGTGTCAACATGGAATTAATCGGCGTTAGCAGCTGGCCGGTCAGGACCGAGTCACGTGATCAAAACAATGTGGCTTCCCCGCATGTGATTGGCTGCTCTCTGGGTCAACGATGAGTTCATCGCAACAACAGTTCCGCTCGATCCTGTTCTCTTTTGTGCATTGTGCATGTGTGAATGTTGCTCATCAAATATTTCTCCAAAGAAACTGCGTCGTGATATCATTAATATCGAAGGTCCACTTATATGCAGAAGGAATTTGCATTTTTTTACGTTTAGCGGTTTCCACGGTTGTCTTTTTTATATGTCGGTCTAAGGTTATTTTATTGTAAAATGTCATATAAAGACATTCTTCTTATAACAACCCTCTAAGTTCATTTACCAGCCAATATGTGATTTAAGACTTTATTATTATTATTATTATTATTTTTTTTTTTTTTTTTTTTTTTACGTAGGAGGAACACTTTATGCGCGAACCCAAGGAACAGTGTGGGACTCCCTCTCAGATGTTGGTCGAGGTGTACCCACTAAACCTCCTACGGAGCCGCGGGGAAAACCAGGCCGGAACCCTTATCGGACAACTTCAGCACTGGTCCGCGTGTCTTGCGCCCTGACGGGTCAAGTCACTGTTTCAGGATACTTAGAGGTCACCTAAGCATCCATCATGTCGCTTCCGCCGAAGTACGGATTGCACGAAAAGCGCAATCGCTCTCCAGGATTCTTCGTTGCGAAGCATTGCTCCCACAACGACGTCCGGGGATAGATCGCCGACTGCAGAAACAAGCCTCCTCCTATCTTCAGCGAAACGTCTGCACCGGAAAAAGGTATGATGAGCATCATCCACCTCCTCCAGGCAGTACCTACACTGAGGTGACCTCACTTTTCCCATGCGAAAAAGGTAATCCCTGAAGTAGCCATGACCCGTCAGGAATTGACACAAGAAGAAATCAATTTCCCCAAAGGTACGGCTCAACCACGGGCTGATGTCTCGAATGAGACGAAATGTCCATCGCCCTTCTGGTCCGTCGTTCCACCGCTCCTGCCAGGCCCGCAGAGTGACGAGTCTCGCCTCCTCAGCAGCTTGGTCTCTGCCGAGATCCGGAGCGCGGCGAAAGATGTTCTGCCTCTCAACGGCGAGCAAATCGAGGGGAATCACTCCAGCCACAACCATGACAGCCAGTCCAGACACGGTGCGATACGCACAGGCGATCCTGAGCGCAGCCCTCCGTTGAGAGAATTCTCTTGCTGTGTTTCTTGACTCCCATGGCACCCGCCCACACTTCTGCGCCGTAGAGAAGAATGGCGTTGACGGTGGACATGAGGAGTCGCCTCTTGCTAGCCCTCGGACCTCCGATGTTCCCCATCAATCTACTGAGCGACAGAACAACCCTCGCCGCCTTGTCGCAGACAGTCTGGATGTGCTCCCACCACGTGAGACGGCAGTCGAGCACAACTCCCAGATACTTCGCCGCAGTCTTCGTCTGGACCTCGACGTCACCGACAGTCATGGGGATTACTGTGCGGATCCTCCGTCGAGTGAGCATGACGATCTCGGTCTTGGCGACCGCCAGCTCAAGTCCATGACCGCTCATCCATCTGTTGACCCGAAACATCACCTGGTTGAGGCGAAGCTGGGCCAACTCCGGATCCCGAGCCGTGAAGACTGCGGCTAAATCGTCTGCGTAGCCCACGAGAAAAACTCCTGGTGGCATCTCGAGGCGAAGCAACCCGTCGTATGCCACATTCCAAAGGTCAGGGCCGAGGATCGACCCTTGTGCCGCGCCGGCTGTGACCACTTTGGAACGGACTCCTGCTTCAGTGCTGTACACCAGCTTGCGATCCTTCAGGTAGTCCTGTACCACGACCAAGAGGTAGTCGGGTACCCTGAAGTCACGCTGCAGCGCCTCGAGCATATCCACCCAACGGGCAGAATTATTATTATTAATATTATTATTATTATTATTATTATTATTATTATTATTATTATTATTATTATTATTAAGATCATGAACACCTCTGGCGGGGTCATAGTCGGTGGCGATTTTAACGCCAAAGCCGTGGAATGGGGTTCCCCGCGGACCGACACTCGAGGACGTTACGTCCTCGAGTCGGCTGCCAGGTCGGGCCTCTGTATCCTCAACACGGGCGGCATTTCCACCTTTCGCCGTCTGGGGTGCAGAGAGACGATCCCTGACATATCTCTTGCCTCTGAAGGGATTGCCCAGCGGATCTCCGACTGGCGTGTCAGCGAGGACTACTCCTCCAGCGACCATCAGGCGATCCTTTTCAAGGTCCTTCCCGAGGGCGCGCGCTTGCGCGCTGAACCTGCTCCTCTGGCTCGACGCTGGAACACCAGTCGTCTGAGCAAAGACACTTTTAAAGAAGTAATTAAGGACCAGAGCATTGTGAATTTCACAAGTGCCGAAGATCTGGCAGCATCGACGATGCGACTCATCGCGACCGCATGTGAGCAGTCGATGCCCGGAGTTTCCCGCCGCCACAGGAAGAAGCCGGTTTACTGGTGGACGCCTGAAATCGCGGAACTCCGGAGGAGATGCCTTGGTCTCCGACGAGCTGCGCAGCGAGCCAGGAACCGCCCTGATGCAAATGCCAGATCGGCTGAGCACAGAGCGGCCCGCCGAGAGCTCCGCGGTGCCATCAACCGGAGTAAAGTCAGGTGCTGGAAACAGCTGTGTCAGGATATCGACAACGACCCCTGGGGGACGGGCTACAAACTTGTAACCCAGAAGCTAGGGGCTCGCTCACCACCTGCGGTCATGGAACCACAAGCCATGGCCGCCGTCGTCGACACACTGTTTCCCAGCCACCCAGTTCGGCCAGTCAGGGAATTCGGAGAGGTAGGCGCCTTCCCAGCTTTCCGGGAAGAGGAACTCACCGCCGCCGTCCGATCCCTACGACCCAGAAGAGCGCCCGGTCCCGATGGCATTCCGGCGGAGGTGCTCAAGCTCGCTGCGGAGGTGAATCCAAGGCTTCTGCTCGACATGTTCAACGCGTGTCTGGCGGAAGGCGTTTTCTTTTCGTCGTGGAAGGTTGCCCGCCTTGTCCTTATCCCGAAGGCGAAGAGCACACCGGGGACCCCTTCTTCTTTCCGACCCCTGTGTATGCTCGATACGGCCGGGAAAGTGCTTGAGAAGCTCTTGCGCGTCAGGCTGACCGAGGCCATCGTCTCTGCGGGGGACTTGTCCCCGCAGCAGTACGGCTTCAGATCCGGTCGCTCTACCATCGACGCTATTCAGGAGGTAGTTGAGGCAGTGCGGAGGGCGGAGGACCACAACCACTGGTCGCGCCGCGTGGTCCTTCTTGTTACGCTCGACGTGAAGAACGCTTTTAACTCCGCCAGGTGGAGCGATATGCTGTGGGCGCTTGAGCATACGTTCCAAGTTCCCTCCTACCTCCTGCGTATGATAGAAGCGTATTTGTCAGACCGCGTTCTGTTGTACGACACGACCGAAGGTCAGGGGCGCATTCCCATCACTTCCGGGGCTGCGCAGGGGTCCATTCTCGGACCAGATCTCTGGAACGTGTCCTACGATAGCTTGCTGAGGCTAGACATGCCCGATGAGACCCGCCTCGTTGGCTATGCTGACGACGTCGCTGCCTTGATCGCTGCGAGGAACGTCGAGCAGGCAAAACTGAGGCTCAGTGTAGTAATGGCCAAGGTCAACGGGTGGATGCGAGATCACGGCTTGTCCCTGGCTACCAGTAAGACGGAGATCGTTGTCCTCACCAAAAAGAGGATAAACACCGTGTTCCCGGTGCAGATAGGTGACGTCACACTCGAGACTAAGCCTGCTGCAAAGTACCTGGGAGTCATGGTCGACAGCAGACTGTCTTTCGGCGAGCAGATCCAGCGCGCCGCCGACAAAGCCGCTAAGGGTGTCGCTGCCCTTGGTAGGCTTATGCCCAATGTCGGCGGTCCTCGTTCCTGCAAGCGCCGTCTGCTCATGACTGCCGTCCAGTCAGTCTTGCTGTACGGGGCGGAGGCATGGGCTCACGCACTCGAGAAGCGAGTCTTCCGAGACCGGCTTGCCCGAGTCCAGCGTCGAGGAGCTCTGCGGGTCGCTTCGGCCTACCGCACAGTCTCCGAGCCTGCTGTGATGGTGATCGCTGGAGTCATCCCCGTCCTCTTCCTCGCGAGGGAGAGGCAGGCGATTTACCGGAGGAGGCCTGAAGTGGGCCGGGAAACAGCTGCCAGGGAAGAGCGCGATCGCAGCTTCGACTCCTGGCAGCGCGACTGGGAAGCCGAGCCGAGGGGACGTTGGACCTTCCAGCTCATACCATCCGTCCGACCATGGGTGGAGCGGCAGCACGGCGAGGTCGATTACTACGTGACCCAGTTTCTTTCTGGACACGGGTACTTCCGAGCCTATCTGCACCGGATGGGCAAAGTCGCCAGCCCGGACTGTCTGTATTGTCCCGGCATCCCGGCATCCCAGACACGTCCGAGCACACCTTTTTTCAGTGCGACCGTTGGCACGTCCGCCGAGCCTCGCTTTCATCTGAGATCGGCGTGGTCGTCAGCCCAAACAACATCGCCGGAGCTATTCTCCAGGGAGAGGGCAACTGGAACTGTGTCCAGCACTACGTCCAGGCCATTCTTCGGGCGAAAAAGGTCGACCTCGATCGGCCTTAATCCTCAGCATTTCCCCACGGAGGTTGCCCTAGCGGCGTAATATCAAAGGCCTAGCCCGAAGTAATGTGTGAAACAGTTCCAGGCTAGTGTCCTCGGTGCCGAGGGAGGTGGTTTAGTCGGTAGTTCACGGGACATCGAGCTCGTGGGAGTCCGACACTACTGAGGGGACAACGAGCCCCTCAGTGTGCGTAAACGCATTCCACCTCCTACCCAAAAAAAAAAAAAAAAAATTATTATTATTATTATTATTATTATTATTATTATTATTATTATTATTATTATTATTATTATTATTATTATTATTATTATTATTATTATTATTGGGCCGGGACAGAATGTCCAACAGTATCCCCTGCTTGTCGTAAGAGCCGACTAAAAGGGGAGGGGGGCGCACTGGTCCTTTTTCGCGTCTCCTTTTCACAACTCCATTCTCCGTTTCATTTCAATAGCCCGGTTGTTTTTCTAAATCATTCCGGCCTACTTGCCGGGGTGACTCTGTGTTCTTCAGCCTCCATTGCGCTGGAGGTCTAGGACGAGCAGAGGGTACAGCTTAAAAACTGGGTTCTGCACCTCCCAGGCTGCCGGATAGTACAGGGGCCCGGGTCAGCTCAGCCAACTGACCTGGCTGCCCTATCAGCCGGCGAAAATCCCCTTGGCCGTGGCGGTGCCGGTTGGCGACCGGATAGGGTCCTGCTACGGTCACGGGGGGGCTCTGCCGAGGCCACTGCTCGTCTGGGGCCGCCGATGTTTTGGAGGTGGCTGAACGCAGGTATAGTTGCTCCGGTGATGGGTCGGTCTGACATTCTCATAGGGAAAAAAAAATTTTGGGGGGGTCAATGCCCAGTCTCGGGGGCTAAGCCAGACACCATGGACACGGCAGAAGGAAAAACGATTCAAAAGGTGCACGAATCAAAGCGGGGTACCCTAACCCCACAAAACTCCCAGCAGCGTTCTTCTCTGAGCGGGCTCGACGAAGGGGTGGCAAGCCCCTTCGAAAGAAGATCCCGTCTCACGAGATCGCCCCCAGTCCGGGTCAAGACACCTGCATCATCGGTGGCCAGAACATCCGTGGCCGCCGAAAAGGCACCCGCTGAGAACAACGAGCCGATGGACGCCGACTCGTCTCCCTTTGACGCGGTCATCGCGCTCGCCAGGCAGCAGGAGGAGGAGCACCTTAAAAAGTGCTTCGAAACCCTCGCTGTAATGAAGGCCGCGACCACCCGGCAAAAGAATATCAGCAAGGATGTGCAGGATGGCATCGTCCAATTGGAGGCCAGTCTGCACCACATCATCCAGCTGAGGAGGTCGTGGCAATCATGCGAGACGGTTGCCGCGTCAACACAGACGACGCCATCACTGCGGGTGAAGGCTCAGCCAGCCGGTGGGAAGCGGGCCGCTTCCAGCCCCGCCCATCCGGAGGCTGAGAAGAAGCCTAGGGGAGACGGTTCAGCGAAGCGGTCGGAAACCGAAACGTGGACCGAGGTTGTTAAAAGAAAGGGGAAAAAGAGAGACCCTCGTCAAAATCCTGGAAGCCAGCCCGGCGGACAGGAAAGCAAGAAGGCACCGAGGAAGAAGCCCCGCAAGCAGCGGCCGGACGCTCTTCTCATCAAGCCGTCGGAGGGGAAATCCTACGCCGACGTGCTGGGCGAGATTCTCAGCAAAGCGAAGCCCGATGAGAAGGGCGCCGTTATCAAGGGTATGAGGAAGACCCGAGCCGGCGACCTACTAGTCGAACTCGGGGACACCTCTCAGAGTAAGTCCGCCTTCAGCGAAGACCTGAAGACCATCTTGGGGGCGAACGCGACAGTCCGCGCTCTCGAGCCCAAGTCTACGCTGGAGGTGAGAGACCTCGACGAGTTGACAACCGAGGAGGAGGTGACCGCTGCCGTCAAAGCTGTCCTCGGAGAAAACGTCGAGGTGAAAACCTTCGTCTCGAAGGCAAATGCTCGGGGTCAGAAGGTGGCAATCCTGACGCTGGGAGCCAGAGCTGCTGCGAAGCTCCTGGAGAAGGGCCACCTTAAGGTATGGTACGTGAGCTGTCGGGTGCGTGTGAAGCTCGTGGCTTCCAGATGTTTTAAATGTCTGGGGTTCGGTCACGTCGCTAATCGCTGCTCTGGACCCGATAGAAGCAAGCTCTGCTTCAAGTGCGGCGGCCAGGACCACAGAGCCAGCGCGTGCAATGCAGCGCTGTCCTGTGTCCTGTGTACAGAAGCCGGCTTGAAGGGCGACCAGGTCAAGCATTCCGCTGGGTCTGGTCGTTGCGGGCAGTACAGGCGGGCCATCCAGGGGCTTCGCCAGAAACAACAAAAATGATCAGTGTTCTGCAACTTAATATGCAGAGGAGCAGGACAGCAAACGACTTGCTGTTCCAATTCGCCACGGAGCAGGGTGCTGACCTACTGCTTCTCAGTGAGCAGTACCAGAACCGACGCTCCGCGCAGTGGTTCTCGGATCCCTCCGGCACTGCGGCGATATGGATATTGGACCTCGGGAAGGTGCCTGTTCTCGATTCCGGATCGGGCAACGGCTTCGTTTGGGTGAGGAGCAGGGGTTTCATCGTCTTCTCCTGTTACCTCACGCCAAACCAACCGATCGGAGACTACCGCCACATGGTCGATTCCATTGAGGATGAGATCATGAAAATCTCTGGCGGGGTCATAGTCGGTGGCGATTTTAACGCAAAAGCCGTGGAATGGGGTTCCCCGCGGACCGACACTCGAGGTCGTTACGTCCTCGAGTCGGCTGCCAGGTCGGGCCTCTGTATCCTTAACACGGGCGGCATTTCCACCTTTCGCCGTCCGGGGTGCAGAGAGACGATCCCTGACATATCCCTTGCCTCTGAAGGGATTGTCCAGCGGATCTCCGACTGGCGTGTCTGCGAGGAGTATTCCTCTAGCGACCATCAGGGGATCCTCTTCAAGGTCCTTCCCGAGGGTGTGCGCTTGCGCGCTGAACCTGCTCCTCTGGCTCGACGCTGGAACACCAGTCGTTTGAGCAAAGACACTATTAAAGAAGTAATCAAAGACCAGAGCATTGTGAATTTCACAGGTGCCGAAGATCTGGCAGCATCGACGATGCGTCTCATCGCGACCGCGTGTGAGCGGTCGATGCCCGGAGTTTCCCGCCGCCACAGGAAGAAGCCGGTTTACTGGTGGACGCCTGAAATCGCGGAACTCCGGAGGAGATGCCTTGGTCTCCGACGAGTTGCGCAGCGAGCCAGGAACCGCCCTGATGCAAATGCCAGGTCGGCTGAGCACAGAGCGGCCCGCCGAGAGCTCCGCGGTGCCATCAACCGGAGTAAAGTCAGGTGCTGGAAACAGCTTTGTCAGGATATCGACAACGACCCCTGGGGGACGGGCTACAAACTTGTAACCCAGAAGCTAGGGGCTCGCTCACCACCTGCGGTCATGGAACCACAAGCCATGGCCGTCGTCGTCGATACACTGTTTCCCAGCCACCCAGTTCGGCCAGTCAGGGAATTCGGAGAGGTAGGCGCCTTCCCAGTTTTCCGAGAAGAGGAACTCACCGCCGCCGTCCGATCCCTGCGACCCAGAAGAGCGCCCGGTCCCGATGGCATTCCGGCGGAGGTGCTCAAGCTCGCTGCGGAGGTGAATCCAAGGCTTCTGCTCGATATGTTCAACGCGTGTCTGGCGGAAGGCGTTTTCTTTTCTTCGTGGAAGGTTGCCCGCCTTGTTCTTATTCCGAAGGCGAAGAGCACACCGGGGACCCCTTCTTCTTTCCGACCCCTGTGTATGCTCGACACGGCCGGGAAAGTGCTTGAGAAGCTCCTGCGTGTCAGGCTGACCGAGGCCATCGTCTCTGCGGGGGACTTGTCCCCGCAGCAGTACGGCTTCAGATCCGGTCGCTCTACCATCGACGCTATTCAGGAGGTAGTTGAGGCAGTGCGGAGGGCGGAGGACCACAACCACTGGTCGCGCCGCGTGGTCCTTCTCGTCACGCTCGACGTGAAGAACGATTTCAACTTCGCCAGGTGGAGCGATATGCTGTGGGCGCTTGAGCATACGTTCCAAGTTCCCTCCTACCTCCTGCGTATGTTGGAAGCGTATTTGTCAGACCGCGTTCTGTTGTACGACACGACCGAAGGTCAGCGGCGCATTCCCATCACTTCCGGGGCTGCGCAGGGGTCCATTCTCGGACCAGATCTCTGGAACGTGTCTTACGACAGCTTGCTGAGGCTAGACATGCCCGATGAGACCCGCCTCGTTGGCTATGCTGACGATGTCGCTGCCTTGATCGCTGCGAGGAACGTCGAGCAGGCAAAACTGAGGCTCAGCGTAGTGATGGCCAAGGTCAACGGGTGGATGCGAGATCACGGCTTGTCCCTGGCTATCAGTAAGACGGAGATCGTCGTCCTCACCAAAAAGAGGATTAACACCGTGTTCCCGGTGCAGATAGGTGACGTCACACTCGAGACTAAGCCTGCTGCAAAGTACCTGGGAGTCATGGTCGATAGCAGACTGTCTTTCGGCGAGCAGATCCAGCGCGCCGCCGACAAAGCCGCTAAGGGTGTCGCTGCCCTTGGTAGGCTTATGCCCAATGTCGGCGGTCCTCGCTCCTGCAAGCGCCGCTTGCTCATGACTGCCGTCCAGTCAGTCTTGCTGTACGGGGCGGAGGTATGGGCTCACGCACTCGAGAAGCGAGTCTACCGAGACCGGCTTGCCCGAGTCCAGCGCCGAGGAGCTCTGCGAGTCGCTTCGGCCTACCGCACAGTCTCCGAGCCTGCTGTGATGGTGATCGCCGGAGTCATTCCCGTCCTCTTCCTCGCGAGGGAGAGGCAGGCGATTTACCGGAGGAGGCCTGAAGTGGGCCGGGAAACAGCTGCCAGGGAAGAGCGCGATCGCAGCTTCGACTCTTGGCAGCGCGACTGGGAAGCCGAGCTGAGGGGACGTTGGACCTTCCAGCTCATACCTTCCGTCCGACCATGGGTGGAACGGCAGCACGGCGAGGTCGATTACTACGTGACCCAGTTTCTTTCTGGGCACGGGTACTTCCGAGCCTATCTGCACCGGATGGGCAAAGTCGCCAGCCCGGACTGTCTGTATTGCCCCGGCATCCCAGACACGTCCGAGCACACTTTCTTTCAGTGCGACCGTTGGCACGTCCGCCGAGCCTCGCTTTCATCTGAGATCGGCGTGGTCGTCAGCCCAAACAACATCGTCGGAGCTATGCTCCAGGGAGAGGGCAACTGGAACTGTGTCCAGCACTACGTCCAGGCCATTCTTCGGGCGAAAAAGGTCGACCTCGATCGGCCTTAATCCTCAGCTTTTCCCCAAGGAGGTTGCCCTAGTGGCGTAATATCAAAGGCCTAGCCCGAAGTAATGTGTGAAACAGTTCCAGGCTAGTGTCCTCGGTGCCGAGGGAGGTGGTTTAGTCGGTAGTTCACGGGACATCGAGCTCGTGGGAGTCCGACACTACTGAGGGGACAACGAGCCCCTCAGTGTGCGTAAACGCATTCCACCGTTTAAATAAGAAAATTTAATTATATATTCCATTAAAAAAATAAATTGTTGTAGAGTGCTTTTAATTTAGAAGTTTGAGTGTCTTTCAGTTAAATATAATAATAATAATAATAATTTTTTTTTTTTTGGGTAGGAACCCAAAAAAAAAAATTATTATTATTATTATTATTATATTTAACTGAAAGACACTCAAACTTCTAAATTAAAAGCACTCTACAACAATTTATTTTTTTAATGGAATATATAATTAAATTTTCTTATTAGCATCAGTCAAACTGAATAACACGACGCGGAACGGTTATGATAGTATTTCTGTGGAGGTACAGGGACGCTCTTCCTCTTATATTGAAAAAAAAAACTTTTTAAATTAGAAACATTGCAGGTCCTGTATTCTTACAAAAATCTGTATTGCAATTAACTATAAAATGAGCTGTTTGAATGCAAAATATTAACCATCGTCAACTGGCTTTTTTCACACAGTTCAGGACTAAATTAATGCCCCCCACGTATATCTAGTACATTGAAACTACATGTCAAAGATAAATTTTTACAAAACATCATAATGTTGTTAATTTCATTCTTATCTGTTATATAACATCACGCAAAACAAACTCTCGGCTTTATGTAACAGTTCTCTGAGATTATAAAATCCTTCCAACTGCGTCAAGCTGCTCAAGAATTTGTCAACATTAAATTTACCACTTGTATCATTCATTAAGTTTTAGAAATAGAATCTGAAACACAATTTTGTCAGAGCGTGCTAATAATAATCCATAAAATGTTATCAAATAGGTTTGGACAGTTAGTAATAATTTGTTTCAGAAAGATTTTTTAATTGTATTACTTTGAAAAATAATAACATCTTTGTATTATTTGTTTGTTATGAATAAAAAATCCTTGTCAAGGATCAGAGTGCGAAAAATAATTTCAAGCAAATGTATTCAAATATTACTAATGTGAAATGCGTAATTCCTTAAGGGTCTACATATTTTTTGTATTTCACAATCAAATGTAAATCCGAACAAAAAAGTATAATTATTTTTTCTTCAGGTATTTTTAACAATTTATTATTACAGGAATGTTGAGTTTTCTAACAGAGGGGTTTGTTTAAATACATAATTGACTAACCATTTAAACCTAACAAATGATAAAAGTGAGTAGATATTTGGCTCTAGATATTTATCTAGAGATATTTGTTAATTATATATTTAGCTCTATTATAAAGTTAAACATCCTCTGTTTCATATGAACAAAACGAAGATAATGAATAAACCACAATTTTTAAATGAAATTGGCAGAAAATGAATCTGGGGGTTGTTTTGTTTTGCTGACAAGTAGCCAATTGTATATATAATACTGTGGCCACTGAGACAAACCTAAGTTTAACTCGTGCATAGGTTTCTGATTATTCAGTATATTGTAATTGGGTTCTGAAATCTTGGAAATATTGTAAAAACAAGATAAAAGACTTATTTTTGAACCGAGTCAGATAAGAAATCATATCAATCACGATAAATCTGGACAACAAAACAAAGGTTCATGAGGTTAACGATTATCTATTTTCAGTACTTCATTCGAGCTTTAGAGATAACATAGTTATTATTTTCCGGGTAAGTCTGTTTAAACATCTGGTATTTTATATTGTTGATTCGGAAACCTACCTAACAATACATAGACAAAAGTTAAGTAGTTTTAATTAGAATAAAGAAGGATTAGTTATAATTATCTAGTCAATAAATAGCCCCGAAAATTTCTTGGTATCTCGCAATTCAAATATTAATGATATATTTACTGCAAAAAATCTGAAATCAATTTGCATGAATATACCCCGCGCACCGTGGGTAAGCCGCCCCTCAGGTGCGAAACAAACATGAGGTTAATGACGTAGCGGCCGCCATAAAGAGAAACAATTGCAAATGGAAATTAGCATATCAGGTGTTAAATAAACATAGACCCATACAAACGCGCCGCGGCAGGTGCTGCCCGCCTGACAGTTATCTCTCCATTTCAGGCGCTGACCCTCTATTTTTTTCAATCATACCAATTTTGTTTGAAATTGTTGGTCTACAGTTCCAAACAGTAAGGTTAGCTCGTCTTTTCCAAACAGAACTTGTATAAAGGTCATGTTATACATACACGTCACGTAACGTCACGTTGCGCCGGTAATGAATACTCTGAGGAGCAAGCACGGCCGAATTGGCTGAATGGGGACGTGACGTGACGTTTATATATAGCCTCTACCATAATAATAACGTCCATTCGGCTAATTTGATTTATTCTGAAAACTTGTCCAAAAAGTTGTTTTGGTGTTCAAGGTTTATTTATACTAACTACATTAATAATTATTATTTCGTGATGCATATCGCTTATAATTTCTAATCACTGTCAGTAAGATGTATCACCTTTAAAAAATGTTTACAAGAATATGGGTGTTAATTGCAAACTTTACAGTAATATCAAACCTTAAGTTTGGACGTTATATTTTATCAGGCATGTGATCGTAAAAATGTATATCTATCAAAATTATTTGCAATATATATAATTATTTAATACGCCAGGGGTATATACTTATTTAATACGCTTTTCCCGCGACTTTGGATGTCGCATCCTAATGTGCGGCTGTGAATGAGGACGTTGCGTACCGAGCGGATGCGAATCCCCTCCGGTATCGCTGAATGTGGACGTGACGTGACGGTATGTATAGTACCTTATAATACCTTACTCCCAGTAAATTAGTGGAGCCCATCTACGCAATCATGAATTGGATAAGTACAATTGACGTTAAGTTTCATTGTGAAAATACACAAATCAGTTTTGAAAGTCAAATTAATCTTAGGAATGAATTAATCGATTTTCTTGAAAATATGATGGATGACAAATTGAATCGTGGATTGTTTGCTACAAGGGAAGCACGTTGTTATGCTTTTAGCTCCATTGTGTTCCAAACCAACATTTACTAAGAATAAACTGAATTGTTTACACCTTATCGCCTCATTTATTTCTTTATCAGTAATGCGTATGCAGACAGAATAACAAACCTTCAAAACAAATGACCAAGTTCCTGCACAGTGCGCTTTCGATTGATGAATCTTTCTGTGCAGTATCTGCATACTCGTAGTACCGTCTGCATACTCGTAGTACCGATAGAGCATTTTTCTCTCCGCCCTTCTGGCCTGCCGACTTTTCTACATATAGCAATAGATTTATCTATTTCGGTATAACTTTATTGTTCCTATTTCTTGATGTTATAAGGGCAGCAATTCAAATAATTACAATTAATTTTTAGTTCTAATTAATTAATTATTAAGCAGGTGCCAGTTTAAAAAATTATGATTTTACTACTCAAATGGTAAATAGAAACAAAGCATTTTATAAAATTGTTACCGACTCTACTCGTAAAAATCTTCATTATGGTATAACTCTCTTCATGGTGGTACGTTTTCTGTTGCGAATCTTGTTGTGAATCTTAGATTTTTCTTTTTTATTCATGTTTTTTTTAAACCTACAGAAACTTTGATTGCATACATAAAAAGCACCTATGCGTTTGCTTAAGAATTTCATGTTTTTCCTTAGATTATCTTATAGGTTGATTTTACATATTCTAAAACAACAATCTCGCTTAATAATACTAATTTGTTAGTAAAGTAGATAATTTCTAAGAATCGAATCAACAGTAGGCCTCTCTTATCTAAAAATAGCTGATAAGAAAATGTTAATGTAGTTTAAAAGATATGATTTAAACGTAAAACGTGGCAAAGGCCTACTGTTTGTAACGTCAAGACTTTTTTCATATGATCAAGAGAACTTTTAACCGCTGTGTTTTGTAGGATAACATAGGTAATTTCAAATGGTATCTGGTATATTATTTCTTCTTACATATATTATTTCTCTCGTTGTGTTTCTGTCGGTTTATGAGATCATCTTCATTACAGTAGTTAACCAAATTACCTGTTCATTTCACCCTTCATTTTAAAGCTTATCGTCCAGGCTAATGAGAAAAAAGGAATACCCATGGTCTAAAAATTTACCACTTCCCTGAAATTAGAATATTATGAAAGGAAAATAAAATGAATAGTTGTTATAGTTTAAGGAAGGGATCATGTAAAGATAAATCAACTGATCAGCTATGTGGGATTCCACCAGGGTCAGGCCAGTAGTAATCAGAAATCAGAAATTCTTAATTGTCATGAAGCATGTTACAATTATGCAATAGACAACGACTATGTTTATGATATAAAAATATTTTTATGGGCCTAAGGCCTAACAAGAAGTACATGCCTAATCAAAAATGTACAGTCTAAATAATTTTAAAAACATCAAAATTATGAAAAGATGTAGGCACAGCCATTCATATTATATTTTCTTAAATAAATTAAATTAAAAGAGTTTACTATCGTATAGGAGCTAATTAGACCCTAAACATGTTTGACAATTTGACATTTAATTAGTCAAAAAAGGGATAAAAAAGCAAAAATTGATTCATAGTATGGTATTAGTGAACATCTGATCAATGTACAAATTTACCTACATTAAAATTATTTTTGACATATAACAAACAACAAAATATATAAAAGTTTATCTAAGTTAATGTCTTACTCTTAATAAATAAAGGTTTACAGAGCCCTCTAAGAAGAGCCTTGTTTATTATTCGTAATCCTCTTTTTTTCAAGAAGTATCAGTTCATTTTTTTACTATTTGGTGTTCATAAATCAATCTGGGTTTTCTTTGGTTTTTCAATTTAGATCGCAGTGGGTTCTGGTCTGTTAGGCACAGCCTTGAACATCACCCTAGGCCCTAGAGTATCTTTGTGCCGCTTTCCACAACCAAACCAACCCCGCAAACCCTGCTACCCGACCCCCACCACGGTGTTCTGAAAGAGTTGCATGAAGTCATCGAAATCTTTCTATACAAACTATTAATAGGTTAGAAAGCCAATTTTGAATTCTTCGCAATGACACACCATTAGGCCTATTTTTAAATTACATCTCTTTGCAGTGATTGAAAAATTGAAACCCTGTTTTATTCCAATGTTTAAACTTTAAATACTGCTAAATGTTATAGTTTCGACAAAATCTACTTTTAATCATTTAATCTTATTTTTTTAAGTGCTTGATGTAAGGTATCTTCGAAACTTTAGGTTTTTTCCGCAGTAATAGACCCTTTGAGTTAATACAAATTTCAGTTGATCCATAGCCTTCTAGTTTAGCATTCTCTGTTCCTCTCTGACCAAGCCAGTCCCTCTACACTGACTTACATCCTTCCGTATTCGATCCTAGGCCTACCATCATAGTTTTTCCTTTTTTGATCTAATAATGTTTTAGAGTAAATTTAATCTAAAACTCTCGAACAATTTTCTTGGATGGGAGGTGAGGTGGAACATTACATACTGTTTGGCTACACCAATGAAAACTTTAACGACCAGCTGCATGAAGGGGTATCTTGTGCCGCAGCTCCCTTTATTCCATTATATTGGATGTATTGCTGTTTACCAAGTAAAAAACGTAAAATTATTGAACTTTCCTGATAACAAGTATTGAAAAAATCACGTTCGACCTTAATTAAAGACTACACCTCGCTCCGCTCTAAGTTTTATAAGTGGCGCTTCAACAAAATTCAAATATTTCGTACTTCCCTTTTCCCCGCGTCTCCGGCGCCCCAGGAGGCTGGAGGCTGTACTCTACCTGCCGCTGACGTCACTGGCGGCCCCAGTGCGGGGGGGGGGGGGGGGCAGTCGCAACGGTGCCGGCATGTCAGAGTCAGTGGTCGGACGCTCGCCGTCTTGTTTACGTTTCTGTGATTGAGTCGTACCATCGGTTCGTCATTATATCTGTGTAAATATATAGTTTGACAGGTAAGTAAATTTTATATTCAAATTATATAAGAATAGGGAATTTCATTGAAATAAGTCTCATGGTTTTTGTATTTCGTTAAATTTACTGTACGTTTCATTACTTGATTTTTTTTAAATTTACACTGTTTTGTGTTTAGTTTTGATTAATTTTATAGACTATTTTCCTACTGTCCGTTTCATATAACATATTAATGATTTGTTTGGTTTTGTTTTTGTGCATGTGTCATCCAAGCATCGTGCAAGAAGTTTACATACTTTATGTTTTTATCCATAAACAGAACTATATTTGAGGTCAGATTTATGTTGGGGCCCAATGCAATACTGTATTTAACTTACTATTTAAATGTACTATTTAGTAAAATAAAATTGTTTTTTATCAGAGGCGAATCCATACTGTGGATACCTTTTAGATACAACAAAGAACTACGGTATTGATTCAGAGAAAATAATTTGTTTGCAGTCGATAATCTCTGAATTAAAATAATATCCAACCGGATACAGAATTTTTTTGTTTTGGTAATTTCTTGTAATTAAAAAGTTATTAATATGTGTCCTCCTCTTTTCTGAATATGTAATCAAAATCATAACAAGCGAATTGTGTTCTTTGTCTATTGTTTCTTCATTAGGTTTTTGTAATATTTTAAAGCTTAGGAGTCATACCTCAGTGTTTATTTCAAGGTATCAAATTAAACGTTACCAAAATGGATATTGTTTACAATACTATTAGATAAAACTTCATAGCGTTATCGACAAGACCAAAACATTATTGCAACATGTCGCGTTACCTGCCAATATAACTGATAGCATTTTCGCTGATGTTCTTCAACTCAGTAAATAAACTTAATTCGCTTATTATTATTACATCAGAGAGTTAAAAAATGCATTTATATTTAGTTTAAAAAGTAGTTCATTACCGCTTTGATACTCCCTAGATTATAAGATTCCATTGAAGATTTTGTGATATTATTATTTTACCTTAAATAAATAATAAACCGCATAAAATTTGACTTACTATAATAAATATCCTTTTAAGGTAATGAAATTTGTGCTGTATAAGCGTTTCTTATCATTAAGTAAATTGAAATTTTAATTTCGGCCAGTTAGTAAGTTTTAGGTACTTGTAAACAACAGTAGATAGGCTAATGAAGTCCGACAATCTAACCTTCAGCAGCGAACCCAATAATCCCCGAAGTGCGTTCTACCAAGGGATATTTACTTCTTGAATTTGTTTTCAGTCTCGTGTTCGGTTTGGTTAAAACTAAAGTCGAGGCCACAATAAGTTCAACCATTGGAGAGCTCAATGTTGGTTGTAGCACACATATCGAAGCCGAGTAATTTCGTTAAAATTTCAATCTTGGAAGGAAATTCACTATTTTGATCCACAAAATTTGTATAGCCTAACATGTCAATGCTATACTTCACGTGGGGTTTTGCGTTCACTGTTCACTTAACAAGCAAAGACGTTTTCATATTAACGGTTATAAAAATCTAGTTCATTGTTGTTATGTTATGTCACCCTCGACAATAAACATAATGGCCATATCGACCAAATCGTTCAATGGTTTATTGTTTTATGTAGAAACATCGTAACAAAGTAATTAAACAAACGCATAAAGTAATTAATTGAAATAAAGTAATTAAATAAAAGCACAAACTGTTAAGCTCAACATCTTGTTTTGACTAATAATAAAGATTTTTCCTCTTTGAACACTTAATTTATTTAAATTATCATTATTGGAATTATAATTAACTTATTTTTTCTACTAAAACGTATGTGGCATTAATTATATATTACGAGTAATTTGATACCTACAAATATGTGTAGTGGCACATATCCATGGAATCATTTGCGGATAAATACATTTCTTAAGTAGGATGTATAGTTTTTATCTTAAGAGGCTATATTATGTTAAAATAATTTATTACAATATACAATACGGTCATTAGAATATTGAGATGAGTTGCTAGTTCTGTGTGCTAAGGTTCGGGCAGCTTTTAGCTAGTGTATCTGTTGACAATTATTTTCTGTATATTTACAATTTTATTAGGGCCCCAAGGGGAAACTGTATATACAATTTCATAATTTAGAAACAAACAAGTAGATATGTTTCTTATTTCACTATACTAAAATATTTCGGTTGGTATTACTGAGATTCATATCATATATAGCCACATGGCATAAAATTGTGTCAGTCCATTTCCAATTTCAACAAGAGAGTTCAAGGCAAATAGGGAAATAATCATTTAAATTTTGATCGTTAACAAAAATTAAATCAACCATAAGTCATAAATTGACAATAGTACTCGTATATAAATATTACCATTAATAAATTGAACATCGATGGTCTTAAATGTTTCTTAGCCAATTTGATTTTGAGCATTGACTCGGTCAGAATAGATGAGTCTCGGAATGAATTTTCAGTTTGCACGATTCGTTTGGTAAGTAGCTTCACGCAACGAGCTATAGTAGTGAGAATCGTGAGTAGGCTTAGTGAGTAGTGGACGTTCAACGGTCAGACATGCCTAATTGCTCTCTTTGTTCAAAACTGGAGCAGATATGGTGTAAAACACCTCATAGTCCTCCTAAATACGGCGTTTGCAACATTTTGTCTCGTTCAGCAGTCTTCTGATTAACATTCTCGTTAGTCTTTATCGTTCAGATTAACATTTTAATATACAGCCTACACATTATACGGGTGTAAACAGGCCTTACTTAGATATTCATTTGCGGCCAAGAGTTTGTAGCCAGCATTAACTTCTCTTTTATGAAATCACATATGTGCAGTTACTTTTCATTGTGCAACGATAGAACATTAACAGCGAGGTGTTCTGCCAAGGTTGTTTTCGGGCTATTCTAAGCCCTATCTCTGGCCCGGCGCCGCTCCACTCAGTCCGTCAATGTTGCTGTTGCAAACACGAAACACTTGAAATACCATAGTTTTTAATAACTGTAATCCTAAAATGTCTGAATCACCCGAATATTTTGCATTATTATAATTCTTTTGATAATTGGTCCCGGTTCGTCTTCATTTCCAGCGGAATATGTCCAAAACCCACGATTTTGAAACTTATTACACGTGATTAGCCTACCGTTTACAAAAATTGTAGGGAATGACTGACAAATACATTTTGCAGGCATAATTTTTTCACCAACAATTCGCTGCTGAGGAAACTTCCTGCACTACAATTTATAACTTAACTGAATCAAGTGACTAACCTTTTTACAAAATAAGCCAGTTTTTACTGCATGAATGGCAAAACATCACAAATATTCATGAGATCGTGTATAAAGGATTGCTGTAGCAATTCGCACGAAGGTTGTTTTGCACATTACACAGGAAATCTGCAGTTAGGCTGTGTACGTCAGAAACCTTTAGTGGTCGTCTCTACTTTAGTGAAGGATTGCTGACTCAATAAAAATATGTATATACACTTTGGTACTAATTCTTCATAATGGCGGAAGGAAATAAATTAAACTTTTAATATTTTATAAATTTCATTAAAGAAATCCATTGAAGCATTATTAATATAAATTTATTTTATTGGGATTGCGACTGTTGTATGCAATGTTGCCAAATACAAAAAAGTTAAAGATTTTTTTTATTTCACTTTAAACTGTAACTCAACTTTAAAACTATAACTCAACTTTATTAAAACTTTAACTCACTTCAATACCCTAAGCATAAATAAGGTTTGATCCAATAGTTGTTCCGGATATTGTTTTTTTTCAGGTTACGTTTAAACACTAATCAAATTTAATCAAAATTTATAAAATATGCATTATTAAATGACATTTTATTATTCTCATTCATTATAATTAATTTGCAGAGCCTTTTTTTACCTCCGAAAAAGGATCGAGTTGCCATTTTTATTTCAACACCAAACCCCTCTCCTCTTTTTTGGCACAACTTTTTCGCCTAGTTTTCAAAGTCATATGTAGACCCCCAAACTCACACAAAATCAAAATATGCTACTGTAAATAGCTAAATAACGAGTAAATCTTGAACCTTTCACAACTTGTCTGCGGCCCTACGCCAACGTGTCTTGTCCAGGCAGGGTCGGCGTCGGCCGTCGAACACCGCCCGGCGACCCGCCAAATTATACCTCTTAATAGTTTCTGGTGAATCATGCCGGGTAGCTATTATTATTAAGGCCCACTCAGTCCAGAGTTCGTTGCTCCTCAAATGAACTGCTTGATGATTGTGAACGGAAACATGTTTCACGGAAATTGGTTCGTAAACGGATATTGTTCGGACAAACACGTGAAACATCGCTCATGTCCTCAACGAAGTAATGGTACATTTTGTGTGAAGATATTTATTTTTTTAGGTTATGAAAACTTATACAAATTGGTCCTATGGGGAAAACTCTGTCATCCGCCAATCTATGGTTATGCGATAGACCTTGATAGATGAGAGGCATGGAGGGTGAACATTGTGGGCTCGAGTCCAGAAGGCTCCCTGCGCTGCGGCACTTCCCTCGGTTACTTTCTCAAGTGAAATGAGACATCGACATCAAACTTTTTGTTTCATGCAGATCTTCTCGTCAAGAAAGACCTGGAACTATCAATTTTTAAAGCTGAGAAGTTCTATAGCTTTCATGAAAGGAAATTCCAGCACATGGAGTCTATGGTCCCAAAATATCGTGTTATAGATTAAAGATCTCTTTTATAAAGCACTATGAATCTCGGGTAAATTTGTAATAATAGTCTTACTTATTACTTATGAAATATATCACCTGTGTGCCCTTCTTAATTCTAATTGAAATCGGATAGTCAAACGTTTAAATTAGGGGCATGAATAAAATAATTATTTAACTAATTACACCCTGCATCGTCTAGATTGTCTAGATCGTTCTTTTTATCTTTTTTTACTAGAGAGGGCGTTTGCTCCGGCCCAACTAATAACTCCTCCTTTTTCCTGAGACCGGAGGTAAATACATGTAGGGAAGAAAATCTAGGATAAATACTGACCACATAAAAATTACGAATCACTCGTTCCTGTATTCTCTTCATTGTAGTGGATTTTTAATTTTCTTTTAAACTAATCAGTATTATACTAATACATTTGTAAATGGATATTGATCAATCAAATCCAGCGGATGTTTTAAAGACCTTTATCTTTAAGTTATTTATTTGTTTATCAAATACCCATGAAGAGTGTAAATTCATTGGCCCCCACTTAATTTAATAAGGGAACTCTTGGTCCTATGACCTAATATATTTAGGATACAATATTTGACAGAAATATGGTTTTAAAGTTAAAGAACATACGGACAAAATAACATTATAATAAATTTAAACCATTCATAAAAATACAGCATTGGCATTTATATTCTGATTCTCCCGAAGCCCGCAGTAAAAAGTCACAATTTACAAGGACAGTGGTAATAATTAAACAAATAATCAAGACTTTTTGTGCGTTTAAAAAAGAAATTGTCCGATAATTGTTGATGTAAATTCAGGGTTCATTGCAAGGGAGGTCAAGGCTAGAGCTTGCAAACGGTTTCAATCTACATTTAGTAGGTCAGTCAATCGTGGAACTAGTTTGATAGTAAGGTAATTTTAATTAATTTGCAGATGCACGGTTTAGCTGTAGCTTAGGTATTTTTCTGTATCCGCGAACAAAAGATTATATATGAACAAGTATCTATAGGTGCAGTTACATTTAATGCAGGTAATTTATATCAAATATTCATGTCTTTGCGCAATTCGATCCAATGTAAGGAGAGAATAATTTATTACCACTACAATGGGAATGTACATGACTCCAAACTAATTAAACATATCGATATCTTACATTACATAGACATGACTCGAGAGTAATTTAGCCTACTAATGTAGCCTACTATTGGATGACACGACTCCGAAGTAATTCAATACAATGATGAATAATTCGATTACATTACTGAATAGTATTTTCACTGGGGTATAATTTCACATATTTTATGGCTCCCAGGATCATTTAACTGGGTAATGCATTATTGCACAAGTAACTACAGCAGTTGTCAATCCGTTGGTTGATATTACCATGCATCGTGTATATATAATGTATCATATATATGTACGTACTATATTGAATGACTTCTTGGAAATCATTCCACTTTACTATAACGAGCTAAAACGTATTTAAGACTATTCACTTTTCTTTTACAGCATGAAAAGTGGAGTTGTAATTTATTTACTGAATTGTTTTTGCTCAAATATTTGTTTAGTTTTTTATTCTTTTTTAGGTTTAACTCTAAACAAACGTGATTGGAATACCATCACTTAATTATTTTAATTTTATTTACGTCGCACATTCAACAAAAGAGTAGGCATTGTCTTTACTTAAGTTTAAATCATTTATTTTGTTTATCTGGCCAACTCAAAGATCTAGCAAAGTCCTTCGGACGAAAGTTTCGTGGACTTCTAAGTTTTCACTGTCTAAATTTAAACATTGAAACATATACGAAGATATCGATTTCAAGCCAATGAAATGGGACATTTAACAATTAAAATGGGAAATTTAATTTAATTCATGACTTTTCGAGGTAAATTCATTACGAACGTTATATGACATCGATCATATTCAATTATTTTGATTACGTATTTCTCCAATAAAAACGCCAATGATGTACCTTAAAATATTTCAACTCATAGTGCAGAATCTGAAATATCGTATTTAATTTCAGAAGCTCAGAAAGGCAATGTAATTAATTGTCTTTTTATTTCAAATCTGCGAAAAACAGGTACACCTGCGAATAAAAATAAAATGACCGATTTGTTAGCTTTTCTTCTCAAATTAAACTTTATATTTATTTTATTTATTTATTTATTGAAAAATATATACATGCTCTTAGTACAGTACAACATTCCAAATTTCCATGACAGCTACAGGTAAATACCCAAATCAGCTATATTGACTAACTCAAATTAACTAACTTAATATAAAATACAGAAATAAATGAACAGGCTATTTGCAATTTATCAGTTGACAAAACAATTTATAATAATTTCGATATTGACCTTAGTTTTTCAAAGATAAACCGCTCTCTTTATTGGTTCTTTATCGGCATATCAATAAATATCGATATGTTCTTCTATAATTTAATTACGATTTACACACAAAAGTATCAAGGCACGGTTTCGTAGTGCAATCTTCTGAATTTTTATTAATTATTTTAACGATAATCTCTAGCGAGAGCATATATTTTGTTTTCCCACCACCATCATCAGACGTAATAACAGGAGCATTTGTTTGAAGTTATTTCTATATTGATCTCACCAGAAACTATTCCTTTGGAAAACTGCTAAGAGTGTTCCTGAATGAATTCTCTTTGTCAGTGCCTACAGACAAATAAGTTTGTATTAAAATTACTTATATTTTAGAAATTGAATTCTCTCCTCTGTTTAAAAATAACAAATTATCAACAGAACGGCCATATCATGGCCCAGGATAAGTAAAGCTTGTTTGACTCTGTAATTATTTTCCCTTGAATTTTCTTTCACTTTAAAAAAAAAACATTGATAAATGTCATATTTTATTCCATTAATGTTTTTAAACTGTAAACTTTTACGGACATTTCAACAGTGTGCATGTGCAGTGGTTTGCTTGAAAGTCTTATTGCAAAATATTTTCGTAAGGCCTCGTGGCTACTGTTCATTTTATCTTTAGAACATTACAAATGTGAGTCTTACATTTCATTGATTAAGCACGTTCTGTGTCACAATCAATTTCCGCGGTTGAGATATGTGTCTTATAGTAATGAAATAGCTAATCATAATAATGAAACAAAACATTATACCTTAATCATATTTACATAGATAAGAATGACAAATAAAAGTACTACTATAAATTAACGCAACTAACAGTATGAAAACATTATAGCAACGGCAATTGCAGTTAAGTTCAATTAGGATGTTACACTGATAGTGTTGAAGACATGCTCGTAATAGTCTGGTCTTGACAAAGAAACATATTCATTAAAACCTGAAAACCCCCCCCCCCGGAAAATTTTAAAAATCGTTCTTTAATGAGAACAAGGAAAGGAAACAAAGATGACAAATTTTATCTCTTTAGATCTTCAAATAGAAGTTTTCACGACGAGCCAGTGGTTATTAAATTTACAATCAATCGATATTTAGGTTTACTTGTAAATTTCGGTACTTGAGTAAAAGCCAGCAAGTAGGTAGGACCGATGCCTCACAACAACTCACAGTGTGGGTGACGCATTGTTTAGCTGACTAGTGCTGCAATTAAGTGTTAAACGTTGCGATAGATTCTAAGAATCGCAATCACTGAAGATGACAATACCTAATGTACGATTTAGGTTTCTTGCACCTGTCGAAATACTTTTGTTTGGTCTAGGCCCTACATTCGACATTAAATAGCCTAATCTTTTAGCGAATTTCCCATATAGGGAAGAAGCTAACTCCGTAGGTCTCATGGTAAGACCTAAGGCTGAGATCATGATAACTTTTCGCTTTGGGGCCACCAGAAGCAAAAAACACCGTTCGTTCGAATTTATAATGTAAATATATAACATATATAAATATATACCCCCGTTGCAGCAGACCTGCATACTCAGCGAATTTCAAATACAAAAACCATATTTCAATCCAACATAGCGAGTTATGACATGTTTTTGAAAGCTCCATAAGAATAACATGGGAAAGAGTATGCAGGTTTGCTGCTACGGGTATATTAAAACTGGGTGGTTTTAATTCATTCTTTAGTAGATCTGAACTAGAAGAAGCCATTTACCAAGTTTTATCAAGATATGTTGAGAAATAAGCGAGATATAGAATTTTACTTTTTCCCCGTAAGGTTAACATTGGGACAACGTACTGTGTTTACCACTTTTAATATCTCGGTAACCAATGGACATAGAGCAGTGATTCAAAATACTAAATTGTTTGTTTTTTTGAGCTGAATTCAATGGTGCCATCAAAAATTTGATAAATTTTGTGTTTCTATGTAAAACCTCAAAAAACCCATTTTTAGGGGGGTTTTCCCCCCTTTACTCCCCCTTCCGGTAGTCCGATCGGGCTGGTTTACGAACTCGTCCGAATAATTACTACTTTACAGGTCTGAGCCAAATTTCATTCCGATCGGGCCATTTTTACGGCCGCTATCGTGCTTAAAGACACATAGATATATATATATATATATATAGATATATATATATATGTATATATATAGATATATATATATGTATGAAAATGAACGAATAGTGTTTTTTGCTTCTGGGGCCCCCAAAACGAAAAGTTATCATGGTCGCGGGCTTAGGTCTTACCATGAGTACTACGGTAACAGCTTCTTCCCTATAGGGGAAATTCGCTAATATATGTTAAATGTCATAATTAATTTCTATTTCTATTTTATTTTATAAAATTTTTCACCTGAGGACGCGTAAAGCGAAATATAGTGAGTTATTTTGTAATATTTTCAGTGTTTCATTGAAATGAATAAATATATATATATACATGTGTGTGTGTGTGTGAGCGAGCACGATAGCGGCCGTAAAAATGGTCCGATCTTAATGAAATTTGGTACAGACATGTAAAGTGGTAATCGCTCGGACGAGTTCGTAAACCAGCCCGATCGGCTTACTATAAGGGGGGGGGGGAATGGGGGGTAAACCTCCCCAAAAATTGGTTTTTTGAGCTTTTTACATAGAAAACTAAAACTAATCCAATTGTTGTGTCACTATTGAATTCTGCTTAAAAAAACAAACAATTTAGTATTTTGAATCACTGTCCATTGGTTACCGAGATATTGAAGGTGGTAAACACAGTACATTGACCCAATGTTAACCTTATGGGAAATATGTAAAATTCTATATCTCGCTTATTTCTCAACATATCTTGATAAAACTTGGTAAATGGCTTCTTCTAGTTCAGATCTATTAAATATTGAATTAAAACCACCCAGTTTTAATATACCTGTAGCAGCAAACCTGCATACTCATTCCCCATGTTATTCTTATTGAACTTAACAAAACATGTAAAATCTCGCAGTGTTGGATTGAAATATATTGTTTCGCATTTGAAATTCGCTGAGTGTGCAGGTGTGCTGCAACGGGGGTATTTTTGCTTTGTGGTAAAAAAACCTGACATATTGCGGAAGAAAATTTTTCGTAGAATTTATTTTTTGACAATTTCAACCTTAATGTCTTCAAGCCTTTAATGTCTATGATTATAGACACTTAACTTCGTCATCAGTTTCAATTAGAAAGCGGTCAAGGGAGTGACTAACATTATCGTTGAGTTAATCTAAAACGCCACCTATTTTGTTAATGATTTTATTTAAAATACTATGTTTTTTTAACGAAAATATCTCAAATAAACTTTATTTAATATTTAAATAAGAATATGAATTTAGATAAATTTTCCCTTTTATTAATCATACCAAATCCACTAAGTTAAAAATCAGTGAACTATTTTTCTAATTTACGGTGGTTAATTTATTATTTTTTGGAATAGGGAACGTTAACAATTAATTAATTAACGATTTTTTTCTCTCAGTCTAATTTACATGTTTTATGGGGTGTATTCACAAACAATGACTAACGATTGACAAAAATACTTACAACACAAGATTAGCCCTTGAGGCAACCTTGACATAGCAAACGATGACCAGCTGGCTGCTTTAACATGGGTTAATGACTGTAGTGTAATTGATTGCGTAACGGGATAACGGGATCAGGCATCAGTTAGCGGACAATTACGCTTTGCATTCAGCATCTCATATTAATTGCTTTTTAACCTAACAATTTGAATAGTTAAACGAATTTCAATTGCAATCATGATGTAATCTATAAAAACAAAATTGCTATGTTTGTAAATTGCTTTTAAACAAAAAATTTTTGTCCACCAATCACAAAATAACCAGCTAATGTGTTCGATGAAACTTTTTTCCTGGTTTCCAAACATAACTGAGAGTGATCTAAGCTACTTAGATTTTTTTAAGTCACCACGGGTCAAGGGACAAGGGATTTTCAATTTTATATGTAATATAAATTGACGATACTTTGTTTACACTTTCAATGTTCTAAGCAGATTGTAGTTACATTCTGTGATGTATCTGTCGCTATGGATATTGTATGATTTTACTGTATTAAGTTGTATACAGCTGCTTTGGGTTTTAAATTTTTTTTATATGTACTAAAATTGACTCTATACCTATTATACACATAAAAGAATAATGGTGTTCAATTGATCGTTAGTTTACTAAACTAAGAAACGATTTTATGAAATTTCCTTAGAGCTACGCACTAAGGTACTAACTGTAAAGTTTCCATGTTAAATTAAATGAAAGCTTTTAATGTTGTCATGGCACCATGAATGAGTAAACCTGGCCTCTAATTCCTCGTGTTATTCTTATGCCCAATATAAAAAAGTAGCTGGTGGGCCGAGCCTTGCTCGGTATTATTTAATGTTCACCTTAACAGTTCATCTAATTACTACAAAACATTTCAGTATAATAATTTTCATAAATATTCTTTTTTATTGCTCCATCCAATATTTATCCCACACGCTGTATTTTTCTTTGATGGCTGAAGTTTGTAAACAGCTGTTGTGTTTACTTTATTTCTTTAAATTTGTTGTGTATTTTTTTGCTGGAATGGCTACTAATAAAGACCAATGTTATTTTTTTTACTTAAAAATTCATTTTATCACATAATTAGATTTTCTCTGACCAAGTAACCTCCATGAAACCTGTTTTTAAGTCAGATATTAGGTATTTCCAGACTCTCAAGGACATCCTAGGAGCCGTTTTTGAAATAATTGTACATGCAAGCAAGCAATCATTTCTCATATAAGAGTATAGGATTACAAGGAGTTTTTTTTTAATCTACGGTACAGATTGATTCTCGGTGCCTGGCGTGTAGGGAGGGAAGTGTGAGAGAGAGATGGAGAATCCCCCACCACTTTTCCCCTACAACGAATGCGTACAGTCAACTCTAAAATAATCAGCTGTCTTTTGAAGAAAATTTTTAATTTCACAGACCAACAAAAAACATATCCATAAACAACTAAATTTATAAAGAATGTTTTATATATTAATGTATGTTTTTGAATCGATATAAGTTTTTTTATATAGAATCATGATTAAAAATACATATCTTATTTACTGTTACAAAAAACAATCTATAAATACTAGAATAGTAAATAAACCACCAGCAACGTTTTAAAAATCATAAACCTAACCGGAGCCAACAAAGGCCATGTTACACTGCCGTGGCGTCACGTCCGTCTAATATATGCGATGGATGTTTGAAAAAGTCGTAAACAATGTTATCAAATAAAACAAGTCAAAGTGGCATAAACGACGACGTGGCACCGCGTCCGTCTCGTCCGCGGACGTCGGACGTTGCGGCGGGAGCGACTCTTGAGAAACGTCGCGGGACGGACGGTGGCTCGCGCATGCGCATATACCACCTCCCAAGATACTGAACTCCCTCCGTTTCCTTGCGATATTTGGCGAGGCCTTCTAGTATCCTAGAGATACCAATGAATACACAAACGTTAAGAAGGTATTCATTGGAGATACCAAGCGATGTGACAAGGACGATCGTCATAGATGCGCCGCATGGTGGATGCCGCTCAGTCGCGTCGTCTGTGTCGTGTGACCTTTACTACCCTTTACCATCGATAAAACATGCCTTTACAATAAAAAAAATTCAATAGCCTAAAGTATTTTTAAGAGGTGGCGATTAGTCTGGGTGGCATCTCCGACGACTTTATGTTGGGCTGATACGCGCCGCCGAGCCCAACGCTTAATTTTACTTTTTTCAATGATTAAATACACAAGCAGAAATACTATGTATTACAATGTCAACCTAACAGGTGTATACTAAGAAAAACTAGAGTTTCGGTGAAAAATGCTATTAATTATCACAATATAAAAACAGATTTTGTGGTTGCTCACATTAAAACTCCTCATATGTCACAAAATTAATAAAGATATATTTTCAGGTAATTGTAATGACACATACGATGAAACAGTCCAGCCTGCAAAGCAATACTTCAATCGTTACGGTTATCTCTATTCTGTCTTCCTATATCACTGTGATAAAGAAGGAATCTTGATGTAGCCTCATCCTCATTATTCACGCCAATATAGACCTGAATTGTTGCAAGGCTTCTCAAGCAACTTTTTATGTTTCTACGTATTTTCTGTTTTTTAATAACATCGCACGACACCATTATTACAAAATCAAACCATATTTGGAAACTAACCTCCTAAGATACAACAACAAAACTTTTATTCTGTTTCACTATCTATACTTCATATTTTCGTTAGTGTCTTCCAATTAATATTCTTTTCCTTGAACATAAACATGATAGGTATCACTTCGGGTACCTATCTATCACCTCGGGTAGGCGTGTCTTTGGGTGATAGCTTTTTCGTTTAGTTAGGCAAAATATACTAAAATAAAGAAACATAAACTAATGAAGGATGCAAAGTAATTAAATTTTAAAAGGTGCAAGCATTTTACACCAAAAGAAATTATTACGTTGTTGGGAACATTTTCGTTAAAAAATCCCGTTGCTATATTTACACAACAACAAAATAACATAACCTAAATAGTCACAGTAATAAAAACAATATGTTTTGACAGATCATATATCATATTTTGACAGATGGCAGACAGATGACAGTTTCTTGAGCTGACTGTATTAGGTCATGTGGTGGGGGAAAGTCATCACTGCGCATGCGCAGACGAGGCGCCCAGCACCGTGAATCAATCTGTAAAACATTACGATAAACATGCAACGGTTAAATCAGCTGATTTTCTACAGCTAATAGGGAGTTTTTGCAATCTACGGTAAAACAACACGATGAACGCTAAACTGTTAAATCAGCTAATTTAGCACAATGTTAAAAATACCATTTAACGTTTGTCGTATTAATTTGTTGTGGATGGCAAAAACTCCCTAATCTCGCAATCCTAAGTTAAAGTCAATGGTTGAATTTTGTTCAGGATACTTTAATTTTTCAAATCGCATTATTAAAAAAACACTTATATATCTCTCAAATAACGGGTTGGATCCATTTAATTAACCCTGGAAATAAAATAAAATCAAAATAAACCCATCAACTGATTCAATCAAAACAAAAAGGTAACCGACGACGGTCACAATAATGCTAAAGAAAAACATATTATGGTTTGCATATTAATAAAACATATTATGTTTTATTAATTAAATTGAAAATACTGAGTAAATACAATAAATCAGACGTTCTATAAAGTGAATATTGAAAAATTAGGGACTTTGGCCCCTACAGGCCACTAGCATTTTCATAGAAATATATTTAGGCCTGATTTCACCAAACTTTTAACTACCGTTAAGGCTCGGTTAGTTTAATTTTATCAGCTGTTCAATACTAATTTCCTATCTTTAACAAACGGTTTATTAACCGACCCTTAACTGATGGTTGGTGAAATCAGGCCTTATTGATATGTTTCATTAAATTATTCACTTGCTTCCCGCCAAAACGAGTGCCAGGAAGTCATGCTCCATGGTCTCCAAGATATCGACAACAAAATTACACATCTGCTATGGTGTATCGGATCTACAGCGACATTCATTAACAGCGCTGAAGGGATCCGGCTGTTGAACCCCCGGTAAACATACCGCTGTGTTGGCAGAACAGGATGTCTGATTGCATAATGCTGTATTCATGATTGGGCTAAATTACAGTAATAAAAACTTGACGAAAGGAAGGGAAACTTTCATCTATCATTAGCAGCGTTTATTGCATGTTTTGCTGCTTTCAGCAATGACCTGCCAACTTGCCGTCTCGTCTACAACTGTAATCTTGGCGCACAGAAGGTCTTTATTCCTAATATTCTCTTAAAAGTAATGATTGAGCAGTCTAACTTCGAAATTTGTATAGTTTATCCTGCCAACCCAATGCAAAAACTAAGCCCAAAATCTGCTCACCAAAAGCGCTTCCATTCCGGGACCGTAAATTTTCATTCTAGACATTGGGAATGATTCACCCCACTAAAACACGGTTGGCAAAATTTACCTGATTGTACAAAGACTGGAAAAACAAAAAGACTTTTTTGAAACCAGTTATTATTTGGAGCAAGAAACAATGTGAACAACACCCAAGTTGTTCTAGAATGAGAAAATATTTGTTTCCGAGATGCAAAATAACCTCAAGATATTAAAGCGAAATGCTTAAGCTTTATAATTGTAGCTGTACAATTGTATCGTTGGTAGTTGATTTGTTTCTTAACTCGGACCAAGGTTTAATTCTGTAGAACAATTAAAGTTTCATCTTGAATACGTATTTGGCTATTATATGAATAGACAACGAGAGCAATTTGGAAATCGTTGATTACACAGCCTACCCGGTGCCCTGATTGCGTTTTAAACGCCAGGTAAAGGCTTTAGATCATATGACTCTATACATTTCTAGTATCTTTTTCCTTAAGGTTTGTCTTGCAATTTTACATTTTTATTAACTTGTAATATTTGTCAATACAAGCTCTATTAATCTGCATCAAACTTATTTTAAAAATATAAATTTTACTGACTATAATAAGTTGGCGAAGAAAACAAAAGTTTATTATTTTTCAATAAAATAATAGAAGACGGAAAGTTTTACCAAAGATTTTTGTAACAACTAATTACTTCTTTTCAGATTGGTTGTTATTTATTCAAACAACAATGTTTTAAACGTACCGTTGCAGCTGCGAGTCAGGCTATTATAACTCAAATCTTAATAATTCTTCTTACTTATAAAAATATATTTCCGTATCCTTCTCGTGTAAATGTATTAGAGCTACAATGGATGTCCTTAAACGTTGATTTTAGGCACATTTATCGTTTTGACTTAATTTAGTAGACTCTTTCTTTGTACTTAAAATCATTCTGTGTTTGATTTATTTAGGAAAGTGTCTTCTTTCTACTAGCAAAGGATTGCTATACATTTTATGATTTTAATTTTTGAACAGTAGCTCTCTAAGTACAATATTTGACCTCCCAGTCCAAAGAACATTGAGACACTCGTTGTCAGGCACATCAAGAGCAGTGGCCATTCTGGCTTGAGGCCAGTTCCACAATCTCGCCTAATAATATCACACAACACGGCCTCCGGCCAAAGTAGTTTCACTGTTTCCATTGTTGTCGTTTCACTTGGGACTGTTTACACGCCTCGCAGCTACAGAAGTTCGCCAGCTTAGTTGATCTGACAAAGGAATCAATTAAGTTTACCTTTCCTAAATTGTATCGATCCCTTTTAGTTCTCATAGTAAAATATTGAATGGAATTTAAATAGAAAATTTAGATACCATTAGAGGAAGTTATATTATAAGTGAAGCTGGTACGATCTATCAGCACTTTTCAAGACTGGATCTATGAGTAGAGATTGAAAGTAAACTACATGATCAGAATATTGTCATCTTTTAATTGTCATTGCAACTATATTGTTTCGTCATATCTGTAACTTGGACAGAGAGTAATGCCTCAAGAATGTTATTTACCTCATTTTTCAGGCTTAAAGGACTCCACCCAATAGCTCATTGCCCTCATGGTCATACTGTGAGCATTTCAACAATTTCACAGCCTCTATTCAATGCAATACTTCGTTTTTTTGTCTAATTGGTCGGGTGACTATTATTAATAGTAAACATAACAACATAACATGGTTCATTACTCAAAAAACAATTGTATTTGAATTTAATTTTTAAAGGATTACAAACAAAACTCATATTTAGTCATAGGGGTTTCGTTGGGTTTTAAATGTCTCTTAAGGTTTGCTAGATCGATCTTAAACAAAAATATAAATAAATATTCGATTGGCAAATCGCAATAAATGATTGGAGTTGAAACCAGTCTAATTATATCAAACCAGGAACTAGATCTAAAAGGTAACCAGGAGTAGTTCGGTTGCCTTGAAACGCGAAATACTCCAATTCCCTGACGAAGGCACATGGATAAAAATATCAAACATAGTATGTTTATTTTTCTATATTTTCTATATATCTGCCCAAAAACCAGATGATCTGTCTTTGTACATGGTGGATGTTTGAGTCTGGCCTGACTTGACAGTGGCGAGCAATTCCTCGCCACAAAAACAAAAACAGTTTTGTCAGGCACATCAAACAGATAGGCGTGGTCTCTGCGTGGTGATGTTGCAGAGCAGCATCGGTATAACTGGTGCCAAATCTTAAGGCTCAGTCCGCACATGGGGCGGGGAGTGGGTAGGCTGGGAGGAGAGGGGAGAAGGAGCGGGAGCGGCAGTCGACGGTGTACTAGACTGGCTGCATACATTCGGCAGCCAAGAACCAAGAACTTAGAAGAGTTCATGGTTCCTGGTTCTGATAAGTTCTTGGTTCTTGGCTCTTGACATCACTATATAATTAAAACAGATCCATTAATCGTAAATAAGGGTCGACGTTCTGTCAGTCAGTGTTTTTAGGACGACATGTAGTGACAGGCGATTGTTGACAGCTGAGAGCAGAATGACAGTACTGCTCTGGTGACGCGTTGCCGCGCATGCGCACTAGCCGTCTTTGCTGCCGCGCATCCACCGCACTGGGCCTTAAGACTTGGCATCAGTTATACAGGGTGTTTTTTAACGCAATCCAAAACCTTATTTTATCAGTGAAGATTATTTCCCCCCATGATCCCCGGATTTGACCCCACCATATTATTTTCTTTAGGGATCAAGACAAAGTAAGGCCTAAGAAAACAATTCACATGATATTCAGTACCTCAAAACAAGCATAACAAATTTAATGCAAGAAATACAAAAAGGTACCTTGCAACACGTGTTGGGAATTTGATGGAGAGTGCATAACTTTATACAAATGCCAATGGCGGATTGTTTGAAAACATAATGTAAACTAAATGTGATCAAACTTAAATATTAGGTTGCATAAAATGTAAAGATCAACAAAAACAATATTCATATCATATTTATATGTGCATTATTCAACCTTAAAAATGGGTTGCGTTAAAAAAACCCAATAATTCAGTATTGACAGTGGCGGTATAGAGCAGCATCGATGCTGACTTGAGTCTTGGCCTGACTTGATAATGCGGGTATAGAGCAGCATCGGTACTTGAGTCTTGGCCTGACTTGACAATGCGGGTATAGAGCAGCATCGGTACTTGAGTCTTGGCCTGACTTGACAATGCGGGTATAGAGCAGCATCGGTACTTGATTAATTGCATCATTATTAATCACTCGAATAAGACGTTCTTGCCTAACGTTTTAGTATGTCCTCAAGATCGCGCCCGAGCTCCAATGACGTGTTTGTGGTTCTCTATCCCTGCCAGTTTCTAACTAAGCTCTTAATGAATAATATATCAACACTATGTTATGAATCACTGCATGGTTTTCACTTATCAATTCATGCGTTAGCAGATCCATGAGTGTTATCGTTCTACAATTCCAATTTACTGAAAAAATAAACTTTTTACTTTTCATTAATGTTCAAATTCAGATCTGCAATACCTAGATCCCAAATGATAATTATTGAAATGATTCGTTAATTTATTTTACATTAAGCTTATCCTAAGTATTGATGTTGACCGGCCAACACAATGACCTCGTGGTTTCTGAGTCAATTATATTAGTTTCTCAATCAAAATGTCAGATAAAGAAGATTCTCTCCCTTACAAAATTTGGATCTGTTTTCACTGTTCCAGAAAAGCATCAACATCGTTCGCTTTCGAGCATACATCCCACATCAATGACTTTATATGTTGACGTTGCAACGGTTTGTGTAAATATTGGCTTCGACTATTATTATTTGTCAGAATACAACGATGTAACACATATTTGATTAATTAATTTTTAGTACTTCAGATATGTGGGCTGGGGAGGACAGGAGGTTATTGTCGAGGTGCAGCACGAGTCTGTGGCTTTGCCGGACGGATACGGCTTTAATTGCTCAACAAAAATACTCGTGTTCGCATATTTCCTCATATTATTACGGTCGGTATGACAAAGTATTTTTTTAAAAGTTTTTATTACATTAAAATATGTAAATAAATGAGAGAAACGCATGATTTTGCTCTTCAAAATAGTATTGAGTTCATAAGTGTTTTTACATGCTTTCGCAATGAACATCAACATTGAAAGCCAGTGGAATAATCATTTATTTATTCAATTAATTAGGCCTATCGCATCCATGTTTTGATGATGATCAAGTACGTATCAGTAAAATAATTTTGGTTGTTAAATAAGAGAGAGGCTTGTTGTTAATCACATCCCAATTGAAAATATTGTTTATTTGGATTGATAGCTTAATTAGCGGTGCAGTCTCTATGCTCGTTTTGCCTTGTTGCAAACACATTTAGACCAACCGATAGAGAGATCAAATTTTATTGATAACTCTTTACAATTTTAATTTTCTTATCAATGTTATCATTAAAAAAAAATTATTGTTGATTGCCACTAACAGAATCTCAGAGTCCGACATTTCTATAAAAATTTCCATACTCTATTATACGTGGGAATTTATTTTAAGACGAGAAGTGTAAATATTGCAGACATTTTTATTTATTTCCACAATTTATTTTTTCCTTGGTGCACGCTTCACAGTGAATCGCTCAAAATAATATTAAAGTTATCATCAAGAAAATTAGGATGACACAGGATGAATTCACTGTCAAACCAGTAACCGATCTTGTATGCCAAACAGCAACAATAAGCATAAGCACAAGCATAAGTTCTGGAATAACTTTAAACTTTGGTTAGCACACGAAAAAAATTTTGTATAACAAATTCACTTCCTATTTACGGTAGTTCGATATACAATCCTCGACAATATATTGAAAACAAAAAAAAATATTAGATCTTTATTTTTTATAGAGACTACATAAACTATTTTTCGCCTCTCTCAACTATAAATCAATTATTACTAAAATATCTTATATCGATGTTGATATATGAGATATTTTAGCTTGCCGCGGTCCTCAGCTGATTGTCGGGCCTGCACTGCACTGCCCTGCACTGCCCGTGGTGATGTCGACACCACGGCGGCCACCCATCAACTGTTGGCCGCGGTCCTCAGCTGATTGTCGGGCCTGCACTGTACTGCCCTGCACTGCCCGTGGTGATGTCGAGGCCACGGCGGCCACCCATCAGCTGTTGGCCGCGGTCCTCAGCTGATTGTCGGGCCTGCACTGTACTGCACTGCATTGCCCGTGGTGATGTCGAGGCCACGGCGGCAACCCATCAGCTGTTGGCCGCGGTCCTCAGCTGATTGTCGGGCCTGCACTGCACTGCCCGTGGTGATGTCGACACCACGGCGGCCACCCATCAACTGTTGGCCGCGGTCCTCAGCTGATTGTCGGGCCTGCACTGCACTGCCCTGCACTGCCCGTGGTGATGTCGAGGCCACGGCGGCCACCCATCAACTGTTGGCCGCGGTCCTCAGCTGATTGTCGGGCCTGCACTGTACTGCACTGCATTGCCCGTGGTGATGTCGAGGCCACGGCGGCAACCCATCAACTGTTGGCCGCGGTCCTCAGCTGATTGTCGGGCCTGCACTGTACTGCCCTGCACTGCCCGTGGTGATGTCGAGGCCACGGCGGCAACCCATCAGCTGTTGGCCGCGGTTCTCAGCTGATTGTCGGGCCTGCACTGTACTGCACTGCACTGCCCGTGGTGATGTCGACACCACGGCGGCCACCCATCAACCGTTGGCCGCGGTCCTCAGCTGATTGTCGGGCCTGGACTGCACTGCACTGCACTGCCCGTGGTGATGTCGAGGCCACGGCGGCCACCCATCAACCGTTGGCCGCGGTCCTCAGCTGATTGTCGGGCCTGGACTGCACTGCACTGCACTGCACGTGGTGATGTCGAGGCCACGGCGGCCACCCATCAACCGTTGGCCGCGGTCCTCAGCTGATTGTCGGGCCTGCACTGCACTGCCCTGCGCTGCACGTGGTGATGTCGAGGCCACGGCGGCCACCCATCAACCGTTGGCCGCGGTCCTCAGCTGATTGTCGGGCCTGGACTGCACTGCACTGCCCTGCGCTGCACGTGGTGATGTCGAGGCCACCCGGCGGCCACCCATCAACCGTTGGCCGCGGTCCTCAGCTGATTGTCGGGCCTGCACTGCACTGCCCTGCGCTGCACGTGGTGATGTCGAGGCCACGGCGGCCACCCATCAACCGTTGGCCGCGGTCCTCAGCTGATTGTCGGGCCTGGACTGCACTGCACTGCCCTGCGCTGCACGTGGTGATGTCGAGGCCACGGCGGCCACCCATCAACCGTTGGCCGCGGTCCTCAGCTGATTGTCGGGCCTGCACTGCACTGCCCTGCGCTGCACGTGGTGATGTCGAGGCCACGGCGGCCACCCATCAACCGTTGGCCGCGGTCCTCAGCTGATTGTCGGGCCTGGACTGCACTGCACTGCCCTGCGCTGCACGTGGTGATGTCGAGGCCACGGCGGCCACCCATCAACCGTTGGCCGCGGTCCTCAGCTGATTGTCGGGCCTGCACTGCACTGCCCTGCGCTGCACGTGGTGATGTCGAGGCCACGGCGGCCACCCATCAACTGTTGGCCGCGGTCCTCAGCTGATTGTCGGGCCTGGACTGCACTGCACTGCCCTGCGCTGCACGTGGTGATGTCGAGGCCACGGACGGCGGCCACCCATCAACTGTTGGCCGCGGTCCTCAGCTGATTGTCGGGCCTGCACTGCACTGCCCTGCGCTGCACGTGGTGATGTCGAGGCCACGGCGGCCACCCATCAACTGTTGGCCGCGGTCCTCAGCTGATTGTCGGGCCTGGACTGCACTGCACTGCCCTGCGCTGCACGTGGTAATGTCGACACCACGGCGCCCACGGCGGCAACACATCAGCTGTTGGCCGCGGTCCTCAGCTAATTGTCGGGCCTGCACTGCACTGCCCTGCGCTTCACGTGGTGATGTCGACACCACGGCGCCCACGGCGGCAACACATCAGCTGTTGGCCGCGGTCCTCAGCTAATTGTCGGGCCTGCACTGCACTGCCCTGCGCTTCACGTGGTGGTGTCGACACCACGGCGCCCACGGCGGCAACACATCAGCTGTTGGCCGCGGTCCTCAGCTGATTGTCGGGCAATCTCCCAACCTCTAGTCGCGTGCTACACTAATTTTAATCGACATCACTACCTGCCAACAAACCCATTCAGGGTGTTCTACTGACCGGACTTTTTTATAATGCTATTTTGATATACATTAATTAAATAGATAATGTTTTAACAACTTTAAGTTCTGTATGATTACCTAACTTAAATAGGAAAGAGTTTAATATTTATTATTTATGCCAAAATACTGAATTCTGGCGGCTTAACTGAGTTTCTAAGTTGAAACCTCTAAATTCTTCATGCAATGTTTTTAAAAATCATAGGCTAATTGAAGTTTTTTTATCAGACAATATACGTCGGCGTCGAGTAAAATGAAGCAACTTTTGATTAAACTACCCATATACAAGTCAATTTCCTTGAACAAAGCAATTAGCCTAAATGTACTAAAAAAATAATATTCATACCGGGTATTAAAATGTAATATTCTTATCCTTTAAATGTTACTTTTGCAAGTTTGAAAATTATCACATGCTTTAAAAATTCCAGAGTGTTTACGGATTTATATGGTGTATCAAACTTATGAATATTTCAGAACTATGCCAATATTTGATTGTAGCCTACTCAGTTGCAGCTTTGCTTGCAAACACAGCAATCTGTGGTTTACCTGGGGAACTGTTTCAAAGCTTAACATTATGCTTAGTTGTAAACAAAGTGAACTGTGCTTGTTCAACTGTCGATGGATAGCGCCACTGTTCTGAAACTTAAGTTCTTTACGGTACTTAAGCGATGCTTTTTTAAATTTCTGAGACGTATTTGCAAATCTAGATATACCGGGTGTTCAAAAAGTCCCGGATCGGCTTCATAATTTTTTAAATATTAAATATCGACCTTTGAAACTTATAACATGTATCTTGGGTACAAAATATTATTTTATCAAGTATTTTGCGACCCCTAATCTCCTCAGGGGGACCGCCCATTAGGAGTCAGAGGAAAATCTTAAATGTAAGCATAGGTTGATATGTACATCAAATTAAAGCTCTTTTTAAGTAGAATACAATGACGCAAATCAGATTTAAATCGAACCACCTAAACCAAAATGGCGGCCGTTTAAACTTTTCTCATCTGTCATTTTTAACCTCCTTAAAAATTCGATTTCAGACGTTCTAAGCGTCCTTTCAAGATGCGGTTTGCGACATTAAATTATGCTTTATTAGCGCTTTAAAACGATATACATATCGACCTATGCACAGCCTATGGCATAAATCACTTCCATGAAGGGGGGGGGGAGGTTAAAGGATGTCTTGCATGGATGATGACCAGCATAGGTAGTGCTGTACCTAATTTTAAAGGGAATGAAATTTTCGACAATATGCCACAAACCGCATCTCGAAAGAACATCTGAAATCGAATTTTTAAGGAGGTTAAAAATGGCAGATGAGAAAAGTTTAAACGGCCGCCATTTTGGTGGTCCGATTGAAATCTGATTTGCGTCATTGTATTCTACTCAAAAAGAGCTTTAATTTGATGTACATATCAACCTGCTAGACCATCTTGTTGTTGGTAGAAATTTGACTTATAATTAAAATAGCTTTGATCCCTCCTATCAGGACTTCTTTCAGACATTTACATACATAATATGGAGATGACCAAAATAATGAATGCAACAAATCCCTACTTAAATAAAATTATTTATTGGTATCGATATGTCGATGACATAATATGTTTATTCAATGGAACAAAAGAAGAAAGTGTAGAATTTTACACGTATCTAAATAAAATATCCGATAAAATCAATTATTTACAAAAAAAGTGCAAGACAAATCTATAAATTTCTTAGGCTTGACAATTAAAAAAGAGGGAAACAAATATAATATTAAAATTTTTTGTAAACCAACAACACAAACAGAAGTTCTGATCCACTCAACATCAAACCATCCCAGGGAACATAAAATTTCCGGCTTTCGTTCTATGATACTGTAACACGATTATTAAACATTTCCATGAATAAAAATGAATATGAAAAAGAAAAGAACATAATAAAATATTTATCAGTAAGAAACGGATATAAAAATAACATGATTGACAAAATGATAAGGAACATGAAAAAGAAACCCAGAACAAATATCCAGAGCCTAAGAAATACATTATTGTTCCTTACAACACCCGCACTAATAAAGCGATCAGAAAAACATTTGAAAAATCACATACAGAAATAAGCTTTAAAACAAAAAACAACGTTTTCCAAATGATTCAAAGAAAAACTAATCCAAAAGATCAACAAGATAAATATAATAAATCAGGCTTATACCAATTAAAATGTTCCGACTACGATCAATGTTATATAGGGCCAGGGCCGCCGAGAGGCCATGTCAGCCAAGTCTGAAACTTGGGGCCCGGGCTCCGGAGGGCCCCGGGATGAGCGGAACTTTTCAGATTGAGGAAATATTGGTATCGACTTCTTGAAAATAAATTTAGGCCCACATGTTAAAAAATAAAATTGCCAGCTTTATCACGAAAATTACTTTGATAATACTGTACAGTATTTAGTTAAGGCAGAAACGATTGTTTTGCCTGTCTGTATTATTGGTGCCAAATCGTAAGGCCCACGCCGTCCATAACATTAATGTTAATCTTATGGATTAACATTTTAAGGGGGCGGTCTGCCTCAAGATCCGAGCGCTAAAACAGGGTTTTGTATTTGATAGCATTGATAGCTGGATGTTCATATGATTTCCAATATTTTGCTGGATTTTCATATAATTTCCAATATTTTGGTGTCATTTTAAAGAGAATATGTTTTTGTAAGTCGCTATAATTTTAGAATTTTTGATTTTATCCCCGTTCATTTACAGGAATTGTGTAAATCTTTCAAAAAAAGGTAGTTTTTTGTAAGATTTTAAAGTCTCATAACTAACGACAGAAACGCTTTATAGAAAAATAAAAATTTTAGAGACCTATAAAATATTTTGAAGAACGTGAACCCAATCTCATTTTTATTAAATCTTAAAAAATAAAGCTTTTGTCGCCCAGATACGAAACGTCTGCAAGCTTAATTCAGCGCGCTTTAGCCCTATCTTTACAATGTTATTTCGCTCTGTGACGCAGATTTTTCTGTCAAGGTAGACCGCCCCCTTAAGATTTGTTGCCAGTTATGCTATTGCATTTGCGACTGATTGTACACTACGGCGATGGCGGTCAGCGAAAAGTGAGCGTAACTGACTCATACCTCCATCACGTATTGACAACAACTTAAATACGTTATGATGAAATTATCCATAATGGTAAACAACAAGAGTAGGCTACAACATATTTTGCAATTAACGCAGATGGCGTAAAAACAATCGGGCACATTGATCGTGAAGTTCGTGAGTGGAACAAACGCGGAAGCTATGGGGAAGAGACGAATGTCTAGAAAATCCAATAGTGCGGCATCACTGATAGCATTACTTTTTAATCAGAGTAGACAATTTTCTAAATCCGACCGACCATTCAGCCTCAATTGGTCCGGATTTTTGTGGTTCCTATTTGTATGTTGCTCCACCTTTAGACTGCCTAAAAACGCGTGTTGAGAGATCTAATTTTTGAAAATTTTCCGGGGGAGGACCCCCGGACCCCCCTTTAACTAGGGGGTCCTCCACACCTCCCAGACCCCCCAGAGGGCCCGAGTTGTGTGCAGACTTGGGGCCCTGCTTAGCTCTCGGCGGCCCTGTATAGGGCAAACAGGAAGAACATTCAAAACTAGATTTAAAGAACACATCCAGGCCCTGAAAAGCAACAACACCACAACCATGAAGTTGACATTTGCTGAACACCTTTTAGACTCCAACCACAATTACGAAAGCATTGACAAAAATATGACGATAATAGAGTATATGACAAAAGGTAGCAGAATGGACAGCAAAGAAGAATTTAATCCTTCTATTTCATTTATGTTTTCATATTCCATATCCTGTGAAATATTGGGTTATTTAAATTAATTTGAGTATTTAGGACACTGTTGGGGTTTTCTTTATGTTTCAAATATATGTGTAATTCTGGGTTCGATTATATATTTGAAACATAAAGAAAACCCCAACAGTGTCCTAAATACTCAAATTAATTTAAATAACCCAATATTTCACAGGATATGGAATATGAAAACATAAATGAAATAGAAGGATTACAAAACATTCCCTACTTTACCAATAGTGTATATACATATGCTAATTTTAAAATTTGTTGACTTTTAGTTTTATTTATTTACATTTTATAATTTTACTATCTAACCATCAACTTGACTATGTAACTTTTATAAAACCTTGATAATGGGCTTAGATCCCGAAACATGTCGGTTGGAAATAAAATCTAACAAAGGGTACTCAGTTCTTGTAATCTATTGCATATTTTATATATATATAAATATATATATATATATATATATATATATATATATATATATATATATATATATATATATATGCAGTGCTTGATTTGCGGCGGAACGCGGCGGAACGGCGTTCCGGGACCTCTTTCTGCCGCAAAAGTCGATCGTGTATAATCGGCCGGAGTATTTTTTGTAAGAGACGATCGCGTGTAATCGTTCGGATGATTTGCCGCACAAGACAATCGCGTGTAATCTGCCGGAGAATTTGCCGCAAAAGACGATCGCGTATGATCGGCCGAAGAATTCGCCGCACAAGACAATCGCGTGTAATCGGCCAGGGAATTTGCCGCAAAAGACGATCGCGTATGATCGGTCGAAGAATTTGCCGCAAAAGACGATCGCGTATGATCGGCCGGAGAATTCACTATAAGAGAGGATTTTGTGTAACCGGCCGGAGAACCGAAAATAACGATTGCTTATAATGTACGGAAATAACGTGTAAAATTTCGCCCTGAAATTAGCGGTCTCTCTGAAATTAATGCTCTTTTTTCTTGAGCTAAGCCAAATCGAAAACGCCAAAAAGACCTGAATACTCTCATAAGGTGTCATACAAAAGTAGATTTTTTTAGACAATTTATGTTTTGGTAAAATTATGCTTTGTTAGTTTTTAATTTACCTATCAAAAAATTTGAGACGGATAAAATATGACTTTTTAAATCGACCTAATTAATCTCATAGCCAAACAATACTTTATTAAGGGAAAAAATTTTAAAGGGGGGGGGGGGGTTATGTACAAATTGTCAAATTACAGTTCCAGTACCTCAATTTTTACAAATCAAGCACTGTATATATATATAAATTCAAACGAATGATGTTTTTTGTTTCTGGTGGCCCCAAAACGAAAAGTTATCATGGTCTCGGGCTTAGGCCTTACCATGAGACCTACGGTAATAGCTTCTTCCCTGTAGGGGAAGTTCGCTAAAAGGAGAAAATAAGTAAATAATGGATTGAGTGTTAAATCAGTGTGAAACCACACTTGTAAATCATTATTATAATTTCTTTTTTACTGGATAGCCAAGTGGATAAAGCGCTCACCTCATAACCTGAGGGTCGCTGGTTCGATTCCTGCCAGGATCGAAACTGGGTCCAGTTGCCATTTGTCATTGGGCTATGAATTAATGATGCTATCTAACAAAAGGTCGCCGTCGGATAGTAACAAGACCTGGGTTTGGACCGTTCCCGATCAAAACGTTCAAAAATGCCACTGGCGTAGAAAGACACAAAATACAAAATACACACCCAGGAACTTTAGAGAAAAGCATAAGTCTGACACCCATCAACCCCATACTTGAATAAAAGGTCTCGGTGAGGATATTTAAAGAAAGTATTAGTTTTTGAATTACATTTTCCCTTATGATACGAATAAAAAGAAAAGGGCTCAGGTAGTATGATTCAGCGAGGAATTGGAAATTTCAAGAGATATAATAAACTAATAAACTGACTAATAAAAAAAAACTGCTGAGCAGCGAGTGTCCACTATGCTTGGTTCAATGAAAATAGGCAGTCAAACAACAACATTTTTGTGATATCCACAATTCTCACTTGGCTACTTCTTCGCCGCAGGCTGTCCTTGTCTGCAATCTTGTAATTGAACGCAAGGTTGAGGAAAATACGAAAACAATAGTCATAAAGGTTATCTTATTCAAATTTATAAGCACTAAATCATGACCAAATAGAAACACGCAAACCAATAATCTCACCTGTATGGTAATCTAGAATGTCAACCACTGAACAGGAGAGTAATCAAATTACTCCATTCATGTGTTTTTTTCTTTCTTTTTGAAACCATAATTATTTACTTTCCTTTCACACGTTGCTACTTCTCCATATTGTAAGAAAACACATTACAAGGGTTATTTCACTGGTGTTTCAGGCACTGCGAGATGGACCTCGGCAGTAGCTTCCTGATCGATAACGTGGTGTTCGTGGGGCTGATCCTGCTCTCGGTCAGTGTGGCGCTCTGGACGCGCTTCTCGGGGCCCAAGGAGCGCACCAAGGCGGACTATGTGTTTGCGGCCAGCAACTCCGTCTCTGTGGGAATGATGATGTTCTCTGTTGCTCGAGGGTTCCTCGGGGTTCGAGTGTTCTTAGGTACAGTATGGCTTGTCCAATTTTCAGGGGAATAGACTCCTTATTCCAGTAAGAAACTACTAAATCTTAACTTACATCTAGACTTATTTACGTCATAATAAAACAACTTAACTGCCATTATGTGTGTTTTTAGTACTTTAAAAAATTAAAATACTGTATAAAGTATTATTTGGTGTAATTTTTTCCTATTAAGAACATTATTAGTGAGCCTAATTTCTTATACTATAGGATAGTGATATTGTGGATTCATTTAAGTTACAAATCAATTTTTTTGTTACAATGATAAAAAATACCCCCGTTGCAGCAGACCTGCATACTCAGTGAATTTCAAATGCAAAACAACTTTTAAATCCAACATAGAGAGATTTGACATGTTTTGGTAAGCTCCATAACAATAACATGGGGAATGAGTATGCAGGTTTGCTGCTACAGGTATATTAAAACTGGGTGGTTTTAATTCAATATTTAGTAGATCTGAACTAGAAGAAGCTATTTGCCAAGTTTTATCAAGATATGTTGGGAAATAACGGAGATATAAAGTTTTACTTATTTCCCATAAGGTCAACATTGGGACAATACCCGAGGTATTGGGTTTACCACTTTCACTATCTCATAAACCAATGGACATAGAGCAGTGATTCAAAATACTAAATTGTTTGTTTTTTGATCTGAATTCAACGGTGTCAACAAAAATTGGATAAATTTTATTTTTCTATATAAAAAACTCAAAAACCCCTTTTTGGGGGGGGTTTATCCCCCTTTACCCCCCCTTCCGGTCGTCCGATCGGGCTGGTTTACGAATTCGTCCGAGGGATTACCACTTTACATGTCTTTACCAAATTTCATTAAGATCGGACCATTTTTACGGCCGCTATCGTGCTGACAGACACACACACACATATATATATATATATATATATATAATGATGTTTTTTGCTTCTGGGGGCCCCAAAATGTAAAGTTATCATGGTCTCGGACTTAGGTCTAACCATGAGACCTACGGTAATAGCTTCTTCCCTACAGGAGAAATTCGCTAAAATGTTTAGTAATTTTTTTCAAACTTTAATAACATAGTAGATTCTTGGGTCTATAAAGAACCTAATATATCATTTCTCACCACAAGAACCTCCCAAAAGGGTAATTTTCACTTGCCTGGGCTTGTATCAGGTTTGTAATCATATTACCGTTTTACTGCTAGCAGGACCCAAGGTGAAAATCTTGCATAGTTTATGTTTGCTAAAATAATGAAAATTATTAGATAAATTTTAAAAAAATGATAAAATCACAATTTTAAACTAACATCTACTATATGAATTATGAATATAAAATTGTGTATAATGTTTGCTGAAAAGTGAAAAAAATGTGCTCAAAACAGATGGTTCTCAATAAACTTTTATAATCAAACCCTTTGTAAAGGCTATTCTAATACAAGATTAATGTAATAAACTGCATACTACATTAATTTGATCTCTTTTTATTTAGTTTTCATTTTTTCATTAATTTTTTCCCATGGGTGGCATGTAGGGCATAAGCCCTGATCATCAGCAAACATTGTTGGATAGTTAGTGCTTAAATTTCATTTTGAAATATTAGATACAAAATATTTGTTTTTCATATGTAGGCTGCAAGTGGTATTGCTAATCATCAAACTAAATTTTTACACTGATCACAGTATTGCAATCCATTATTTTCAACCTTTATTTATCCTTAAGATAAGCGAGCTTTCCATAAAGATAGTTTTAAGAGAATTCAACGTTACCAACTGTAAAAACAAGCCAATGACCTCAATAAAAAGCTAGATAATGACAAATAACTGTCACTAATAATTTTTAATCACAGAAACTTAATATTTAGGATAACACTTTTGGCCGCCATCTTCTATCCACCATTTTGAAATTATGTAAGTTTACCTAAATTACAAAGGTGGTGTTGTGATCCACAATTTTGAATTAGGTAATTTATTTATACTGAGTTCAATGCCGAAATCCGTTTTTTACCATCATTTTTGAGAAATTGATATTTGATTATTTTTTAACTAAGAAATGTTAATATTTCAAAACAAAAAAAAGATTATTAAAACTAAAATATGGCATTGAATTAAGCAGGTAAAATTTGTTTAATAACAATACCATCATCACATTTTAAGTGAATTCCCTCTATCCGGAATCCTCGGGATCCGCGAAACCCATCCGGATGACAGATTTTCCGGTTGAACAGATATTCCATAAGACATGTTAAATTTAACTCTAATGCATACAATATTAGCTATAGTAATCTGGTTTACACTTCTTGTGATTATATGGTCTCAATTCTTTGACAAGAGAATAGTCGATTTAAAGTCCATTTCTTTCCGATCATGTCTGGTTAAACCGATGTTTGATAACAATCTTTTGGTTAAAAATTTGTAACTTGTATAGTGTTTAGTTCGGTTAAATTAATGTCCAGTTAAAAGGTTTTCGGATAAGAGAGTCTACTGTGCTTTATTTCAAAATAACAGATTAGAATGGCAGGCAAAAAATTTTCATTTGTCAAAATAAATTTGAAGTGACTCAAAAGTGACTGGTGATGGTTTCTTTGTCAATGTCTTGTATACAATCTGCCTTGTTTAACAATCCATGTGTTAAAACCTGATCCAAACAAAAATATACAAGGCTTTTAAATCTTAAGAAATTATCAATCAACATATCATATACTTATACTAGGGGTATAAGTAATCGAGTTTCGAGTTTTCCGTGTCAAGTTTACACTGTTATACTTGACTCGAACTTTTTTGAGTTTCTAAAAATACTCAAAATTCGAGCGAAGGAGTTTTTCCCGCGATTGAGCTTTGCAGTCGTTTTTTGCGGTACAAATTCTTTGCTTTACTTTAATTAAAGAGTTTTTAAGTTAATAATATCTATAAATTTATACCACTTTATTCCTTTATTCAATAATTTTTGGTTACTTCTTGTTCCTTCTGTTTTTCCAGTATAAGAAAAAATGTCGGCTGATTTAACCAAACACTGAGTTAGGCTTTATGAAAACACATCTTTAAGATGGCCTGAGCTTTAGTAAATTTCACACAGAAAAACCAAATTTTGTTCAAGAGATTTAAAGTATAAAGTTGCATTAATTTAGTTGATATCTTTTTTTATATATTTCTTAATATGATTTTTCTTTGAGTTACATATAGCTTTACGTAAGTATAGTTTGAGTTGTAGAGGTAATTTTGAGTTAATTTTGGCTGACAGAAAAAAATTTGCTCTAAATCCAAGTTACAGAGGTTAACCTGATTTCAGAATTAAAGAATAGTGACTTTGGTCCGGCTATGACTCAGAGGCCATGGTTTTGATTTACAGAGGTCCATTGAGTAAATCTCAAAATTTAGAGGTAAACTTGGACTTATAGATGTAAAGTGGAAATTTAATTATTCACCTTGCCTGCTGAACTTTGAGTGGTAAAGGTAATTTTTACATTGCTTCAATTCAACTTACAAAGTTAAAGTATTACCTTAAAATTTATTTGAGATACACATCGTTTTATTTATCCTAGCGGCATTAGACAGGATAATCCTAGGGGATAAAAAATAATTAGAGTTATCGAGGATTATTGAGATTCGAGTCATCGAAAGTTGACTGAGCCTTTGGCAGCAAACCTGTATACTAATTTCCTATGTTTTTAAGTGGAGAAAATAAAAAAATATTGTTTTTACTAAGTCAGTTTGATATGTTTTGAGTAATTTAAATTTCCTGAATGCGCCTGCCCGCTGCAACCGAGGAATAAAATGTTATTGTGAAAGTTGCACTCAGCCTTTTTAAAATTCAAACAGGCAATTTGGCTTTACACATAAATCATATTTTTTCATAAAGTTGATTGCAAGAGTTGCATCAATACATCAATTGCAGGAAGAGTTGATTTAAATCGGATTATGTTGTCGTGATGTAGGGTAGTGAACGATTATGCACTTGATTGGCTTGGCTGTTTACGTTACTCTGAGTGTATGAGAAGCCTTGTGTTGTCCATTCACGTGCAAGGGCTGGCTGGCTGACCAATACCTAGGCCTTAAGCTTCTTACTTGACTCATAAGTCCTTCACGTTTTGGCTGTCACATGGCCATGAATATTCGTATCGCCCCTTTTTGTTGGCAGTTTAATCTAGAGGCTCCAATATTCAAAACTTTGACTGCCACTGTAACCATCTCCAGTAACAAGGTTGCAGTGCATGTAAATGGCAATGTTGCACCTAATCTTACATAATAACATGCACTCTTGCAGCCCCATCCATTGAATACTTAAAATCAACTGACTCTGAGGATAGGGCAACGCTTGCAAAGTTATGCTGCCAGTCCAAAGGCCGCAGCTTTGCTTTATTTTCTAACTGTGTGGGGCAAAATCCTGAATCACTCAAACTTAATTTACTAGCTCTCATACCCGTTCTTCTTAGTATGGTTGAACTGGAAAGTACCAAAAGTTCCCATTAAAATCAAATAAAAACCACAAAAATCCAAAACATTACATATATGTACATTACATTGATATATTATTATATATATTACATTTATAAAATAGGATGTTGGTATATATAAGGTGTTTTTTAAAAGCAACGCAAAACTTTATTTTATCCGTGAGGTATTATTCCCTTACAAGATCCCGGATTTTATCCTACCATATATTATTTTCTTTGGGGATAGAAAAAGCTAAGGCCTATGAAAACAATTCACAGGATACTCAGTACTTCAAAAAAAACATTTAAAAAATCTAGTACAATTAATTCAAAGAGGTACTTTGCAATACATGTTCAGGGATTTGATGGAGAGAGCACAACTCTATATAAATTTAAATGGCGGACTGTTTAAACACGTAATGTAAGCTAAATGTGATAAAACTTAAGTAATAAGTTGTGTAAAATGTAAAGATTAACAAAACAATACTCATCTCATCATTATATGTGCATTATTCAATCTTAAAAAAAAAACCATGAATATACATATATACCATCAGGACCTGTGGCTTCAATATACAATAATATACAATAATATACAATAATATACAATAATAACAACAATATGGTTCAACAATATAGTTTTGCTTTTTTTAAATTATTCTTGTTGCAAAAACGTATTCCTATATACATGTCAAATGTTCTTTCATGAAACAGAAAAAAGTGTTTAGAAATTCGCTTTGTACTCAGGTTTGCTGCAACGGGAGTATTGTATTCCTGTCTAAAAGCCCTGTATGTACTAAAAATATGACCATATCCAGCCCCCTACCGACAAAGGCCCTAAAGGTCGCTGCCCTGGGCATGCTCATGCCCACTATCGGCGGTGATCCCTCTTGCAAGTTCTGTTTGTTTGTGTCGGCCCCCCTTTGAGGCTTTGTCGGTGGGGCGCTGGATATGGTTGCATTTTTAGTACAGACAGGCCCTTTAGGCAGGAATAGAATGCCCCCGTCGCAGACCTGCATACTAAAGCGAATTTTTAAAGACATTTCTCTGTTTTATGAAAGTACATTTAACATGTAAAAATTCAGCCTGGTCAGTCGGTTCAGTATTTGCATGGACCACTTACAAAAAACAAACAGATATCACCTCTTCATATCATGTTATAGATAATTATATGAATTGTGAAAACATACACTGATGATATATATTTAATGGAATAATTTTTTTGTAATAATGGAATTATTATGAGGTACCTATAATGAATAGACTCTTTTGAAGATGATTTATTAATAACAATTACAAAACAATAAATTTGGTCAATTTTTCGCCTTTATACTTACTCCATAAAATAAGATTTTAACAATTAATTTAGGTATATATTTAATTAGTAATAGCACTTTACAGAAGGATTAAACTTTGATAGGTATTTACAAACGAAGGTAGGAAGAATCTAGATATGTTGAGGACAATTTGTAATAATGGCAGAAACGTGTTTACTAGTTTAAATTGGCTATCAAACCACATATTAAACTTTTCAGCAATACTGCAAAATTGATTTATTTGTTAGCACTAACCACTTTCCTCTTTTAACCCCATTCCAGATAAAAAATGTTATCGTATATATGGTGCAAACTTGAATCCTTTACTTTTTGTCTACCTACTTTTTTTGTATTTCCTTTTTCTCACTTGAACTGTAATAATCTATTAGTGTAAAATTATATTATTAAAATAAGCTACCAAATGGAAGGTTGTTTTGTTTCTATAATGTTAGAGATAAGGCTAGAAGATACACAAACATTCACAACAACAGCAATTTCCGTTGTAACTATTCTAATAATTAATGAATGAATCATCCATTCGAATCTTGTACGTTTTTTATGTTCTAGACGACTATTTTTCAAGACTTTCCTCTTTGTAAAGTCTGACCAGTTTCAACCCAACTTTATAAAAATGAACTAAATACTTTTATAAATAAATTTAAAAAACCTATAATAAAATGAAACAAATTTAAATTTACTCACAAGTACATAGAGAATTCCATCAAAATCGGTTATTAGTTAACAGAGATATATTTTTTTTATATTTGCCATTACAAAAACATCAGTTAAAGTACTGTGTTTACCGCCAAACGAAAATATCAATTATCTTCTCAACTATACTGGATTGTTAATGTTTTTAAAGATAAATTCAAAGGTTGAAAGTATATTTTGATTATTATAATTTAAAGTAAATCTGAAAAATTTGAATTTCTTAACACTAAAATCCCAATAATTTCTGGACTTAAATTTTTACAGGCATGCAGGTGGTGTCATTTTGTTTGTCATCTTGAGTACTAAAAAGCATGAAACGTTTATAAAAATCGTCAGAGATGTTTTTGAGAAATTTGGTTTTTTGTTATTTTTTGGGGTTTTTAGGGATAAATGCTCTTTAAAATCAAACACACACACACACACACACACACACACACACACACACACACACACACTTAAATCCAAAAATTTTGACAAGAACTAACTATACTTTCTCTATGTACTATGGTATGGGGGGGGGGGTGGAAATAATTCCAAACCCCTAGCAGCTTTTGAGTAAACAAAAAGCTGTAAATAAAAACAAATGCATCAGCTGTTCAGCCCTTTTCATTATATTTGTGCCAGAATAGGCTCACATTACGCTATGAAATATTTTATGAAAGATCTTTTGTAAACTATTTTATTTGACCAATCAAATTTCAAATATCTTGTTTTGGATACAGTAGTCCAGGAATTTCAGGAAATTCTACCTAACAAATCCTGACCAAGCTGAAACTTTTCACAGATGTTAAGTAAACCATTACAAACAACCATTTATTTACCTGCTTATTTAGATAGGATCTACTATATACTTCATTCAATGAGAGTGTAAAGGAAAGCCCCGCCTTCTGCACCAGCTGTTTTGTTGACAGGCTGTGTCAAATGAGTACCTGTTGTTATTGCTACAGAAATCTGAAGAGCTTAAGTATGAATTTGGAGATAGAACTGGTTGACTGTTGACAAAGCCAATTATGGCTATGTTTCTTTGCAGTGAACTTAAAATGCACGTGAGCTTTACAAACAGTAAATAAATAGACAAATAAATACATTAATATATGCTTTAATTATTGTTCACATCACATATGGTTTGTTTTTATTCATTTCAAATTGCAAAGTGGAGTGGCTGTGAACCATCCCTGGGAACATATGGACTGCCTCTTCTCTGATACGTTCTTTCCTATACAAATGTTATTTAAGGGGAGGGGCTTTACTTTACACACTCACTGAATACTCATCTCAGATAATAACAAAACAACCCAATTTTCATGTATCTTTAGCAGCAAACTTTCATGCTCATTTCCCATGTTTTTTTATGGAGAGTGTAAAAATGTCATATTTCGCTCTGTTACTTTGAAGAGTTTTCAACTCGCTGAGAATACAGTATAGTGGTTTGAAAAAACAAAATTTTGGAATTTTGAATTGTAATAGGTTTTGAAAGTTGTGAAAGTAGCATGTCGAACACTGATGAATTACTTCAATAAAATTATATAAGATTTTCCGATCGCACATTGACCTTGAAGTTTAACATGTTAAACCCCATCATAGAATTAGTGAATAAACATGATTTGGTTTTTGTGTTACTCTGATAATTGTAGAAAAGTTTTCCTATGAAAAATGGAAAGAGATCTTTAAAACCTTTAGAACAATGCATAATTTATTCAATTACACCACAGAATCATTGGCTAAATACAAGCCGAAAACTTGAAAAAATGCATAATGCATAAATAAGGGATTTTCATGAGGCCATAGATCGTTAATACTGTTGCCTAATTGGAAAAATTATTCCATTCCTCAAAATGAAGGGGTCCCCCGTAAAACGTTCTAAACGACAAAAAACTATAGTATCGATATGAAAGTTTTAACACCCTATTTATAACATCATAATGTAGCCTTATATTGAATTTGTACGTGCCAATAAGCATTTAAAAAAATGTTTCATGTTTCTTTAAGGGTTATAACGTTCTAAATGACTGGCGCTTGAAACGTTTTCTGACGGACTACTCTTCTACTTTGTGTTCAGTATCGAACATCGATGTTTTCAAAACATCAATGTTTGGAGGTCGATGTTCGATGTTTTACTCTTGATATTAAAAAGTCAATGTTTTTCTACCATCGATGTTTTGGCATCGAAGCGTTTTTTTATTGCTGTAATTAAAACGTGTTTTAGTTTTAGGTACTGTATAATGATAAGCCCAATAGTCCAATTATAATAACATGTATTTGCCAAAACTGTTATAATTTTGTAGCTTTTTACAATATAATATTTATAAATATCAAGTAAATCAAGTAAATACTCGTTTCTTATTTAAATTGGATTACATTGTACATACATATGATATGTAATAACACATTTGTTTTTTACTTTATGGAATACCAAAGTCAAGGAGAAATGTATTCAACTTGTAAAATTCAGTATTCACACATTTTTTGAATATGAATAGCGATATAACGAGATTAGAAACTTCAATATGATTTACTTGAAAACATCGATGTTTTTCGCTTAAAATCATCGATGTTTTTGAACTGATATTTTTGCTACATCAGTGGTAATGGTTTGATATTGCTATCGATAGTAACATCGATGAAGAACTATCGATGTCTGAACCCTACTACTTTGGAAGAAAACATCAGGGAGTATAGGAATACCAACAGAAACAAAAATAAAACTGAATATAAAACAATTTTATTGATGTAAAAGCTTAAAAACGTAATGTTGTTATTAAAACGTGATAAGTCATTTTGCTGAAATATATCCACATGTGGTGCTTAAAACGTTATTCTACGCACTTCTTGTGGGGTAAATTTCCAGGCCTTGGCTTCTTAGTTTTTGAAATATAGGGTAATCCAACTTTTCTAAATTCATTTCTGGTCTTATATCCTTCCACTTTCCAATATTTACTTCACGTCTTTTATTTTTATTTTCGCGATTTTGGTCCTTGGGTGACAGCGCAACGATCGTCGGGGATTCCATCTTTCGGCGAATAGACATTATTCTCCAGAAAGTCTGTGCAGTCTTGTGAAGCACGCAAACTTCGACAGACGAAATCAGGCCTACGAACTCAAATATCTTCAAAACAAAATATACCACGGTGTAATTCATGTCCTAGTGAACCTTTTACACTGAATATCTCCGATTTTGAAATTTTGTCGCTTAGAACGTTTTACGGAGGACCCCTTCAATGTTTTAAAGAGCTCTTTCCATTTTTCTTGGCTTTCGTACGATTATCAAAGTCCAGCATAAACCAAATTATGACTATTCACAAATTCTCTTATGGAGTTTAACAAGTTAAACTTCAAGGTCATTGTGCGATCGGAAGATCTTATGTTTCTTAAGTTATTTTTCAGTATTCTATATGCTATTTTGCAACTTTTGAGACCTATGATTCAAAATTCCTAAATTTTTTTTTCACACCATCCTAGAATACAGGTCAGCTGTATTGGGGGTGGGGGGTTATTTATTCGATTGTGTAGAAGGAAATCACTAATACATTTTTTTTAGGAAGCTTACACATTCTCTGCTTAAGACTTGTGTGGTATGTGCAGGTTACCCATCTGAGCTGTTCTACAGAGGGACAGCGATGTTTGAAACAATCTATGGAATGATAATTGCATTTCCTATTGTTTGCTTCTTCTTCGTTCCTGTTTACTATAGTCTTGGAATTACATCTGTGTATCAGGTACAAAACCTCTTCATTGAATCAATTCAACATGTTGTGGTAAAATATAACTTACAACATTAGATTGTTTGTAGTAGTGTAAAGTAAAAGCATCAGTTTCAGTAAGTTGTATTTTTTTTATTCTTGAAAATTTTAATTGGGGGATGTTTTTGTTTAGTATATGTGTAGAAACTTGATCTATTTTTGAGGGCCTTTACTATTTTTCCAATTAGCAAAATATTTTTACAGTATCCAAACAATATTAATCAATTTTAGAATAAATATGTTCTAAAAAAATTTTATAATATTGGACAAATTTCATGTTATTGTCAAAACAATGTAACGACTGTAACGACTAACGGGGCAACAAGGGCTGTGTCCTGGGGCCCTCAAGTCTAGTGGGCTCATGATTAAGTTGTAAAAACATCAACTAATTAAACTCCCAGGAACCTGAAATATTTTCATTGATTCAAATTCACTTAATGACAGCTTGAGTTAAAATTCAATTTTTGAGCAAAACCGTACTTATTACATTTGTTATAATTTTTATATTGCTATAATATTATCGATTTCAGAAACGTTATACGATTGAGTAACATGATGGTTTTCTTGGAAATTCGTCAAGATAAAAATGGCAGAAGACATTTATTTAAACTACTTAAGTTACAAGAGAAACAGATTACTTCCCCGAGTTACTGATTATTTTTTTTATCAATTTTTATTTATTTTAGAGGCCAACATTTGGGGTTCCATTTACTTTAATATTATTTCAATCAGGTTGTCATATCATACGTTTGGATTGAGAGAAAAACTTAAAATATTTATGATAAATTGGCATGGGTTTTGCATCAAGCTTTGAGATCATAGGTCTCGTCTACTTGGGTATTACTATCATAGAGAATGAAAGGTTTTTCTGTATGCTCTAAAATACAAACCAATCAATTAAATTTATTTGGTATTTTTAAATTCTAGATGAGAGCCAGGCTTAGTAGTTACCATGGATGTGCATTACAGCTACATGTCCAGCTTAGCATACGGCATACACCCTTAAGGTTTTGGCATTATCACACAGCAAATTGCCATTGGTGAATGGGGGAATTTGAACCTGGGACTTTGGGGACCAAAGTCCCATGATCTACCAGTATAGGCTGCACCCCCAAAATGTTGTGTTATTACTTTCCTTTAAAACTTATGGCAATGTTTAAAAGTAACTCTTTAATGAAAACACATTTAATGTTTATTAAATTTTTACCTTTGCATAGCCTGCCAGTCAATCAATATTTTACGAGGTACAATCAAAAAGTTCCCGGAATGAATTTTTCTAGACATATAGCGCAATCGCCAGTGGGAAATTTGGCTTGCAGTAGTTGGTACGACTCCTAGGGAGGGCACATCGGTAGTGGTGGCATAATTGACTTGTCGTATTGCAGCAGTGGAAAGAGATTTTCGTGTATCTGCAAATCGACGTTGTCGGATTTTTGAAAAATGGCATTTCATGAACAGCACACGAACATTGCTCTGTGTTTAACTTTAAACATCACCCAGTGAGACTCTTGAGTTGTTAATTCAAGCTTATGGAGAAGAGGCGGTGAAGATGATTTTTAAGTTGAATACAGAGCAATGTTCGTGTGCTGTTCATAAAATGCCATTTTTCAAAAATCCGACAATGTCGACTTGCAGGTACACGAAAAGCGCTTTCCAATGCTGCACTACGGCAAGTCAGCTATGCCACCACTACTGATATGTCCTCCCTAGGAGTCGCACCAACTATTGCAAGACAAATTTCCCGCTGGCGATCGCGCTATATGTCTACGAAAATTCATTCCAGGAACTTTTTGACTGTACCTCGTATGTCTTCTTCATCAACAGTGACGGATAATACTATTTCTGCCCCTAAAGGCCCCAAATGTATAAAAGGTCCTATTATATATTTTACCAATTTTTTATTGAAAAAATAATGTTTTGCTACTTGAATTTGGTAAATATTATCTCACCTACCCTCTTTAATCACACATCGGATATCAACTGCCCTCCCTCCAGGACATGACTTCGGTGCTGAAGCCTATATGGCTTAATACAGTAACATAAAATGTGTTCAGAGTTAGCCTGTTTGTCACAATCCTCTTTTATAACTCAGTATTATCATTTTGCTCAATTGATTTTTTAGTTTTGTGCAGTCAAGTGAGCTGTGACCTTAACCTTGTTGTAATTTTTATTTTTGGTCTTTATAGACATGTATTTTAGAAGGACCAGTTGTTACTCGGATTAACTGATCTCTTGGTTATTTGACCTATGGCCCTGTGTAGGGCATTTTAAGTCTATACTATACCTAACAAAATATACCTTTCCGTTCAACTGTGTGATTTACTTGGCTCTCATCGCCCATCCAAACAATTCGCACATTCTAATTAGTGTTGAGAAGAAAAAAAAGGAACTAAAATTCAAATTTTTACCTTAATTTATAAAACATTTTTTATTGATGATGAAACAATAAAATTGGATAATAACTGTTTTTTTATAGTATTTGGACATGAGGTACAAGTCCAAGCTAGTGAGGATGCTGGCTTCCGCTACTTATGTGTTCCGAAGTCTGCTTAACCTGGGAGTTACTGTGTTCACGCCTTGTGTAGCCCTCAAGACCATCTTTGGCTTCCCTTACTCCGTCTCTATCTGGGGAATAGTAATATTTTCTTTCATCTTTACTCTAATAGTAAGTGATTTTCCTTTCATTTAAAATTAAAATTAACTTTAAATTTTAACTTCAATGCCAAATACAGTATTTATGTTAACTGCTACTATTACATGTTTTACAAAGCAATTAAACTAATTGCTTTAAATTAATTGGGAAACTAAATATTTTACCTAGGATGTTTAAGCTATATTTCACTCTTTTTCTGTAAAGCTTATCTGTGTCTATTAACAGAGCACTAAAGGTTCGTACAGTACAATATACTGTGTGTCCCAAAAGTCCCGGAACGGTTTAATATCTTTTAAAGTAAGCCAGATATCAAAACAATATTTTCCACACCTTTTAGTACTAAAAAAAACTTATTTTTGATGTATGTGTCATTTCTGCCCCTGCCCCCAAAATTGGATTTTGGGGGGGTAGCCCCAAAATTTTAAATGCAAACCCCCATCATGCAACTGCTTATTTTAAAGGGGTTGTTAAAAGAAACACAATGCCGCAAACCGGAGGGATATCATGCTCCAGTCAAAAATGGCAGCCAAAAAATTAAAAAAAAAAAATTAAAAAATGCTGTCCATCAATTAAAATTGAGTATATATTCTGTGTTCGGCAATTCACATTTAAATCGAATAAGAACCACCAGAACACATTTTAACTACTTAAAAGATGCAAAAATAATAATTTCTTAAAGTCATCATCAAGGCTCGACCCTCCAAAATGGTTTTGGGGGGTGGGGGTTTGTCCAACCAGATGCAATATCAACTCACATTGCATGACCACTCATTTTAATTTGCTGAGTAAAAAAATAAGCCAAAGCTTGTTTTAATTAAATTCCAAAAAAGTTACCTTACTTGTAATAAATAAATTAATTTTGTTAGTGTCAAAATTATTTAACTAACATTCTAATAGATATCCGCCTTAATGCGACCTTTGGCTCAGTGGCAAAGGTCTATTTTTTTCCACTTGAAGGTTTAAAGATTTTTTTTGGCTCAGCGGCAGCACCTGCAAAGGGTCGTCTAGGCGTTACCTTTTAGAAAAACCCCATACATGAAGTACAAAATATTTTCCACAAAAATAACAAATTTTTTAAAAATTTCATTAAAACAAGCTTTGGCTTATTTTTTTACTCATTCAGCATATTGAAACGAGTGGTCGTACGATGTGAGCTGATATTGGAATTGGTTGGAAAAACTCCCACCCCCCAAAAACAATTTTGGAATATGTGTTCTGGTGGTTCTTATTCAATTTAAATGTGAATCGCCAATCACCGAAAATACTCAATTTTAATTGACGGACAGCATTTTTTAATTTTTGAATGGCTGCCATTTTGGACTGGAGCATGATATCGACCTCCGGTTTGCGGCATTGTTTTTCTTCAAACAAGTCCTTTAAAATAAGCAGTCGCACGATGGTGGTTTACATTTAACATTTTTGGGCTATCCCCCCAAAATCCAATTTTGGGGGCAGGGGCAGAAATGACACATACATCAAAAAGTAGGTTTTTTTATTACTAAAAGGTATGCAAAATATTGTTTTGATATCTGGCTTAATTTAAAAGATATTAAACCGTTCCAGGACTTTTGGGACACAGTATACTCGGTTCCACGTTCACCTTTCAGTATGGGATTGCCGTAAGCCATGTATTTCAAATGGCAATTCAAGTTGCACTAGCCAAACTATGTTAAAATCAGCTGATAATTTTGTAATAATTTGTTATGAATATTAGTAAACAAATATACCCAACATAGCATAGGTAATAGAATTTTGTTGTCCCATAAGACCTGTACTGAAAGGTGAATGTGGAATTGTGAATAGGTATCTATCTATATCAGTGTACAGTTTGTCTGTTTTATCTTAAGCTATGGGAGTCATTTATACCTGAAGCAGTTGGAGTGGAGTGGAAGTCAACAGAACATCACAGCTAATCTGAAGTTGTACTAGCCTGGCAAGTTAACATTTCCTACCGGCTGTCTATTTACACCTTTACTGTAATTTGTAAACTAACGCAGTTGATGTTTGTTGAAATTAATTTGAACATTTTTACTGTCCCAGATAATTGAGAATAAAAAATGTTTGACAGCTCCGACAACGGATTAGGCCATAGCTCAAGATAAAACAGACGAACTATAGAAATAAAAGACATTGGATGAAATCCTTAATCGTATTGTGACATTCCAAAGTGGACTTACCATTAAAATAATTAATGATCACAATTTTTTATATCATTGCATTGATTCAGTAAACCTTGGATTGTCCGAATGAATGTAGTGATTGAGGATCTGTTCTACATAACCAAAAATCTGGATGACCTAAAGTTACCACAACAACCTAAAATTACCATAAATATAAAAATAGTGAACCATCGAGTCTGATATCGCTTACATCATCAGAATTGCTGCAATTGGTACGGTAAAAATATCATGTAAGATATTGTCCTTAATGTGGTAAAAAAAATCTAATTATTATTTTTCAACATTTGAATACAGTATTATTGGTTTCTCGTGGTACTATACAGCACACAATACCAAATTCGTCTGCCGGACGATCTTGTGGCAGTATTGCTGCTGCAGCACACAAATCTTATCTCCATCAATGTGTGAAAACCCAGTCACAGTAGCTTCATTGTCTGGATAAAAACATTTTATGCCCCAAAAATCAACTGATACTATATCAATAACACATTCAATTTCTTACTATTAATTTACAACAATAGCAGTTAAGATTTTCCCCTAGTACGATAACTAGTACATAGTAACTAGATGACTGGTACAGCTTCACTTGCAATGACATTCACAACTCCAGCATTGACCCATGTTTTTGCTGAAAAACGGGATTTTCTCCAATCAGCTATTTTACTTGAAATTTTTTAATCCATGAAGTACGTTGTAGACAAGATTTTTTTAATAATCCTCATACATTTCATCCAAAATTTGTTAAGGAACTATAAAAGCTTAGTAAAATACATCCACTTGAGAAAGTGATATTCATCTTCAGGGAGGTCTACGGACAGCCATCTATGCAGACATCGTCCAACTATGTGTGATGATTGGATGTGCAGTGGTCATCATACTGCAGGGAACAATCGAGGCTGGAGGAGTCATGAAGGTCATTGACGTAAACAACGAAAATGGACGATTTGACTTCTTCAAGTAAGCAAGAAGAGCCTAATCTCATTTAGTACTAGGCTGTCTCTTAATTTCAAATAATTGAAGATAGAGCGTGGAATTTTAATACACAGAACAATTAAATTGCTTTGCCCTAACTTTAATTTTTATTTTACTCAACTTTTATACAGATATGGCTGCTATTGGATAGAAAAACTACTGTTCATTGGATTGATAACAATTTTCTATGAGCATTTGACTTAAAACTAAACAGCTAAATTTGATTAAAAAATCAACCTGATTTCTTCAATTAAACAGTTTTCTTTTTTCTCAAAAATCAAACTATTCCAGGATACCAGCTCAAAACTCTTTTGAGTTTTAGCTGGATTTTACGATTTCTTATTGATACTTCCCGATTTTTCTTACTTCCTTGTTGAACACTTATAACTTCATTATTGTTCAATGATTTATCAATGATTTAAAATTATTATAAACTACAGTAAAACCTCACTAACTCGACTATTTGTGGACCCAGAGGTTGTCGAGTTTGGGGGTTGTCGAGTTATCCAGAACATTGGAATTTAAATGGGTTTTAATATGTGAACACAAAACAAATATTAGCTTCACATATAAATTTATCACTTACATAAGTATTTTGATATAATGAGTGAACAATCTTTGAAGAAATGTCAAATACTCAACAATGAAAATTGAATGTTCTGTAAAAAATGCTTAATAGAAGATTCTCTGTTAGCTGTTCAAGTGTCGAGTTATACAGACTGTCGAGTTATCGAGAGCCGAGTTAGTGAGGTTTTACTGTACTTTTAAAAGTACTTTTTAACTGATTTTGTTGCTACTTTGGTTATTACTTACGCTTCTCTACACTAAGGTTAAAAAAGGATTGTTTCTACTTTTTGCTTAATATTATGGAATTATGATTCTAGCTGGAGTTTGGACCCCACAATCCGAGTGGATACTTCCTCCGCTATCCTGGGACAGCTTTTCATGTCTCTCTCTATCTTCGGATGCCAGCAAAACTTTGTTCAGCGATATTGCAGTATGGAGACTCAGAGCAAAGTAACCAAGTAAGTATAAGGCTGGGTAAGATCAAGTCAAGTTTCAAGTGATTAAAATAAAAATTATTTTATGTTATGAAACTTTCAAGCAATAATGCTTTTGAAAATTTTGAACTGGGTTATTGGATGGCTTGATATAGGTTTATTGGAAGGTTTCCAGTTGGGTCACAACAATAGCAAGTGGTATTTTATATTTTACATGAAATTTGAAAATTTTTATTCACAAGTATACAATAATTAAACTTACAATTAAAACAGTAGTCAGAAGTAGATTTAAAATAAGTACTGCTAACCAAAAGTAAGTTGTCACATAAAAAACCCTTTTCATTTTATTTAAAAGGACAGCCTTTCTCTTAAGTTAAGTTTGGGATCAAGTGCAAGATTCGTCGAGAATGAGGAAGATGTATAACCGCCAGTCACCATTATGTCCATCGAGCCTCAGTATGAGATTTTTTACAGCTATTGTCTCTGGTTCTTAACACTCGGGGCTGTTAAAGATGTTATAAAGTATTTAAAGTATTGTAAGTATTGTGTCATAAACAAAGATCCAAAAATGAAGGGAAAAATATAGAAGTTTTGAAATATCTGTAGTTTTGTCTCTTATATTTTCTCTTGAGGAAGGTAAAATGTTACTATCAGTGACTTGTTTTTCAATATAATCTTTTGTCATAGCAAAGAAAACTTCAACTCTTGATGATACACATTTTGACTGGCATCCCAGAGATTTCAAGTAAACCAGGAAAATGTATTAATAATTGGGACGAAGTACTTTTCAAACTGACTGTTATGAAAGTTATAGGTACTAGGATAAGAATTTAGATTGTCCTTTTAGACTGATTGACGAGAAGAATATAAGGCCTTGTATCTAAAGAGTTTTGTTGTGTATTTACACAATATATTTCTGAGAAAGATTAATACATTGACTGCTAGAAATTCTTAAAATTGCGTTCCAAAAATGCTAAAAAAGATTTGTAATTTAGAATGTCTGAAAATGGTATAATGAAGGTAGAAATGTGGTTTGGTGCTTGACAGACAACATTTCTGCTAAAATCAGTGGCATAATTTCCAGGATGCAGATCCGCATCGTCAGCGTCTGGGGCAATTTTTCCAGCTTCCTAAAAGTTGTAATTCCAATATATAATTCAAAATCAGCCAACGAAACAACCTGGGTACATTTATTTCGTGTTCTAGTGCCTCAAAAATGCAATTTATATAGTTTTTAACTATCAAAAAAACTTGTTTTTACATACTATATGTATCTAGAAAACGGGTAAAAATACTATACGCCACTCAATTATCATGAGATTTTATGTGAAAACATATATTATAAAATAATTATTTATTTTGAAAAAATAAAAATGTAAATAGTAAAGTAAATATTAATGCAATTAATAAAATAGAAAAATAAAACGATCACAGAAACCAAACGAGTCGATAGAGCGGGAAGCAGCAAACACAGAACAAAACGGTGGGAAATGCCTAACACGCACAAGTGACTTAGATCCCGCCCAAAAACTGCTAAGCTCACACGAAACAATGAAAAGTAAGATGGGCAGTGACGCGGATCCTCATCGTGTACAGCCGGCACTAGTGACGTGTCTCGCGCAGTCAATGAGTTCAACTTATTTTCTGTTTATCTAGAAACCAAATATAGAAATCAATTTACGATGTAAAAGATTTTGAACCCCCTTTGGACAGCTAGCTGTAATCTCATATGAAATCATGTTATCTTAAGTAGTCTAAAATAATGATTCTAGTCTCAAATTTTTGATTTGATTTCATTTGATAATACAGCATCACATGTAAAAAAAATGGGAAAAAATAATATTTCATGTGATGTTTTTTTTTAATTTAGTGCTGAATCTACATTTAAATAGATAGTCCAGTCAAATTAGACTACCGGTAATCAAAGGAAAAAATGCCAGATTGCTGAAAATGATCATTAAATCCACCTAAACGACATATTAGGTGTCTTCAATGGTGGAGCATCTGGTCTAGAAGGAATAGAAATAGAGAATTCGGGTTTGAATTTTGAATTTTTTCTAAAAGCTTGGGGCAGATGGTATAACATTTTAAAGGTATTGTTAAAAGAAACATAATAGTGAAAACAGAACTCGATTATCTCGACCTGCTTGAAAATGGTATCCATTTTTCTGATATTCTTTTATTTATGGAATACCTTGTATAATGTAACCAAGTTAATATTTTTTGTCATTATTCAAAATTAAAAGTCCTTTTAACCTTATCTTAAAAGTTATATGTCAAAGAACAGACATTCAAATATTTCATTTCTCCAAAGATACTTCAAAACAATTGGCCAATTCAGGACATTTTAATTTCCAAACCCTAGACCTTGATTCCTGGAACTCCCTGTATTCCTCCTCAATCAGACACCTCACCTTTAGGGACTTTAAATTTGTTGTTTAGGTTTGTTAACAAACAGCTTTGCCAATTTTCAGCCATCTGGAGATTTTTTTCTTTAATCCCCATTTTTACCTTTAATTAAAATTGGCTAAAATTTTATTTTCATTTCATCCAATATTAAAGTGTGTCATGATATGTTGCAAGGAAAAAAGAAATGACTTTACAGGGTCGTCTGGTGTGGCGTAGTTGGTCTCTCGCTACTAGAGCTTACGATGACTTAATTTTTGAAGTTTTATGAGTAATAATTTACATTGTTGATTTCAGAACACTGATGGGAAACATTCCCATTATGACACTTCTCTTCAGCATCAACTGGATCGTGGGAATGTGTGTATTTGCCAACTATTTTGACTGTGACCCAAGAAAACTAGGATACATCTCAGATATTGATGAGATATTACCATTTTATGTTGAAGACAAGTTCTATTTCCTACCTGGATTCCTTGGCCTGGTTATGGCTAGTTTGTTTAATGGCGCTTTAAGGTACTTAATTATTTTATTTTAATTCAAACATATATAATATTAATAATAATAAGCAGTAAATGTAAGATATGTTATTGTCTAATTATTAATTACTATAGAACATAAAAAAAGTCAAAAGTGCCACACTGTTTGATCACTTTCGAAGTTACTTAAAACAACAGTCACAAGTGTTAAATGTTTCAATTAGTTTAGCTTTATCTTTTGTTTTAAATTTTAACCTTCTGGAGTAGAGCCCCTCATATCCAGCCTCAGTTTTACTGGTCCTAGGTTTATCCGGCCACATCTTGGAAGCCTATATCAAAACATAATTCTGCTTCCAACCTCTGATTATCTCTTGGGTTTCCCTCCGTTTGTTTGTTTCATTATCTCTTTATTTATTTATGGCTCCATTTTACTACCAACAATCAGAATGATCTAGGTCCTAGATAATTCTGATTGTTGGAGGCTAATGTAAAATGTACTGGTACGTTCAGTGTGACTTGTCTACATCACTCTCATAAAAGCTCATGTAACAAATTTCTCACCGAATGTTTTTGCAATTAGGATCCGCCCCGATTTGGCAGGGGTGAACTTGAACTTGCTCTGCTATGTGTACACTACTCAGTTGAGCTTGTAGTTTCTAAACTGTTGTTTAATATGAATTCAGTGTGGTTATTAATTGTTTTGTTTTGTCGAGATCCTTTTGTAGGCCTACGACAGCCTTACAAACACTGATGTAAGTTATGACGGGAGCGAATATATTACTGAATAGGGATATGATTTCATTCAATTTATTCCAAACCATGGTGAAATGGTATCAATTAGTGTTCAAAGTGATGTGTAGTGTTGGTTTTACTAAAATGTGTATTTTTTTAAATCATCCAAAAAGACAAATTAAAGCTCTACTTTGGACTGCATTCACTAGCTATGTATTATTACTTAGGTATAAATTATCGTTTTCATAATAGGTTGGATGATCCAGCCAAATCCTTATCCAGCCTGGGTTGGTCTCGTAGAGGCCGGATATAAGGAGTCCTACTGTATATCTTAAACCAATACTTGGACTTATAGATAACCACACACAGCTGAGAAAAAATAAAATAAGAACCAACGTTTCAAATGCCCCCATTGCAGCAGACCTGCATACTCAGCAAATTCCTGATGCATAGAATCACATTTCAACAAAACATAAGTGATACATGACAATTTTTTAGTTCCTCCATAAGAATAACATGGAAAATAAGTATGCAAGTCTGCTGCAACAGGTATGCAAAAATCTGGCGGTTTCAAATCAATACTGGATTGAGCTGTAAGAAGCCATAAACCAAGTTTTATCAAGATATGTTGTGAAATAAGCAAAACATTGATTTTTACTTACTCCCAATAAGGTTAACTTTGGGACAATGTGTACTGTGTTTACCACTTTCAATATCTCGGATACCAATGGACATAGAGGAATGATTCAACATGCTAAATTGTTTGTTTTTTCGAGCTGCATTCAATGGTGCTAAGGAAAATTGGATTATTTTTATTTTTCTATGTAAAACTCAAAAAAACCATTTTTTGGAGGGTTTATTCCCATTCACGCCCCCTCCTGGTGGTCCGATCGGCTGGTTTATGAACTCGTCCGAGTTTTTACCACTTTACATGTCTTTACCAAATTTCATTAAGATCAGAATATATTTACAGCCGCTATTGTGTTAACAGACAGACATATTTTAAAACTCAGACGAAAGGTGTTTTTTGCTTTTGGGGGCCCCAAAACGAAAAGTTATCATGATCTTGGGCTTAGGTCTTACCATGAGTACTGCGGGAATAGCTTCTTACCTATAGGGGAAATCGCTAAAACTACAGATTAGTACCAGGTACATACCCAACGGGGTTATGTGCTTCAGCTCTGATTTTGATTCTATCACAGCTGAAAAACTTTCATGGTATCAGGTATTTTAACAGAATGGTTTGATAGTACAAACTGCGTTATAGAATTCAACTTTGGGGGGGGAATTTGCGATTTAGTGAGGATTTTTCGCGAATTTCCTTAAAGGAATAAGCTATTACGGTAGTACTCATGGTAAGACCTAAGTCCGAGACCATGTTAACTTTTCATTTTTGGGTCCCCAGAAGCAAAAAACACCATTCGTTTGAATTTATATATATATATATATATATATATATATATATCTATATATATGTCTGTTAACACGATAGCGGCCGTAAATATGGTCCAATCATCATAAAATTTGGTACAAACGTGTAAAGTGGTAATCACTCGGATGAGTTCGTGAACCAGCCCGATCAGACCACTGGAAGGGGGGGTAAAGGGGGATAAACTCCCCCAAAAATGTTTTTTTGAGTTTTTTACATAGATAAATAAAATTTATCAAATTTTTGTTGGACCATTGAATTCAGCTCAAAAAAACAAACAATTTAGTATCTTGAATCACCGCTCTATGTCCATTGGTTACCGAGACATTGAAAGTGGTAAACACAGTACGTTGTCTCAATGAATTTGAATTGAATTTTTTCGAATTGAAAATATCTTTATTGTTCATTATTACACACTTTTACATTTATAGAATATCAAAACATTACACCGGTATAACAATAATTAAGCACCCTAACTAATAAACACAATTTGAACAATAAAGCCCAGAGGTTATAAAACCTGTGTGGGAGCACATAATTAAGTAACATATTTAGTCTCGCAGTGAGATAGAAAACCTGGTCGGTCACCAGTACCACATAATTCTCGTAACACATTAACTAAGATAAAACATACATTTAAGGCTTCATTTATGAACTAAACAATTATAAAAGTAACAATTACTAACAATGAATTGAATTTTTTACCTATTACTTACTTAAAAGACACCAATGAAGAAAATAATTTAGTAACTAACCAAACAAGTATAGATAGTACTTTTAACAGATACCTAATTTGTCTCTACTGAAAAGCTGAAGTTCAAACTATTAATTAAAATTCATATAATACCGTACAAAACAACTGCATTAAAACTACACTATAGTCCTAAAAAATCTATTTACATCAATCTCCTTTATGAGGAAATCACGAGTAAGTTTGTGAAATCTTTTCCTATGAGCAAATTCTTTAATATATTGTTAAATAATATATTGTTATTGGTAAGGTTCAATGTTAACCTTATGGGAAATAAGTAAAATTCTATATCTCGCTTATTTCTCAACATATCTTGATAAAACTTGGTAAATGGCTTCTTCTAGTTCAAATCTACTAAATATTGAATTAAAACCAACCAGTTTAAAAATACCTGTAGCAGCAAACCTGCATACTCATTCCCCATGTTGTTCTTATGGAGCTTACAAAAAACATGTCAAATCTCGCTATGTTGGATTAAAATATGTTGTTTTGCGTTTGAAATTCGCTGAGTATGCAGGTCTGCTGCAACGGGGGTATTTAGATTTAGGGAGAATATTAAAAATACAACCTTTTGTCATCAAATAAGTATTTTAAATAATTTATTACATTTAAGGGACAAGCCTTGCTCATAATCAAGCATAAATATAAAAAAAAGAAACGCAAGTTGCAAATGTGTATGAAACCAAACGAGTGAGCGATTTTCCGGCCGCCAACCGACCGAGAGATTTTCAGGCCCCGATGTGCATGACTGATTTTCATCCAGCTGCAATATTACCGAAATATTTATTTCTTGCGATTTGACTGAGAGATTTGTCGGCTACAGTGTTGTAACAAAAACAAAAACTAGCTATTTCATTTTGTTTTACCACCAGTATATGGGATCTCCCAACCAAAGTTTTAAAGTAATTTTTTTACCTGAATTCCTGACTGGTTCACTCCGTGCATGGAACTAACAGGGATTTGACAGCCATGATACAAACGAGAGTCTATCAGCAACAAAATGACTGAGATTAAAAAAAGATGATAAGGAAACGTAGGAAGCAACGAAATGGCAAAGTGATGATGACAACAAAACAATCGAGAGAATCACAGGCCACTGCATTGCGTCCATGAGTTTTTCCAGGCTACAAATTAAATAAATCATTCAATTCAGTAAATAAATTGTATCCAAATTTTTGGGGGCAAGTGCCCCCTTGCCTGCGAATTACGCCAATATATCCCAATGTACGCCAATGTATGTTTGACAAAGGTTTATGTACGCCAATGCTTTGAGTATTTGTTATTCAATGCTAATAGCGGAGGGCCTGTGTTGAAAACTAAATCATTGACTTACACAGCCATACACAGTCAATAACTAAATTTTGACATAATCAAACTTAAGCCCATTCTTTATTTGAAACATTCATATAATATGATAAGCTGAGAATAACTTCTTACTTAGAATGCTATAAATTATTATATTTTGCTGTTTTTGTTCGGTTTTTAAAACACGTTTTTCATTTTTTTAAATTGTATTTATCTTTTTTATTTGGACTCACATATGTTTTGCCTAAGAATTTTTGATATTAAGTATCTCTTCTTTTTGTATGGGTGGGTCTGGAACCGGGGGCTAATTAATTGATTTCATGGGGGGTTGAATTTTGGGCGACTCTTGCTATTGCCTTTGGGGTTTGGGCACCCCTGCACGTTATCACAATCATAAAGACAACCATAGAATCCATCCAACAAAAAACTTTCTTGGCACCTCAACAACATCTTGGTTGTATCATGGGGTTGATAGATTTTTCAGTTGCATTTTGGTTGAATGTCTTGTGGTCATTTAGCAACTCAGTGGCCATTTCAGGGATTGAAATCACGCCCCTGACAAGGACCTCTATTTTGACTCCCCCGCCTCTTGGGTAATGATGAGCCCTCCCACAACTCATTTCACCATTTGCATTTGTTGTTTTTACTCATCTGCCTTGTTTGATGAGAATCATCTGTTAGTAGTACAGTAAGCTGAAAAAACTATATTTAATTTTTTGCACTTTTCAAATTTGACTATCATTGTGTCATAATGTTTTTGTTATTTTTTCAGTTTTATGGTTTCAAACCTCAACTCATTGTCAACAGTTTTATGGGAAGACTTTTTCGCACAGATTCCTATGTTCCAGGGATTTAAAGACACAAAACAAGTATACTTCATTAAAATTTTAGGTAAGTAAATCATTATTTCATTTGCATCAAATTTTGATCAAACTTTTTAAGTCCAGATAGCCCAATTTATAGAAGTAGTTTATCCCTCTTAAATTAAATATCATCCTACTAATATTATTATTCTGAAAGTTTGTGAGTTTGTTCATTTGTTTGAAGTTCCATCATGCCTACACTACTGAATCACTCTACCTCATATTTGGTAAGGGGGGGGGGGGGGGGGGAGTGGACAGTTATCTGGAGTAGGACTTAGGAATCTTTTTTATTTCTTGAAATCTTTTGAATCACTTTAAACATGGGCGAAATCACGGGTAACTTAAAGGTGCCTATCCCTTAAATTCACAGTAAAAAAATTATTATTTTGGTTCATTTCAAAACTGTACCTTACAAAATGCTTAACGATAAATTAACACTTTGAACCCTGGGCGCTAAAATCTCTTTTTACGTACGTTACTGGCCAATTTTGGGGTTCAAATTAAAATTCATAGCTTAATACATTTATTTGTTACCCATATAAATTATATATCAAAATAGAGAAAAATATAACCTTTCAAATGATATGAATTTTATTACAGTTACAACAAACAACAATTTTAGGATTCCACATAAAAAAGTGAAGAAAGCAAAATTGCGACGGTAGTCACGTACATCACTCATATCAAATATATCTCTCATATTTTACATTAAACATGACAAAAACATTACGTAATAACGTAATGACAAATCTTATAACTAACTAAGTAAAAGCACACTTTATTGAACACCGACACAAACGTAAACAAAGTAAGCCATTACTGCAGACAACAAAGCGTCGTCAGCCGGTGACGCAAAGGATCAGCTGCAGATATTTGGATTTATTTTTCTGCTGCTAAATAGATTGCTTTTTCGAGACCTTTGGATACTATAATCAATGCCAGAAGATCAAGGAAGAGTTTCCTAGCAACGATTAGCGAAAATACGTCGAATAAACGTTGCTATGGAATTTAATTTCACGGCCCGACCTATACTCGGGCTTTGTACACGGCGACATACGCCATGCACCAAGCTATACTCGGGCTTAGGGTTCAAAGCGTTAAAATTGATTAAGTGATAATGTTGATGAGCTGACGAAGATGTCTATCTTAGGTGGTGTTTGCGGCCTGATGATTGTGGGAGTGGCGTATATCGTGGCCCACATGGCAGGGGTCATTGAAGCAGCCATGATGATGACATCGGCTACGTCTGGACCACTGCTTGGAGTCTTCATCCTTGCTCTGTTTTTACCAGCCAGTAACTGGAAGGTAATTTCTAACAGTGACATACCAGGGTACTGACTTAACGCGTGTGTTTTCCAAACACTGGTTTGGAGGCTCATTAACATAGGGATGTTTGACTTTTCATTTTAAAAAAGGGAGGATCCTTGCCGTGGGAGCTCTTCCAAATCACGTCGATAGTGACCACTGTTGCTAGTGTGGGTCTGTTACATGGTGGAAGGAAAAACATAGGTGTGCTACTCCGACAGTTCAAAGTGGACACCTACTGCTCATCTACGTCATCCAGGAAGCAAAACAACTCATCATGTGATGCTCTCTCTGGCGGCAAATTTATGAATCATTAAAGCTAAAACCACGAGAGAACGTTGCATCTTATTAGGCCTACGTTAAAGTTTTGTTTTTTCCCATTTATTATAGAACAATTTTTCAAATCGAATGAACAGTTAACAATATACAATGGTATATATTTTTTCCAAACAATATTTTTTGTTGTTGCATATTTCATGAGTACGGTTTGTTGTAAGTTTGATACAAGTAGTTTAATAAAAGAATTTTCGCAACACTACACTAGTAAGTAGCCGATTTCCGCTTCCGTTTCAGTGTGGGAAGTCGCCGTTTACAAAAGAGTACGGCAAATATCAGCTGTAGTGAGGTAACAAATCAGCTGGAGTGCGGTAAAGAGTTTTCATTGAGCATTTACCGCACGAGTGCGGTAAATGCTCAATGTTGCCAACTCAAGAAAAAAATAGTATATCACACAATTTACATACATTATACATAAACACAACATTCACATTTTAACTATGACGACCATATCTCAATTGTAACTAAACTGGTTTCCCAGGTTGCGACTGCATACAGTTAATAGCGATAAGTTAATAAAGAGCAATATTATTTATTCAATTGTTGCCGTCTGTGTGACGATAAGACGTATTCCTAGAAAGGCTTACTCGGTCGCTGAACAGCAGATATAACGCTTTTTGTTATCTCCCCCGCATTGCACAGATAAATAAAGTTTTGTTCGCATTTTCTCTCTTCAGTTTATTTAATATTTTTTAAATCTTTTAACTTTCATAGAAGTGTGTTGTTTTTTACTTACCCTGTATATTTGTTGCTGGTAGTGTCGCGAAAACTATCGTACGCAACTCATCCGGGAAGGTGTTTACGTTGCTCGCATGAAATTCCCGCGCTCCGCAAGCGTCGCGCGTGAACTATCATGCTCGCACGTAAACACCTGCTTCCTGCACTAGTTGCGTAATATACTATTTCCTCCATAACCTTAATTTTGGACATTTTTTAACTGCCAAAAAAACTGTTCAGGGGATTCGCTTCATAGTTTACCAACTATTGTTCATGAAATATTGAACGTTTGTGAACAATTTAAAAACGATCAGTGCAACCGCTTTTGAACTATCGCAGTAAGAGTATTCATACTCTGACAGAAAACGTTGATTATGACAATACAGATTTGCTTCATTTCACTGCGTTCGTTTAACATTTAACCACAAAATTAAATGCTGTCCATCGTTTATCCAGGGTAGAAAGCAGTAATCATTTCCTTCCACTTAAAAGCTCTTATAAAATCCTCTAAATTAAAATGAACACTTTAATAATTGATTCGACCAAACCCCGATCCTAACCAGATCATAACAGTACCCCCAGTACCCGTACTTTCAAAAATTGAAATTTCTTTTTAAATGTTAAAGTCATATTACCTGTTTTAATACACGATACAATTGAATAAACCTAAAACACAATGGAATGCAATGATTGTTAATCATTTTAGCGAATTTCCCCTATAGGGAAGAAGCTATTACCGTAGGTCTCATGGTAAGACTTAAGCGCGGGACCATCATAACTTTTCATTTTGGTGCCCCCAGATACCAAAAACACCATTCGTTCAAATTTGTAGATATGTGTCTGTAAGCACGATAGCGCTCGCAAAAATGGTCCGATCGGAATGAAATTTGGCACAGGCGTGTAAAGTAGTAATTATTCGGATGAGTTCAAAAACCAGCCCGATCGGACCATTGGAAGGGGGGGGTCAAGGGGGATAAACCCCCCCCAAAAATGGGCTTTTTGGGGTTTTCACATAGAAAAAACAAACAATTTAGTATTTTGAATCACTGCTCTATGTCCATTGGTTACCGAGATATTGAAAATGGTAAACACAGTATGTTGTCCCAATGTTAACCTTATGGGAAATAAATAAAATTCTATACCTCGCTTATTTCTCAACATATCTTGATAAAACTTGCTAAATGGCTTCTTCTAGTTCAGATATACTAAATATTTAATTAATACCACCCAGTTTTAGTATACCTGTAGCTGCAAACCTGCATACTCATTCCCCATGTTATTCTTATGGAGCTTACAAAAACATGTCAAATATCGGTATGTTTGATTGAAATATGATGTTTGAAATTCGCTGAGTATGCAGGTCTGCTGCAACGGGGGTATTTTAACTGTATCAAAAAAATAAATACGTTAATTTATTTAATAGCATCAAATACAATAGTTGGTAGTATTTTTTAGTATTTTAGTTATATAACCGTGAACTATTACAACAGCATTGGGGTGTCATATCAGCAGTGGTGTAGTGGGGCCGGAGCGGTCCGGAGTGGCGGCGCTCCACCGCAGCTTCGTCCGGCGCAGCGTAAAACGAGGATTGAAAAGCGTCATCATATGAACTTGGTTCTTTTCTCCATGGTGTAATTTCGTCACATTATGGTGAATCAAATCAAAGTCGTGTCGCGGTAACGAACTTGTCCTCGCGCCCGCGGTAAACACAAACTCTTCGTTGCATTGCGGTAAAGGCTGGTTTGCCTAGACAGCGTCAACGTCAAATGCTTTGCATCGGATTGGTAACACGTTGTCCGTGCCCGTGACGTTTGTCTCTCGTTGTCCACTTTGGACGCTGGAAACCAATTTTGTTGAAGTTATTGCGCTACGGTGCGGCGCAATTCGTTTAACGCGGTTTAGGAAAACTATCCTTGTCTTAATCGAAATCAACGTCGCGTCGTGGTATTTTAACTTGTAATTACGTTACGGTTAACGTAACGTCCCTCCACGTCACTGTAAACAAATCGACATTGAGATTCGGTTCACTACCGTCTTCGCGTTGCGGTAAACGTGTCTTGTCGTCCGGCCATCACTCGACGCCGACTCGACACGGGCAAACTAATCTTCACTATAATGTTGACTGAAGATTCGTGCATAGTTTAATTGATATTTTCTTGCCAATTACACGCTCGTATCCACTGTGATTTTAAAGTCTTCGTTCGAAGGGAATTTGTAATATTTCATTTAAGTAACTTTAGTTTTTCGATTTTAGTTTTTGCAGCCAAAAACTGCACAACCCGGCATTCTTTCAAAAACAGTTTCGGCAAAACAAAACAAAATAGAAAACAAGAAACATGAAAATAATAATAGAAATGACAGGTACGATCAGCTGGCTGTCAAAATCGCCCCTTTGCTTCCTGAGTGACGTCACATGACCTGCGCAATATCATACCTATGTTTTTCCTTCCACCATTGGTCTGTTAATTATAAAATAACTAGAATTATATTACAAGAATTAATCTATTGAAACAATTTATAGAACATGACAAAACCACGAGAATCTGTAATAATGAAAATATAATCTTTTATAAAGATGAACAATTAAATTGAATAATTGAAACAGATGTTTTAGAAAATGACAGGCCTAATCCACACTTTAACTCATCTCCTCACCCTCAAATTATTTTTTAAGTTAAAAATTGGTAAACTTTTCATATTTTTTCTAGGATTTTTTTTGAAATTTTTTATTAATTGGGTTTTAATTTTATTCTAGGAAATATACACTTCAATTTGCTAATACAAAATGTCCTCTAATGAAGTGTGAATTAAGACAAGTTTACAATTTTTTTATGCGGTTTTTTTAATTTTTGGGCAACTTTTTTTTACTTAGGGATCTAATGTTTTACTTGGAGTATATCCATATCACCCCTCCCTTTTATCAATATAGTCGTTTGTTAATTTAAACCTGTGCTAACCCCTCAACAAGTATCAACAAGTTGGATTTAAAATTGATTTGTTATTTTTTTGTGAATTTTAATTTTTACTACTCAACTTTTTACTTAGAATAGATTAATGTTACAGCATATTTTTGTCTGAACGACCCCCTCCTTAAACTTAAATAACACTTGATTTTTTTAAATTCAATTTTAATAGTTTTTCTTTCATGCTGATAATTTTTGAAAATAACTTAAAAATTTAATATGTACACTTCTCCTTCATATAACCCTCCATAGGGCGCATACTGAAGGTTACCTCCATACTCGTAAATTTTTCCTTATAAAATAAGAAAGGGTGCAGTCAGCAGTCTCGCGCTTACCGAACCTCACACATCTCTTTCTAGGAACTGACTTGTACGATATTTTGGCTATTTGCTCTGTTTTACAGTCTGACAGAGCGTTTTCGACTAGAGTGGAGGTAACTTCCAGATGCAAAAAACATAGTTACGATATATTTCTTGTAATATATATTTTGAAATCAGTATAAACAATTTTGATACTGATAATTAAATTAAATATTGCTCTTTTTACATTTAATTCAATATATTTTTTCACTGGTAAGCCATGTAGGCCAGTAAAATTAGATCAAAAATTCGTCATGCCTGGAAAAAATTCCTGGAAAGCCGGAAACCGTCTTAATCTTTCCGTTTTACATACGAGGATATTAATTTGAAGTTTGTCCCATTTTTCCTAGTGTGCTTTCGACCTGGGACCAATAAAATATCAGAGTTTTGGGCCATTTTTTATTCTTTTGCAAATAAGTAAAAAACTGTTTATTCTACATAAAAAGTTTAAATACAAGAATTGTAGAGGACAGAATTCTGCATTTATTGAGTACCTTCTGATAAAGATACTTTGAACAGTAATTGATTTATGGTAAGTTAAATAAAGGGTTTTGGTTAATATCTTTTTTAGGGAAAGAGCTATTCCTGTAGGTCTCGTGGTAATCCCTAAGCCCGAAACCATGATAACATTTAGTTTTGAGGCCTTCAGAAGCCAAAAACCCCATACGTTCAAATCTATATAAATATATATGTATCAATATAGATGTATATAAATATATATATTTATGTATTTGTTTCCTCGATAAGCCTCGCAAAAATGGTCCAATCTTAACTAAATTTGGCAAGGACATGTGAAGTAGTAATTATTCACACATGCTTGAAAACCAGCCCAATCTGACCATTGGAAAGGGGAGTGAGGGGGGTAAACCCCTAAAAGTGGGGTTTATTGAATTTTTCATATAGAAAATTTAAAATATTCTAATTTTGGTTTATACAGTTGAATTCAGCTCGAAAAAAAACAAATAATTTGGTATTTTGAATCATTGCTCTATGTCCACTGGTTACTGAGATACTGAGAGTGGTAAACACAGTACGTTGTCCCCGCAATGTTGACCTCACGGGAAATAAATAATACACGCATTGCAGCAGACCTGCATACTCAGCGAATTTCAAATGCAAAAGAACATATTTCAATCCAGCATAGTGAGATTTGACATGTTTTTGTAAGCTCCATAAGAATAAAATGGAGAATGAGTATGCAGGTTTGCTGCAACTCGTCCATTAAAACTGGGTGGTTTTAATTCAATATTTAGTAGATCTGAACTAGAAGAAGCCATATACTAAGTTTTACCAAGATATGTCAAAAAATAAGGAAGATATAGCATTTATTTTATTTCCTATAAGGATAACATGGGGAATGAGTATGCAGGTTTGCTGCCACAAAAATGGAAACTTCGGCGATGTTATAATATAGAATATCAGATCTCACCTAGATAAAGCCCCAAACCAATTTTTATTAAGATATGTTGAGTAACCAATGAACATAGAGCAATGATTCAAAATACTAAATTGTTTGTTTTTCCGAGTTGAATCCAATGGTGCAAGCCAAAATTTGATTATTTTTATTTTTCAATGCAAAAAACTCAAAAAACCCATTTTTGGAGGGTGTTTAATTACTCAATGTAAAATGAAATTAATATGCAAAATAAGAGTAAAAAATAATAAGACATGTTTTCAATATTAGTGGACTGTATAATGTTTTTATTTAACTTTTGTAAAAACAAATGATAAAATAAATCATATGTTAGAAATTAAATTAAAATTATAAGCAGTAAAGAAAATGAAAGATATGTGTTTTTACACAGAGGGGTTTATCCCCCTTTACCCCCCCTTCCTGTGGTCCGATCGGTCTGATTTACGAACTCGTCCAATTGATTACCACTTTACATGTCTGTACCAAATTTCATCAAGATCGGCAGGGCCGGATTTAAGCATAGGCGTCATAGGCGCGCGCCTAGGGGCCCGCGCCACAAAAGGGCCCGCGCCACACAAAAATATATAAAAATTATTTTTTAGAATCCAGGAATTAACGTAGTTAGGTACTCAATAAACTTCGACCAAGAATAAAATAATAATTAATCAGATGTTTGTTATCCCGATTGAACATGAAACATAAACAACGTTATTTCACCACTAAATAGCAGACAGCTCATAAGATAAAACATCGTCGACTGCAGGCCAGCTACAGTTTGTCGGCTGCAGTCCTCGAAGTGGGGATGGGGGGAAGAGGTCTGCAGAGAAAAAAAAGTGTAGAGAAGAAAATATAATAGTATTCAGTTTGTATCAGTCGGAAATGAAAACAAATTGTGACGTGGGGACCGGGGACCAGAAACGTATAACCTGCAGCTAGGACAAAAATTAACTTTGACCAATCAAAAGGGAAATATTACTGACACCTCATTTAGGCTATATTTTACCCAATAGGCTAATAGAGCTTGCAGAACAGGATATGGGTCTACGATTGACACGTCACAAGTTTTGGCTGCACCATAGGCCATACGGGAGTTAGACAACATAACACTATAATAATATTCATGGGAATAATTTCAGCATTTTGATTGGGGGGGGGGGGGTCTAGATTTTCAGACTTCTGCTCCATATCTCAATTTCAACCCCCCTTCCCTTGAAAATGTGTTAGACGCTGAGTTTTGTTGAAGAAGCTATATTGCCAAATGACGGCTGCGAAAAGTCCGAGAGATTTACCGGCAGTGATACAACCGATGTTTAAAAGCCACGAGCCTAGCCTGGCCAAGAGCTGTTTGCTATTGTCATAATACGACCAAGAAATTTGTCAGCTGCTATGTAAACCTAAAGTGTGGTATCCCCTAGATTTCACAAATTAAATTTCCAACTTTCGCCTAACCTTTCCTCCCATACTATTAAATAAAATCCCGTGAAATCAACAATGACAGTGAAATCAACTATGCAGCTTTTAAATAGAATAACTAAGCACTATCTCTGATTTTCTGGCCACAACAAAAGGCCAGATGTGACGGCCACGAAAAGAACGAGAGGCTTTGTTTTTGGTCTGCAATGCGACCGACTGATTTATCGGCCGTAATATGTCGAAAGATATACCGACCGCAATGAGACTTAGAGATTTGCTGGCCACGGAAACACTGGGCGATTTTCCGGCCGCAATATGGCCGAGAGACTTGCCAGCCGCGGTATTACGACCGAGAGTTTTGCTTTTCGTACAAACAACCTCGGTTTAACAGCCGCGATGTGACGGGCAGATTTGCCGGCTGCGGTATAAACAACAATTCCCGGCCGCAGTGTGGTTAGTTTGCAAATCCAAAAGCACGAGACACTTTTCGGACGAGAATTACCGAGATATATGCCTGTCAGCTGCTGTAGAAATGACAGAATTTCTAGCCACAACAAAAGGCCAGATGTGACGGCCTCTAAAAGAACGAATGTCGGGAAGAACGGAGGACAGTGGTTAAAAAGGAGGACATGTCCTACTAAGGACATTTGGTCACTCTGGCCCTGGGGGCTCGCACCACTGAGTGAGCCTAGGGGCCCAAAAGTTCTAAATCCGGCCCTGAAGATCGGACCATATTTACGGCCGCTATCGTGCTGACAGACACACACATGTATAAATATATATATATATATATATATATATATATATATATAGATATATAGATAGATATATAAATACCCCCGTTGCAGCAGACCTGCATACTAAGCGAATTTCAAATGCAAAAAAGCATATTTTAATCCAACATGGCGAGATTTGACATGTTTTGGAAAGCTCCATAAGAATAACATCGGGAATGAGTATGCAGGTTTGCTGCTAGAGGTATATTAAAACTGGGTGGTTTTAATTCAATATTTAGTAGATCTGAACTAGAAGAAGCTATTTACCAAGTTTTATCAAGATATGTTGAGAAATAACCGAGATCGGGCTGGTTTACGAACTCGTCCGAGGAATCACCACATTACATGTCTGTACCAAATTTCATTAAGATCGGACCATTTTTACAGCCGCTATCGTGCTGACAGACACACACACACACACATATATATATATATATATATATATATATATATAGATCTATATATAGATACATATATATATATATATATATATATATATATATATATAAATTCGAACAAATGGTGTTTTCTGCTTCTGGGGGCCCCAAAACAAAAAGTTATCATGGTCTCAGGCTTAGGTCTTACCATGAGACCTATGGTAATAGCTTCTTCCCTACAGGGGAAATTCGCTAAAATTCAAACGAATGGTGTTTTTTGCTTCTGGTGGCCCCAAAACGAAAAGTTATCATGGTCTCGGGCTTAGGTCTTACCATGAGACCTACGGTAATAGCTTCTTCCCTATAGGGAAAAATTCGCTAAAACTAGGTGAACCTGTGTGAATTCGCACGATTTAATTAAATTATAAATGATCGGCTGTCTTCTATGCGCAAATATGTCGTCAATATGCACATATGTCATCAATCTACTATAAAAATAGGTTTTCGGAACGATGTAGCGTGCTGAAAGTGTCTCTAATAGCCACTCATTAGGATGTGTATTGCAGCATTGTAAGCAATGTTCGTTGTGCACTTCCTTCAAATGGAAAATATGGAAAAAGCAACAGGTCAGCCATTGGGTCGAGGCAAAATTGAAGAATATGTACTCTTCTAAGTGGCTCTTTCGGGTAAATAATCAAGTCACGCTCACACTTGGTGGTTCGCTATCGTTTGCTCTAAAATTAATAGTAACATCAGGGGGTCAGGGGGTCAAAACCTCCCCCCCAAAAGTGTTAAAACTGCCTTTAAATTAATGGTTAGAAAGTTATTTTTTTTTTGCTTCCTGTAACCGCAGAGCCCAAACCCCCCCCAAAAAATTTTGTTGGCTACCGCTTTGTGTCGTATCGGCGCTAATATTCTTTTCTATATCAGACAATGCATTCCGAGTTGTGTATGCTGCTCATCAGGAGTATTTTTCAGAACGCAACTCTTCACGTTGAAAATTTGCGCTTAGGGATTATCTTTAACCAAGTGTGCATGAGTTCATTGCTGCAAGAGTCGTTGGCTTTGTTTAGCATTCTTTCTTGATCACCAATTTTGATGTCTGTCATAGATACAGAGCATATAACGAATATTCTCCTCACGGTTGTAAGGTGCTATAATTGAGTGATAAATTGTTGCATACACTTTATACATGAAAAACCCTCCGCCATTGTTTTCTTCAATTTAACAGCTCTTTTGCTTACTATTGTGAGCACAGAGTTCTTGGAATTAATGTTTTCTTTGCAGTTTGTGCTCAGTCTATCAGTACCTGTAATAAGGCTTTGAATTTAATCACTTTGTCGAGATGTAAGTAGGTTTAATTTTATTACATGTGCGCCACATTTCTGACATGGAAATGCCATCCCGCCAAGTGAATTTTGCTGAATCCTTGGATTGTTAGTGCGATTTTGTCATATATTTGAATAACGATACCTTTCTAAGGTTCAACATTTTATGTAGAGTAAACAGTTTTTTACTTATTTGCAAAAGAATAAAAATTGGCCCAAAACTCTGATATTTTTGTGGTCCCAGGTCGAAAGCATACTAGGAAAAATGGAAAAAACTTCAAATTCATATACTTGGATTTAAACAGAATGATTAAGACAATTTACAGCTTTCCGGGAATTTTGTCCAGGCTCAATCTTACTTTTACTGGCCTAATGTTATTTGTAACCTTTTTTTCACAAAAAGTGATTTATCATTCTTATTATTGACTAGTATTTTGTATATAATTATAGTGAAATGTTTCATGCATTTAAATACCTAATAAATACTTGTGTTTAAGGTTTTGTTCAATTCATTACATTTTTTCATTAATAAAATATGTTAAAAGCAAATGTATCGTGTTATTTCATTATCCGGAGGTAACCTCCAGATGCGCCCGATGGTGTTTAAAAATTGATGCGCCCGACAGAGGGATAGACATGATGAAGTTTTTTACAACCTTAAAAAGGTTTAGAATTTTATGCAGTCAACATTTATTGAAAGAAATATAATTTATTGTTTTGCCTTTCGGATAAAAACCCCAGAGCCAGGACTGGTAATGGCCCCCAGTGAGGCGAAGGTGACTATAATTGTAATTTAATCACTTTGCATCTGCAGGGAGCGGCTGTGGGGATGATCGTCAGTCACGCCGTGGTGCTGTGGATCGCCATCAACTCACTAATGCTGCCCGAGGACGTCAAGCCGCCCGTGCCGATCCTGCCGACCTCCACTGACGGCTGCAACAACGCCACCTTCTCCCCCCACATCGACCCCCCCATCTGGGTGGTGCTGCACAACCAGTCGTACTTGGCTGACGAGGGCCTGTGGGAGACAAGTGACGCTGAAGGCGGCCCCGAGGTCCATCCCACCAGCCTTGACGTGTGAGTAGCAACTCCGCTACATTAGTGTAAGCACTCAACCCGCCCAAATGGGTGGGCTGCACATCCAGTCGTACTTGGCTGACGAGGGCCTGTGGGAGACGAGTGACGCCGAGGGCGGCCCCAAGGTCCACCCCACCAGCCACGACGTGTGAGTAGCAACTCAACTACATTAGTGTAAGCACTCGACCCGCCCAGCTGGGTGGGCTGCACAACCAGTTGTACTTGGCTGACGAGGGCCTGTGGGAGACGAGTGACGCCGAGGGCGGCCCTGAGGTCCACCCCACCAGCCACGACGTGTGAGTAGCATTTCCACTACATTAGTGTAAGCACTCGACCGCCCAGCTGGGTGGGCTGCACAACCAGTTGTACTTGGCTGACGAGGGCCTGTGGGAGACGAGTGACGCCGAGGGCGGCCCTGAGGTCCACCCCACCAGCCACGACGTGTGAGTAGCATTTCCACTACATTAGTGTAAGCACTCGACCGCCCAGCTGGGTGGGCTGCACAACCAGTCGTACTTGGCTGACGAGGGCCTGTGGGAGACAAGTGACGCCGAGGGCAGCCCCAAGGTCCACCCCACCGGCCACGACGTGTGAGTAGCAACTCCACTCTATGCTCGGCGAATCGGTTACCAGTGTGGTACATATGATCAAACGGGCAGTTTCACTCTGACCAGCTGATGTATTTCTGGCCACTATTATTGTAAACTTGCGCATAGGTTTCAATACCATTAAGTTTCAAATCATGTAAATGATTAGAATATGTTTTAAATATTTGCTTTGTTTGCTTTGTTATCGTTTATAAACGTTGTTTCAATTGATAATCAAACAGTTATTGCAAAATAATTATTAAGCCCAAAAATAAAATAAAAACTTGAGAAAGTGACTGTGATTCCTTATATTATTGATAAAATGTAGGTATTGTGGAATTAATTCATAAAGATAGATTAGCATTAATAATAAGCTGTCATCGACAATTCAATCGCCACAATGCCTAGAGCTGTAGAAGATCCATTTGTAATTCACATGGAAGTAACATGCAAGACTTTAGATACATTAGATATATTACTTGAAATGGTGACCTACCCAGGTAGGTATTTTAAGCTAAGTATGAATGACAGATGAGAGAAGGATGATTGTGGCGCAATCTTGTAGTCTTGTTACTGACTAAGACCGACATGTTCCTCAGACAAGACTGTTAATTAATAGCCCAACAGCCGATGGCAACTAAGGGACCTACATTTTAACGTGGAATCCGAACCACAATTTCCTCGGTTAGCAGTTTTACGAACTGGTCTAATTATGAGGACGGTCCTATGAACGTAGTATTCAATAATGCGGACGTTAACTGACCAAATAATTAAAATTGTGTTGGATCCGGTATTTTAGTTTTTCACTGAACAATGCTAAGGTTTCATGAATTTGTGCTGAATGACATTCTGGAATCTCACATTTTTGCCGGAATGATAAAACCGGATCATGTGAAATGGCAAAACCAAATAATGTGGAATGGCCAAACCGGGAAATGTGAAAAGGTGGCCTAAGGTTTTTTTATGCCTCTTTAAACTAAAACAATTTAATAATTCAAGATTCTTTAGATTCATATTTTAACACTTTATTTTTGTTACAGCGGTGTGATGACTTACCTCTACCAGATGACTTACATGTACTATGCAGTATTTGGAACTGTCATCACTGTAGTCATAGGCATGCTCATCAGTTACATCACAGGTTGGTAAAAAACTTAAAGATATTTCGGTCTTCTATTTTTATTCGTTGATGATTAAAAAAAATCATTTTAAATTTGGACAGTATTGATTTTTACTTTTGCTCGTTAGTTTAAAAAATAAATGGAAAATAATAGTCCTGTGAGGCAGGCCCGATTCTATAACTGGGAACAACGGTCAACTGCCCAGGGGCGCCAGGGCTTAGGGGTGCAAGAGAAAATAAACAGCAATAATTGAGAGCAACGTCATTGTCAGGGCCGGCCCCAGGAAGGGCAAGCGGGGCAGCTGCCCAGGACCCCGCGCTTTTGGGGGCCCCGCGCTTTCGAGAACCCCGCACGAAAAATCTTCACGAACTAATTAAAATAATGTATGGCATTTTATCTTTTTCAAAATATGATTAAAAACGTTGATAACACGACAAGTGAAAATTCAGATATAAGAAAATAATTGGATTGGCAATGTTGGTTCTTTCTTATGTTAGCACTTCAGTAGACGACGGGCTGTGGAAATCTCGGGAAACAACATCAGTCGTCTGCTGCGGCTGCGGCAGATGGTTTGCACCTGCGCGCGATGTTGTTGTCTGCCTGTTTTGATTTGACTATCAGTACAACGTGCGCGCTGATGTGTTTTATCGTAAATAGGAAATGCTTTTATAAAAGCGACAATGAATGTCCAGTTTAATAGCAATTTTCTCTTATTAAAATTCTCTTACGTATCTTTAATTGATCAGGTAGGTTGAGTCGGGGTCGGGGCCTGAAACTTTACCGAAATTGCCGAATTTTCAAGGCCGTGGTCGTGGCATAATGGGGATTAGGCCTGAAAGGGACAGAACAGGGAACAGAAAGGGAACAGAGGAGCTGAAAGGGATTAGAATTAGTTTTTATCACATTTTAAAGAGCTTAAAATTTAATGCTCAATTAAAATAAATGTAATCAAATCCAGATACAATACGCGATTGCGCTAAACTATTTAGGTTAAATAATTTATTGTCACCAAGTAAATTGTGTAAATATGTTGGAAATAATGCTATATTTCCGGAAATGATAGTTTTCTATCGTCGGAAAACATTTGAAAAAAATGAAAAATCGCAAGAAAAAAAAATATTTTTTAAGGAAGTAGGTCACGATGGTTCTCAAATTGTCAGGGAGAGTGAGCTTAAGAAGAATGTGCAAAAATGTCACAACTCGATCGATATTAATGGAAATACGCATTTCGTACTGTTCCTAACTGTAGCAAGTCCGCAGAACATCTTTTTTTGCGTTTAAAACTATTAAAACATTATTGAGAACGACTATGTCTACAGATAGACTTATTATTAGCGATTCTGTTAATTGAACGTGCCATGGTTGTTGGAATGATCTTTTATGACCTCATACGTATACGAGTTTGCCGAAAGAAAGGCAAGAAAAGTTGTCTTTTATTAATTGGATTAAAATAAATAAATTATCATTAAAACAAGCACTGTCCTTTGATTCCCATTAAATATGACAATAGGACTGATTTTGCAATCAATAACATTGTTTTTGTACAATATTACAAAATATCTCATTTCGCAACAAGGGCCGAAAATGAGGTCCCTTTAATACTTTTGTTTGTTGTTTTTTTCGTCACAATTAAACAAGGCAGCCGAAGCAGCTCATAGTGCCCGATAACAATGAATGCCGATATTTATTTCTATATCCTTTCAACTTTTTTTATTTTCTAGTTAGTTATTAGATTAATTATTGAAAAATAAAAGATTAGCACTAACACAATAAAACAATCCATTAATGTAGACTGAAGCGCTAAGTGCTGTACCCCTGCAACTTATACGCACTCACCGACTCGCCTACACAACGGCTTTAAAAGGCCCCGTAACTCAGATCGGCCCAGGGCCCCACGACGGCTAGGGCCGGCCCTGGTCATTGTCAACAATCGGTGGATCCATAGAAGATGGATAATTGCAAAAAAACCAAATTAAGGTGAGATTAGACCCCTTTAACATTAGCGACCAGCCGTGGCGACGCTGCTTTCAGAATAACATTTCAATTGTGCATATTTACACTCAGTGACCGTGACTTTGGCATTCAGCAACAATGAAAACGACAGGTGTCAGTGACAAAATACTGCAACTAATGGCTTCAAGTGAAAAGGGCATATGATGGTGGTTATATGGGGAGGGCGGCGGTTTTGATAAAACAGTTTTTCTTCTCTCTTGTAAAGTTTGGCGTTTGTCATTTAGGCGGTATCGTTTATTCACCGACGATATATTGAAATAGTAGTTAAAATACTAATGAAGGATAAGAAGAATATTTATGGAATTATGTCCTAATTTATCAAAAAGGGCACTGGCAATCAGTGGTTTTAATCGACTCTCTGATCACTGTTTAAATTCCAGGTTTTCAAGAAACTATGCATATGATTACATTGATTAATACTGTTGTAATCTTGCCGCGACCCACCCAAAATCCTTATGCAACCCAAAGTGGAAACTCTTTGGAGACCACTGTTCTATAAGAATGGCGAGTATATTTTCAACTCCTTAAGCAGACTTTTTATCAACTGCACACCTATTTATACCCATGCAAATATTTGAAAAAAATGTTCTTTCATATGCTTAATTAGGTTTTAGTTGCACTATATACAGAGGCGGATTTGAAAATTTGCCGCCCCTGGCCTACACAGGGGATTTCCGGCTCGGCAGAAGTGGTGACCTTTTTTTTTACTCCCGTGTGTGCTTTTTCACTCCGTTGTGCTCCTTTTGGCCCGTTTATAGCTGTTCCGAGCCCTAAACAAGGCTATTCCTACGATTTCAGGGGGGATTATGACTTCTCTCTCTAATTTCCCGCCCCCCCAAATTCTGCCGCCCTGGGCTGTAGCCTTTTAAGCCCATATGTAAATCCACCCCTGACTATATATATTTCAATTTTAATATAAATATCCTATTAGGTACAGAAGATAGCTAGCCAATAATAGGTAGCTTTCTTCCAATTATCATTGAATTCTATTGAAATGCAAAGTATATTTTAAGTTTCAAGCAATAACTGCTAACAATGAGCTAACTGGTTACAGCATCAGAGGATGACCAGTACGACGACACACTGATCCACCCCCTAGCCCTCAAGATCAGCAACTGGTTCCCCGGCAAGAGGAGGTGTTACGTCACGTCCGTCCATGCAAACTCAGTCAACACAAGCAGCGTGACGACCGTCAGCGAGAAGGTGCCTGAGAAATACTCGGGGGGGAACGAACGCCTGTGAGTCTCCCGAGGAGATCTCCTGAAAACTCAGCTGTGATAAAAGTTCTTAACACACGTCCATTAACATTAGTTTAGAATTTATTTCCCGGTCCCTTTTTAGTTATGATATTGAACGTTTGCAGATAATTACACTGTAATTTAAAAATTTGTGTTATGGACTTACGAATCATTCATTACTTCTTAAAAGAAAGTATTTTTAGTCACTGAAGTATAAGAAAGCATAAAAATATTTGTATCCCTTGTAGTAATATTCATGACATCCCGAGTTTGCTAGTTTTTATATTTATATATAGATCCAGGGACAAGGTCTGTAGTTCGTGCAAAGGTGCTTTAATTTATTTAAGTCTGTTGTATTAGTGTTTTTAAATAAGATCTGCAATGCTAATATTGAGATCAAGCAATATTCTCTGATTTGAAGATATATAGGGATATAAAGATAGTTAAGAGTTAAGTTTTGTAATATAATGATCCTAAGGGCACTGGTGCTTATTGAACTTAATAAGTTCCAAAGAGACTTTATACTAAGTGTTGTGTTATATGGCCATTTTCAGTATACTCTTAGAATAGATATAGTGTAGACCACAAAATAAATAACATATATGTGTATTTGTGATAGTGATTGTTGTGTTTATATACTGTGATTTTGTGGGTGTTTCAATTGATTGAGATTAAAGAGGCAAAACAATTTTTAAATCAGTATTTCAATTTAGAAAGCTCTTCAGATTTATGTTTTCAATGAGCCTTTTTTTAAGACTAAGAAATTGTTTTAATAAAACCAACTTAATGAAAATAACTTGATAAAGAATAAAAAAGTAGTTGCAATAATATTCCCATAATTTTTAACGATTTTTAACTGTTTAGGATTCTCATAATCTAGTTTTTTCCCCAATGTTACTACTTTTATAAAAATGAATTACTGAAGAGGAGGTTGGAGAGGCAGGTGCCACTTATGCAACAAAACTGGGAAATGAAAACTAACATTGATTGGACGACCACTTAACATATTCTTCAAGAAGGAAATAATGCAGGTTTTTATCAAGGAAAGAAAGTAGCAATAATTTAATTGCTAGTGAATACATATTGTAGGCAATAAAATGATCTATTAAAGCATCAGACTCCAGTATCAAATGACTAAAACAATGTTTCCAGACAGTAAACATGATGGTTGCTTAGATTCAAAGTTCTCTATATAACAATATTTACTGAAGTTATCTGATCAAAAGAAAAGGAAGAAGAGAAATCAGAGGTTGAATTTAACATTGGTTCTTAGTTCTTATGGGGAGTAAATCCAAAATAGCCGCCAACTCCAACTTCCAAATGGAGAACAATTAAAATTAGAAAATTTAAATTTCATAACAATTATGATTATTTTTTCCAAATTTTTACTAATCCTAAACATTACAATATATGCAATCCGGTTCTTTTGCATTTGTTCCTTTTTATCATTAACCACCTCCCAGTGAAGATGGGTTTATTGTCATTTTAATTTTAAGTTTAGATATTATTGTAATTTTGAGTTGCATTAAACTTTTCTTATAGAAGTAGGTAAGTGTCATTATTTTTAGTAAAATTAAAGACATTTTGAATAAATATCTATTTATTTAATAAATACCCCCATCGCAGCAGTCCTGCGTACTCAGCGAATTTCCACAGGATTTATTTGTATATGTGAGCATTCAACTTATTTGAAGGAAAGTATTGTTTGAATATGTTAAGTAAATAATATACTAAAGCATATATTCAATTATTCATGAGCTTTAAGCATGAGGAAAATTAACAAGGAGACCACATTGGTTTTCATTTGTTACACAAACACTTTTGTATTTTATATAATTCTTAGTCTTTAATTGAAAAAAAGTAATCTCGTTATAGTATATAAATGTCAACAAACATATAATCAATGAATTCAAAACACTCAAAACAAACAAATAACTTAATCTCATGAAAAAATTAAATTAATCACATGGTCAGTTTTATAATTAAATACCCCTGTTGTAGCAGACTTGCATCTCCAGCCAATTTCAATAAAACATATTATCAATCCTCATCACTGTAAACATACCATATATTATGCTACATTTTCAGGCAGTTTAGACCAAAACATTCCCCCTCCAAATGCTCATACTTCCTTTATTAAATTTAAAAATAATTTGTATTTTTTTATCAGTACAGTAAACTCCCGATTATCCGCGAGCGGTTTATACACGGTGCGGATTATCCGCATGTGCTACGAAGAGCGAGAAAATATGTATTAATAAAATAATTAGACTGAACTGACAAGTTTTTTGAGTACAAAACGCGCGCAGGCTTTCTCCGTCTACCATAACGCAGAAGACAATGTTTGTCTACTGTGACGCGAAGACGATTTTCGTCTACCGCGACACGACAATGATTTTTGTCAACTGCGATGTGACAACAATATTTATCTATTGCGACAATGATATTTGTCAACCGACCATAATCGTCTACCGCGGCGTATACCACAACGACGATACTCGTCTAGCGCATCGACGAACTTTGCCTACCATATTCGTATAACCCGACGACGATATTTTTTCTACCGCGGCGAAGTACTCGTCTACCATGACGACGATTTTCGTCTACTGCGACGTGACAACAATATGTGTCTACCGCGACAATGAATTTGTCTACCACGACGAATTTGTCTACCATGACGACGATATTCGTTTACCGCGACGTCCATATTCGTCTATTCTGACACGATACTCGCCTACTGCGACGTTATAGGTTATCCCCCCCCCGAAATTAATTCTATGTTCGCCCCTGACTGTATTAAATAAATAGATTTTCAATGTTGAAATTGTTTTTCTTTTTATTCTCTCCCATTTTCGACACTTGCGGATTATCCGCGATTTTCGCTATCCACGGTAGTCGCGCCACCCAATTTCGCGGATAATCGGGAGTTTACTGTATATATTTTTGCAAAATCTTGATCAATGAACTCTATTCAAAATAAACACAAATCAAATATTTATCACCTGAAAATTTAATCATATGATCAGAATTGTATTTTTTTAAATCTGTTAAATTAGGGTAGCTATACTTTTTGGAGGGTAAAATTAAAAATAATATTGGACAACGTACTCTGTTTAGCACTTTCAATACCTCAGCAACGGATTGACGTAGAATAATAATTCAAAATGCTAAATTGTTCATTTTTTTAAGCTGAATCCAATTTTGACACTTAAGTTTACAAGAAAATAATATAAAGATATTAAATCCTAAAAATAAATTTAATTTTGTCAAAAAACCCTCCTTAGAATTAACTTATTGCGCTGGTTTTCGAACTCGAAGTAATAAATGTCACTCTAGACATATGTACCAAATTTCATCGCGATCAGACCTATTTTACGAAAGTTATCGCGCCTATAGGGAAGTAGCTATTACCGTAGGCGGCATGGTAAGACTTAAGCACAGGACCACCGTAACTTTTCATTTTTCATATATATATATATATATATATATATATATATATATGTATATGAAAATGAAGGAACGGTGTTTTTGGGGTCTGGGGGCATCAAAATGAAAAGTTATGGTGGTCCTGTGCTTAAGTCTTACCTAACACGGTATTAGCCTACGGTAATAGCTACTTCCCTTTAGGGGGAAATTCGCTAAAACATTAACTTAATGACCATTTTGTAAATAACATTTCAATATGTCTCTTCCTTTTCACAATATTCAACAATTTCTCAACTAAAGTGAACACTTTATTTTTATAAATCCTGTGAGCAGGTACAACAGTCAACAATAATTCACAATCACAAAACATTACTTGATATTTACAATAGGGATTAAATAGAGGCCAGCACAGAATCTGGTCCCATCTGGCCCCATCTCAAAAGTCAACATTAAAACGTATATCCCACGATTTACAGACGCATTATCTCTCTGATACCTACTCTTCTTGTGTATTCCTCTGTTTGCTTATGTTGTATTATCTCTCTCCTTGTCTTGGCTCCAGTTTAAGGGTCTGCTACTAATCAGAACGAATCCACGTAAATACCAGTGTGTTCTGGTGCATTTGGCATGACTTGTTCTACATCACTCTCATGAGGTCTCATGCAGCTATTAGATTGCCGAACGTTTGGGCAAATTGAATTTGCTCTGATTCGGCAATGATGAACTTGAGCCTGAAGTCGTTACTCAGTTGAGCTAGTAACCTCTAAATGTTATTTATTAAATGTATCCAGTTTATTATTATGTATCCAGTGATTCAAGTGATTTGTTGTGTTGGTTTTACTAATCTGTGCCTAAAAATATACTTAATGTTTTACATAGTACTAAAATCATTAGCTACGTATTATTGAATAGGAATAATCATTTTCATAATAGGATGGATTATCCGGCTGAGTCATTATCCGGTCTAGGCTTGGTCCTGTGGTGGCCGGTTATGAGAGTTTCCACTGTAGTTGTTTCTGTTTAACATTACTGAGATCTTTTTATCAATATTCATCCTTGGGACGTATGGTTGTAAATTCAACTTTTCAAGATTTCCTTTTTCAACCCTACTCTACAGCTGCCAAGCTGCCCAAGCACTGTTTGGAGAAAATGTAAAAAACTGATTCTTTCCAGTAATTACATAGAATATCCTTAACTGAAAGGGTTAAGGTGTAACTTAAAAAAAGTTTGTCCTCAGTTTTTATTATATTGAGGTTTTATTAAAGAATTTCTAACGTTGCATGTTTTATTTGAAGATAATATGACAGAATTTCAAGTTGAGGCCAGAAAAGAGTGATTGGGATATATTTACTCAGATTAGGCCTAAATTATTTCGGACTGATCTGAGCAATTATACTAATAGATTCTCTGCTAAAGCTAGTTGTAATAAAAAGTTTTCTACAGCTGGTGAAAATTTTTTGACTCTCAAACTTTCCAGGGAGACAGTCTTCTTTTCTCCATTAGTATTTTCGGTGGAAAGTGATCTGTAAAGAATAATAGAAAATATTTAGTGCTGTATTTTTCAGTCTGATTCAAATTAACAGTTTCTCAAATTGATGCCGTTACATCACTGAGTGTTTTAAAACTAAAATGACCTTCATGCTCTGATTACAACCGGAGATTTGGAACTTCCATAATGATTATATAGGGAAGAATTTTTGTATGGGTATATTCTTGGGATCGAATCACGTTTCTCAAAAAAAAGAACTAATTTCGGCATTGCAATCAACGTGAAACTTTAGTTTGTAACAATTGGTCACAACACAATGTTTAAATTTGGAAAAAATATATCACATCCAATATGGGGGATTCAAGATTGGCAGCAAAGAAAAAATGATCCTGACAAAATGAAGTTCTTACCAGACATTATCTATCAATAGCGGTATAACAGCATCAGATTAATTTATATATCACCTATGGCATTAATTTACTAAATCTTCAATGAAGAGTACCTCATTTTTGTTAGGATTATGGTAGCTCTCTTGGATTGGAGTGTAGATGAAGATGAAAAATGGCACCAAGTCATTTTTTCATCCTAAGGTACTCATTAACAATTTTCAAAAGTTATTTTAATTTGAACAAGCCAGTCAAGCAAAATATACCTACCAGTCTGCACTAATTGATCAATACGGCTCATGTAGCTAACATATGTGAGAATTTTATCTTTATTGCTAATGAGAATTAAATATTAGCTAATTCTATGTATTTATGATTGAGTGAAAACTGAAACAGGGTTGCCAGCAAATGGTTTCCAAAAAAATCACGCATATTTCCTGGTATTCCCGGGCAAAATAGTCAAAATTCAAGGCCCATACTTATTATTTATAAGGCCCAATTCACACAGAACGGACGTGTGGCAGGGTCGTGGCACGGACATATATCTTTATGCTGACGCTCCCATGACAACGTATCGCTCAATTTACAAACGAACGACTAGCGCGGGCGGCCGCCCTCCCGTGCCACGTCGCTTGTGTGTGAATTGGGCCTAAATAAGTTTGAGTTTGGACGAATAATTTTACTTCACAGCTTTTAAACCATTTTCATCGTACCACTAATTTAATACATCCTTAAAATAGTGTGTGAACTGTGATTTAGAAAATGCACCCCAATGTATTGACGCATGAATTAAAACCGGATTCAGTTAATCATGAGAACTAAAGTAATTACGCATTAAACCAAATAATTATGAAATAGAATAAGTAAGAAGTTAGTAATTACATGACTCCATGAAAAATTCAATAAATCCCTTATAGAAGCTTAAGTTGATTACCTATACTATTCTGCTTTATCAACAGCCGTAGTTACTGAAAAGCTCTAACTGATAAAGATTCGTTATTTACCAGCCAGAGCGACGTTGTCCCATAGTTGAGACTCAAGGACTCAAGACTTGTAGTGCATGCGCACACTGAGAAAGGTTGGAGGTCTCATGGACACACCAGTGTTCCCAGATTTTAAAAGCCACATTATCGTACCAGACCAGGAAAGTTATTCTGAATCTATCTAAATTATCGCTATCTTTCAATGACGCTCGTAAATTTGGTATAATGTTACCAAGAAAACTCTATAATACTGATAAAAACCCATTTGTAATACTAAAAAAGTATTAATTATCCTTAACATTGTGAAAATAAAATATAATATAGGATTCATAACATCATCGAACTATCATACCAGACACAAGTTGGATCGCACCACATACAAAATTATCATAAAAGCACGATAGTTATCGTACGAGTGGGAACGCTGGCACGTCCCCGAGACAGCTGAGAATTCTCTTGTGCTAAACGAGCGTCTGTGAGTCTGGGAACACGTTGATTTTCACTACGAATTGAACGTATACGGTCCATTAGTCACTAGCATAAATGGATTGAATTTCTTGAGGTTATGACGTCACCAGGCTTGACGTAATCCTTTTGAAATTGCATAATTAGCAATTTCGAATCATCTGTCGTCTGCTGTGTTGGGCTACAGCTACACTATAAATAATACAACTACGAAGCACGAGAGGGCAGGTAATTTGTATAATTATCAATCGCCAACAACAGGCCAACCTCACGAAGGTAAACGGAAGCACAAGAGGATTTCCAAAATCACCGAAAATTCATTAGACTCTATGTCACTATCTGGCGGACAATTAGCAAACTTTAAGAACAAAATAACTACACCAACAAACCAATCGATTCAGCCAATGGGAAACGACCTCATGACAAAAAACCAAAATGCTCCAGCCAATGACATAAGGTACTTGGCGGGATCTTGCGAATAGGGTGACCAGACGTCCCGTAAAAGCGGGAAAAGTCCCGTTTTTTCTCGTTGCTTTTCGTTGTCCCGAAAAACTTTGTCGGGACGCCGAAATGTCCCATTTTAAAAAAAGTAGGCTATACATAAAGAACATATCTGACGTTATCTTAAAATTTAGAGGCATCTGTCGTACTTACGGAAAAAAAGAATATTACGAACTTTTACTAAATGCTAAACAAGATTTTAGTTTAGCATTTTAGTAGCTAGTTTAGAAACGTAGACTACTATAATCGGTTGGCTGTACTGCTGCGCTTTTTTGATCCTACAATTTTATATATATTACCACCTACATAATTTTTTAGAAAATCTTGTTTCCTTTTATATTATAGTAACATGTTAAGATCTTAAAGATGTGACTTGATTATTTTTAATCCTCGATATGTGGCAATTCAAAAAATTATGTTTCATGGCTGCTTGCCATTTATTGTATCCTTAAAGAAAAACTGTAACAATAGTGCTCTGTAATAAGTTCAATAAATGGAAAATAAAAGTCAAGGTCTAAAAGCTTCAAAAACTATTTGATACTTCATTTCTTCCATTACAAAACTTGTAAATTACAGACACCCCCATATAATTAAAAACCTTGGTGTGTGGTGTTTTTTTATTGGGGATTGGGGGGAGTGAGTTTTGTTAAAGTGCCCCGTTTTTATTTGGAAACAATCTGGTCACCCTACTTACGAAGTATACTCGGTGGTTTTTGTTTTCGTTTGTTTACGTGCGGGACATGCCTGTTTCTGGCGAAAGATAGCAGAAATTGATAAATGTTTATTTTCCAGAACTGGGAGAGCTGAAAAGTAAACATTTACCATGCAGTTTATTTAGGAAATAATGAAAAATAAATAAAGGTGAAGGAAGATGAAACATAAATAACTAAAACCTGTTTTATGACAGATAATGATTTAAAGGTTAAGTTACGGTTTTAATGACGTCATGACTTGGATAACTTTGTTTTATTTATGCTTGTGGATTAATTCCAAACGACCTCGTCTATGACGTCATAACATTTCGCTCCGCTACTCTGTTTATGCCAGTGACATTTGTAGCAAAAACCGTCCTGTTCCCAGACGCTCGTCAAAGACGAGTTGTCACTGGTGTCGGCTTTGTAGTTCTGGAACGAGAATCGTTCCGACAATTCCGTACCGCGGCCGCGGAACGTGCTCTTTTTAACAGTTCCCGTTCCAGCTTAGTTTAGTATTTCTTGGTGAAAATAACGCTCTGACATCTTAGTACAGAACAAAAAGGAGCGTCTGAAATGTCAAACTATTCTATTGGGTGAAGATATCATCAAAATCTATTTACTACTTTTGGCTATGTAATGTATTTTACATAATAAATTACTTTACTTATAATTTATGGCAGATGAAATTTTTTATTTATCAAAAATGAATTTGACAGATGTATCAATTTCTTTGTAACTTTAGCCTTTAATTAAAATTGGATTTACTTTTATCTTCAATATCAGATATTTATCAAATACTCTTACCTCCACTGCTAATATTTAGATTAATAACCAAAATGTGTTTACTTACTTAAGGTGAGAAAGAAGATCTTGTGTTTTATCAGCCACTTCTCGAATTATCTGGGCTTCTGTGATCCCCTCTCTGTCAGCAAGTTGGACGAGGAAAAGGGCAATCTCCTTATGAGCTTTGGTCATGGTCATGGACTCTGAAAGAGAATATTTGAATGAATGAATGAATGAATGAATTGTTGTTTATTCCAATAAACTGTAAAGCTTCTTACATTGAGAACTTAAATAAAACTATAATAATTTATAAATATAAATAAAAATAAATTATAAAATTACATGAATAAATGCTGTTAAAAGAAAAAAGGAATTGGTCTAAGGAATCAGCAGACATAGGCTAAAGCCTGTGCATCTGCTGCGTTGCATTTACAAAAATAATAATTTGTAACCAGTTAATTGGAAAATAACACTGCTTACACATTCTTTCAGGGCCTGATTGAAGCATAGGCTTCATAGGTGTGCGCCTAGGGGCCCACCCCATACCACATCTAGAAAAAAAAGGTAGGGGCCTGTCAATCTGGCCCTGCTTTGTTTACTTTCTAGATGGCCCTAGTAAAATTTAAGTGAACATTGGTACTGCCATTACCATTATCATCTAAGACGCCAATCACCAGTAAGGGGCATTTTAAGGCGAATATGAGTGAAGGGTGAGTGTAGGATAATTGTGGCGCGATCTTGTAGTATAGTTACTGATTAAGACTGATATGTTCCTTGGACAGAACTGTTAATTAATAGCACAACAGCCCATAACAACTAAGGGACCTACTTTAACATGGGATCCGAACCACAATTTCGCATGGTTTACAATTTACAATCTGGTTTAATTATGACGATGATCCTTTGAACCTTGTGCAGAAATTAATCCCCACTAGGGAACACCGCATCCACAAGCCATCACTCATAACTAGGTATTCACAATTCGTCACCTTCAAGTAGCTGGATTACAGGACACGCCACCGTCCCAGACACTATATTTAGCAGCACTGTATACAAACAAAGCTCTCAGAATACAGATTGTAAGCCCTCTTGCAGTTGTAATCAACTACAAGGTTCCTTTAACCATCTGTAAATAATATTTCTAGAATTATAGATTTTCACCAATACAAATGCACAGTATTAATGAATATAATTTGATTTAAAAAAATCATATTGCCAATATAACTGATAGTTTAAAGGTTCTATAACAATGAACAATAGGATTTTGTCTCCTGCTGCTTCTTTCATTATTGAATTTTTTTGAAATCCAACCCCTACAAGGTTTAATAAACTCTGTGTTTTTCAAGTTAGTTTTTCGATTAAGAGGGATGTCAACAAATAGTGGGAGGGGCTGGTGGGTATAAATATATGAAGCATTAAGGGGCCCGCCAAGAATTCTGGCAACAGGGCCCCAGAAAAGGTGCAGTGGCCTTTGTTGCGGCAATATGGCTAGGGGGAACAGGAGGGGGGCAGTCAACAATCTTGCCCATGTGCTGGATGTAAGGCGGGAGTTCATTATTGACGACCAATGGCGAATTTGACACCCAAATTTTCGGCAAACTATTTTTCGCATGAAGCCTTATAAGAGTGGCATAAACATGAGCCTGTCAATCACACCAGTACACCACCACCAAATTCGTATTGGCCTAGATTCACCCTTGCTTGATGGTAATGAACTCCCACCATAACGAAAAGTCCAAGCGAATGTCAACAGATGTTTCCTGACAAAATAAAATTGTGTAATTGTTTGTTAATTCTAAATTAAAGTAATATATTAAAATAAATTTTGATAAGAAATTCTTTTTTAATGACTAAATAACTTATTGATTAGCATGATACGTGTTGTTGTATTCACTGGATGTAAATAAAAAACGTCTTACAACACTTAAAAATATATTTACACTTATGCTGTATTTACATACAAGATGGTAAATATACAAAAATGGTGGAAAATGGCGATCAATTGGAGAAATCGATCGCCATTTTCCAGTTTTTTTGTATATTTACCATCTTGTATGTAAATACAGTATAAGTGTAAATACAGGGTGTTTTTTTTTAAACACAACCCATTTTTAAGATTGAATAATGCATATATGAATGTGTAATGAGGATTGTTTTATTGATCTTTACATTTTATACAACCTATTATTTAAGTTTGATCACATTTAATTTATATTATGTGCTCAAACAGTCCGTCATTGGCATTTGTATAAAGTTATGCTCTCTCCATCAAATTCCCGAACATGTGTAGCAAGGTACCTCTTTGAATTTCTTGCATTAAATTTATTATGTTTGTTTTTAGGTGCTGAATATCTTGTGAATTGCTTTCGTAGAATAATACTACTTTACATGTCTGTGGCAAATTTAATTCAGATCAGACCATTTTTATGCAAGTTATCGTGCTTAAAGACACACACGTAAAACAACCACACACACATAACCTAAAGAACCATATAACAATACTTATTTAATATTTATATGTGAATTATTCAATCTTAAAATGGGTTGCGTTTTAAAAAAAAAAAACACCCTGTATATTTTTAAGTGTTCCAAGACGTTTTTTATTTACATCCAGTTTTTAATGACTTAAATACTCTATGTATTGATAAAACAAAGAGTTTACTGGCATTAAACTTACTATTGTGGCCTTAAAACATTCTACCTCAAAATATAAGCATCTTCCGTACTAACTGAGATTCTAGGTTTCCGAGGCAGCCTCAGTCCCAACGACCTCGGACAATCGGGAGTGTACTGTATAAATGTATAATGTATATTTTACTGTATATGTATATTTTACTGTATTGTAAATGTATATTTACAATGTACATGTATATACTGTACATGTATATTTTACTGTATTGTATATTTTATAATGTATATGTATATTTTACTGTATTCATATTTTTGCTTATATTTTGATTTTTTACTAGGCCTGTATTTATTTTTGCTTGAAGTAAAAGTCCAAGAGGAAAAAATAAACTTAACTTAAGAATGATGCTGGTCTGTTTTTTGTTGTTTTTTTTTAATACATAAAGTGCAAGACCAGCCAAAGTTGTTGAAATGCTATTTAATTGTTATGATGTGAAAAATATTTACACTATTTGAATAAGTGTAACACACACAACTTTTTTGAGTACTTTAAAAGAGACTTGCCAAATTTTACTCTTCCAAGCAATATCTTTGGAGAGGAGGTTGGAGAGAAAGGTGCTGCTTGTCGAGTGCTAGCACAGAGTTTGGAAAAATTGCTCTGTCCGTAGATGATGCACAACTTACAAATGAAATAGTATCAGTTGTAAGGAGAAAGAAAGTCAACTTGAATGGAACAAACAGCTGAGACAGGCATGACATCAGCAAAGATTATTGCAAGTTTATTAATTAAGGCATCATAGATTGTCACAGTACTTAGATGGGTGACCGAAAAATAAAATTAGATTTTACATGTAATCTGCCATGTAAAGTTAACTATATAATAATCATTAGAGTATACATGATAATTATAGAGGTTCATTAAAACTTCTAGGTTTAATTAATTCCAGATAAAGTTAAGTTTAATTTCAAACAAATATTTTTAATCCTCGGATATATTTGCCAAACGTATCTGTGATCACAAATTAAGTACCTGCAATCCATTTGAAATATTATGGTGAAACAACTTTAAGGACCTCCGCACACATCCAAAAATTTTGCTGAGCATGTTGGCAGCCACAGTTGACAAGCCGCACATGGCATCCAAGAAATTAGGGAACATTCTGATACCATTAGGGAATCCAATCCCGGGATTACGGGACTGAAAAATTTAATCCCGGGATATTACACCTACAACGCCTAAAAGGCGCTCAATCACGGGACTGATCCTGGGATTGACCCAACATGGTATTTGCCAATACGAAAAGAAAGTTTTAGTACACTTTCGTAGATATACATAGTATCGCAACTATGGTGCAGACATAAAGCAGTTTTCCGTTTGGTTTTGAGTTGTAAACACATTTTTTTTCAATCAAAAATTACAACTTTAAAATAATTATCGACATGGTCAGCTTTATCATGAAACACTCAATATATATATATAAATACATCAGAGTGTAAACAGAATACATTATCATATAGTCCCTAAATAACCGTAAAATGTGTAAAAGAAAAATAGAAATATGTAATCAAACATAAGTTAAAGAAAGTCTTACACATAATATGAATATATTTAGTTACTTAACCAATTTATATCAGAACTAGAAGTACGAGGTACAGTCAAAAAGTTCCCGGAATAAATTTTTGTTGACTTTTAGCGCCATCGCCAGTGAGAAATTCGCCTTGCAGTAGTTGGTACGACTCCTGGGGAGGCATATCGGTAGTGGGGGTATAGCTGACTTACCGTAAAGCAGCATTAGAAAGCACTTTTCGTGTACCTGCAAGTCTAAGTTGTCGATTTTGTTTGTTGAGCGAACAAATTTGATGCATGTTCAAATGATCATGAAGGATGGTGTGAACAATTCAATGTGATAAATTTACCTGAAATGCTATTTCATCCATTGTTAATTTTTGATTTTTACGCACAACTTGTCGTACTCGCTCAATGTTTTTGTCAATGACTGATGTTGAAGGTCGTCCACTACAAGGATCATCCTCAATGCTTTCACGGCCCTCACGGATCTGTTTGTGACACTCATAAACTTGACTTTTCTTCATCGCCTCTTCTCCATAAGCTTGTATTAACAACTCAAGAGTCTCACTAGGTGATTTTTAAGTAAAACACATACCTTTATGTTTGTGCGCTGTTCATGAAATACCATTTTTCAAAAATCGACGATGTAGTCTTACAGGAACGCGAAAAGCGCTTTCCAATGCTGCACTACGGCAAGTCAGCTATACCTCCACTACCGATATGCCCTCCCTAGGAGTCGTACCAACTACAGCAAGACGAATTTCCCGCTGGCGATCGCGCTAAAAGTCTACAAAAATTCATTACGGGAACTTTTTGACTGTACACCTCGTAAATCCTCGCTAAAAGATGTAAGTAAAAAAATTGAACCAAGATGAAAGTTATTGAAAAATAATCATAAGAGCTTTGTAATGAAACTTAATAGCAATTATACCATATAAAAAAAAGGTCTCTTTGTAAATTTTTTCAAACGCTTGAAAATCATGACTTGAAACTGTGATGATCAACGCTTGAAACTGTAAATCACTTATACAAGTAAGTAAGACGAAAAATAACCCATCAAACCATGATTACTTGGTCAACAACGACATCTAACTGGTTTTTCTTAGTTATAACTTTGTTGTAACTGATGGAAATATAGTAAACATCGATTTTGCATGTAAATGTGAGAATCCCGAAAATCCCAGGATTGAGTGTGAGAATACCAGGATTGAATATACCCTAAAATCACGCGGGATCCTGGGATCCCAGAATGCGAGATCCTGGGATTGGAATCCCTAGATACCATTGACTATTTCGGTGGGTATGGTGTCAAGAATGGTGGCAAGGAGACCATACATGAATGAACATTACTTTAAACGTGCTATGTCTTCATGGTTTTTGTTAATTTGTCATAACCTGGTTTTTTTAAGTGCGACTGCTGAACTATCTATTAAAGGATTTTAAATTAATAAGTTAGAAGGTCTGGTATATTAAATGTACTGTATTCACAAGTTGACAAAAATAATGTTGACAAAAAACTAACTTTATGTTACTTTTTTTCATAACCCCCGTATTAAAAGAAATACAATAAATCATTGCAGATTTAAAATGTTTAATATTTCAATATAACTACTTTAAAATGAGACATATAAAAATACAATAAAAGTTTTTTTCATATTCTACAACAAACATAACTACTACACAATCTACAGTTTAAAAATAGCTTTAATTTGACATATCAACTTAAGTTTTCTGATCAGAAACAAACAAGATATATTTTTCTTAAACATTGACATTAATCCTGATTGAACATTTATTCCAACTTCAACCTCCTCTTAACAGACCTACAGAAGAAAAGCCTAATTTAACGTTGAAACTCAAACCTACCCTTGGCATGAGGAGCGATGGTAATCTCCCGAGCTGGCAGGTTGACCAGGACATCGAACAGATCCACCCTGGACAGTATCCTACTGTCCCCACAGCCGACTATGTAGCTTTGGCTGTTCTGTGATAAAGACATCGAAATCTCTGATAAATATGAACAATATCTGCTCTTAATGCCAAAGCCACCACTAAGTTGACTAAGTTGAAGCACCGATCAATGGGTGAATAACTGGCTTTCATTTAAGCCACTGATAATCTAAATCGAGTTTGACTTGCTCAACTAATAAATAATAAATTATATAAATAATTTTTGGAGCGAGTTATAGACTATGTAGCATCTATATATTAATACGCAAGCGGTTTTCTTTTCACAGTCCAACCGCAATAACGGCTGGGCGGATTTTAACGTTTGAGGTGTCAAATTAAAGGGATTTTTATGTAGATTTGTCAACAAGTCTCAGAATTTTAAAAAAGGGCTTCACTAAAGTACAGTAAAGGGCTGAATTTTCGGAACAGTGGCACTATTCATTGACATTTGAGCAAGCTCAGTTCACTTTGTTTACAAACTGAACATATGGTCAAGCTCTCAAATAGTTCTACAGGTAAACAACAGATTTCAGCACTTATAATTATTATAATTAATCTTTTTAAAAGAGCAGTTTTTATTTTTACAGCTGCTTTGGCTTTGTTTTCTACAGTTTTCTTTTTTAAGAGATTTATTATGTAATTTAGGTTATGTTACGAAGTTGTAGAAGGTCTTAAATATTGCAGTTACCAGTTTTACAATGTAGTTTACAATATTTCATAGTATTTTTTGAAGTTATGTTAACCTTGGGCAATCTGTTTTTGGATTTGGTGCATTTATAATGTCACCGATAACACGAAGACGAACACTGACCGGTCGGAGGAGTCGGAAAGAACACAATCGCAACCGCTGGCATCACCCTCCCGATGTAACATTTGATGCTCCTTCCAACCTCAGACCTGAACTAAAAATAAACTAAAAATGTTTTCATTGCGGTGGGTTGCATTTCAAGAAACGAAAAGACTGGTAGAGATAATGCGTCATTTACGCGTTTTTGCCACAAAGGAAAGGTTCCCTATAAAGACAGCCGTTTCCTACAATATCTGTTTTGGCGATAATTATCAATAAGGTGCAGCGGCAATCCCTAAACAAAGGAGGTCATTGCTCACGGCGCCAGTATTTGCTCTCGGTCAGCTACATTTTTCTGTAAGCAGAGCTTGATCTTTTGCCGATTTTAAAATATACTTTACAGAAACAAGAGGACATGGGGAAATGAAGGTGTTCCAAAAAAAATCGTTTACGTTTACCGGAAACTCCTGCGGTAGATCAAATAAACTTTAAAAGTCTCATTTGTTAAGCCATAATTTTGTGAATTAATTAAGCTCCTTGATTAAACTTTAAAAGTATATAAGTAGGCTGATTATTCTTTATTCTTTTGCTATATGATTTTTGCTCGATTTCGAGCTACGTGTTATCTAGTAATATTTTATTATTCCAAGACTTAACATTGATGGAAGATTCGAACTTGCCTCAGACTGGCCAAATGTAATTGATCAATTTCTTACATAAAAGCCAGAACTTTTCCAAACATCTGAATTAAAAAATCATTATGAAAGAACAAGCAGATAGTTTCATAGAAGAATTTATAATTTTTTTTAACAAATAATCAACTAAATGTTTGTCAAATACCACTCACCTATAATTGCACAGAGCAAACTACTTGACCTAGAACCTTGAAACTTTGCATAGACATTCCTCTCAGGGCGTAGGCATCAACTAAGAACAGATTTTTTTTAAATTTCCTAAGTTCTACACCCCAGGGACATCAAAGTTTAATTTTATGAAGATGTTGCAGCAACCTAAACTTTAAATTATGAATTTGAGGAAGTTTTTCAGTTTTTCCACGGGTGAAACCAGGTTGATCTACTAGTACTAATATAATTTTTTATTTATAAAAATTATTAAACCTCTATTTTGAAGTTGTCCTTGATCCAACAGATATAAAAACAAATGCAATTGATCCCGAATTTCATGGTATACAACTTTAATTTCGAGTATTTTTCCATTTTCCTAGAATTTTTGGCACAAAGTTGGGCCGAAAATCTCATTAACCCTAGAAAGGCCAAATGGTGAGATTCTGTGGGGCCAGGCAGTTTTTGCCTTCCGTGCAGCATTTTATGTTAACTGCTATAAAATACCTAATTTTTACCAAAACATATAACATTATATACCATTAGATTTGGGACATTCTGTAGAATCTAAATATACTAACAAACCCTGAACCTTTGTTACAACAAAAATGGTACATGCCAAAAACCAAAAAACAAACATTTCCTAAAAACTAAATTTCAAAAGTAAGGCCTTCCAAAAAATAGAAAAAAATTTGTTTACAAAAATCCAAGATATACAAGTTGTTTGAAATTTATTTCCTTACACAAAAACACAAGAATATTTGAAACAACTATAAACGATTTTGAGTTATAGCTCTCAGTTTTGAGTTATAGAAATGTGAAACTCTACATTTTGTTTGAATTTTGCATGCTTATATACTTTTTAGGCCTACACATAGTAAAAGACCTAAAACATAATAAAACACATATATTCTGATAGAGCAGTAAACATAGAATAAGAAAAAATAAATAGCCGTATTTATACTTTCTCCGTTAATATAGTGTTTCAGTTTGAAAATAAGTTTTGTTCTTACTTACGGGATTTTACACAAAAAAACTAACAACTTCTAACACACGTAAAAAAATAATTATTGGGTGTATAAAAATTACAAGATATACAAAATGTGTGAAATTTTGTACCAAATCAGAAAATATATAGTTTATCTGAAATAAAACAACTTATCATATATTTAATTTCGTAAGGCGATTCTTTGCTTCAAAATTGTGGGCGTCTGGCACGTCGTAGAAAGATGGGAGAGGGCTCAAATTAAAGGTATTTATCCCGTGATGGCGGGAAAAATAATGAAATTTGTTTAAATTCACCAGAAAACGAGAAATAACGTAAAATAGCTGCCATTTAAAAATCATTAGGATCTAAAAACGTCTGTTTTGTTTACATAAAAACATGTGATGCTGATACTTGATTGAAACCCATATGGTAGGCTAGATATCAATATAAGATAGAATCATTTTGCTATGAAGGTATTTTGTACTATAATAAATAAGGATTGTTTGCACTCATTAGGGGCTTTTAGCCCCTTCAAGCCACTAGTAAGGGTTATAAGTGGTAAGATATAAAAAGAGAGAACATTTTTTTTATTTACCGCTCTGTTATGCTCTGATATCAGAGCAAGATTTCCCTCAAAACACTCTCACTTTCTTGATTTTATGGAATTAGCCTTTTATCATACCAAATGAGTCAATGGGAAAAATGTAGAAAATAATAATATGTTTTTAGTAGGTAAACTAACGACAATGTATGTTTATAAACAATTTTATTTTGCCTATCTTTCTCACAACTCACAAAAAAAAAACCTGGAGTCCAAGTTTTCTTCCATTATTCATCACTGATTTACACATAAATACCTTCTAATATCACTACAATAACAATATTTACTCACTAAAGCAGTCACAACTAACAAAAACAAACTTATAACCGACAGCTGTTCACCACAACAAAGAATCATCTGGCTGCAACGCGATAGGCCTACAACACAACAGGTGCTCTGACGAACTGAGACATTCCATAACTTTGACCAACTGCAAAAACCAAAATATCACTCCAGCAAACTTACAATTATACTTAGATCGGTAGAGGATTTATTCCTCTTCATTTCTGTATTTTTCTTTGTTTTAAATTCCATCTACAAGCAGAATAATAAATACTTATCCAAACGACTAAAAAAGTTGTTTGGCCCTACAGAAAACTCTTACTGACTTAGTTTACCGTGTCTTTGTAAAAAAATCACAGCTGGTAAACTAATGACGCTAGACTAAATTTCTCAACAGACGAAGTGTAGAGAAAGAAAGAATGAATTGAGTGATACCACCCTCTAGCTTCTACGACGAAAAATAAAGCTTCCACGAATTTTACAAAATGGCCCATTTTGCCTCCACTGCTCGCTCGGCAGTGCCGCGGAACGGAAAGCTCAAATTTTCAATATATTTATCTCACTATCCTGCGGATATAGTAAACATAAATGAGTATATTATATATGGAAATTTAAGGTAATTTCATTATCTTTCCAATGGTTTAATTGTCTTTGTGATTACTGCAATTTAACAGTACGAAATGTTGGTTAGAACAAAAGTCTGTAGCAAACGACTATAAAAGTTGTTTGGCCACCATCTTACCGTAACCTAACGACTAAAAAAGTCGTTTGGCCGTTCTAGGGTTAAAGTAATGGGAAAATCGCATTATTTTCATTCAAACTATAGTTCTTGTCAGCAGTACTAGCAGGTGGCAAAAAGGGGACACTCTCCAAATTGTCTTCTTAAACTCAAGATTGTGTAGAACTTATTGATTTCAGTATTATTCTTATGGGTTAACTTTTTCTCCTGTCGAGGGAGGCACTTTATTCTCTTCTCTCTTATACTGGGAGACAAATTATTATTTTACTCACCCATTACAAGGAGTAAAAAGTATCTAAACATAGCAGGTGGATATTTTTATGATCTTTTTTTATAGCAGGTGGAATATGATTTTTATGATGAAAGCCAAATGTGTTATTTTGTTGGGTTGATTAAAGTCAGTTGTTTCAGAGCAAAGAGCTTTTAGGGGATTGTTTAACAAAGCTCCTCCTCAAAGAAATAACATCAAACGTTGCAATAAACAGTTCACAGAAACTGGATCAATACAAAATAAGTAAGACTTCTGGAAGACCGCCTATATCAAAGATAACAATAAAAGTAAAACAATCATGTCTTAGATATCCAAACAATTTTCTTCCACAATGAAGTCTGGAACTTTAAATCTCAGTAACAACTCTGCATTTAATTTTACTTAAAAGGCTGCAATTCAACTGCTGCAAGGGATCAAAGCGAATGATAAAAATAAATGTGGGGATTATGCAACATGCATCCTGAATCAGATTGAAGAAAATGAGTCACTTTAAAATGATGTGATATTCACAGATGAGGCCACTTTTCATGTAAATGGGTGTGTAAATTGGCACAACGTTCGAATTTGAGGTTCTGAACTCCTAATGAGATAATCCAAAAAAATCTGAGACACGCAAAAAATAAATGTCTGATTTGGAATGTCTAAAACCTGAGTCATTGGGCTTTCTTCTTTGCCGAAAAAATGTTAATGGTAATAAGTATGCTAATGTTAATGGGAGGATATGCTAGAAAACTTTTGTTTTCCTCAAATAATTGATGAGTTTGATAATGCCAATATGGTTTATTTCCAACTAGATGAAGCTCCAGGCCATTATAAGGTCTTTGTTCATGATGCTTTGAATGACAAGTTTCAATAAAGATAAATAAGTCGAGGTGGCCCAATAGCATGGCCTAATAGAAGCCCAGATTTGACTACATGCGATTTTTTTCTATGAGGATGCGTGAAACACATTGTATACCCTCAAAAGATCTGTGATGTTGCTCATTTAAAGGAGAATGACTCATGAGGCAGTATTATCGGTAACATGAGACACGTTGCACAGCGTATGGGCCGAGATCGACCAGCGATTGGATGTCTTCCGAGCTATCGATGGTGGACACATTGAAATATACTAAATGTGTCAGTGTAAAACTGTTTTTAATGAGGATTCTTATGAAATACATTTTTTTATGTATTTTGCAAGGTTCTCTTTTTATTGAATGTTTAAACTGCACCATTAATTTATGAAAAAATGTATAGATCTTTAACTGAAGGCCAAATAAAGAAAAGTTAAAGTTTGTGTTGCTTGGCTGTATGAGATTCTCATCATATTCGTCAGAGCTAAATTAACTGAAAGCCAGCTATAACAAGTAACTGAAAGCCAGCTATATCTCAAATGAAAGCCAGTAATTCTTGAGAGTTCTCACAACTTTAATATACGTAGCGTAAATAATGCTGAAACTACTCTTTATTTTAAAAAAGCTTTCCTTTATAATCTTTATTTACAGAAAAACCTTGGAAAAATTAGAATTGATGTTGGTTTTCCACAACGTGTTAATTTGAAACGCATCCAACTTCAACAGTTAAGAAATGAAAGATAATGTTTCAGTGAAGGGTTTTAGACCAAAATATATCGTACAACCTGATTATGAATGGAGATACAGATGTTTACTTGAAGGCAAATAAAGTTTATGTTAGCTTAAAGTTTATAACTCGCTTAAAACCGCTTATAACTCGATATAAATTATTAATAGCTCAAATGAAAGCCTGTATTTTGGAGAGTGTTTTAAGATGAAAAAATATGAAATGACTAAAGGGAAACTGGAGTAATTAGTGAATAACTTCAGGCAAATCCTGAAAAAAAATAAAAATTTTGGCCTTTGGTTGCCTAAGGTTTGCTTCATACTTCATATTCACCAGAACTACATAAACTACAGCTCAAATGAAAGCCTTTAATTCACTCAGCACCAGCTTTCTCACGCCAAAACATACATAGATACGTAAATAATAATGGAGCTATCAAGAATTAATTGATGACAAATCTCAGAAAAATTAAACTGAAACGGTCATTGCCCATCTTTTGTTCCCTTGGAACTTGCCCGATTTCTATGATGACTGAAATGAAATTTTGTACACTGATTCTTTAGGTCTTAAATAGGACAACTAAGTAGTTTTCCTCCTGACCTGACTCTTGGAATCTGCCTCAGACCCTCTCAAAGATCCCATATTATCCTTAAGCCAGAGTATAAATTGATGAAATGTTTATATTTAAACAGATGTAAAAGCAAAAAAAAGCAGTAGAATGACAAAACAGCTGTCAAAAATAGAAGATAAAAATAAATCACTGACTAGGGACCATAAAAGACTTTTCTTCTTTGAAACAGTTGATATTGAAAGAGGTAGAGTGTGCAACTGTGAAAATTTACAACATTTTCAAAAATTGCCGGGACGGCTTTGTCATTTTTTTCAAGATAGACCCTAGTAACCTAAGAAAATATGTTTTTGCCATTGAATACTATTTCAAAGCATGTTCTTTTTTCTCCTATACAAATACTTTCATGAAACACAAAAATGTTTATAGAAATCAACAACTACGCAGGTCTGCTGCTATGAATATATTTATATTCCTGCCTAAACGCCACGATACTATACAGTGGAACCTCGATATATCGAAAACCTTAATATATCAAACATTTTTCATTCCCCTTGAATTTCCCTATACTTACAATGCTTTTTTTACCTCAATAAATCGAAGAAGTCGCTGTGAAAACCTCGATATTTCGAAATTTCAAAGCTCATTTTAACAGATTGTTACCTCTATATATCGAAGTTTTCGTTGGGCAACCTCTAAATATCGAATTATTGTTTTCCCACGATCAACGCATAAAGTCAATGACCTGAGCACGTCCGTACTTGTTTCACCCTAAACTTCGTAAATTCGGTACCCGCTGCACATCAGTCTCGTGTCGTTCTTTGCGTGGTAAAGATCTGCGAGTTTAAGACTGTGACAAACCGCGTGTGCGTGCAAAAGTGCGTTAGTCCATACGGTATAAAATCGTGTGCGTGTGAACGTGAGTGAACGGTGTGGCTGACTTCCCTCCCTAGTGCAATGGCAAAACGGAAAACTCTATCTTACGAACAAAAAGTTAAGTTAAAAGAGGCCGTAAACGCCGGAGGCAAGAAAAAAAATGACATCGCAAAGGAATTTGGTGTTCCAGCCAGTACTCTTTCAACCATAATGAAAAACAAAGAAAAGTACGAGAGCCAGCCATCTTCGTCCAAGAGAGTTAAGGGCCCAGAATGCAGAGAAATGGAAGAGTGTATTCTTCAGTGGTTAAAACAGTGCCGAGATAAAAACCTTCCCTTTAGTGGACCAATTCTTCAAGAAAAAGCGACAGAATTAGCGGTTCAACTAGGGAAAACTAACTTCCGCGCACGTAACGGCTGGCTTCAAAACTTTAAGAAAAGAAACGAAATCGTATTTAAGAAGATTACTGGTGAAAGTGCTAGTGTAGACGACCAGGTGTGCACCCAGTGGTGTGAGAAGCTACCCGATTTAACTAAGGGATACAAACCCGAAGATATCTTCAACGCAGATGAAACCGGCCTGTATTATTATATTATTACCGGCTCCCCGATAAAGCATTAACGTTGAAAGGAGACCCATGTCACGGTGGGAAAAATAGCAAACAGCATGTCACAGTGCTGCTGGGCGCTAATCAGACTGGTACCGTTAAACTAAAGCCGCTCATAATTGGAAAGGCGAAGAATCCTCGATGTTTTAAGGGGATCAAAAGTTTTTCCATGGAATGAACAGCGAATCCAAAGTCATGGATGAAGTCGGGAATCTTTGGAAAATGGTTAAGCGACCTCGATAAACAAATAAAGAAAAAGAAAATTCTTATGTTTATCGATAACTGCACGGCCCACGGGGATGTCCCAAAACTTAAGAATATAAAAATTGAGTTCTTACCAGCTAATATGACCTCAAAGCTACAGCCGTTGGATCAAGGCATAATAAAAAAACTTTAAAGTTATGTACAGGAAAGAAGTCGTCCGTCAGTTTCTTCAAGATTTAGAAGCGAAAAATCCAACGAAAATCAACGTCCTAGATGCAATGTGGATGGCATCGAAGGCGTGGGAAAACGTTAGTGAAAAAACTATTAAAAACTGTTTCAAGAAGAGTGGATTCAAGGAGGAAACAGAAGAAGATGAGGACTGTAGTGTTGTAGGTGAGCCGTCAAATGACAATACGCCATCTAACGACACTCCAGGACGGTGGAATGAGGTCACGAGATCATTGGATGTCGAGGGACTCACTTTTGAGGAGTTCGTTAACTTTGACAACGATCTGGCAGAAGAAGGAGCCGTCGACGAAGATGATGACAGCGAGGCCGAGTTACCCGACCCACAGCCGGACCCCACCCTCCGTGAAGCACAAGGCGCAACCAACCTTCAACGGAACTTTTTCCAAAAGAAGACCTCCATGTGTGACCGAGTAATACAGTTGATCTCTGTTTTAGATGACGCTTTGGATAAGGCAACAATGTCAGGTAGACAAACTGAAATTTCTGAATTTTTTCCAAAATGCTCTTAATTTTTATAATGCGGTAGTAAGAAACACGTTTTAATTGAGCGTTTTTAAATTCCATTTTAGTGAGCAGTTTCCGTTCATTTTTCGTAAGTACATTTCTCGTCAGGAATTTCTTCATATTCATAGAAGTCCCGTTTTTTTATTTCATACCTATTGTGAGAGAATTTTGTTTATTTTTCGTTTGTTTATTATTTTCGTCTATATTTCTTATGTAGCCACTATGTGTTATAAAAGATTTTTTCTAGAATAACTCTAGTTTCAATTTTAAGTTAGGTTAAAGTACAGTAGAACTCAATTCTCTTTGTTTTTCAGCGTGTTCGGTTATCTGAATTTAATTTAAGTTTAGAAGTATGCAGTACAAAAAGTGAATACAGTAGCGCTGTTGTCCATTTTCACTTCGCACTCGTTTTTTATCTAGATTAGAGCTCAGGCGGTCATAAGCCACCCGTTTGTTTTGTTGTCATATTCTTAATTTTCGTTCTTCTATTTTACTTTCATTCTTTCTGTCTCACTCCTCCCCCCCCCCTCCACACTGTTATCACAGAGCGTCCACACAGGTTGCCATGGTAACCAAACCTCCAACCAATCATGAGCTCGCAAGGCACTGTCGTCATTCTCATTTTTTGTGGACCAATGACTTGCGCAGTAAATACTTTTCCTTACGTCGTGTGGCGGCTGCGTAACCTTGACTTTCGATCGATATTCGTTTGCCCTATACCTTATTCACTCAAAAATTAACTCGGAAGGGATCGACTGTATTTTTAGCTTGACTTTCTTTACTTTTACCTTTAATACTGTACATTTACAATTATTTTACAATATAATTTGTAATTTATTCGTTAAATTAATAAAAGTAATTGTTAATTTTACATTGGCGCCTTTATTTTCCTGTTTATTCCAAGTATATTTGCAAACCTCGATATATCGAAGCCAGGCAGAAATCACCTTGATATATCGAACCTCGTTAAATCAAAATCCTTGATATATCGAAGTTTTTTCTTTCCCCCTCAGGTTCGATATATCGAGGTTCCACTGTGCATGCAAACAGATTCCACGTACTGCCGAAAAAGCCCCCAATCGTGTCGCTCCACCTGTCATGCCCTGATATCATCACCAGGGCAAGCCCTGTTACGTTACGGTATGGTAAACAGAAATGACCATCAATGCTTCTCGGCGCCAGTCTGGGTTTACTTGCTTCTCGAGAGCGCCACACAATGTGCAACAAAAAGCACCATAAAGCATGATCGACTGGATGGCTGACTTAAGAAAACGGCACTTGAAAGAGCAAGTATTGCTGATATTGGGCGTAAGCCTACCCAGGGCAGTGACATCCTAGGGGCCTTTGTTGGCAGGACGGTGAATCTGACCGCTTGTACAGTATAGAGAGAGATCCTTAGGCAGGAATACAGAAACCCCCGTCCCAGCAGTCCTGCTTATTTAGCAAATTTCAGAAATAATTTTTGTGTTTCATCTAAAGAAATGGGTTTTCACAATAAAAAAGAGTGACAGAGAAAGCAAAACTATATTATTGAAGTGTGTGTGGTGTTGAATTTTTATCGTGAGGAAGTCATGGGTACTGCTAGAAAATATATATATATATATAAAACTAAAAAACTATATATATATATAGTTTTTTCTTTGTTTCTGGAGGCCAATAGAGTATAAAAAATTGTTTTATACTTTATTGTTTATTAATTTAGACAACTTTTCCGTGGAAATGGAAATTACATCAATGTTATATATAAGGAATAATGGACTAAATTTAACCAGAGTTTATTTTAAGGCTAAAACAGATATGATAAACACCTTTATTTCACTCTCAAAATAGTGATTACAAATCAGTTGAGTTATTCTAACCTTAAGCTGATCCAACTCATCATTACATAAGTCCACCCAAGGGTAAAGATTCTCTGATTCCGGCCTGTGAGCCATCAGGGATGGGAAAGAACGGACCCACTGAAACAAGCCAATGCAAATTTTTTCAACTGTTTCAACCGCAAAGCTGAACATAATTAATAATGTATCAGAAACAATTTCAATAATAGTTTGTAAGTTACATAAATTATTGATTTAGTTAAGGTTACTGGAAGAAATGAGTGCTCATGATTCTTCTTAACCACTACAATTGCAAAAGCATGAGAAATCATATAAAGTGGCACCATACCTGTGGGATTAAACATGTTTACAATTTTTGTTTATCAGTCATTTACTTTTCCTCATGGTCATTCTGTCTTTTCATCCGAAATTATAACATTAGTTTGTCTTTGAATGTTTTGAATACAATGCAATCAAAATATTAATTTTAATTTCTGTATAAAGGATGTGGTATAAACACTATTTTATTGTAATTAAATACTAATCCCAATGAGGGACTTTGCCAAGGTTGGACAACAGCGAATTCGAATGCCGACAAAATGGGATGAAGACAAAACCGTACAGCGGCAAACCCGAACAGTATTGAAAGTCCTTCAATTTGTTGAGTGTGTCAGGGGATATATTTTTACCCTTTTTTTGGGCACAGGAAAAACGAATTCGGATGGTGCCAAACCTGGTTTATATCGCTATTGCTATATCCGTTTCAATGCATTAGGCATTATCCTCGAGTAACAAGAATGTGCTCAAGAAGACCACTCTTAGAGGTCATCTCAAAGGTTAAAAATGTACACTTGCACAGATAACATTAAAATTAAAATTAAACACTTGGCCAAGTAATAACAGACACCATGCATGAAGAGTAACTTCAGACTGTGATGTGTGACTGATTGTGCCACCTAACCTCACTCCTGGCCAAGTCTTGTTGCCGACCGACCACGCATTTCATTCTTACAGCGTTTCAATATGGCGGTGTCAATTGAAAATCCCACCGAATGCGAGTTATGTGATTTTAATAGTGTTTTGCTCCCTAAACAGTTTATTCCAGGTTTAATTTCAGCCTAGAGGAGAAAAAAGTAATCCTGAGTCTATTTTGAGGCCCTATGATGGATTGATAAGCCATTTGAAACTTGCAACGTGGATAAATCCAATTGCAGGCGAGGGTATTGATGATCCATACCAACGCGGCGACTGCCCCATGCAGCAGCAGAAACTTCACAGAACTTTGCCGCCTCAAGTGAGACATTTTCGGACATACCCTGTATAACCCATGCCTGGTCTTAGGTGATTATCTTTTTCAAGGTCAAGGGAATTTTTAGGCAGGAAAGTCTTGGCGAATGGCAAGGAACCAAAAGAAGCAACATTATTAGGTCAAATCAATCTGGCAGGATTTTCAAAGGACAACGCCATTTTGAAACATGTGGTCGGTTGGCAACGAGACTTGGTTCAGATTGGGACCAGGAGTGAAAGTTTAGGCCGCACTATCAGTCATGGACATGAGACTACTGGGCTAGATGTAGGGACAAAACGTCTGTTACTTTCTGGAGGGTACTCGTATATTTCCAAAACTGTGCATCTTACAGACATTTATTGAGTTACAAATTTAAAGAAGACTAAATTCACTGCAATTTGATCTTTTGTAGCTATAAAGCTTTAAATTCTTCCATTTGATTAACATAGGTCCATTTGGTTAATATGGGAAATTTTGAAAATCAATTAGTTTGTAGTTGATATAAAATAAGTATATATGACTATATGAAATAAGTAAATAACTAGTTTGATTATTATAGTAAACCAATAGTTTTATATAATCGGTGTTGGCTTAAATGTGTTATGAAATGAAACTTTTTAATGTACAAGGGATAAAAAATACCTTGAGTAACTGTGGCAGACTATGATGGTAGATGACTAAACGCTTCTTAAGCAACAATGCCGTGTAAACCACTATTGTCTGCAGTTCAAACAATTTTATTAGGTCTGAAAAGAACAAAATTGCCTATTTAATTCTATATTACTCTTCTGTATTTTATTACCACAAATTGTTTCTTAACGTCACTTCCTTGGTGAGGGCTAAACCGATCTTGGGTTTTCATGGCCAGAGGAATGAATTTATATTTCCTTAAAGAGGGAAATTTGCAAAAATAGGGGATTTTTAGCTAATATTCGATAGATCTTCAGGTTTTATTAAAATACGTAAGTAGGTAAAATACGTAGAACTAGGGGGCCAATGCGCAAATTGTGCATTTTAATATTATTTCTGTTTGTGAGAAACTCACCTACAGTTAGAATAAATTGTATGACTTTAAACTTGCCTTTATTAATTAAATTACCTTCTCAATTGAAATTTAAAGATCTCACCTAAATAAACAAAGGCCTAACTGAACAAAACACAAACACATTATTCATAGCCCAAGCACTGTTTTTTTAATTTGGTTGTCTTCTCGCAGAACAGTAGGATATCGGAAGTTTTTCTGGGAGGCCCATGTGCAAATTGTGCATTTTAATATTTTTTTCTGATATTCAATTAGTCTTCGTCTCTCAGCAGTTCTCTGTTCTTGTCGGAGGTTACGTATATTTTCCTTCATCTCGTAGACTCGTTTTTCTTGATGCCTTCTTCTTTCTGTTTCAGAGTTCAATTTACAATATATTTATATTCTGTTGATCATGGATACTTACCAAAAAGAATGATTTACCTGACTCAATTTGGCTATAATTACGAATAAAAGAAGCCCAAATTCATTTTCTTAAGCTGTATAGGATCTTGTTTACAGTTGCAGATAATCTATTTTTGTTTACAATGCGACTGATTGGAAATTTGTCTCAAGGTTCGTCTCAAGCTGTTACATAATAATCACATTTTAAAACCGTTACAACACAAGTTGGTCAACCGCACTGGATTGTTGAAAGCGCCCTCGAGAAATATATCAAAGGCTTGGGGTCAAAGCCGTAAAAGAATTGCCTACTTTAATTATCAGTTGCCGCTGCGCTACAATTAAGCTTTAAAATGACACCTCAATTGTAAAAATCGGTTAAGTAGGATGGCTGGAAAAGGGATGTAACAGAGAAAACCATCATTATATTAAGTATATCGATTTTTTCAACAAAAGGATAGCACTGGGATATCCTCAATCCACCAATGGACATAGAGCAATTAATTGTTTTTCACCACACTACGACAAAATCACCTGTTTTACAAACATCAAACACGGACCAAAACACACGGTTTGCCGCCACAGGACCGAAAACGTTTGGGGCCCTAGGGCCGAAAGTCAGCTGATCGTTTTTTGCTTGAAACAACGTCAGAATAACATCACATAATTATACGGCATTCAAGACTGGATAGTTGCGATCATATGATTTACATAGCTGTGTTTTGTTTTCAAGTGAGTCAAATAACAATCAGTTTTTTTTTATTATTTAGGGTATATTTCATTGTGTGGTGTGGTGAAAAATAGCGTTCGCACCTCGGCCGAAAGGGTTTTGCAGCTCTTCGTCTCGAATTTGAAAAACGATCTCGAGCCTGCAAAACCTCATTTTCGGCCCTTGTTGCGAAATATACTATTTCAAGCTGAATTCAACAGTGCAAACCAAAAATTTGATCATTTAACATCTTGCATATTACATCTTTTTCAGCATCCGTAGTTCCCTTCTCCATGGGTTCGGGGAAATTGGATTTGTCAAGGTGCCCAAAAATTTGGTGCTATATAAAAATATTAAAAACCAAAGTTTTTGGAGGTTTATTCCCCTTAACCCCCCTTTTCAAAGGTCAGATCAGGCTGGTTTTCAAACTCTTCTAATTACAATTTTACACCTCTATACCAAATTTCATTAAGATAGGTCCATTTTTATGAGAATTATTGCATTTAAAGGCACATATCTTCTATATATTAATAGACAAGCATTTTTTTGTGATCCATTTTTCTCAGCTTATGGGCATCACAGGAAAAATCTGAGCATACCTTTAGAAAAGTACTTTCCTGCAGATGTGCACAATCCCACCATACTTTATTCAAATTAAAATTTGTTTATTAGCTTTGACATGTTCTACAATGTGTGCAAATTACATTACAATAAATTTAAGGGAACCTAAGTTAAATCTAAATATTATTAAAGCCGTGGTTGAGTTCATATAAAGGATTTACTAAATATATCTTCTTTAATTTTTTTAAATCATTAACTTTTATGTCAATGTTTCTATTTTCTCTTAATTTATTTCGTACTTTACCAATCGAAGTACCTGGTGGACCGAGCCTTGCTTGGTGTTAGTTCATGATTACCAGTTCATCCAATTACAGTACATGTCGGACTATCCGGATTAATATGGCAGAACACCGATTCGGATAACAAAAATCCGATTAATCTGAGGTCATTACAATATTGGCAAAATAGCGCTCGCATACAATAGCATCTGCTAAATTGATGCTGCAAACGGCATGGCAAGACAGTACATTATGTTACTCTTTCAAATTCTACGAGGGTTTAATTTTGAAACAAATTAAACTAAACTTTATTATTAATCATACGAATATAATATTAACTTTTCCCGTACTTACGGTAATAACGGAAACTTGAAATAATCTTGGCGAAACTTAAAGTAACTAAAAAATTATTACAGTAACTCTCCTTAGAAAATAAATAACGTAACACATCAAATGACAGCAATAAACAAACTCGTAAAATTGCCCTAGGCTACGCCTTTGATAACTGCTAGCGCCATAAGTAGCAATCCAGAAAACTATGTTCACGAAAATGCTGTAATGTACTGTTTAGGCAATGCGATTCCTTAAATTGTGGTGATTCAAAATCCATACAGTAATGTATTACATTTGCATTTTACTTTTGGAAGGCGCATTTCACCTGTAAACTTGGTAAAATAATATCTTTGCCGTGATTTTAATTTTTTAGTTTCTGGGATGGACCGGTCCGGATAATCCGGGATCCGGATAATGTGGGGCCCGGATAATCCGAGGTGTACTGTACTATAAAATATTTCAATACAGTAAAATCCCCCTGTCTTTTTCGGCGTGGATCCCCGAGTCGGTGCCTCCCCTCGGTGGTGGTTGGCTTCCCTTCGGTGATCTCCACTCCTTTCGGTGGTCTGCATGCCCCTCGATGGTGTCTTTGCCCCCTTGGTGGTGTGCGTTGCCTCCTGGTGGTGTGCATCAACTCGGTGTTGGTCTCCATTGGCCTGGGTCTCATTCCGGTTGGGTGTCTGCTGCTGGATGTCCCTCGGTGGTGAAGTCTCGAAGTTCGTGCGTTGGGGAGATGGACTATCTCGAGGGTGCCAATGGGCGCTTAATACTGTCCGCGGCGGTTTACCAACTCTTACTCAATTCGGAGTGGCCCCTGAGTTCCCAAACTTATTCCTTCTACTCCTCCTTGAAGACTGATTTCCTAACTCTCCCTTTCAATTTTCCATCATTCTCTCTTCCATCGGACTTTTCCCCCGTAGTGCTATTGTCACGCCCTCCTGCCAATCGGCGATGATGGATCCTACAGAGCCATTGGGAGAACGACTGAGGTCCAGCCCTATTCTTCTCAGAATAAGGCGTGTCGCTGATGGTGAGTTATTTCAATTTTTCTAATCATAATTTCTCATGCAATCGAACTGATCTCGGTCATTTGCCTCCTTCCTAGGAAGACCTTAAAATATAATGCCCTCCTATTGTATGTCGGCAAATACGTGCTTCCTCGTGGGAGCTTGGAATTTTTATGAAACAATTTTTATTTGTTGTACTAATGTGAGAAAACCCTTGAATAAATCTCTTATTAAAATATTAATTATAGAAGGAGGTAACTAATCGGATTAATAGTCAATTTTCGAATAGTTTATAAATGTCATGAAATTGATAGAGACCTTTTTATTGCTCCATGAACTCTTCACCCCACTCGATGTATTTTTCCTTGATGGCTGTAGATTCCAAACAGCTGTTATTATTACTTCATTTGTTTCCACTTTCCTTGTTTATTTTGTTGCTATCATGGCAACTCACAAGGCCAATGTTAAAATTTTAAGACTTTAACATTTATTTTATTATGATATTAGATTTTCTCTGGCCAAGATATCTGCATAAAACACATTTTTGAGTCATCAATTACTTATTTCCAGACCTTGAAGGGAATCCTCAGAGCCGTTTTTGAGATAATTGTGCAAACAACCAACCAACCAAGCAAGAACGCAAGATAACATTGCTCGTATAAGAGTATAGAATAGAATAATAGAGTCTTCTCTTATTTTGCAGTCCGATGAATTTTGTGTTGGATATCATCTTTTTTCTTGTGTTATTATTTGCTGTAATGTTTTGTTCTGTGGAAATTTCCTTTATTTTTTCAATAGAATTTGATTAGGGCCTAGATCAATGATTATAAAGTCCACAAATAGTTAAAATTTTTGATTCTCTAAAATATTCATAGCATGACTCTTCAGGCGATAGTAATAAAAAGTTTTCAAGAAATATAGAAAAAAGAATAGAGAGAATTTGCCAAAGTGTATCTAATAACATACCAAAATATAGACTGGGGTATTTATAAAACAATAAATAAATAAAAAGAGAAAAATGGGTCAACCTGGCGATAAATCAGACTGAAAGATAGTGGAGATTTAAAAAGGAAATCCTGTTAACGTACTAAAAGTCCCAAAATTGTATCCCATATTCTATTTTACATAGTATCTATCAAATACCGGTAAATAAGTTGTATTCTTAAGGGAAAAATAAATTATTTCATTTGAAAGTTTTTTTTTATACCATGAATTCATAATTCAAAACAAGTCCATATTCTATTTCATATTTTTTTTATGAACACAAATAACATTGCTATTTTATTAAAAATTACAGTAACAATTTTATAAAAATATTAAAGAAATAGATTTTGCTCCCTGATACTGAAAAAAGGTAAAAATTATGATTTTTTCAGTTAAAAATTGTGTTTCCACAAAAAACTAGCATCATATCCAGAAAGTATAATAAAAAGGTGTTAATTAATATAAATATGATTGCTGAGGTTACCCTAATTTATTTACTCCTTCTGTTAAACTTACATAACTTGTTTACTCCTTCTGTTAAAAGTGCAGAATAATCCATCCCAGGGGGAAATCGCTAAATCCTTATGACTAATGGACTTAGAACAGTGATTTGAAACCAAATTTTTTGTTTTTCTTAGGTGAATTTAATGGGGAAACTTATAATTTCATAACTTTAGTTTTTCTATTTGAATCATTAAAAAACATGTGAGTAAAACCCTCCTTTATCCTATTTTGAATAGTCTGATCTGGCTGCAGGTTTAAAAACTAACCTGAGGAAACCTTGTTTTAAAAGTCTATACTGATAGGCAATTTTTTACGAGAGATATCATGCAAACAGACAATAAGAATAGAAAATTCTATTTTTTTTAAATTGACCACATTAAACACAGGAACAAACAGGGCTTGTAGCAGTTCTTGAGGTTGAAAAAAATAAAAAAATAACTAAAATAAGAAAAAAATAACCAAAAAATAAACCTTTTGTAAACAAAAAATGTTGCTAAAAATTAGAAAACCGGCGTTTTACTGGGGATAATACATTCTTAACCTTGGTAAATAAGAAAATCTCGACAGACTAATCACAAATTTGCATAGATTTGACGGCGAGACTTGATTTTCATGCAACGAGACTTGGTTTTCATGCAATGTAGGATGACAAGATTCGTCTGCCGCGATGCTGCTATGAGATCGTCTGACAGACAAATAGTGTGAACAGGGCTTGTAGCAGTTCTTGAGGTTGAAAAAAATATAAAAAAACTAGCAGATATACCCGCAGCTTCGCCTGCTGAAAAAATGACTAATTTTAATCAACTCATATTATGCCATGTGAAAATTTTAGGAATAGTTATCAAATGGACTGATTTGGGTTATGGGCCATTGGTGTACAATTACACTCTTAAGGTGCAGCTAGTTCCACCCTAGATTGAAGTGAGAAGGTGTAATGTTTCCTCTAAAAGTTTTCCCTCATGATTAGCAAATGGTATGAATTAACTTTCTCCCATTTGCCAATATAGAGAATGAGACATAACCCGGGATATATAGAACAAAGACGGTAAAGGCGGGTTTTTGACTTAACATCAATATGAATTCAGTACGTTTTTGAAAATATACTGAAAACTGTAAGAAAATGTAGACGGTAGGCCTGTATTTCACAAACCTTTCTCAATCACATTGAAGATCGGGTCTTTAACCTTTCGATAAGGCAAAATTATTGTTGTAATGGTATATTATTGTAATTGAAATCTTCATCACCTTAATTCATTAATTTAACCTTCATTAATTTTAATTTTGAAACTCCGTTTCTAGTGGATATACATGTACTCAAAATGAAATGTCCATTATGAGTTTTAAGATTTTGGTTTGAGGAAGGTCTTATTTATTTATTAGACAGATAAACCATTTTAAGAGAATACAATAATGTACATCGGGCGATTCGTACAACGCAAGTAGCTTAAGTGGCATTTAACAAAAATATAGTAGGTGGCTGAAATAAATTTGTACATTTTATTCTCTTAGTAGATTGGATATCGTACCTTTTCTATCCCCTGAAAATACTGTATAGGCCTTCCATCCATAGTCTTAAAAGCTGAATCAGCCGCCAGTTTGAATTTTATAAAAACTCAATTTTAGCCATTTGAGAGAGAATATTTTAAAAACCTTTCTTTATTCGCTTCTAGTGCCTATAAAGAACATTTGTGTCAAGTTTCAGGCCCAAAGTCTTGTTGTTTATGAGAAAATGAGCTATGAAAGCTAAAAATGGCCGCCATTTTGCATTTCATAATATAGCAAATTCAAGCCTTTTGAGAGAAAATATTGCAAAATCCTTTCTTAGTACGCATCTAGAGCCTGTAAAGAATATTTGTGCGAAGTTTCATTGCTCTAAGCCTTAAAATTTTTGAGAAACTGTGATCAGTCAGTCAGTCAGTCAGTCAGTGGGTTTCGGCTTTTATATATATAGATAACCAAAATTCCAAAAAAATAACAAAAATAACCAAATTCCAAAAAAAATTAAAATAACCAAGAGCAAAAAAATAACAAAATAATAAAAAAATAACCCGTTACAAACCTTGAACAAATCATGATTTTTGTGTCCAAAACATGTTCCTGCAAAACTCGCATCACAAGCAGAAAATAAAAGGGAAAAAAATAACAAAATCAATATGACTGCTGTAGTTACCCTAAACAGAACCTGTTTGCCCCTTCTTCTAAAACAAAGGAAAATAGCTCATTCCAGAAAAAATCACAAAATCACAATACATGTCTTGGAAGAAACCCAATAAAACAGAAAATTTCAAATTATACTGACGTATCAGTATCATTACGAGTGAACCAAGAACAAGAAGCTAGCTCAGGTCAAACCTACTCGTCAGCCCAGCTTAATGCAGATTTCATTATTAAAAGAATTGTGTTTTGACAGTTTTCAAATTAATGTTAAAGTATTGGTCAAAACTGCACTAGAAATTAAAAAAAATCATTCTGCCTCATTAAGTTCATGACAGAAAAACATTTTATGATGGTTTAACATTATGCTTTGAATGTTTCGCAAACTAGATTTAGTATTGATCTTTGAATAAGTACAGATGTACATTATCAACTCAATAGACTGAACCTTAAAACCCCTTATTAAAACACATCTGTATAAATCCCCTGGAATCTGCTATAACACTAAACAACCCTCATGTTACCTGTGCCTTGACACAAACAATGTTTTATTTGTGTTATATGATTGAGGTTATACTGTATTTTCAAATTTCCCCACCTTTAAGCATGGTGGTATTGTTCTGAAGAGAACTTCTCTCGAAATCTTTTATGAAATAAGTTCCATTTTCTTCTGTTGTGCATGCTCCTCTTGTAATAACTGATAAAATTAGTTTCAGCAGCATTGTAGGGTTTCCTAGAAAAAGAAGAAAAAAGCGTTTTTTATAGTTACATTTTTTAATTTATAATAATTTTAATCAATTTATGATTAATTTATAATTATTTTGTAAAGCTTTTAAATCTACATGTTAATGCACAGTTTAACTTATTCAGAAAATTGCAATGAGTTTTTTGAAAAAAGAATTAATGATAAGAAATTAAATACAATAAATTCTTGTAAGTGTAGCATAAAATGGGGGGTGCCACAAGCGTCAATTTTAGGTCCAATTTTGTTTTTATGTCGTATCAAAGTTATGCCCAAAGGCCAAAATCATTATTATTCCAGAAAATAGCAAGTTAAGTTTGTGCAGAGCCTACTTAAGGAGAAATGTAGAAGATTTAACACATTGAAGAGGATGTGAGTTATGCAGTTTAGATGCTTTAAAAATATATATACTTCACTCACATTCATTCACATGTTACGCTTCAGGATTTCATTATATGGTGCATCATATAAGCAAAATTCAAATAACATTTTAACTGTACATAAAAGAGACATTAAAATTATGAAACAGTTAAATCTTGAAAAATCAGTATAATTATGTTTTAAAGAGTTAATCATTGTGCCCCCCAAATCTATGGATCACGCAACGCCTCTAGATATATGAACATTTATGAAACAATATATTATGTTTAGCAAGAGAAGCAACCCGATCAGAGCCCTTAAACTCTCATAATTGTAATGCTAGGTATGAAAGAGGTATTGTAATCTCAACCTATACAGTGTTTTAAAATTCATGATAGCGAAGGATTTGATATAACTGTTTAATTATTTGAACTTTATTTTCATTCCCTTCTTAAGTTCAACCTAAACTATGTTTCAGGAGGAAAAGAAACCCCTCCTGTTAACATGTAACGAAGTAACCCTACTTAAAATTTCACTGAGCCTCCTTTTTACTAACTACCATATTTTTAGTCTTCTGTATTTTTTTAAACACAACTTTTTTCTTTTTTAACATGAGTAGTGTGTGTGTGTGTGAGTAAATATGGTGGGGGGTTAGGGTGTGTGTGTGTGTGTGTCTGTGTGTATGTTATACACACATGTGCAGCATGTGTCTGTCTGTGAGTGTCTGTGTGTGTCTGTGTCTGTGTCCGGCCTGTCGAGGTGGCGAAAGCATGGCCCAGCTCTGTCTCCAACAGTGTCGCAGTAGCCCAAACCCTATCACCCTTAAAGACATAGGGCTGTATTGGACAAGCTAATTTTCAGGGACTGCGGATGGTTTTGTATTATCAACCAAAGATTATTAATAAGTAGGCTTGCATCCCGGGTTGTTCTCGAACTTGCAAAGCACACCAAAAACAAAAAAATCGCTGAAGGATTATTGTCGGTGAATGAATGTTGATGTATGGGTCTGTGTGTTGTCAAAATAAAAGAAAAAAAGTGTGCTGGGCAAGGAGTCCCATGTCCTCTCCTTGCAGAAAGTGCCTTCCTGCCCCTGCTAAGGAGATAAATGCATCAATGATGGATGGGCATAGTACAAGCAGCGGTCTGTATAAAAGAGGCATGTAAGTTTCTCGGGTCTTAAAAAAATACAAAGGCAAACTGGGGATCCAGGTACATTTTGGCTTGTCCGATTCAAATGGCCCCAATTTGATCTGGTGCAAGTGAGATAAGACCTCCCTCTTCACTCTGGTCGGGGTGCTGGGGGACGCTTAGTGGAGACCCCTCACATGTAATCTCCAGACCTATGCTTGTTGGCAGCCACTGTCAACAAGCATACTTGGGTGGCCAATGTCAGTAAGCAGCCCCGCCACTCTGAACACGGTGACCAAAATTGTCAGAAACCGGCTCAGGAACCATGGGCATATTCTTGTGGATGCGGCTATGCTAGGCATGCACAGGGTTTCCGAGGAGGTTTGACCTGATTAGTGTAAAGTATGTTCTTGGTCGGTGGATGACGCTGTAACAATTGGCAAGATGTTCCCATGAACCGGGGATCTCAAAAACCCAACTCACATGATTTTGTACTGTTTCAGGTTACATGCAAGATAGCATTCAGCTGAATATTATTGCTGATTCGTTCACTGCTTAAGTATATTTGTGTGAAATATGTGTGACGTATATTTCCTGGTGGGAGAAAAGATGATCGGTTACACTGGTACACCGAACCGCAGGAAATCACGTCACGGGTTGTCGGAGGCCTTGGAATCGCTCAGCTCGGACGCTGGGATAATTCCAGGGGTCGAGGATCGAAATCACAGTAGTTATCAGATATTCAGATATGAGAGCTCAGTTATATTCAACCTAGATGGCATTCAACTTAGGACAGACTAAATCTGGAAACACCTTCTAAGTAAAATGCCCTCTGCTGTTTTCCCTAGCTCTGTGAGATGTTCAGGGTTAACACTAGTTACCCATAGTTAATGTTTACCCTAATCAAGAAACAACATTAAACTATTTCACTAGTGGCCAGTAATTACAGGAGCAGGACAGACCTTACACTCCTATCGCACAGCAGGTTTGGACAAGACTAAGCCTGTTACAACAGCAGGAAAATCTGGGACAAACCAATGATACAAATCACCAATTGCTCTAAATTGGTTTAAATAATTTGGAAAATATCCCAAAAGGAAGACTAAATGATAATCGGCACCAAGATAATTAATTTAATTAGTCTTGGTTACAGCCAAGAGATGAGCAGGATAGGTCTCGGAACCCTATCCTGCGACAATTTCAACGCTAAGTCTGAAAACTGGCGTTTAAAATAAAATCGAAAGACTTTGAGAACAGAACGCTGTCGTACCTTTAATACCACAAGGTATTGGAAGACGACGAAGTCAGCTCTCGAAGGTGGTTGAAGTAGTGGACGGGGAAGCGACGCACGAAACGACTAACAATCCGAACACTAACGTAGCACCGACCAGAGTGAAGCTCTTATCAGGACCTCGTGGAGCTCACTTTCCGCTGGGAAAACCCACCAGCTGTCGACGTGAAGCTGGTTACAGGATCGAAAAAAGGTTCATCCGGTTGCCCTTTTTTTTCCCGAGCGTCTGCCAGAAAACAGATTGGCGCGCTCAGCGAAAAGAAGAAGAAGCAGCGCAGGCTCTATCGTCGTCTGCATAACGCAGTCGTGATGATGTCTTTCGAGGTTATGTACGTTGTTTACAACAACAACCGTAGTTCCGTTCGTAAATATTACGTTTCCCAAGGAAAAGATCTAATTACGTGTCCAACTAAGTGTTTATATTAGATTATAGTCGCCGTTATACGCCTCAACACTTTGCTTTCCACATCAAAACCGGCGATCGGAGTCAGCAGTTATGGGACCGACTAGGTTAGCCTTCCGATGGTGATAATTAGGGTTATAACCATCCACCCCAACACCGTGAGTTACCTAATCACTCAAAGGGTTTAAGTTAGGGAAATAGCAGTGTTTATACTGATTGCCAACACTCCCTCCATAGGCTGGACATAGGCTAGGTAGGCCTAGGCCTACTGGTCCCATGACTAGGCCTAATGAGCCAATTCTTACCCCTGTGCAAATTAGGCTCATTACACCCCCTTCACACATCGGAGCGAAAAAAAAACAGTAAAAAAAAGGTCTCGAAGTTCCTCGTAGGAAATAAAATCAAAACTCGTCTGGCATCAACTGCAGCCGCAGTTTACAGAAAGCACCAGGGAAACAGAAAGTGGCACACTTCGCTTCAACTACCATCTAGCAGTTTACAGAAATATCACCGTCGCGGACAGAAGGGTTTCAAGTCCTTGACATGGACTGTGTGACACTGTTGGGAATCCTCATCCCTCACCTCATAAAGGTTACATCCTTTGATCCTGATCACGGTGCAGGGTCCATGATACTTTGGGGCCAATTTTCCAGCGATGGCATCAGCAGCAGAGGACAAGATGTGAAGCCTCCGCATAACCTGATCGCCAGCCCGATACGTCACCTCCCTTCGGCGGAGGTTGTAGTATCTGGCCTGTCTCTGATAGGCCGTCTTCAGGTTTTTTCGAGCGTCCTCGATCAACCGTTTGAATTCCGCCTCCCGTTTACGCTGGACTTCGGTCAACGGGGAATGATCAGGCGTATCAGAAGCCTCAACGGTTGGGCCACGGAGGGCGCGAGGGGGTCTAAGCTCTCGACCAAAACAGAGCATCGCTGGAGTGAATCCCGTCGAGTCATGTACCGCTGTGTTGAGTGCGTACATGAACTCGCCCAAGTGGTTATCCCAAGACTTATGATTGTCCTTCACGAACTGGGCAATCATAGTCTTCACCACTCGGTTCTGCCTTTCCACCGGGTTCGATTGCGGGCTGTAGGGGGCAGTCGTCCGCAGAGTGACTCCCCATTCCGCTGCCAGGTTGCGAACCAGGTTTGAGACAAACTGCGTGCCATTGTCAGTGATGAGCACGTCAGGAGCCCCATGGCGCAGCAGGATGGACTTCAGCCTCGTCACCACATTATGAGCGGTTGCAGAGGGAAGCGCAGCAAGTTCGGTCCACTTGCTAAACGTATCCTGCACAACCAAGAGGAATCGCTGGGAACGCTGGGACCGAGGCAACGGACCAATAAGGTCAGCTGACACCACGTACCAAGGGCCTTGGGGTTGCCGGAAATACATTTTACCTGCCGGTTTGGCTTGGGAGACTTTGTAAGCCTGGCACTGAGCACAGGTCCTTACATACGACTTTACGTCTCGTCGCCAGTTCGGCCAAAAGTATTCCGCACCAACTCTCGCCAGAGTTTTCTTCACCCCAAGGTGACCGGCCGTCGCCGTGTCGTGGTTCTCGTGCAGCACCTCCGAGATCTTATCACTCGGCACGCACATACGCCAGGTCGTCGGTCGATTCTTTTTCACCAGGGCCCGATACAAAGTGCCTGATCGGACCTGGTATCGAGGATATCGACGCGGGTGTTTACTGACCAACTCCCGCATCCGACCGTACCAAGCGTCGTTGGTTCCCGGCAATTCTCGATCGGTATCATCACCGACTGCCTCACCAAGATCACCGTCGTGAGGTTCAGGGGTCACCTCCTCAACGGTTTCATTCTGCCGTCGTAGCTGCTCTCTCGCACCTTGTCTCGTCAGGACTCCAACCTCGAACGTATTCAGGTTTACAGGAGAATCCTGAGGGACGTCAGGGACAGGTTGCCGTGAAAGAGCATCCGCTACACGGTTCAAGGTCCCCTTGCGGTATCTGACCTCGAAGTCGAACTGTTGAAGTTCCATGACCCACCGAGCCAAACGTCCGCTGGGCTCATGAAGTTTCAGGAGCCACTTAAGCGCGACGTGGTCGGTTATTGCCACGAAATGGTACCCCTCAAGGTACGCCTTGAACTTTCGAACAGCGAACACGAGGGCGAGACACTCCTTCTCTGTCGTCGTGTAATTCTGCTCTGCGTCAGACAGAAGACGACTAGCGTAGGCAACGACCACTTCCCGGTCGTTTTGACGCTGAGTGAGAGCTGCACCAAGGCCTGTGTTTGACGCATCGACCTGCAGCACGAACGTTTCAGCAAAGTCCGGGCAGGCGAGAACAGGAGCGGTGCTCAAGGCCCGCTTGAGATCGTCAAACGCCTTGGTTTGTTCCTCACCCCAAACCCACTTGGCGTTCTTCTTGAGCAAGCCACGCAGTGGAGCAGAGACAGAAGCGAACTTCTCGACGAAGCGCCGATACCAGGAGGCAAGTCCGAGGAAGCTACGAAGTGCCTTGACATTCGTAGGAACGGGGAAGTCCTGGATGGCTCTGACCTTCTCCGGGTCAGTCGAGATTCCCTCGGCGCTGACAACGTGGCCGAGGTACTTGAGCTCTCTCCGAGCGAAGTGGCATTTCTCAGGGTTTAAACGAAGCCCGGCGTCTCGCAGCCGGCGGAACACAACCCTGAGAAGCTCGAGGTGCTCCTCAAATGTAGAGGATACTATCACCAAGTCGTCGAGGTAAGCGAAAGCTTTCGGCTCCAACTCAGGCCCAATGACGCGGTCAAGCAGACGCTGGAAGGTCGCACCAGCCGAGTGCAAGCCAAACGGCATGACCTTGAACTGGAAGAGGCCCATGCCGGGGACCGTAAAGGCCGTGATTGGGCGACTCTCCTTAGCCAGAGGTACTTGCCAATAACCTTGCTTGAGGTCCAAGGTACTGATGTACTTGGCTTGCCTGAGTTTCTCAAGGATGGCATTGATCCTGGGGAGAGGATACGCATCCTTGATCGACGAGTCATTCACCCTGCGCATGTCGATGCAGAAGCGATACTTTCCGGTCGATTTCTTGATGAGTACGATGGGAGAGCTCCAAGGGCTCTCCGATGGTTCTATCACACCATCCCGAAGCATCGTAGCTACCTCCTCGTTGATGATCGCTTGCATCGCAGGGTTACGGGGATAATGCCGCTGTTTGATTGGGACTGCGTTTTCTTTCAGTCGAATCACATGTTCGACCAACGCAGTCCGCCCGACAACAGCGTCAAACAGAGGAAGCTCCTCCTGAAGGAAGGACTGGAGGCGTCGATCCTCCTCGCTAGACAGGGGCTTCAAGGTGCCAGAAGCACAGGCCATCGGCTCCAAGCAATCTGCCTCGACATCACGATTGATGTTTATTTGTATGAGGTTATGGTCAGTGATACACCTCATACCCAAAACAACATCCGTGCTCAGGTTCGGGACATAGTATACTCCCAGTATACAGTCCTCACCCAAGATGGCAGCTGGTAGGAAGTACCTCGCTCGGACTCGACAGCGAGTACCATCCACCATTTTCAGCTCCGCATTCGCCTCCTCGGGTTTGACACCACATTCGCGGAGATACTGTTCAACCTCGTCCCCAATGAGGTTTACAACAGCCCCAGTGTCCAACAGGGCTCGGAAGTTCCGATCGAGCAGCCTCACGTCGATGAAAGGACGTATGTCGGAGACTCCACGCTGCTCGGTCGTACCAAAGTCGAAAGTGACTATCGTCTTGAGCCACTTCGACCACTCCTCGGAGGTTGTTCGGCGTTGGGACGCTCCGGGCTCAGGGGACCTCCGGGCGCCTGAGTCCGCATGGCGTTTCCCGAGTGGCAATCACAACGAGAGGTTGAGACACCTGCTCGTTTGCACCGTGCGCACCACACTCCCTTCGGTTGCTGGCACTGACGGAAGCCATGTCCTTCGGCTTGGCAGTTCCAACACTTCCACTGCTTCGAGCGAGAACGCTCGCTCTGAGGTCCAGGAGCAGGGGTTTGCCTTGCCACCCCGCGTGGACTTGGAGACCCGTCATGTCCCCGCTGTCGATTGGTCTGAGCGACCTGTTTCCCCTGGCCTCGTGGGTTCGTCACACCACTTGAGCCTGTGATAGTACTCCGAGGCGATTGGACCGGGGGCTGTGGTTGCGGCTGCTCCATGAAGGGCGTCAAGTCGTTCACCATAGCAATGTCCAGGGAATGGTCGCTCTTTCGACGACCCACGTAGGCGGTCTCAGGTACCAGCGCCTGTGAGACTGGAGGAGGGGGACGGAAAGTCTTCCGCTCACGCACGACTTCTTCAAACTCCTCGGCTCGTTCGAGGAGCTCAGCCATGGAGGAGAAGTCCTGACGCCGAATCACAAACTTGTATTCGGGGCGCATGTTCTTGTACACCAGGTTCAACTTCTGCTGGTTACTGAACTCCCCGCTCCTACGTATCAGGGTTGTGAGCGAGGTCACAAAGCCTCGGAATGCCTCGGTCTCACCCTGCGTCCGTTTGCGAATTTCTTCATCCAAGTTACGGCGGTAACCTTGGGGGAAGAATTGCGTCTCAAACATCCTCTGGAATTCGGAGAACGAGGTCCACAAGTCCTTGTTGTTCCGATACCAGAGCAAGGCCTGGCCGTGGAGAAGCTGAGGCATCGCCTTCAATATTTCGTCAGGCGTCAGCGAGTATGCCTCACGCAGTTCCTCGAGTCGTTCGAGGAAGGAGACGGCATCACGCTTCCCATCGAACCTCAGGTTCCACTTCCGCACCATATCACAAAGGGTGGAAGACGTTTTGACAACGTACGGAGGGCGCGTATCGAAGACTGAGGCAGCATGGCGGGGCATGCTGTAATCGACAACGCTGACCGGGTCAGTCACCAAGCGCTGAGGCGCATAGTTAAAGTCCGGAACCCGGTCATGTCGAGTGTTGAAGTCCTCAGCAGCTCCATACTGGCTTGGCTGAGTCGCAGGCGCAGGTTGAACAAGGTACTGGTTACCCTCGAGTTGCCTCAAGGTCCTCACCAGCGAAGTCAACGAGTGTCGGACAAGTTCGGAGTCCGCATCTGGAGCCAAGCCAAGTAACTCCCGCAACTGACTGGATTCACCCGCATACGGGTTAACAGTCGAATAATCCTGTCTTCGGGGCGGCAGCTGGGCTGACATTGCACCAGGGAGCATGGTTAACCCTGGTTGATGGATCGGAGGGCCCCAGGCACCTGTCACCGCAAATGGTCGCAAGTCACCATAAGCGGTTGAAGGTTGATGGCCTAAGTGACTGTACGTCATCGAGGATGGCAGTCGATGAGCATGACCACCAGAGTACACCATGTCAAATGGTTGACAGGTCGTAACGTCAACTTGAGTTCTGGGCATCATCACCGCTGTTGAAGTCACAGCGGTTGTGAAAGCCAGAGTCGTGGTGGTGGTCGTCAGTGCACTTGAACAAGTCACTACAGGCGCTGTGGTAGCTAAACCCAGAGATGTTGTCGACAGTGCCTGCATAGCAGCATGCTGCAGTGCAGCGACGGTTGTGGCTGGCGGGTCGTTCGGCATGACGTCAAACTCCAGCCAAATCACAAAAATTCAAAATCCCCAATGAATTCAAAATAAATCCAGACTGTTTTATTTATTTTTTTTGTACTAAATAAAACCACAATTTATCAATTAAAACTCAAAAAGGCCACTCCAGTATTATAACTAGTTGAAATATTCAATGAGCAGGTATACGATAACACCGTTATAAAAATCGGTTACTGTACCTGTCACCGAGCTCTCAATCTAACACACACTACTGTTATGATACGACTAGATATCAATCACTAGTCCCTGCCTTCGGGCGCCATGTTTGTGACGTATATTTCCTGGTGGGAGAAAAGATGATCGGTTACACTGGTACACCGAACCGCAGGAAATCACGTCACGGGTTGTCGGAGGCCTTGGAATCGCTCAGCTCGGACGCTGGGATAATTCCAGGGGTCGAGGATCGAAATCACAGTAGTTATCAGATATTCAGATATGAGAGCTCAGTTATATTCAACCTAGATGGCATTCAACTTAGGACAGACTAAATCTGGAAACACCTTCTAAGTAAAATGCCCTCTGCTGTTTTCCCTAGCTCTGTGAGATGTTCAGGGTTAACACTAGTTACCCATAGTTAATGTTTACCCTAATCAAGAAACAACATTAAACTATTTCACTAGTGGCCAGTAATTACAGGAGCAGGACAGACCTTACACTCCTATCGCACAGCAGGTTTGGACAAGACTAAGCCTGTTACAACAGCAGGAAAATCTGGGACAAACCAATGATACAAATCACCAATTGCTCTAAATTGGTTTAAATAATTTGGAAAATATCCCAAAAGGAAGACTAAATGATAATCGGCACCAAGATAATTAATTTAATTAGTCTTGGTTACAGCCAAGAGATGAGCAGGATAGGTCTCGGAACCCTATCCTGCGACAATTTCAACGCTAAGTCTGAAAACTGGCGTTTAAAATAAAATCGAAAGACTTTGAGAACAGAACGCTGTCGTACCTTTAATACCACAAGGTATTGGAAGACGACGAAGTCAGCTCTCGAAGGTGGTTGAAGTAGTGGACGGGGAAGCGACGCACGAAACGACTAACAATCCGAACACTAACGTAGCACCGACCAGAGTGAAGCTCTTATCAGGACCTCGTGGAGCTCACTTTCCGCTGGGAAAACCCACCAGCTGTCGACGTGAAGCTGGTTACAGGATCGAAAAAAGGTTCATCCGGTTGCCCTTTTTTTTCCCGAGCGTCTGCCAGAAAACAGATTGGCGCGCTCAGCGAAAAGAAGAAGAAGCAGCGCAGGCTCTATCGTCGTCTGCATAACGCAGTCGTGATGATGTCTTTCGAGGTTATGTACGTTGTTTACAACAACAACCGTAGTTCCGTTCGTAAATATTACGTTTCCCAAGGAAAAGATCTAATTACGTGTCCAACTAAGTGTTTATATTAGATTATAGTCGCCGTTATACGCCTCAACACTTTGCTTTCCACATCAAAACCGGCGATCGGAGTCAGCAGTTATGGGACCGACTAGGTTAGCCTTCCGATGGTGATAATTAGGGTTATAACCATCCACCCCAACACCGTGAGTTACCTAATCACTCAAAGGGTTTAAGTTAGGGAAATAGCAGTGTTTATACTGATTGCCAACACTCCCTCCATAGGCTGGACATAGGCTAGGTAGGCCTAGGCCTACTGGTCCCATGACTAGGCCTAATGAGCCAATTCTTACCCCTGTGCAAATTAGGCTCATTACAATTGTTGTTAGTTGTTCTGAATGGATTTCAATATGGGCGATGCAAATCAAATACCCCCGTTGCAGCAGACCTGCATACTCAGTGAATTTCAAATGCAAAACAACGTATTTCAATCCAACATAGCGAGATTTGACATGTTTTGGTTAGCTCCATAAGAATAACATGGGGAATGAGTATGCAGGTCTGCTGCTACAGGTATATTAAAACTGGATGGTTTTGATTCAATAATTAGTAGATCTGAACTAGAAGAAGCTATTTACCAAGTTTTATCAAGATATGTTGAGAAATAACCAAGATATAGAATTTTACTTATTTCCCATAAGGTTAACATTGGGACAACGTACTGTGTTTACCACTTTCAATATCTCGGTAACGAATGGACATAGAGCAGTGATTCAAGATACTAAATTGTTTGTTTTTTTGAGCTGAATTCAATGGTGCCAACAAAAATTCGATAAATTTTATTTTTCTATGTAAAAAACTCAAAAAACCTATTTTTGAGGGGGTTTATCCCCCTTTACCCCCCCTTCCGATGGTCCGATCGGGCTGGTTCACGAACTCATCCGAATAATTACTACTTTACACGCCTGTGCCAAATTTCATTCCGATTGGACCATTTTTGCGAGCGCTATCGTGCTTACAGACACATATATATATATATATATATATATCTAGAAATTTGAACGAATGGTGTTTTTTGCTTCTGGGGGCCCCAAAACGAAAAGTTATCATGGTCTCGGGCTTAGGTCTTACCATGAGACCTACGGTAATAGCCTCTTCCCTATAGGGGAAATTCGCTAAAAAAGATGGAAGAGGAGACGAGCAGAAAGGCTGAGGAGGAAAGGATTGCGGCAGAGAAGGAGTTCCTGGAAAAACATCAGAGGGAAGGAAGACTCAGCAGTCAAAGCAAAATATCAACAGAGTTGGGTGGTGGCTATTCTTCTGCCACTAGTACCATGCGGAGTCGGGGTCGGAGGTGGAAAGAAAGAAAAGAGCGAGAAGCAATCCTAATGGCAAGGAGAAGAAGAGGAAAACAAAGAAGACTCTGATGATGAGAAAGAGGATGAAAATCAGAGTGACTCAACAGCGAAATTGAATTTTGTACTAATAATGGTTTAAATACCTGCTTCAAAGTAATCCAAATAAGTTGCCGTGGCGACTAGTTTCGGTTCTGGTGAACCATCATCGGGCCATACAAGGTGTCTTCATTTACTTCAATTGAAGGTCGACATGTTTCTTTAAAAAATACACAATCACACACGGACACGGACACATTATTACGATACGAAAAATACTTAAAAACATAAAACAATGAGTTCACGGACAGGAGCGACGCGACCAGGCGGAGTAAGTTCGTCTGACTGCGGTCAACGTGGTCTCAAGGTCAAAGTGACGTCACTGCTGTTTCCTTGTCACCTGGTGGCTCGCAGTTCATTTATTCCTTCCCTCCCCCCTCCAGTATCTTGATGGCTGTATTATAAATAAAATTCGATTGAAACGAAAGCTTGTCGTTCAAAACATTTAGGCTGTCGGTTTTTATAGCTTTATATATCTCAATCTCCTCTAGTGTGCTTATGTTTAGTCGGTCCTTTGATAAATGTAAAATGTCCATATTAGTATTTATGTTTGAATAGGGGTGGTTCTGGGATATTTATACAAACATAAATAGTAATATGGACATTTTACATTTATCAAAGGACCGACTAAACATAAGCACACTAGAGGAGTTTGAGATATATAAAGCTGTAAAAACCGGCAGCCTAAATGTTTTGAACGACAAGCTTTCGTTTCAATCGAATTTTATTTATAATACAGCCATCAAGATACTGGAGGGGGGAGGGAAGGAATAAATGAACTGGGAGCCACCAGGTGATAAGGAAACAGCAGTGAAGTAACCTTGACCTTGAGACCACGTTGACCGCAGTCTATAGACGAACTTACTTCCGCCTGGTTGCGTCGCTCCTGTCCGTGAACTCGTTGTTTTATGTTTTTAAGTATTTTTCGTATCGTAATAATGTGTCCGTGTCCGTGTGTGATTGTGTATTTCTTAAAGAAACATGACGACCTTCAATTGAAGTAAATGAAGACACCTTGTATGGCCCGATGATAGTTCACCAGAACCGAAACTAGTCGCCGCGGCAACTTATTTGGATTACTTTGAAGCAGGTATTTAAACCATTATTAGTATTCTACAGTAATCCGGAGTCTAAACAACTGAAAATGACTTTTGTGAAGAATCAAAGCATGGTTTTGAAAGCCAACCGTTATTAAATGGTGACCAAGCCTCAGATTGAGAAATTTATGAGGTACCTGGACCAGTTCCAAGTTAAGATCATTCGAGCTAAAGAGCAAGGAGGGTTGGGAACAGAGTTTCAAGCTGAAGAGCGGGCGAGTTCATGAGGTTTGTGAAGACAGAAATAAACAAGGAACGACCCTAGGTGGAAGAACCGAGGAAATAGGGGACAACGTTTGCTAAGGTTGCATCCTGCAGAACAACGACGATACCAAAAGTAACTGGTCTAAAAGGACCAGTGCTCCAGGCCCCCAAAATTGTTCTGGTAAGACACAAATCTAAGGACAGTGAGAAGGTCAAGACAACTCTAATGAGGTTGTTCAACTTTCTGAGATAGGACTCAAAGTTCGGAGGCTGTTCAACATCAGAAGTTCAGAAGTAGAGTCATGGTGGAGAGTGAGGAAGGGTGGAAAACCTCATTGAGCAGGAAGCCCTGAAGGATGCCGGGCTGAAAAAGGAAAAACCATTGAAGAAGAGGCCGATTATTATAGTCTACGATGTGAATGCAAGCCTAAATGAAGAAGAGATCAGAGAGGAGGTGTTTATGAGGAATATGCAAGAGAATGGTATAGAAGAAGAGAGGTTCAACTAGGAATTAGAGGTGAAATTCAATATAAGGAACTAAAGTAAGCAGGATGGAAAATACACATTGTCGTGGAATGCTCAGTTAGGGTGAGAAACAGGTTGTGAAGACAGGAGAAGATCTTTGTCGAGTGGCAATGCTACAGAGGGAATGATTATGAAGATGTAGCTCGATGCTACAAGTGTCAAAGGTTTGGGCATATTGCCAAACATTGCAATGCTGTGAAGCTGTGCTGCTCACATTGTGCAGGAGAGCTTGAATATAAGGAGTGTATTGCAGAGAAGATTTATGTCCTCCGGGTCCAAGAGCCCTACACTGTAAACAGAAGAATGAGAGTATCAGGATGCAGGGCGTATCATGATAGGAGTGTAAGAGAAGATATTTAAAGTGTTATTATGAATGAAAAGACATTGGCTGCTGCCTAGTGCTTTCAAATCTCATTCCCACACTCATGAGCTCAATAGAGCAATCTAGCATCTTTTAGGACATCATTTCAGTCCTCATATACATAAAAATAGTAATAATACAAACCAGTTTTACAGTAGGTCTTGCTCAGTATTCTACTAAGTGTTTCATATTTTTCAGGATTGAAATCACGAGACCAGAGAACCAAAGCAAACTGTCTGACCTGCAAAAATGGTAGGATTTTAGATTTGTTATTTAATGGTCATTAAATACAATTTTCATTAGGACAAACATGAGCCAAATATATTCAATTCACAGTAGCAGTTAATTAATATGGGGCCGTCCATAAATTACGTAACGCCCCTCGGGAAAGGGGGGTGTTTCGTAGTGTTATGCACCGTTAAAAGGGTGGGAGGGGGGGGTTCAACGCAACGCTACGTAACTATTAAATCTCAAAATTTTTTGGTGACACCCTCTTTTTACCTTGCATTTGCCCCCCCACCCCACATGGGCCTCGGGCCTGTGCGTGGAAGTTATCAAGCAAAGCAAGGAGTGAGCTGGTACAGTACTAGGATGAACAGTACTGCTAAAAGTATACAACATCATCGGGACTCGATCCTGCGACACTGCCGCCTCAGAACCGGGGCCGAGTGCGCTACCAACTGCGCCCGCCACCGACTCACTCAAAGAAATTTTAAGAAGAACCCAAAGAAGAATTTAAGAATTAATTCCTTAAATTCTTAAAAAACGTTAAATTACCTTCAAAGTACAAAGTTTTTGGCTTTTTGGGGGTGGAGGGGGTGATACCATAGTGTTACATAATTTTTGAGTGGGGGGGTTAATGCCAGCGTTACAAGACTGTTACAAGGGTGGGAAGGGGGGGAGGTTGAAAAGTCAGATTTTAGCGTTACGTAATTTATGGATGGCCCCTATTCTGTTTTTTCATAATAAATCTTACAGAGACCTAACTGTTGTTTATTTTACTTCTTTAATATTGGTAGTCAAAAGGGATGGGAAACAGGGAACCGCTCCAACCCCAAGGGCATTAATTGGTGCAACTTCTGCAGAAGGGTTGCACCAATTTAATACCATAAAAGTGCTAACATTATGTGTCAGAAATTTCATTTACTAACTAAGATGCTGATTCACAGAGCAGACAAAAAGCCTGTCATCAATAGGCCTATCGTCTTAATAAGTAGAAAGTTCAATAATGGAAATATACTGACACTAACCAATAAAACATTTATAAAAGAAGTTTAAGGTTAGTTAAATTTGAATCTTGTGTGAATATAACTATTATTATTTAAAATCAGTGTTAAATAAACTACGTAACTATAACTGAAATACCAAGCACCTAAATTCATCTCATCGTATTACTCATGTGGTTAGATGGTAGATGATGTTTATTATCAAACGCTTTTAGGTTACAAAAGGATTCAGGCAAATTTATTTTGTAGTTTGGTAAAGATTATTAGACAGTGGTTTCTCTCCTAACATTACAGGTTCCCACTGAGTTCCTCAATTGGGTGTAGAAAAGGCATAGGTAGTTACAAAACTTTTTATTGTAACATATTTAGTAAATGTTATATATTTACATAACCTGTTTTGGATCATTATAGGCCTAAGTAAAATCATTTTTAAAGAAACTTACCCCAGGTAAACAGTCAGATTCAAAGACTTCAGTAGTATTTATATAAAACCATTCATTTTTGTATCTACCATAAAGGAATGGATGAACCAGGTCAAAACTACATTTTCTATGAATTAATGTTTTTTGGGCTTCTGTTGTAGAGGGATATGTCCATGCCCATAATACATCATTGTTACAGTCTTTTTCTGAAAAAAAGAAAAAGGTAAAATAAACAAAATCATAAAAATTACAGGCCACGCTAGTACAGTTAACTTTTCGTGAGACTTTCTTTACAAGGCAATATTTTTTTGGTACAATATAACTTTTAACCCGGCAAAACTGATTTGATTTGATTTGACTATGGTGTTTTAGACCATGGTGTAAAGAAAAAAGAAAGGTGTGTGCACAGTCAGCTGGTATGACGTAGTTGGGCTCAAGAACATAGCGGACCCAGCGGTATTCCCATTGGTTCAAGAGATATGAGCAGTTAAAGTTTGATTTTTTCCCATCTAAAAAGCATTGTCATTTAGCTGTGCCATCCCATGTATTCATTATGCGGTAAAAGCATATTCGAAAAAATACATTTCTATGAGTGAATCTCAACTGAAAATTATTTTATGATTAAATCTCAACTAAACTCACAATTTAAGACACTTTTACTCTTTGGCTTGTATTATTAAACCCAACCTTTTTCCCAACAATTTCCCAATGCATTTTAAAGGAAAAAAATCAAACTTTAACTGCTCATATCACCTGAACCAATGGATTTAGAAAAAAATGAGGAAGAATAAAAAGTTCCTAAAACTAAGCGTTAAATTCAAAACTGCCATAAAATACAGGGTGTTCCATAAGAAAAATCAAAGTTGTCCACCATATTGGAAAATGGCGGCCATATTTTAAAATTTCGAAGTCACTCCAAAAAGTAACTTTAAAAATAAAGGGAAGTCCCCCATGAGAAGTTCTTTGTCAGATTTATAATAAAAAAGTTAGCTATTGGTTCAGTTTAGGTGAGATGATACACTCAGTTTAGGTATATACACTTTTCTGTATGTATACAGGGATTGCATGTTTTTGATCGCATGTGTACATCCTATACATAGGGTAGTGTATATTTAATTATGATTTATTATGTTAATTAGGAAATAGTTTATAACTTTGTTTTATTACGCATACTTATCATACTTCATGTTAAATCTAGATGGGAGTAAGTGACATGCAATCTCACTTAAATAGCAAACCGCTGTTAAGTATTTTTACCATAACTGCTGATCCCATTGTCATCCCACTCTGAAATTTTCAACATATGTTGTCCACATTGCAATGAAAAATATATGTAATTTTCAAATTTTTCAAAAATCACTATCTCAAAAAAAATTTTGAAATCATTTTTTGAAATTTTTGAAAAAAGATTTTTAAAATCACAATTGGTCAAGTGTGGTACAGTGGAACCTGGATAATTCGAACTTGTATAATTCGAAATCTTCTTTAATTCGAATATTTTTCTTGGTCCCTGGCATTTTGTATCTAAACAATGCTAAAAAATCATGGATAATTCGAATTTTATTTTGGATAATTCGAATTTTTTAGGTGCCAAATTAAGGTACATCAATTTCATTCCACGACTGAAAATAGTTACAAATTCATTGGAAAACACGTTTTACTACGACGTTCAATAAAAAATTAATGTCAGACCTATGGCGTGTCAGGTTATGGTCAAATGACTCATCCCTTCCACCTCCCAGGCTTCCCAACCTGCCCCAACATCGCTTGTAACTCGACACCAATAATGTAAATTAAAACAGTACAGAACGCTGACTGGCTTCGGAAAAGGGTTGCGCTCGCCGTGGCAGCGCCACTAGTCTTTTCGCGCTTGATTCTGTGCAGAACGGCTCCCGGCAGACGAACCATGCGCCAGACCTGATGCGCAGTTTTCTATGTCGACACAAAGGCTACTCAACACTGCGACCCCCTTCCCACCCCCCCACCAGCCAAACTAACTTCCGAATTCCAGTGCAGCATTCCATTGTTTTCGATCGTCCTTCAAACAAAGTGTTTTTTTATTTGTGCAAAGTCTTGTTTTTAAGTGTTTGAAAGTTTTTACGTAACATTAAATAAGTGTAGTGACCATGTCGACAAAATCTCGGACCTATAAAACACTCACTTTAGCGGACAGTCAATGAGCGTGTAATTGTCAATGTTACACGAAGTTAAGTTGGTAGCCTGTATCAAGTTCAGAAGTAGCAGAAGATACTGTATTTTTTCTATCAGAAATGTTTCTTTGTATTCGTACTTAGTTTATACTTTAGGGTTGTTATTTCTGTTTTATGATTACTGTTTTTGAACCCTTATAATTATCGTTTGTTGATGAATTTATTCTCTTAGAGTGTCAATTTGATATAGAGGTTAAATTCACAATGTGAAGTTTTAATGTTTTGGCCTCATTCTTTAGAGCTTCTTTAATTCGAATTTATGGATAATTCGAAGTTTTTGGCTGGTCTCTTGAGGTTCGAATTATCCAGGTTCCACTGTATCATATGAAAGCCCTTGAAATCCTCTTTAAAATGAGCCTTTGATCAGCTTGATAGGCCTAATAGAACTTGAGTTATAGCACATTATAGGTTTGAGCGCATCTCAAAAACAGTGGAAATTTCCGATTTTTAAAAAAACATAGCAAAAAAAGTATAAGAGGTAGAATTTTTTTTAAATTGTTTTTGAATTTAGCACCCAAAAGAACACAAACAAGTAAAGTTTCATCAAAATCTAGGATGGTCGGGTTGAGTGCCTTGTTGGTTTTACATGGAATGACCCATTAATTAATTTTCATTTTTTAAATTATTTTAATAATTTTAATAAGTATTGTTTTTTTTACATTTTAATATATTTAATATTTTGATTGGGTTGTATTGAGTTGTAGTTTTTTTTGTTTTGATTGAGTTGTATTTTGACAGATTTCCATTGTAGTCGATGCAAACGCTAGTTGCGTAAGCCCAATTACGTCACAACAGCTGACTCTGCACACACCTTCCTTTTTTCTTGACACCATGTTTTAGACAAGATTTTTTAAAAGGCAGTATATTGAAAAATGATGTGGTTATTTCAGCGACCACATGGTAGAAATAGACGGAGCATAGCTATCTTACTTGCATTACAGCAAGTGAGGCCTGGGCCGCCATATTGTCTGGGTATAGAAACATAAAACGGCGCTTAAAACCGCGTAATCTGACAGTGCTCATGTTTCAAATAACTCGTAGTTTATACCATTTAGCATTGAGGCTTAAGGTTGAAATTTTGCATGTGAAGAGTCCTTTGGTTTGGAACCATAATAGTATCAATCATATTTCGAAAATAATTTTTTTATATTAAAAAAATTATATAAAATCACAAGGTTTTATTCAACTTTAAAACACGACATGAAAAAAGTAGCCGGCTACTGCTGTACTTTTTTTATTTTTTGGACAGGCAAAATAAAAAACGGTGGAAATTGTTGCTAAGGAGTTGAATTTTTCAAATCAGATTTTTTGAAAAAAATAGCTGACGTAGTTTGGTCGATAACTTAGTTACTGCGGAAGAGTTTATCCGTGCGGCGCCTGCATAAAAACAAAGTCAATCCTAAACTGTTATTTACAAAAATATAGTCGACTAAAAAAAATACAAATTTGGTATCAAATTAAAGGCCTCAATCTCACAATTACTATGGTACCAATTATAAATTGTTTAGAAGCAGTTTACACATCACAGGAACGTTACAGGTGTATTCCGTGGCGGCAGCTTCTTTCAAAAAATGTCAGGACAAGCTTCTAGGTTATCAGTGTTTACGATGTATAAACTACCTGTAAGCCATTTATATTTGGTACTATGAATAAAGAGTCTATGAATAAAGAGATTTTGACTTGACTTGACTATTGTGATTCTGAGATTCAGACGAATAATTTGATACCATATTTGTAATTTTTTACGTACTTTGTCTTTTCCATGCATAGGGACTAGAAGCAAATTTAGGCATCACTTCGCGGTTTCTTGTGCTCCGTCTATTGTACTATGTGGTCGATGGGTTATTTGTACAAAAATCCCATAAGTCTTTCTTCGTTTTCACTACTATATAGAAGGTATTAAATGTTAAAAAAAATTTTTATAACATGAAAAAATCTTTTCAGGAGCAGAAGGTACTATAAAAATTATTGTTATTGTGTTAAAAACATCTGCATATTGTACAACGATGTGTTTATTTTTACGACAACTCCAATAAAGTATTATACTATAGTGATTTAAATATTTTCCTTAAGAAATATGGGCACACAAAATATTTATATGTAACATGAACCCTTATGTGACTCATGGTCAAAAACACCTTGCCCTTTAAGGAATCGTTCATTGAACTGACTGCAAGGGTTAGAGAATGATGGGAAGTCATGCTGTCCCTGGAAAGATGCACATGAGGTACAATGATGTTCAGCTCAGCTGACACCCAACAATATCATTTTCTTAAAAAAAAAACAAAAACTGTTCTTTTAGACAGGTAAGACAGTCATTACAGGTTAAGGAAGTTGTATATGAGCATTACTTTAAAGCCCTCTTACCATTTCATTTCTTCGTAAGATCTGAAAATTCTTCTAATTTAACGGTTAGAAAAGAAAATGCTAGGCCAGGGCCGGAACTAGGGAGGGGGGGCACCCCGGGTGGCAGATTTTGGGGATGGCAAAAAATGGAGTGTAAAGACATTAAACATTAATGACATTAAATAACAATAAATACCCCTGTTGCAGCAGACCTGCATACTCAGCGAATTTCAAATGCAAAAGAATATATTTTAATCTAACATAGCGAGATTTGACATGTTTTTGTAAGCTCCATAAGATTAACATGGGGAATGAGTATGCAGGTTTGCTGCCACAGGTATGTTTAAACTGGTTGGTTTTAATTCAATATTTAGTAGATCTGAACTAGAAGAAGCCATTTACCAAGTTTTTTCAAGATATGTTGAGAAATAAACGAAATATACAATTTTACTTATTTCCCATAAAGTTAACATTGGGACAACGTACTGTGTTTACCACTTTCAATATCTCGGTAACGAATGGACATAGAGCAGTGATTCAAAATACTAAATTGTTTGTTCTTTTGAGCAGAATTCAATGGTGCCAACAAAAATTTGATACATTTTATTTTTATATGGAAAAAGCTCAAAAAACCCATTTTTGAGGGGGTTTATCCCCCTTTACCCCCCTTTCCAGAGGTCCGATCGGGCTGGTTCACGAACTCGTCCAATCGATTACCACTTTACATGTCTGTACCAAATTTCATCAAGATCGGACCATTTTTACGGCCGCTATCGTGCTAACAGACACATATATATAGATATATAGATATATATATATATCTAAAAATTCGAACGAATGGTGTTTTTTGCTTCTGGGGGTTGCAAAACGAAAAGTTATCATGGTCTGGGGCTTAGGTCTTACCATGAGACCTACGGTAATAGCTTCTTCCCTATAGGGGAAATTCGCTAAAACATTTAATAATAATTAAATAGTTTTGATCATTATAAATGGAAATTAGAGAGAAATCCAGTGAAATGGTTTCAGAATATATGATATCAGATTCATTTTGCTATAAAAAAATTGTTTATTACTTTCAGTCCACATAGGCAGATATAGTATAATACCTTCGTTGCAGCAGTCCTGCACACTCAGCGAATTTCAAATGCAAAACAATGTATTTCAATCCCACATAGCGAGATTTGACATGTTTTGGTAAGCTCCATAAGAATAACATGGAGAATGAGTATGCAGGTTTGCTGCTACAGACTACAGGTATATTAAAACTGTGTGGTTTTAATTCAATATTTAGTATATCTGAACTAGAAGAAGCCATTTACCAAGTTTTATCAAGATATGTTGAGAAATAAGTGAGATATAGAATTTTACATATTTCCCATAAGGGTAACATTGGGACAACGTACTGTGTTTACCACCTTTCAATATCTCGGTAACCAATGGACATAGAGCAATGATTCAAGGTACAAAATTGTTTGTTTTTTTGAGCTGAATTCAATGGTGATACAAAAATTGGATTATTTTATTTTTCTATGTAAAAAACTTAAAAAACCCATTTTTGGGGAGGATTACCCCCCATTTTCCCCCCTTGCAGTGGGCCGATCAGGCTGGTTTTCGAACTCGTCCGAGGGACTTTACATGTCTGTACCAAATATCATTAAGGTTGGACCATTTTTACGGCCGCTATCGTGCTCACAGACACACACATATAGATATATAGATTATATCAGAAAGTAAAACAAAATACCCTTTTTTCATGGTTTTATTTCTGCAACATGTTTCGACTACAATGTCATTTTCAAGCAAATATAACCTATAACATAAATTGTTTATATAAGTATAAAAATAAATAAATATGTAGAAAAAGTCATGTGATACAAATAATTTTGAAATGAGTTTTTTGGTAAATGGTGATCTAGGGAATATAATCCGTTTGTCATGTATTCCTCACTTTTCTTACAACTTCAAACATTGGGTTATTTAAAGGTAACTGACCATTTAATATGTCGGAAGGGGAATCTTTATAGCCTGAATAGGCCTAACTTATACATAATATTCTTCTTTGGCATCCATTTCTTTTCCCTTCTTCTAACATTCTATTATTTTCATGTTTTCTTCAATTCCTTTGTAATTATGGTTGTGGTGAAATAAGTGTTCTGCAAAGCTTGATTTCATAGATTGTTACTTTTTAAGGCCTGTATATGTTCTTTGAATCGGGATCTAAAAGATCTCCCCGTTTGACCTATGTAAAAATGTTTGCAATCTGAACATTCTAATCTATATATACCAGTTTAATTGTATTAATTATCATTTTTTATTATTTGGTCAGATTTTTTATATATTAGATTGAATGCATTGTTTTCAGTCTCGTAGCTTTTTTTTGTTGGGGGGATTTAGAAGTTGGGTTTCCCCACCCCACAGGAAAATCCTGTGAGGGTACTTCAGCCATTATTTTGGCTTTTTGTACAGCTACTGGAAAGGAAAGAAAACTTCCCTTCTATTATTCCTTAGGCTCACAGCCTTTAGTAGATTAATAAAAGGGAAGCAAAAGGAAAAAGGAATAGGTAGATGGAATAGGTTCGGGCAAGCTTAGACTGGGTGGTCAAAGGTATACCATTCGTCCAATGGATGCTGGGGAACAGGGCCTCAAGGGATAAGGTGGCCCTCATATTGGTCACCAGTACACCCCTGCCCACCCTGCCATTGAGCTCAGCCTCCCCTGGTGGGGAACTGAAGTTGTTCACTGAAAGACAGCTACAACACTGCCTCCAATTGTGACAACTTCTGTTACTGTACCCAGTATTGGTACCTAAACTAGCAAAGCCAGTTAGTACCCCACTGGGGGAGTCTTGTAGCTTACTTCATAGTTTGTCTTGGAAAATGTGTTTCGGACAGCTCTCTTAAGGGTTGTATTAAATGGCATGCTTATGTACTTCTTTTCTCTCGTAGATTGATTTTTGTTCTGATTTATTTGTTGTTTCTTTTTCTTTATATTAAAAATTATTTTGTCAACAACTTTACTGTCATATCCATTTTTGGAGGTCAGGTATTTTATTGTATTCTTTTCTTCTTCGAAGTCTTTTAGGTCCTTTTAATGAAACTCTCAGAGTGCCAAAAAAAGAGGGGTCAATATGGGCAGAATATATTTTGACAATTCATAATAGGGCGATCCTTTTGCATTAACTATCGGCCTTAGTGGAACTCTGTCTTTGTGGAGTTTTGGAAGCCAATATAAATGTGGAGCTTTGGAAAATTGTGGGTTCAATCGGCAAAAAGTACTCTCCGGAATATGTGGCTTAATTAGTTTACTTGTAGGTTTTATCTTATTTTCTATTGCTTTTGTAGGATCTCGATTGACCTGTTTGTATTGCCCCCCACTGATCAACTCATTAATCTTTTGT